>JARDYJ010000002.1:81000875-81600875 GCA_029215755.1 Spea hammondii
CTACGCGGGTCCTGCGCAGGATCGTTTCCCTCCTCTCCCGGTATCGTCTTGTTGATTGCTGGAGGGCCCTCCATCCGGATGCTAGGGACTACACGTTCTTTTCCGCACCTCATGGCTCCTACTCCCGAATCGACTATTTCTTTCTCCCGTACCACCATGCCGCCCTGTTGCGCGGTGCCCGCATAGGCTTGACCACGTGGTCTGATCACGCCCCTCTGACTATTTCCATTGGCTCTCCCCTCCTTCGCTCTTCCGAGCGTACTTGGCGTTTCAACGAGTCCCTTCTGGCGGATGCCAGCGTCTGCGCAGACACGGCTGACGCGATCTCCCAATATTTCCGTGATAACCTCGCGGATGACACCCCTCGTCTCACGGTCTGGGAGGCCCATAAATGTGTCTTGCGCGGGCGCCTCATCAGTCTCTGTCCCTTACGGAGGGGCAATGGCATAAGATGTCAATCCTCACTCACAAGTGCTCCATCAGTAACAGGGACCAGGAGATGTCCTATAAGCTTTTGGCCGGTTGGTACCGCCCTCCGTCCACGCTGGCCCGGTACAATCCCGATATACGGGATGAATGCTGGAGGTGTGGGGCTTCCCCGTGTTCGATCCTTCACTTATGGTGGTCTTGCCCTCGGATGCTCTTCTTTTGGACTACTGTCCATTCTACTGCTCAAGCCCTTACCGACAGGCGGCTGCCGTTCACCCCAGAGTTCCTTCTGCTGCTGCATATACCCTACCCTGTCTCTTGGTATAAATCTACGGTACTCCGCCATCTTCTGGTGGCGGCTAAATCTCTGATCCCCCTACATTGGGGTGACCCGGACCCGCCCTCGATTCGGGAGTGGATCCTGCGGGTGGAGCGGAGACGTACCCTTGAGGAGCTGATGTGCTCGGCGGACGACAGGTCTGACAAACATCTCTGTCTTTGGTTTCACTGGGCGCAATACCTGTCTGGCCCCGAGATCCGCCCCCATCTGGCGGCCGCACCCGTCCCATAGTCCCACCTTGCTTCCCCCCCCTTATTTTTATTTTTTTTTTGTCTCTCTTCTTCTTCTCTTTTTCTCTCTCTCTCTTCCCGCTCCATGTCTACCCTTTGCTCCCTGTCTCCCTTTCTCCTTCCCGGATCCTTAGTCTTACCGTCCCCTTCCCGGTCCATTGCGATACCGCGCTTGCCGCTCGGTAGGTGCCTTCCTTATGGTTGGTCACGGTGCCTCGATCACTGTGCTGCGGCTATGCCCCTGACGCTTTTCGCCTCTCTTGTGAGTTGGCGCTTAGCTGTCATCGCCTTCGTAGTTTCCTGGATTCGCCATCCCCACTCCACACGGAGCCCTTCACACATGCTACATCCTGTTGTGTCACGGGCCGCGATGGCATCACTTCTCCGGTAAACTATCTTGATTGACCAGTCTTGCTTTTATTGTCATTCTGCTGACCCAGAGATGGTTTTTTCCCGAATGTATACCCAACATGCTGCATAATTCTTCTTCCTGCATATGTTGTGATGGATTTGGATTGTACCCTTCTCCGTGTCCCCCCTCCTTCCCCCTTCTTCTTTTTGTACCCCCCCCTTCCTTTGTTGGATTTCTCCAAAAAATACTTAATAAACATTGATTTACCCATAATACAAAGTTATTAGTAAATATTAATTCATATGTTAACTATTTTTCATATTTAATAAAAACTATGAGAAAAAAGCCATGTTTTAAATTTTTTTTATTTACCAAACTTCCCCCGCTTATGCACATCTGACCCCCAGCTTGCAACTCTGCCCCCATATATGCCTTATACCTCTTATATGCCAGTGATATGCAACTGAGCCCCCTGATATACCTTTTACCCCCAGATATGTTTTATGCCCCCCTGATATGCCTAATATCGATATGCCTTATACCCCCTATATGCCCTGAAATTCATAATACCCCCTATACACCACTATAACTCACCCATACACCACTCTGGCTCCTCCCCCTCTCATACACCACTCTGGCTCCTGCCCCTCCCATACACCACTCTGGCCCCTCCCATACACCACTCTGCCTCCTCCCCCCTCCCATACTCCACTCTGCCTCCTCCCCCCTCCCATACTCCACTCTGCCTCCTCCCTCCTCCCATACTCCACTCTGCCTCCTCCCCCCTCCCATACATCACTTTGGCTCCTCCCCCTCCCATACATCACTTTGGCTCCTCCCCCTCCCATACATCACTTTGCCTCCTCCCCCCTCCCATACATCACTTTGCCTCCTCCCCCCTCCCATACATCACTTTGCCTCCTCCCCCCCTCCCATACTCCACTCTGCCTCCTCCCCCCTCCCATACTCCACTCTGCCTCCTCCCCCCTCCCATACTCCACTCTGCCTCCTGTCAGCCACGGAGGTTCACAAGACACCAGGGAGCCGGGTAGAGAGGCAGAGTGCCGTATGGGAGGCGGAGGAGCCAGAGTGGTGTATGGGAAGGTGGCTCCCATACATCCCTCTGACTCCTCCCCCCTCCCATACACCGCTCTGCCTCTCTACCCGGCTCCGTTACTGACAGGCACTTTCACTGCAGCTTCATAGAAGCCTCAGCGTAAGTGAAGGTGAGTAACGGAGGCTGTCTGTGCGATGCAGACCCCCACCGGCTGACAGAGAGGATGATCCTCTGTCAGCCGGTGGGGGTCTAAACGATGCGCACAGACAGCCTCCGTTACTGCCCTTTACTTACGCTGAGGCTTCTATGAAGTCAGTAACGGAGCCGGGTAGAGAGGCAGAGTGATGTATGGGAGGGGGGAGGAGTCAGAGGGGTGTATGGGAGGGGGAGAGAGACGGAAGTGAGAGACCGGCCGACAGTGAGGGGAATCCAGGTCCCCTGCAGCGTTGCGGGGGATCTGGATTCTAGTGTTATAATCC
Organism: Spea hammondii; assembly: GCA_029215755.1. Lineage (NCBI taxonomy): Eukaryota > Metazoa > Chordata > Amphibia > Anura > Pelobatidae > Spea > Spea hammondii. The sequence continues at coordinate 81,003,763 of JARDYJ010000002.1, forward strand.
GATCTCTGTTTGAGGTCGGATTATAATTTTTATAATCGATAAAAATCGATTCGATTAATCGATAATGAAAATCGTTGACAACGATTTTCATTATCGATTATTGATTTTATCGATTAGTTGTTTCAGCCCTAGTTAGAATCAAAATCTGTTTCATGCTAACTGGCTCTAATATGGAAGGTAAAAGTGCACTCCAAAAGCTATGATTTAAAGCTAAATAAGATTGTAACTTTTTAAATTATAGATCACTGGCATAGATCATGTTACCAAAATACCTTGAAATCAAGTATATATTTGCTTACTTTCCAAGACTGGAAGATACATTACCATCCATCCAAATCATCAGACTGGGTATCCTCCCTGTGGTGGAATGTGTCTTGCTGCGAGATGAATGCTTTGTAGAAATGCAAACTGATAGCAGAAGTGCAGAATTAAAGGCTAATGATGAGGAAGACAAACATGTTAGGTATTCCTTTTTTTTATTTATTTATTTAAAATATGAGAACTGTGAGTATTTTTCAGAACCATTAATGCACAGCCTTGTATTTATCGGAGATCTTCAGCCTTGTATTAACAAAAATGGCAAAATATGCTTCTGCAACGTGGAAAACATCTGTGCACAATGAACCCACTTTCATTAGGATAGTTTTATCCACTGGAAGTTTTTTCTAGGTATCTACTACCCTTTCTGTATAGTGGAATTCTCTGTCATTGCCCTGCACGACCTTGTTTTATCCCTAGACATATCTGAATGTTAATATTGTATCTCTCTTCACCCAAACCGTGTACATATTAAGGTGTTTCAAGTCTTTCCTAGGATGTTTTGATTGTAAGACCAAACACCATTTTAGGGGTGTGAATGCAGACTACATTTGGATGGATAATTTGATAACTGAGCAGGCAGGGCATGGAATACATGTTCTGAACTCTGACATTATAGGAATCCACGGCACAGTTTCAGTTAACGCCCAGTAACTTTGCAAGCTCAACATTTTATTTCTATGGTTTTGTACCAAACCATTTATTTTTTCTTATTCTAAGGTAGTCTGCATTGCATGGTTAATGAAAGTAGGGCTGCAACTAACGATTATTTTCATAATCGATTAGTTGGCCGATTATTTTTTCGATTAATCGATTAATCGGATAAAAAAAATTACATTTTTCATTTATTTTAAATTATTTAATAAAGTAACATAGGATGTTAAAAACAAACGGCAGAATAAATTTTTTTTCTTGTTTTTATTTCCCCAACCTGCCCCCCAGTTATGCATATTTGAGCCCAGGCTTGCCACACTGCCCTCCCCGACATGCCACACTGCCCTCCCCACATATGCCTTATATACCCTATATGCCTTATACCCCCAGATATGTCACTCCGTCCTCCTCAGGTATGCCGTATACCCCCCTGATATGCCATAGTGCCCTCATAGGATTTGCAGACTCGTTCACAGACACAATACTTTTATAAATAAATACAGGATTAATCTTCACTGCCCCCAGGATTTAGATTCCCCTCAGTTTGCCCCCCTTTACCTCTAACTGCACCTTAAGTTAACTTTATTAAATTAAATTAACCCTCAGTCCTCAGCATTAAATTAATCCTGAAGAGAAGACCCCATTAACCAAAACTGCCCTAAATTAACCCTGAAGACCCCATCAACCACAACTGCCCCTAAATTAACCCTAAACACCCCATCAATCACCACTGCCCCTAAATTAACCCTAAACACCCCATTAACTATAACTGCCCCTAAATTAACCCTAAACACCCCATTAACTATAACTGCCCCTAAGTTAACCCTAAACACCCCATTAACTATAACTGCCCCTAAATTAACCCTAAACACCCCATTAACAATAACTGCCCCTAAGTTAACCCTAAACACCCCATTAACTTTAACTGCCCCTAAGTTAACCCTAAACACCCCATTAACAATAACTGCCCCTAAGTTAACCCTAAACACCCCATTAACAATAACTGCCCCTAAGTTAACCCTAAACACCCCATTAACAATAGCTGCCCCTAAGTTAACCCTAAACACCCCATTAACTATAACTTCCCCTAAGTTAACCCAAAACACCCCATTAACTATACCTGCCCCTAAGTTAACCCTAAACACCCCATTAACTATAACTGCCCCTAAGTTAACCCTAAACACCCCATTAACTATAACTGCCCCTAAGTTAACCCTAAACACCCCATTAACTATAACTGCCCCTAAGTTAACCCTAAACACCCCATTAACTATAACTGCCCCTAAATTAACCCCCACCTCCCCTAACTTTCAGCAGCCCAAATATTAATTTTCTACTCACAGTTAGATGAGCGTCACAGCCATGGTGATGCTAAAGAAATGGGCGGAGCCAATCGTCCATTTGGCTCCGCCCCTTTCTTCCTCCCTGTCCCTCCCTGTAGTCACTGCTGATTGGCCCCGCCCCTTTCTTTCTCCAGCAGCGATTGCAGGGAGGGACTGGAAAAAGGAAGTGGGCGGGCCAATCGGCAGTGACTGCAGGGAGGAACTGTAAGTAGCAACTGCTGCTGTGACTCCTGTGAGTCACACTAACGGATTATAACACGAGGGGTATTTTTCAGAGCATTTGCTCTGAAAAAACCCTCATTTTATAATCGATAAAAATCGATTCAACTAATCGATAATGAAATTCGTTGCCAACGAATTTCATTATCGATTATCATCGATTTTATCGATTAGTTGTTGCAGCCCTAAATGAAAGATCCAATCAATTTAAAAACCTCCTGTACTATCATTGCATTTCCCCCAAATCTTCTTTGTCCCTTTTAAAGGGAGACCTCTAGACCACATCAAAGCAAAGGAAAATAATATTACTTTGATTCCATTTAATGTATTCCATACTAGATACTAGTAAGTAAATACCGTATTTGCTTGATTATAAGACGACCCCCCAAATCTGAATATTAATTTAGGAAAAAAAAGAAAAAGCCTGAATATATATGTAAACTACTTAAAACTTTTTTTTAATAAAAGCCATGACTGAGAAAAATATTTTGGTTTAATTTCCTTCTATTTTCCAACCTGCCCCCCCAGAAATGCCTTATACCCCCTATATGCAACTGTGCCCCGTGATATGCCTTGAAAAGGCATTTCATAGAACACTCTGCCTCCAGAAATGCCTTATGCCCCCCATTTAACACTCCCTCCTCCAAACTTACCGGTGCTTCTGACTCCCCTTCGCGTAGACAACTTACGCTGCAGCCGGAAGGAGGTGTGGCTAACAGCGGGGGTTGTCTGCGTCCATCGCTTAGACCTTCCCCGACTGTCAGAGAGACAGGAGGATCTAGGTCCCCTGTAGCTGCGGGGGATCTGGATCTTAGTCGTCTCATAGTCAGACCTGTTTATAAGACGACCCCGATTATAAGACGAAGGGTATTTTTCAGAGCATTTGCTCTGAAAAAAACCTCGCCTTATAATCGAAAGCCAATTTAAAGCCAAAGTAATCATATAAATGTCTATAAAAGAAGTGTTCTCAACTGCCTATGTTACGTCCCCTATGTTCCTATGGCCAACCCAGGCCTGCAAGTAGTAATGCCAAAATAAATATTAATCAGGGACAACCGACATTTGGTCCGTTATATTTAATATTATTTATATAGCGTCATCAAATTCCACATTTCTTCAATGTTTTGCACCCTTGTGTCGCTTGAAACTGGTTTCCTAGTCATCCCTTATGGCACACTAAACAAAAAAAAAAGCCATAGTGAACCTTTAATGGAAAAATCAACATAAAAAGGGGGCCCTCTGGACCAGTATAGAAGAGTGGCCATGACTGTTTGCCTATGCTGGAGATGACAAGTAGGAACATTGCTATTGGTGAGGTATTACAACAATGTTGCAGGCCTTTGGGTTTAAGATGAGGGCATAGGAAGTACCATACTCCTTTTCATAGGACATCAGCCATTCCTGGTGCAAACCTGTTCCTTGGGCTGTGTGGAGTCTTCATCATTCATGGGGCCTGGAAGAAGAATTATGCAGCTGGCACCATCTGCCCTAGGGGGGCAAGTAAAGCCAAGTGGCCCCATCGGCCCTTTTGCCCCCCCAACTTATGCAATGAGACATATATGTACAAACCCACGCTCATCCTAACACACATACAGGGGAGGGCTGGCAGCCTAAGGCCTGGGGGCAAGTCTAGTCAAGTGGCCCATTGCGCCACCAAAGCAGCTGCGAGCGACATTGAAAACGACCGTCGTGCGGCACTCGCTCCACCGGCGCCTAATGAGATTAAAGCGGCCGGCATGCACGCACCGCGCCGCCCAATAACCGTGCATCAGCTCTTTATCCCACTCCTTTTAAGACGTGGGACGAAGAGCTGAGGAATGGCCATTGGGCCTGACTGCCGCACGACGCAAGGGCGTACCTAGAGTATTTGGCACCCGTGGCAGATCCTGTATGTGGCACCCCCCCACACACACGCTTTAAAACTGCATAGTTTCTATGGTTAGGCAAACATTGACAGGGGTACAGCAAAATTGTTTACTTAGGGATTACGTTGTACCACCGTCAATGTGTGCCTATACTTTGAGCCAGACGCTGACAATACTGCAGTACAACCCCTATCACTATATACTAAGCCAAACATTGATGTGGTGTAGGCCTAACACTTCAGTGACTGGCTTGGTACATAGTAGGGATGCACCGAAATGAAAATTCTGGACCGAAACTGAAAATTCAGCATTCATTTGGCCAAAACTGAAAAAAAACAAACTTTTAAAATACTTTATTAAAAGTAACACACCAAGATTAGACAAAAAAAATCGATAACAATATTAATATATATATATATATATACATATATATATATATATACATACACATATATATAATTAACAGCAATCACAATCCTATCATGCCCAGGTTCTAGCATGTACTGGCTGACTTAGCATGATAGGCGTGTGATTGCTGTTTGCAATCATATATATCTATTAATACTGTTATTGAATTTTTCTGTCCAATTTTGGTATGTAATTTACTTTTAATAAAAGTGTTGTTAACACACCACAGTTGGACAAAAAAAAATTGATAACAGCAATCAGACTCCTATCATGCCTAGACAGTCTCCCTATGCCATGCTATCCCCCCACACTTCCATACAATCTGAAACCCTCATTCACAAACATTCATCATAAACTACAGCATAACACCCATCACTCTCACACACTTACTAATATTTTCCTACCTTTCCTCTGGCACTGTCACTTTTCCTCCTCCTCTTCTTCTTCCTCTTCTGTGTCCCGTCCTTCCGGTGCAGAGAGCGCGGAAGACGGTGGGCGTGACATCAAGTCCCGACGCACATCCACAGTTTCCGCGCGCATCATTTTTGGAGGAGTGCCGGCACCCCTCAGTGAGCGGCACTCCAGGCGGACCGCCCGCCGCCAGGTACGCTACCGGGACGGTGGCCAGTCCCGGTGGCAGCCGCTTAGTTTTTAACTTTACGGCTGCCATGAATGTTCGTCTGTCGGCCGCCCAGCCAGCCTGGATTCAGGGCGGCCTGGGGGGCAATTGCCCCCCGGCCCAGCCCGCCCCCGCACATATACACATGCTTACACACATTTATACCAACATATACTTACTCATAATAACACACACGTGCTGAAAGGGCACATGTCAAGACTTTATGGACAATACTATGCTTGCAACTTCGTGGGATCTTGAATGGAGCCCCAGACCAAAGGAGAGACAGTTATTTTGTGTTTCTTCCATTTGCAAATAATCACACCAATTGTTGCCACCTTCTCTCCAAACTGCTTGGCGATGGTCTTGTAGCTCATTCAAGCCTTGTGTAGGTCTACAATCTTGTCCCTAACATCCTTGGACAGCTCTTTGGTCTTGGCCATGATGGAGTGTTTGGAATCTGATTGATTGATTGCTTCTGTGGACAGGCATCTTTTATACAGGTAACAAACTGAGATTAGGAGCACTCTCTTAAAGCTCGTTACATGTATAAAAGACCCCTGGGAGAGAGACATCATGCTGATTGATAGGGGATCAAATACTTATTTCACTGAGTAAAATGCAAATCAATTTATAATTTCTGATTTTGGATTTTTTTGTTGTTATTCTGTCTCTCGCAGTTCAAATAAACCTACCATTAAAATTATAGACTGATCATGTCTTTGTCAGTGGGCAAACGTACAAAATCAGCAGGGGATCAACTAATTTTTTCCTTCAATGTATGTGTCCCTGCTGTGTTCCTCGTGTTCCTGCCTCCCGGGCCAGCCTGCCTCTGGGCACATGGCTTTCCTGAATATAAGATAATACCAAGGACCAGCTAAGAGTCTTACAGCGGGTGTCTGTACTGGGGGACACTTGTCAGTATTTATAGAGAGACAGGTCTAAAGTGATGGAAGCCCCTGGTAGATCTCTCTTTTGGGACCCATATTCCTGTGCATCTTATTCTTCCCCTAATGTCTCTCCTTTCTAAGAGTTCATAATGGTGCATATAAATGTATCAAATTATTCTACAGCCCTAAAATTGAAAATAAAATTTGTTTATAATTTAATCTGTGTAAACTCGCAATGATTGTATAAAACATAACACAATCTAAAAAAAAACAAAAAAACTAAAGAAGGTGGGGAACACCAAAGAGTATTCTTGTCTGGGTTGCTATTTGGTCTAGGGCAGATCCTGGCAATTATAAGAAGTAGATGAGCTGCATGATTCTTATCTGCCATCAAATTCTATGTTTCTATATTGTGTGGTTGCCATAACACAGCGGTTTGTATGTTACACTACAACACATACCTAGAGTATCTTTATAGGTAGGAATTCTGCTCAATTTTGTGCTGTTTGTGTATATAGCAGGAGGTCGCATACATTTGTGGTCCAGTTGTTTAGGGGCCCTTGTTCACATTTTTTGCTGTATTTTCAAAGGTCTACTTACACTGCATTTTTCTTTGGTATCTGTCAGTTACTCTATACCAACACTATGCAGGACTCTACCTTTTATCCCTCTTTGTGAATAGGTCCCTGTGTAGGCAATGATTACAGACTAAAAACATAATTTGGCCTTTTCAGTGTTCAACAAGTCTATTTTTTTGGACAGACTTTTTTTTGGAGCACTTTTTGGACTCCAACACAAAGGTTTTTTAATGGAACACAGAGCCCAGCAGCCATGGTTCTGAGAGCTTTCAAACAACATCCTCAGGCACAAACTCATGGAATGCTTATGCTCCACAGTCTAAATAAGCTACTTCCTAATCATTAAGGAACATGTGATGAGAGGATTTCAAGCAGCACAGAACCCAACCGTTTAACCCCTCTGTTAAAGGTTGCTTTTTATCTGTAGTTAAATTCTAAGTTCCTTGCTTTGTCCAAAATGTGTAATTCTTATAACGAATGTGTGGCATATAATTGGAAGTTTATTAAACTTACTGTAAATCATAATTTTGCAAATGCAGCAATACTTAAGGGTGTCACCAATAATCAATTCTCTACATTTGATTAGCGGTCTGAAGTTAAAAGGTTAATACAGCTGCTGCATTACCATTCAGGTTTCTTATCACTCGATTCCTTTTCATATACCAGCTTCAGACATGCTGCTTGCCAGGAAGATATTTTTAAAAGTCTTTTGTATATTTTCAGATCCCAACCTCAAATATTTTCATTTGAGTCTATCACTTCAGATATATATACGCCCTCTCTTCTCTGGCACATCTTCACGGTGGTTAGTGTCAGTTCCTTTTCTAATTTGAAACCATTACAGGGCCTAGTGGTTGCTGTTCACATTACAATGTGTGTGGCCCAAGCTGTTCTCTCTACTTCATCTCAGATCTCACTCAGGGGATGGCTTAGCCACAAAAACCACATATCTTCAATCGTTTCTGTGTTAATCACACTGAAACCTATAGAAACCTACTCTCCCCTAGCTTACTCTAGGAATGGGATATGCTGGGGTCTCCAGATGCTACTATGCTTTCAACCCTCGAATAACTGCACAATTACCAGGATTGTCAGCTGCCTTTTCTGATACATTTCACAGCACCATGCATTTGTGAACAGTGTTCACACACTTTCCACAGTACAGACTTAAACACTTAAATAGTATGCAAATTAGATAAAGGTTGTGGCTTTAAAGGCATGCAGTCCAGAAACAATGCTCTAAGGAACAGTGTTACAGAAATGGAAATATTGTGGAACATGGTATGGTCCGATCTCTCAACTGGTTCTGCCTGGCTAACCAAAGATTGGATGTCCTCCCCATAAGTTACAATGTTTACCATTTCAAACCTAGACCGTAGATACAGTGGTTGGCCAAGTGCAACAGATAAGACACATCATGCTTACTTCCCTTTGCATAAGGAAGATGCCAAGCAGAGCCACCAGCTAAACATTGGCAGAAAACAGTGGGACCCTGGAACACCCATCTATGGCCTGGAGAACTCTGGTCAGAAGTGGTCTTCATGGAAGACTTGCAGTGAAAAAGCCATACCTCCGATGTGAAAACAAGCCAAAGCGACTCAACTATTCACAAAACACAGGAACTGCTGAAAAATGACAGCAGGTGGTCTGGCAGTAGCAGAAGGCATAATCAATGTTTGCAGGCAACAGTGAAGCATGGTGGAGGTTCCTTGGAAGTTTGGAGCTGCATTACTGCAAATGTAGTTGGGGATTTGGCCAGAATTAATGCTGAGAAGTACATGCAGATACTTATCAATCATGCAATACCATCAACAAGGCATCTGATTGGCCTCAAATTTATTTTGCAGCATTACAACGACTCCAAACATACAACCAAAGTCATTAAGCCCTATCTTCAGTGTGTAGAAGGACAAGGAGTCCTGGAAATTATGAAATGGCCCCCACAAAGCCCTGATCTCAACATCATCGAGTCTGTCTGGGATTAAAGAGACAGAATCAACTAACTTTGCCTAAATTCATATAAGAACCGTGGTTAGTTCTCCAAGATGTTTGGAAAAACCTGCCCGCTGAGTTCCTTAACCCCTTCAATCCCTTATAGACGTACCGGGACGTCCAAAAAACGCCCACCAAGAAACCCCTATGGACGTCCCGGTACGTCCAGCCCTTCGTGCAGCATCAGGGACACATCCCTGCCGCTGCACGGGAGACCAGGCTGTCGTTTGCAAAAAAAAACGGTTAGTCATTTAAAAATAATATTAAATAAATCATTAAAATAATATAAATAATACTAAAAAAAATTATAATGTGAGTTGTGATGTCACTGTGACATCACTGGCATGTTCAGGAGGTCCCTAGGAGGACCTCTAACCATTACTGTGTAAAAAAAAATATATAAAAAATACAAAAAAATTAAAAAAATAAATAAATAAAAAAAAATAAAAAATATATATAAAAAAAACCTTACATACCATTGCCCTAGCATAACATCTAGCCAGTATAACCCTCCTGCCCCCGTTCAAAATCCCCAAACCCGTTAAGCCATAGGCATAAAAATTATACAAAATTGTACACCTAATAGTATGCTCCCTGGTGCTGGGAAAGTCTGGAAAATCTAAATTAGGTATTTCTGAAATCAGGACACCTGAATTGATAAACTTGGAGGGGATTTTCCATCACTTTACTTAATTTTGTGAGGATTCAGAGGGAAAATGTAAAAAAAAATTAGTTTATTTTTCTAATCTTCGCTAGTTTTTACTTAATTTCTCATTCTAAATTTTCAGCTAATCATCCAACTATGGTATCAAACGAAAGCTCTATCTCTCCTTGAAAAAACGATATATAGTTTATATGGGTACACTATTCACAGGAAAGGAGAATAATCGCTAAACCGACATACCGCAAAAATCGCAAAATTGCTCTGGGCTTTGAGGTACCAAAAACCCCTGTGATTGAAGGGGTTAAGAACTGTGTGCAAGTGTAGAAGCATTGATGCTGTTTTGAAGGCAAATAGTGGACACACCCAATATTGATTTGGTTTAGATTTTTCTGCTGTTCGCTGACTTTGCATTTTGATAAATTATAAAAATAAACTATTAACATGTCTATTTTTGAAAGCATTCTTACTTTACAGCATTTTTTCAACACCCGCCTAAAACTTTTGCACAGTAATATGTATATATATATATATATATATATATAGACACACACAACATATCGGTACATACTGTACATGCAGCATATGTCTAAATGTTAGTAAGAAATAAATGTTTTGCTATCAGATGGTGAAACTGCAGCAATAGTACTCTAAGCCATACAATTATTTGCCATTCCAAAGGGTTTCATCCTTTTAATTCATTGAAAATACTCTAAATCCACTATCATAATAAAAATTCTTACCAGCCATGGAAAAATATCACTCTTTAATAAAATGCCAGTCTCTGACATCCCACCTTATAAGGAGAACATTATTTCATCTAATCTCAATAGCCCATATCTGCTTCCATCTGGGAGCTGTTAAATCATCAGATTGCTCTGTTATGCCGACAGGGCGTGTGAGAAGATTGATACAGACACAACTTTCAGTAGCTTGGCACCAACTTTAGATCCACCTTTTATTGCCAGGGTCTTTGTTTTTATAGCTGGGGATCTTGATTCCAAGCTGAACAGATATGCACATCCTGCACAGTCTGTAACATATAACACTGCCCATGTTTGGGCAAACTATGTATTTCTCAATCACGTCCGTCTGCCTTCTCAGTTTTGGACCTCAATGACATTTCCTGGGGTCAGAAAGGAATTTCTTGTTTTGTGTGAGTAGGAAAAGTTCACATCATATAGCTGGAATTCTACTACTGGTAGTGGTATGTTGAACAATGAGGTGAGAGATGTAAAACGCATGTCTGTAGAGCAAAGAAATATAGTATATAGGGAAGCTTAGAGATATGGAGTTATAAACATGAAAAATATGAAATACAGAAGTCCAGGCCTGGATCGGTGGTGTACCTACCAAGTGCTACATGTTCCCTACCTGACCCTGTCCACAGGGAAATGGCTCAACCAAACCAACAGTGATTTATAGAAGCCTTTATTGAAGAGCAGCAGTGAGGGTAAGGAGAGTCCTCTTCTCCCTAGAGCACATACCACACCCGGACATTACATTTGAAAGCTTCCGTTAACTGAAAAAATAGGTTCCAAATGTAATTTTTATCATTTTTAAAAACACTTAAAACATAATAAAATTTTTAACATTGTGTCCAGTTAAAATTAGCATAACTTGGAGACAACTGGCAGCGCAACAGGAACAATTATAAGGAGTCATTTTATTTTACAGAAGATAGAGGCTGAAACGTCTTAAACTATAAGCCAAAAATGTTCCAGAAGGCCTGACACATCTACATGTTTTCAATCTGCAGGAAATCCAGCAATCAAATTACCATTCTTGTAATAAATGGTGGGATTATTTTCCTACCAAGTAGCCTTTGATGTTGTCTTTGCACCTGCACTAATTCCTGCAGATGGGAAACCTGAATGGTAGACAGGTCGTGTCTCATTCTTTAATAAAACCGCTGTCATTCTATTCTGACCTCCAAACAATGCCATGATCAGCATCATCTAGATCCCCTGACAGCCTGCAATGCTTTTTAAATGAGTCAATGCAGAGTCTGTTCTAGATTAACTGGATGCAAGCTCTTCAGAATATGTTTAAATCTGGTCTGTTGTTCTTCTGCAGTGTTCGTATAGACGCCTCGATTTCCCCTCCAAACAGCTGTCTCTCATTACCTTCATATTTCAGCGTAAGACATAACAGACCTGTATTCCCACTTCCCCAGTTTATGCCTGCTAACCATCTTTAAAGTATAAACAGGAGCCCGGTCTGTTAATTGCATGAAACTCTTCTCTGTTTTGCTTTTCTTAAAAATAAAAGTGATTTTGCTTAATATACACTGAAAACATGTTTATTGCCCTTAACATCTTGCCCAAATCAAATTTTTCAGTGTGTCAACATTCCCAAAGGGATCTGCAATTACCTCTGACCTTTATGTTATTGCAATCTGTTGATTAAATCTGATTGTGATTTGTCTGATTTGGCACCATGTTTTGTTCATAATTGTATAGGTATTTTAAATATGATTGAGCCCTTTAAATAATTAATATCCCCGACAGTGGTGTTGTTTGAAGAAATCAGCACTTACGTAGATTTTATGTCAGTAAAGTAGTAAAAGAACATAAAATGGAAATGTGGTGAAAAGCATCCAAGAAATTGATGCATGGTCCTGTTGCTAAATACGGTGTGGTTAATACAGTAAGTGGTTAATGCTCATACCTTGGAGTTTCCCAGAGCTTTCCCTCTTCTTGGGGAGTGACTTTACAAGGGGTCAGGGCCATCCATGGAGTCGGGGCTAGTCCTAGACAGTCTTAAATGGATCGGGAGTAAGAGGGGAAGTAGGCGGTAGATTGGCATGGCTAAGGCCGCTCCCTTGCCAGAATCAAATCCCTTGCCAGAATCAAAGAATTTCAGCAGGACCACCATCAGGGGGTACACCTTGTACTGGTGTACCAGGTGTAGAACGTGAGAAATGTGAAACCAAGTGTCAAAAAGTGAAAATAAAGAAAAAAATATAAATTACTTTCCTTTCTTGAGATCGGGTTTTTAGCTGCAGCCCTATATACACTCTCCACGGAATGTAGAAAAAGGGAACACAAATTTGACTTCTGTCTAGGGGCGCTTGCAAACCCACGATCCAGAATAACTCATATAAAAAAATAAAAAAAGGAAAAAGGAAAAAATAGTGTGATACAGTAACAAATGTAACTCCGGCACAACACTTCAATGAATACACTCACAATGTGAATGGATCTTTGGCGCGTGTATCAAAACCACTCCTCGGTATATGTGTTGATTTCTTGGCTCCACGTGTATGTAAGACAAGAGATATCTGATAGGGTGATACCTTTATAATCTGTATGTGTGCTATAAGGTAATGCACTCACATTTAGTTGGAAGATGTCAAGCTCGTCTGGTTTGTTGTCCTGGAGTGGAGCCGGTCTCTTGATGAAGTTCTTGGGGAGGCTTTGTTTGGATTCCACGAGAAGATTTCTTCAAAGATCCAGTGTGGGTGTTGGTAAAGTGCAAGTGCTATCTATAAATAGTGTATGTTCAGTAGTTTATGAACTGATAGTGTGTGCCTTAAATAGATCAAAGGATACCAGGTTGAATAAATAAATAAATAATTTAATCTGGGACCAAGCCCTTACTAAACCCTGGTCGGCAACTACACCATATAGGTGTTTACAAAGTTGTCCGAACGGGATAAAAAGTAATGTAAATAATATAAAAAATGTAAGTAGAATAAAACAATTTGAAAGACGAAATGAAGTCCAAAGTAAAACAATCCTCAAAGTAAAAACAATCCTCAACGCGTTTCGCCAGGTAAAAAGGCTTCCTCAGGAGGTATAATAGTGACCAAATGGATAGTGTTCATTCCTTTATGTTCCCCCGGATGCGTCGTCTGCGTTTCTTTCGTTCCGTCTGCTTGTGTGTCTGCTCCCGTTGCGTCATCGCGTATTCATTCTGCCGCGTGTATGTGTGCGTGCGTGCGTGAGTGCGGTGTATCTCGTTTCCGTGTTGTCCCTCGTACTTCGTTCCTTCCAACCCGTATAATGTATCGGGTGTGTGATTTCTCCTGTATCTATGTGAGATGAGGGATCACGTATCCCGGGAACAGAATAAAGGTTAAAATCATGAATATTACGGCGTTTGTTTTGTTTGGGTCTCGGGGGGGGCGGTATGTAAGGGAATTATTCGTGTGTGGGTTAATATAGGTTGGTGAAAATAATATATATATGATGCGTGAAAATATCAATGAACATTGGTTAATGGGTTTAAAAAAGGGTTCAGGAGGAACCCTTGTGTAACGATCACTTATAGAGGAATAAAATAAACATAAATGAGCTTTGGTTAATGGGTTTAAAAAAGGTTCAGAAGGAACTCTTATGTGTCAATCACTTATAGAGGGATAAAATAAACAATTGAAGTTATTAGTGGCTCCATTTCAAGTGTCTATATACATATATATAGAGTGATACAGACGGGAACCCATAGGGAGGACGAAATAAATTAGAGTGGAGAAAAGAGTGTAATCCAGTATATAGATAATTAAAGTGCCATTAAGATGGAATAGGGAAAAGTGTAATCAAGTGTATAGATTATTAATGTGCATGTATTTTTGAGTGGATCTTCCATGTCCACACCGAAAAGGAGAATTGGTACTGTCATATAGAATCATATGGGGAAGGTAAGTAAATTGTTTTAATGTCATTCTTTATTTTTCTATCTGAAGAAAGGTAAGTGAAATCTTTTTAATTTTTGTGTGTAATGCTGTGTATTATCAATAAAATGAAATATTTCTAAACGAACAGAACATCATGATTAGAAGTAGAAAACTGAAATAGAGGGCCAAAAAATGAGTGAATGCATATTCCTACAGGAAGGACAAGATGTCTATTTCTAGATTTAGGCCACCTTTTTTGTAGGTCTTTAATTTGAAAATCCATTCGGTTTCCCTCTTGGATAAGTACTCTACATTGTTGCCCCCTCTCCAGTTCGGAGGCACCCAATCTATACCTATAATTTTTAATGTTTCTAAAGAGAAACGAGGACAAGAGTTACAGTGTTTCGGTACACTGTGTTTAATGCTTTGGTTCCTGATATTACCTATATGTTCCAAGATACGTTCCTTCAATGGTCGGATGGTTCTTCCAACGTATTGTAGCCCGCAGGGGCATTCCAAAAGGTATACTACACTTTTGGAATTACAGTTGATAAAATGTTTGATGTTATATGTATTGCCTGTGTTATTACCAATGAAGCTATCCGTCTTTTTGGGTAAGTATGTGCACATTTTACAATGACCGCATGTAAAAAAACCTTTGGGTTTTGTACTCAAAAAATTACCAATAATTTGTGGTTTGGTACTCTTAGGAAGTACGCTCGGAGCTAGCATGGTTTTTAAAGTGTCTGCTCTTTTATAAATTATCTGGGGTTTATCCGGGAGTATCTTTCCTAGGACACAGTCATTTTTTAGTATGTGCCAATGGCTTCCCATTATCTTTTTTATCTTGTGTGCTTGTGAGTTGTATTTCGTGAAGAAAGAAAAACTGAAGTCTTTCTTATCTTTTTCGATTGTATCTTGTTTTTTTCCTTCTAACAACTGGTTTCTATCTATCTGTTGTACCTGCCGAAGGCTGCTTTGTAACCTCTCGGAGGGATAGTTTTTTTCCCGAAATTTCTGTGTTATCTCTTTAGCTTTATAATTGAAATCTTCTTGTTTTGAGCAATTTCGTTTGACTCTCATGAATTGTCCCTTAGGGATATTGTTGAGCCACAACGGGTGGTGGCAACTTGTATATTCTATGTACCCATTTTTATCTGTGGGTTTTGTGTAGTTTCTGGAACGAATGATGTTGTTCTCAGTAAATAATTCAACATCCAAAAATTCTATGTGTGTTTTTTGTATATTGGAGGTGAATTTCAGATTGTAATCATTGTTGTTAACATACTGCACAAATGTATTGAGTTCATCCATTGTTCCTCTCCATATAATGAGGACATCGTCTATGTATCTTTTCCATAGCACCAGGTTTGCACCGTGGGGGTTGTTATTCCAGATTGCATCCTTTTCCCACTCAGCTACGAATAGGTTAGCGTAGCTGGGTGCAAACCTGGTGCCCATGGCCGTTCCGCACATTTGTAGATAAAATTCATTTTCAAACCAAAAATAATTGAATTTGAGTATGAAGTTGATACAATCTAAAATAAAGTCTTTTTGTGTGGGGTTCATATTGTCATCCCGTGTGAGCACGTTGTCAATGGCTCGTATGCCTTGCTGGTGTTCTATCACCGTATACAGGGATGATACATCTAGTGTGGCCCATATCCATCCCTGTGACCATTGTACTTCTTTTAAGATGTTAAGTAAATGTGGAGTATCTTTCAGATAGGCGGGCATTTGAGTTACGTATTTTTGCAAGCGCCCCTAGACAGAAGTCAAATTTGTGTTCACTGGTGTACCAGGACCAGATGAGCAGGAGGGCCCGGCATCCCTGTTCTCTTATTTAAGAGATCAACACTAAAGCAGGTGCAGAAGGAGAAAGAATGTGTTTGTATGTAAGTGTAAGAACGGGTTTGTGTGATAGCATGTATGTGCAGGGCCGGCCCTACCATGGAGCAGGGTGGGGCAATTGCTCCAGGCGACACTTTTGAAGGGGCGACACTTTTGAAAGTGCCGCCCCAAGCGCCTTTTTTTTTTTTAAGCAGAGGAGAGAGAGGGCCGCCGAGTGGTTTTCGCTTACCCGCTTGGCGTCCCTCTCTCTCCTCTGCGAGCCCTCTAGCTCGGTCTCAGTGCCGGCTTGTAATACTGAGCGCCGGAAGATGACATCATTTCCGGCGCTCAGCATTTCAAGCCCACACCGAGCAGGGAGACTCGCCGCAGGACTGCTGAAAGGTAAGTACAAAGGGGGGGTAGGGTAGATAATAGGGAGGGAGGGAGAGTAAGGGTAGATAATAGGGAGGGAGAGGAAGGGTAGATATTGGGGGGGGGTGGCATTATGTCTTGAGCCGGCCCTGTGTATGCGTGTTAGTTATAGGGCATCCTGAAGAAATACTGTACCAAGACACCACTAACCTTAGGGTCACCCTTGCTCTCAAAAAGTGTGATCAAGGGAGGATGGGTGGAACCATTACCTTTTGGATATACATCCCATAGAAGTTGATAGGAAGTCATACTCATCTCACTTCCACATGATATTATTATTATCCTTTACTTATATAGCGCCAACACACTTCTTACAATATATTCATTGAAAGGGTATGGCAAAACTAAAACTGACAGACTAAGGCAAACTGATACATTAGGTAAAGAGGCCCCTGCTGGCAATCTAGGGTCCTCAAAGAATATCCCAATCTGAATGTATTTGCTGCTTCTTTGTGACAATCTTGATGCAACCTGAATGTAATATGAACTACAGTATAAAGGTTGTAAAGGTATGAACACACTTAACATTTTTATAATCCACAAATGACCGCATTCACAGACATTAAGTCCCACAACCCAGATGGCATCATCTGGATCATCAGGAACCATTGATACCTCTTTACTGCATTTGAAAACAAAAACAAAACAGATTTATCTATCTATCTATCTATATCTATCTACCTACCTATCTACCTGCATTGACTGTGTATAGATTTTATAGCTAAAACTCTTAACAAAATTTTTTTAAATAAATATTTTTCATACTAAATGATGATTAATGTATATACACATGGTTTCAAAAAGCCTAATTTGCCCTGAGAGAAAAAACCCCCCAATATTTACTTTGATTTAAACTTAATGAGAATGAGGGGGAAAATATGTTTGGAAACAAAATAGCAAAAGTTCTAAGGATACGTTAGTAATTACATGTAAAAAAGGCTAAAATAGTCCTAGTCCTTAAGAGGTTTAAATCCTTGTGTTGGCAGAACATGACTGGTGTCTGCCATCAACTTCTCATATTTGTCTGGCAAAGTCTACCCATACCATGCAAACTTAGTTACCTGCTCCAAATACAATTCACTTCAGGATATTGGGCAGGTCACAAAAATCTTCTGTTACAGAATGATTGTTTTCCCAATGTCTGTTTCAGGTTAAAAGCTGACAAGTGTTAGTTTGCCAATGCATACCATGCATTATTTAATAATACAGTTACCTGCAGGCGATACTGTATTCCTATCTTTGTTTTAACAGTGAAAAATAATAATGCTCCACTAGTGCATAAAAACAGCACCTCTTGTAATATTGTCAGGAAGACCTAACATGTTTAAAAACCTGTCACAATAACTGCTCACCTATTAAAATAATAAATACTACCATCCTTTTCTCCATTTGTCCTGCAAAGTCTCTTGAGTATTACTTCTGTAATTGGACGTCTTTTGTGGTGAATTTTCTGCCAATTGTTTGTCTCATGAATATCCACTGACAGATCTACTGCATTTTCTCTTTCAGTTTCGTAAAGAAATGACATCAACTTTTTCTGGCTTGAATATCTTTACAGGAGAAACAGAACTTCCCGATTTATTTCAGTATACTGGCCAAATCTATTACAGTGCTTGTTAATGTTTGGTTGTAATCTGCCTCCAGATGATAATTATGGGTGGTCTGGAGATAACAAGAAGAAAAACCTGTCTGGGGCAAAGGATCTGGTCTCTAAAGTGAGAACGCAAATGTCTCATTGTCTCTAGGAGAGATGCAATTTTTACATATGTCAAGTCATATTAAGTCATGTGTTTAAATGTATTTATCTTTGAGAAACATAAATGGAATGGGAAAAAGTCTTCCTATACCAGGGGTCAAGCCAGATTAAGGAGTTTTGAGCCCATTGTCACAGGTGTATAAAATCAAGCACCTAGCCATGCAGTCTGCATAGTGTACATCGTGTTAGCAGGAACGCCACGTTAAGTCATAGAGTGGGGTCACTGAGTGCTGAGGCGCATGGTGTGTAAAAGTCGCCAACGCTCTGCTGATTCCATATCTTAAGAGTTTCAAACTTCCACTGGCATTAATATCAGCACAAAAGCACCACTGGACTCTGGAGCAGTAGACACGTGTTCTGTGGAGCTATGAATCATGCTTCTCTGTTTAGTATTCTGGTAGGTCTGAGTTTGGCAGATGCTATAAAGTTTGGTGAAAGTGGGAAAAGGGTATGGGGCTGTTTTTCAGATGTTGGGCTGGGCCCATTACTTCCAGAGAAGGGAAATCTTAATGATTGAGCATACCAAGACATTTTGGACAATGCTATGCTTCCAACCTCGTGGAAACAGTTTGGGGAAGGCCCTTTTCTCTTCCAGCATGACTGTGCCCCATCTTACAAAGCAAGGTCCATAAAGACATGTTGGGTGAATTTGGTGTGGAAGAACTTGACTGACCGGCACAGAGCCCTGACCTTAACTCCATCAAATACTTTTTGGAGTAACTGGAACGGAGATTGCGAACTAGGCCTTCTCATCCAACATTAGTGGCTGACCTCACAAATACTCTACTGGATGAATGAGCAAAAATTCCCACAGAAACACTCCAAAATCTTGTGGAAAGCCTTCTGAGAAGTGTGGAACCCTGATGGTGTAATGTCCCAAAACTTTTGTGCATATAGTGTATCAACATTGTCATCCCCCGATCTCCTTCTGGTGTAGAGTTTTTCAGACTCTTTGGTGGCGTGGTGGCACAGTAGCATGAGCTAGGTGATTAACCATATACCCTATTTCACAAGAACATATTTAATTCTTAACATAATTTTCTACTCAGGTTAGCATTATGCTCAAACAAGGTGTTATAAAAAAGAAAGCTTTTGTCCTGAGGTATAAAAGTACACGCATGTAGGTTTCACATCTATAAATGATAATGTCCAAAATGTTACAAGTTCACAGATAACTGGCAATGAAAGGGTGACCATGCTATCATTCTTTTGTGTTCCTTTGGCCATGTTGTTGAATAAGTAACCATGGTGTGTGGTCCCACATATGGGCACAGTTAGAGTAACATATTCAGGCAATCACTACAAGATCAGAACTATTTATGGTATTCTTGATCTTACATTTTTGACACTATATATATATATATATATATATATATATATATATATATATTTCCAGCCGTCAGTTTGGTGAAACTGTAGTTCCTAAACTCTTTTGTAAAAGTCACCTTTATATTTACACACATGGAAGGCTGTGAATTGTGGTTTTGTGCAGCTCTGTACTAGGATTTAGCAGTAGGGACACCACCTCTAAACAGTCAGTTTAAATCATGTGGGGAGGTTCCAGGAGTTAAAGGTCCGTGCGAGCGACTCTCTTGGCCACGGGCAGGGAGCTTCTCTGGCAGGGGAGCTTCCTGCCTGCGACCAATAGAGTCACTCGTATAGACCTTTAACTCCTGATGGCGAAACTCCGCTTGGGGAGACAATTGGTCTCCCTGCTCCAGGAGTTAAAGGTCTGTACGAGCGACCAATAGAGTTGCTCGTGCAGACCTTTAACTCCTGACGGCAAAGGTTAAACATGAGGTTGCTTACAGCCAGAGGGAAAGCTGTGGTTGAGGATAATGTTGGTGTGTGAGCATGTATGTGTAACTATTGGCATGTGAGCATGGATGTGTAAGTGTTAGTGAGCATGGATGTGTATGTATGTATGTTGGTATGAGAGCATTGATGTGTATATGTGTGTGGGAGCATGGAAGTGTGTGTGTTTGAGCATGGATGTGCAAGTGTTTGTCAGCATATATGTGTATGTGTGAGCATGAATGTGTAACTGTTGGCATGAGAGCATGGATGTGTATATGTTAGTGTGTGTGACTATGGATGTGTAAGTGTCTGTGGCAGTATGGAAGTGTGTTTGTGAGCCTAGATGTGTAAGTGTCTGTGTGTAAGCATGGATGTGTAAGTGTTTGGGAGCATGGAAGTGTGTGTTTGAGCATGGATGTGTAAGTGTGTATGAGCATGTATTTTTAAAGGTTAGTGTGTCTGCATGGATGTGTAAATGTTGGTGTGTGAGCATAGATGTGTATGTGTGGGCATGTATGTGCATGTGTGTATGAGCACGGAAGTGTGTGTTTGAGCATGGATGTGTGTTTGTATGTGAGCATTGATGTGTATGTGTCACGAACCGAGGACACAGGTAGATAAGGGGCCCAGGTGCAGGGGATACGAGGGGCTCTGTCTGTACCCCACGATGCATGATGGCTTGGGGTTGGTACAGACATGCGCAGGAAATAACTCAAGGACAGAAGATGCGGATTAAGAGTTGTATTGCATATGATGGTACAATATATATACACAAAGAAAGTCACTTGGCAGGAAGCCCTCTGGTTGGGGCACACACGGCAGGAAGCCCTCTGGTTGGGGCACACTCGGCAGGAAGCCCACGGGATGGGGCACACTCGGCAGGAAGCCCTCTTCCAGGGCACACGGCACGGCTAGAAGCCCTCTTCCAGGGCACGGCAGGTTGCCCACTTGCAGGGCACACGGCAGGTTGCCCACTTGCAGGGCACTCGACTTGGGAGTCCACTTAGTGGGGCGCTGGCCGCAACTCAGGAACACGGCAGGTTGCCCACTTGCAGGGCACACGGCAGGTTGCCCACTTGCAGGGCACTCGACTTGGGAGTCCACTTAGTGGGGCGCTGGCCGCAACTCAGGAACAAGGCAAGAGACAAAGCAGGAGCAGATCAGGAACCAAAGCAGGAACAAATCAGGAACCAAAGCAGGAACAAATCAGGAACCAAAGCAGGAACAAATCAGGAACCAAAGCAGGAACAAATCAGGAACTAAAGCAGGAACAGATCAGGAACCAAACAGGTAGTCCTCAAACATTAATGTCAAGGCCCAGACTGCAGGGCTGGGCAGGTTTATAAAGGCTGACTTGATAATTAGTCTGAGTGGTTCTGAATGGCAAGGGCGGCCACTAGTGGCTGGAAACATGAAATGAATGGCACAAAGTTTAACCAAGTCCATACAGCAAAGGGTGAACATTACAGTATGTGTGAGCATGAATGTGTGGATTGGTATATATGTGTGGATTAGTGTATATGTGTGGATTGGTATAAATGTGTGGATTAGTGTATATGTGTGGATTGGTATATATGTGTGTGGATTAGTGTATATGTGTGGATTGGTATATATGTGTGGATTGGTATGTGTGGATTGGTATGTGTGTGGATTGGTATATATGTGTGGATTGGTATACGTGTAGATTGGTATACGTGTGGATTGGTATACGTGTGGATTGGTATGCGTGTGGATTAGTATATGTGTGGATTGGTAAGTGTGTGAGAGTGATGGGTGTTATGCTGTACCATTTCCAATGTACATCATAACTCCCATCATTCTATACTGTTCCATACAGTGGCAGAGCTGGGAGGCAGAGGCCTTGCACCCCCACCGCAGGACTCCTGAAAGGTAAGTGAACTTCAAAGAGGGAAAGGGTAGATAGTTAGGAGGGCGTATATAGGGAGAAGGGAGTGAGACAGGGGAAAGGGGGTAGATAGGGAGAAGGGAGTGAGAAGGGGTAGATACGGCAGAAGAGAGTGAGAAGGGGTAGATAGGGCAATCATACTCCTATCATGCCAAGTCTGCGAGTAAATCCTGGAATCTGGGTATGCCTGGGCATGATAGGAATGTGATTGCTATATATATGATATATATAGACTTGAAAACCGAAGTTGTTTGTGTGGTTATTTGGAAAGTCCCTGGAGTGCCGGTAACTATTTTTGGACTTTATATATATATATATATATATATATATAATATTATTTAATTGTTTTGTCCTATTTTGGTGTGTTACTTACTTTAAATAAAAGTGTTAGATTTTTTATGGTGTTGGGGGGGTCATATTCGGTTTTGGCCAGGTAAATGCTGCACTTTCGGTTTCAGTCCAGAATTCGTTTCGGTGCATCCCTACTACTAAGCCAGACAATTAAGCGGTAGGCCTAGACCACATCAATGTTTGGCGTAGTATATAGTGATTGGGGTTTTGTTACAAGTTTTGTTACAAGTTTTTATTCCTTTCTTTTTTTGGGAATGGGGGGGCGCCAGAGGAGTAGTCCGCACAGGGCGCCAGAACACCTAAGGCCGGCTCTGTCTGGAGGAGAGAGAAAGCGCATCATGAGCAGTATGCTAGTGTGTCCTAATAAATCTGAGCTATTCATCCCTCCCGATATTTTATATATATATATAGAGAGTTAATATTACATAGTTACATAGGCTGAAAAAAGACATGCGTCCATCAAGTTCAGCCTTTCCTATATCTGTTAATTTGTTGCTGTTGATCCAAAAGAAGGCAAAAAAACCCCCCGGTTTCGCTCATTCCAATTTTGCACTAACCAGGGAAAAAAATTCCTTCTTGACCCCAAAATGGCAGTCAGATTTCTCCTTGGATCAATAAGCTGTTTCCCCATAATTAAAGATTATATGCCTGAATATTATGTTTTTCCAGGTATCCATCCAGTTGCAGTTTAAACGTCTGTACAGACTCCGATAAAACTACCTCTACAGGCAGAGAATTCCACATCCTTATTGTCCTTACTGTAAAAAACCCTTTCCTCTGCTTTAGTCTAAATCTCCTTTCTTCCAATCTGAACGCATGACCACGTGTCCTATGCATAGTCCTGTTTATGAACAGATTTCCACACAATGGTTTGTATTGGCCCCGAATATATTTATATAATGTTATCATATCCCCTCTGAGGCGACGTTTCTCTAAACTAAACAGAATTAAATTAGTTAACCTTTCATCATAACTATAGTGCTCCATTCCTTTTATTAATTTTGTAGCCCGCCTCTGCACCCTTTCTAGTGCTATGATATCCTTCTTTAGAATAGGTGCCCAAAATTGCACAGCATATTCAAGGTGCGGCCTTACCATTGATTTATACAGAGGCAAAATTATATCTTTATCCCGCGACTTGATGCCCCTTTTTATACACGACAATACCTTACTGGCCTTAGCAACCGCAGACTGACATTGCACATTGTTGCCTAGTTTGTTGTCTATAACAATTCCCAAATCCTTCTTATTTGTCGTTACCCCTAATTCACTACCGTTTAGGGTGTAGGTTGCTTGTGCATTCGCTACCCCGAAGTGCATAACTTTACATTTGTCTACATTGAATTTCATCTGCCATTTGTGTGCCCAGTCCCCCAGTCTATCTAGATCCCTCTGCAGCACAGTAATATCCTGCTCGCCCTGTATAACTTTACCTAGTTTAGTGTCAACTGCAAACACAGAAACATGACTTTCAATGCCTACTGCCAGGTCATTTATAAATATGTTGAATAAAATTGGTCCCAGAACAGCACCCTGAGGAACACCACTTACCACTTTTGACCAGCTTGAAAATTTACCATTTATAACAACTCTCTGTTCTCTATCTCTAAGCCAATGTTCTACCCAAGAACAAGAGTTTGCATCTAGACCAATTTCCTTCAGTTTGAATACTAACCTATTTTGTGGAACTGCGTCAAACGCCTTGGCAAAATCCAAGTAGATTACATCCACTGCAACACCCCGATCGACACTTCTACTTACTTCTTCATAGAATGCAATTAAATTAGTTTGACAGGACCTATGTTTCATAAAACCATGCTGATTTTTGCTAATAATACTGTTCTTCCCAAGGAATTCTTGAATATTATCCGTAGACAGCCCTTCAAATACTTTCCCAGCCACGGAAGTTAAGCTCACAGGTCTATTATTTCCGGGCACAGAGTTTGAACCCTTTTTGAAAATAGGAACCACAGCTGCCTTCCTCCAATCCTCTGGTACAATTCCTGAAAGAAAAGAATCCTGAAAGATTAGAAACAGAGGTTCACTTATTTCCTGACTCAGCTCCTTAAGTACTTGTGGGTGAATACCGTCAGGTCCCGGAGCTTTGTTAACATTAATTTTCTTTAGTTGCTGCAGCACCTTGTCCTGAGCCATCCACTCACAGTTTGACTGCAAATTTTTCTCAGTCGTCCTATGTATATCCATTGCCATAGGTTCCTCCTTAATATATACTGAGGAAAAATAGTCATTTAAAGTTTCTGCTTTTTCCTGGTCCTCCTTAACCAACACTCCCCTCTCTGTTTTTAATGAACCTACGTTTTCATTTTGGGGCACCCAACATTGGTTATTTGGGTATATTATTTTGTTATAATTTATTTTTTTAGTTTAGTGTTAGGGTAGTTTCCTGGGGTGGCTAGAGGTAATTGGGTAGGCAGTGTAGGTCAGGGAGGGAGAAAAAAAACCATGAAATGAGGTGTATGGAACCAGTCCCTGTGCAGACCAATGTGTTTTTTCAGTGCGACTCCTGACATCAAATGTAACATATATATTGGATGGCGACGGCCTGTTATTCAGGCACCCTTTAATGCAAATTCTGTGTGTTACCCTTCCTGAAGAGAATTTAAGGTGTGGGAATCATGTCTAAAAGTCTGGATGTTATCTAGAGGGTCTCAAAATCATTCCTGCTGAATCATTCCATAAGACATTTCACCTTGGATTCTATTACATATGTCATTTTTGTGACTTAGTTTTCAAATTCTTGCACAAACTAAGATCACAATAAGAAAAAGAGATTATGAAAAACAAAGTAAAACATTTATTGAGTAAGACAACACAACCTTATGTCTTATGCATATATCCCGAAAGTACACTCAGTGATTGTAGACAAGGAATGCTGGCACATAGACATAGAGGCATAGACACTGGCCGCCACCCCCTTGCCTCCCCAAGCTGTCTCCGTGATGGAAAACATTCCTAATATACCTAGTAAGACTCTGGCATGCATTGGGTCTTGGAGCATGTATTTGTACTATGAATGACTATTGATCACACAGGGAAAATTGTGTAAGTAATGCCAACACCCATCGCTACCAAGACTACTGGCCTTGTCTTACCAATGTTGCTTCAGGTTGTGTCATGGCCAATGGATAAACTGCTCCACCCTGGCTTTGCACCAGCACCTTCAAATGTGTATATTATTGTTGAATGATTGACCGTTACAGAACAATCAACAGTTACTTAAGTCTGGTGTATATATTGTATGTCATATTGTTTCACTATAGTTTTGTGTTCAATCAGATATATTTTAGTATGTATAATTTTTCATATATTAGCTTGGACACTAACATTTTTATTGGCACAGCCTCCATAGTGCAAATGGCACTGTTAGGCCCCTGGACCTGTGGCCCAAGGCCTAGGCCGACTAGTATATGTCACTGGTTAGGTAGGAGCCCCAAGCGTACCTTTGTAAGCCTAAGGACAGCAGCCACGGTGGTGGTGATTGCAGTACCAGCCAGAGCTTCTTCACTGTATCTTCATCACTGGGCGGTTCAAAGTGTTCGGCTGACTTGAGACTTTTAATATGGACACTTTCAGACTAATCTAATACAAATCATCATGGAAGGTGTATAGTCAATATACAAAGCAAAACTTTGCAGGGCCCTTACACATTAAGTTTAAAGTTAAGAAAACTTACAGTAAAGTATATTAAAGATAACTGGAAAAAACATCAGAATTTGTCTAAAGGGAAAAAAACATCAAGGTCAGACTCCAAACAACCTTAGAATACTCAGAAGGCATACAGTCCTTTAATTAACCATACACTGAGATAATCATTCAGTTTTATTCAATCTTCCTTATAATTAATGTGCACAAAAACATATCTAGGATGATTTTATCAAATGACATGGTCAGTTGTTCTCCAATCTTTAGCCCTGCGGGAACCCAAACAAAAGTTATTATATAACTTGTCATATATCCAGACTCTATCCTCAATCCACAATTCTAGTTGCTACATTTACCGTATATTCCGGCGTATAAGACGACTTTTTAACCCCAGAAAATCTTCTCAAAAGTCGGGGGTCGTCTTATATGCCGGGTACTAACTGAGTACAGGGTACTTACCGAGCCAGAGATTCCCACGAAGCCACGAATCTCTAGGGGAGGGGCGAGCAGAGAAGCCGCCTCCCCTGGGCCGGTCTTCAGGGCCACGCTGAGGTAGGTGCAAGATCGTGATCTCCTCAACTAGCCCTGATCAGCGGGCGCTCGATGAGCAGGGCTGGTTGGGGAGATCATGACCTCCCTCTAACTAGCCCAGCATTAGGGAGCTCGAGGTCTGGCACTTCAGACCTCGGCTTCCCTGCTCCCTAATCACTACGCACCGGCTATTGATGCTGAGCGCGGGGATGACGTCATGTCCCTCGCGCTCCCACAACTGGATGGAAGAAAGAAGATAGAAGATGAGAAAGGTAAGAGATGGGGAGAAAGGGGTGTGAGTGCAGTGTATGTATGTTGGTGTGAGGTGGTCAGTATATGTGTATGGCCAGGTGTGTGTTTGTAAGCTGGTTTGTGTGTATATATATATATATATATATATATATATATGTATATGTATGTGTGTGTGTGTGTGTGTGTGTGTGTGTGTGTGTGTGTGTGTGTAAAGGCAGGGGTGTGTGGTGAGGGCAGTGTATAAATGTGTATGTATGGACAGGCGTATGTGTAGATATATATATATACAGGGGCGTAACTAGACGCCTCAGGGCCCGGGTGCGAGAATCTGTTAAGGGCCCCCCCACCCCCTCACCCCCCCCAAAAAAACATGATTTTTACCCAACAATTTTTTTTCAACTAATTCAACAAATTCAATTTACATATTGAATCATAATCAAAGAAAAAGGGGCGCATGTACAAAGGGCATAATCCAGGGGTGTCCAAGTTTTTTCTGCAGTGGGCCACTTCATCAGAATTGTATACGTGGGAGGGCCGCACTCATTTTTCACTGTGACAAAAAATATGGCCTTTAATAAAATATGCAGATTAAAATAAAGTAAAATGACACAAAACCTTTACTCTTCCTCTCACTGATTTCTGGGCCTTGAAAGTTTTGCGACTACAAATTCAGGATTCCCTAGATTTATTCTAGGGATGAACTAAAATGAAAATTCTGGACCAAAACATTCAGGGTTCACTTAGCCAAAACCGAAAATGACCCCCACCTTTAAAAATAATAATAAAAACTCACATGTTTAATAAAAGTAGGTAACACGCAATTGGACAAAATTAGCAATATGACTTGGCATGATAGGAGTGTGATTGCTGTTAGCCTAGGCAACCAGTAAATGCTGGTACCTAGGCATGATGGGACTGTGCTCGCTGTGATTGCTGTTAGCAATCACACTCCTATCATGCCAAGTCAGCCAGTACATGCTGGTACAGGGTGGCTGTAAGTTATGTGCAGACCCCATACTGCTGGCAGTATCACTACACAAGGGGGGCAGCTAGCTAGGTTTCAGCATGTACTGGCTGACTTGGCATGATAGGAGTGTGATTGCTAACAGCAATCACAGTCCCATCATGCCTAGGTTCCAGCACTTACACATCCATCCAGTAAATGCTGGAACCTAGGCATTATGGGACTGTGATTGCTGTTAGCAATCACACTCTTATCATGCCAAGTCAGCCAGTACATGCTGGTACAGGGTGGCTGTAAGTGCAGACCCCATACTGCTGGCATTATCACTACACAAGGGGGGCAGCTGGCCAGGTTTCAGCATGTACTGGCTGACTTGGCATGATAGGAGTGTGATTGCTAACAGCAATCACAGTCCCATCATGCCTAGGTTCCAGCACTTACACATCCATGCTATCACACACACACTCATTTATTCATATAATCATTAATTCACAGATTCATTCCCTCAATCACACACTCATTCAAACACCCTCCCCACCCCCTTACCTGTACTGCAGCTCCCTCGATGCCGCTCACAGACTTCAGCAGGGGGCGCGGCCTCCCTCTGCCTTCTCTGCTAAAGCACAGAGGAAGTAGGAAGTCACGTGAACTCCGCTTCCTCCGTGCTGTCCAGAAGACCCTCCCACAAGTAAGTAGCAGGGCTTGAGGTGCGGCTCGTGTAAGATCGGTTGCCCTGGCTGCCGATCTTACGCGGGCCGCACCTCGAGGTCTCGCGGGCCGCATTTGGCCCGCGGGCCGCATGTTGGACGCCCCTGCCTTATTTAAAAAAAAAATAACGTAAAAAAAAAAAGATTTCGGGCGGCCCCTTGGCTTGGGCCCCCCTGCCGCCGGGGCCCGGTCGCAGTCGCGACCCCTGCGACCCCGGTAGATCCGCCACTGTATATATATATGTGTGTGTAAGGGCAGTGTATGTATGTATATGTCTGTATAACAACCAGCCAATCACCGGTAAGGTACATCGCTTGCCGTGATTGGCTGGTTGTTGTATGCTGGGTAGAGGGGTAGTCTTATACGGCGAGTATAGCCCAAACTCTGTATTTGAACTGGAAAAGTTGGGGGTCGTCTTAAACACCCAGTCGTCTTATACGCCCAGTCGTTTTATATGCCCAGTCGTCTTATACGCTGGAATATACGGTAAATGAAAAGATGTTTTCATTACATATACCAAATATTTATATCAAGAAATACTATGTATGTTTAATATAAGACAGGGGTGTCCAAGTTTTTTCTGCAGTGGGCCACTTCATCAGAATTGTATACGTACGCGGGCCGCACTCATTTTTCACTGTGAGAAAATATGGCCTTTAATAAGATATGCAGATTAAAATAAAGTAAATGACACAAAACCTTTACTTTTCCTCTCACTGATTTCTGGGCCTAGAAAGTTTTGTGACTACAAATTCAGGATTCTGGATAAGTAAAAATAAAATAGTTCTATTTATTTTAGCGATGCACTAAAATGAAAATTCTGGACCAAAACCAAAAATTTAGGGTTCACTTAGCCGAAACTGAAAATGACCCCCCACACACTTTTAATAAAAGTAAGTTACACACCAAAATTGTACAAACAATTATATACCGTATTTGCTCGATTATAAGACGAGGTTTTTTTCAGAGCAAATGCTCTGAAAAATACCCCTCATCTTCTAATCGGGGTCGTCTTCTAATCAGACCTCAAATAGAGTCTGATTAGGAGACTAAGATCCAGATCCCCCGCACCGCTGCAGGGGACCTGGATCCTCCTGTCTCACCCCCCATCATACACACACTTACCGGTGCTTCCTGCTGTATTGCCGGGGCAGCGGGTTGACGTCTACGCGATCCGCGTAGACAACGTCCGCTGCAGCCGGAAGGAGGTGTGGCTAGCAGCGGGGGTTGTCTGCGTCCGTCGCGCAAACCTTCCACGACTGTCAGAGATCAGAGTTCCCCGCACCGGTGCGGGGAACTCTGATCTCTGACAGCCGGGGAAAGTATACGCGACGGACGGATACAAACCCCCGCTGCCAACTCCACCTCCTTCCGGCTGCAGCAGAAGGCGACGTCAACCCGCTGCCCCGGCTGGAAGCACCGGTAAGAGAGGGCTGAGAGGGGAGGGGAGGGGAGAGTGTGTGTGTGTGTGTGTTAGTTAAATGGGGGTATAGGGTGTGTGTGTGTGTGTGTGTGTGTGTGTTAAATGGGGGCATAGGGCATTTCTGGAGTGGCGTTAAGGGGGCATTTAATAGAGCACTCTGCCTCCTGAAATGCCTTATACACCTATATGCCACTCTGCCCCATAATATGCATTTTAACCCCCTAAATGCCAGAGTGGCATATAGGGGTATAAGGCATTTCTGGAGGCAGAGTGCTCTATACAATGCCTTTTAACTCCCTTAATGCCACTCTGCCTCCTGAAATGCCTTATACCTCCCTATATGCCACTCTGCCCCATAATATGCATTTTAACCCCCTAAATGCCAGAATGGGATATAGGGGTATAAGGCATTTCTGGAGGCAGAGTGGCATATAGGGGTATATTATAAGGCATTTCTGGAGGCAGAGTGGCACATAGGGGGTCAAAAGGCATACCATGGGGCACAGTGGCATATAGAGGGTTAAAAGGCATATCATGGGCCACAGTGCCATATTGGAGTGGCAAGCCTGGGGGCAGATGTGCGTAACTGGGGGACAGGTTGGAAAATACAAGAAATAAAAACAAAAAAAATATTTTTCTCAATCATAGCTTTTATTAAAAAAAATAGTTTACATGAATTAACATTTACTGGTAAAACTTTTTTCCTTTAGGGTCGTCTTATATTCAGGCTTTTTCTTTTTTTCCTAAGTTAATATTCAGATTTTGGGGGGTCGTCTTATAATCAGGGTCGTCTTATAATCGAGCAAATACGGTATTATGATTGTTAACAGCAATCTCAGGCATACCCAGATTCCAGCATGTACTGGTTGGCTGGGCATTGTACCGGTATTTTTGTCCAATTTTAGTGTGTAACCACACTTTTATTAAAAGTAACACACCACAATTGGACAAAAACAAATCAACAATATGACTTGGCATGATAGGAGTGTGATTGCTAACAGCAAACACACTCTTTTTATACCCAGGCAACCAGTAAATGCTGGAACCTAGGCATGATGGGACTATGATTGCTGTTAGCTGTTAGCAATCACACTCCTATCATCCCAAGTCAGCCAGTACATGCTGGTACAGGGTCGCTGTAAGACCCCATACTGCTGGTAGCATCAATACACAAGGGGGCAGCTAGCCAGGTTTCAGCATGTGCTGGCTGACTTGGCATGATAGGAGTGGGATTGTTAACTGCAATCACAGTCCCATCATGCCAAGGTTCCAGCACTTACAGGTCCGCACCTCGAGGTCCCGCGGGCCGCATGTTGGACGTCCCTGATATAAGATAATTAATTCAAAGTATAGCTTTCTCTTACCCGCGTCAAGTTAGCTAGTCCCTCCAAGAAATTGGATCCAAGATGTTTGAGTCCATTTCCTATCACTGCTTTTATTAGCCAAGAGGCATTTTCATCTTCAGTTGCCAAAGTCATGGTGCATACATCCTGTATTCCATGTTTTCTTGCTCCAACCATGGATACCTGATATGAGTTCTGGACCCGTATTATTGCCTCCTGTCTATGACATTGAGAAGCATGAGATGCAGAAGATACTGGATTCCTGTATACGTAACAAGCACCTGGACAGCACTTCACTCTGCCCATTTTGGTGGTCCAGATAAAATTAAGGATACGTCATGTTTGACTTGAAAGGGTTTGGCAAACAATAGTCATGACGAAAACAAATTCAAATGCCTACCCTGGCAGCATCCTGTAGTCTACATTCTAGAGAGAGATGGGACACCATTTTTAAGATCTTTCCCCTTTCTGTTTATCAGTGGCGTCGGCAGGGGGGGCCAGAGGGGGCCATGGCCCCCCCTACATCATGCTGTGCCCCCCGGTGTGCCCCCCCAATTGAAACGCCGTCTTTTTTTTTTTTTTTAATAGACCCGGAGGAGAGAGTGAGAGGCGCCGAGCGGTTGCTGAGGAATAAGTTCTCAGCAACCGTTCGGCGCCTCTCACTCTTCTCCGCGACCGCGAGGCCTCTTCCTGGTTCGCAGTGCCGGCATTTCAAGCCGAGCGCCGGTATATGTCGTCATATCCGGCGCCCAGCAGTGAAGCCGGCAGAACCAGGGATACAGAGACCTCGCGATCTCACCGCTGGACAAGCCCAAGGTAAGTGAACTTCAAAGGGGGGGTTAGAAAGTTAGGAGGGGGTTAGAGAGAAGAGGTAGATAGGAAGTGAGAAGGGGTAGATAAGGATAGATTGGGAGGGAGAGGGGGTAGATTGGGAGGGAGATGGGGGTGGATGGGATACATTGGGAGGGAGAGGGGGGTACATAGGATAGATTGGGAGGCAGATGTGGTAGATAGAGAGGCAGATGTGGTAGATAGGGAGGGAGATGTGGTAGATAGGATAGATTGGGAGGGAGAGGGGGTAGATAGGATAGATTGGGAGGGAGAGGGGGTAGATAGGATAGATTGGGAGGGAGAGGTCTTTATGGGACAAAAACGGCGTACGTTCAGCTGTTTGGGGACAAAGTTGACATAATGTGTAACTTAGGTGCTGGTCAGGTTCTATGTGGGCAGTGTGGACACCAGGGTTTGCTTTGGGGTGTGTGACCAGTGATCTATGCCTGTAATTTAGGGGGTTTTATCTATACCTTTAATGCAGAGTTTATATGTAATTTCCAATTGATTTATATCTGCAAAGCTGGGTTTTGTGTCATTCTGTTCATCTGTATCGGCTATATTTCCATACATTATTAATGTTTACCTGCAAATATAGGATTTGCATGTCTTATTCAGTTGATCAATACCTGGAGTGCTGTTTCCATGTGTTGATTATTTGATCTAAACCTTCAGTGCTGAGTGTACATGTGATTTCCAGTTGATATATACCTGCAATGCTGGGTTTGTGTGTTCTGTTGGTTTATACCTGCAATGCTATGTTTCCATACATTATTTATGTATACCTGCAAATACAAGTTTTTTTTAAATCTCATTCAGTTGCATGTGCTGTTTCCATGTGTTGTTTATTTGATCTATACCTGAACTACAGGGTGTAAGTAAAAGAGCGCTATGGTTTAGTGAATGAGGGGACAAAGGGACTCTGGGGATGATTACAGGGGAGAGGACCTCTCAATGTCACGGTGCAGTCAGAAGGAGGGAACACTGCACTGACTCTCACTGTCTTCCCCTGATCTGCAGTCAGTGTGGCAAATATATTGGCAGCAGGGTCTAATATTAATATATATTGGCTGCAGGGGCTAATATTAATATATATCGGAAGCTGGGACTAACGTTTATATATATCAGCAGCAGGGGCTAATATTAATATATATTGTCTGCAGGGCCTATTATCAATAAATATTGGCTGCAGGGGCTAATATTTATATATATTGGCTGCAGGGACTAATACTATATATCGGCAGTAGGGGCTAATATTAATATATGTTGGCAGCAGGGTATAATTTCTATGTATATCGGCAGCAGGGTATAATATAAGTATGTATCCGCAGCAGGGGCTAATATTAATATATATCCGCAGCAGGGGTTAATATTAATATATATCGGAAGCAGGGTCTAATATTTATATATATTGTCAGCAGGGTCTAATATTTATATATATTGTCAGCAGGGGCTAATATTAAAGAATGAAAAATAACTGTCACTTAAGCTGTTATTTTGAAATCATATTTTAATCACAGTCTTTACTTCAAAGAGATAAGTGCATATTATGTAGTTAAAAATGCACGTCTAACATGTGCGTGTGTATATATATATATATAGTGTATATGTACCGTTTTATAATTGGCCCCCCTACTTTGGTCCCTGGCCCCCCATGTGCCCCCCCTAAATATGAAACCTGGAGACGCCACTGCTGTTTATACAAGATCATGATCAGGCTGGGAGGCATCCTGCTCTCCATTATCATTCCCAGTACAGCAGGTCTTGATTAGTAAGGTCCCGTAGTGTTCTATATAATTTGACATGGAGACTGAAGCTTCCCATACATATTTTAAACAGGTGCTGACAGGGCTGTTTGTTTGATATGGAGAGGAATGTTTAAATAGGGGATCAAATAATATAAATATAAATAGACCTTGCTTCTGAGTTTAATGACCTGTACTGATTGGCAGTGCTTGCATAGTTTTGCTAATTGAGGTTAATTTCCCTTAGGAAGAAAAAAAGAGACAAAAAACCTAATTTAAAGACTAAAATTTGATCACAAATAAGAACAACAAGATTGGGGATGACATTTTCTAACTATTCTTAAAGAGAAAACATTATAATAGCAAGTTGTGAAACAGATAATGCAACCAGTCATGTGAAACACTGGGAATACAGTGCCTGTTGATCAAAGTAGAATTCAATGAATTAAATAAGTAAATGCATATAAAGTACAAAGCAAAGCCCTCTACGACTAGATGAGAAACGTTGTCTTCTAGTTTGCCAATTTCCTCAGTCTTTATTTGATGCTAAACATTGGAATATAACCTAATGTCATATATCTAGGCCAGTGGCATAACTCAAAACCACAGGGCTCTGATGCAAAAATTGCCCTGGGGCCCCTCAACTTCAACAGCTGGTCTGCAACCATCATTGCCCCTTGCCCCCCCTTCCAACGTACACTATGGCACACATATGTAACACACAAATATTCATACTCACTAGCACACACGTATACATCCATACTCACACACACATAATTACACATTCACGCTCACACATACACAATTACATATCCATGCTTATACACACAATTACACATCCGTGCCGACTCACACACAATTACACATCCATGCTCACACACACATAATTACACATCCATGCTCATACACTTGTACACAATTACACATCCATGCTCACACACATACAATTACACATCCATTATCACACACACAATTACACATCCATGCTCACATACATACATATGTACAAACACATATACATACATCTCACCTCTCACGTGACCCCAATGCATTCCTGTCTCCCCATGTCAAAATAGAAAGGGCCCTTTCTAAACTATTTTGAACCGGAACGAGGAGACAGGAACAAGAACCCTTGTAGTTATGCCACTAGGCTAGCCATATCTGGCATGTTTTCCATAGTAATTCCCTTACATAACTGCAAGAAATAAGGGTAAAGTATGAAGAGCTTTTCTATGTTGAAGTTTTTACTATAGTAGCCAGTTGAATGAGGTAGGTGCATGATGGGGGGTAGCACGTGGAAGCACCCTAGCAGTTGAGTCTTTAAAAAAAAAAATCATCAAATATTAAATATTGGGATTGCTCTTATGGAATACCCAACTAAAATTATATTTATCAAAAAGGTTGTTATAAAGGGTATTTAGAAATTGATTAAATAATGTTTATCTGAAAAGCACCAGCATATTCTGTAGCCCTATTACAACACCAAAAGCAGTGTTCAACCATGCCTAATCTGCACCAACTTTCCTTCTTCCTCAAGACTATTTGGGGTTAGCCCCACTCCACAGGGCTAACTCTGCTCCATGCATGGCTAGCCTCTCCCCATAAAATGAAGAGCTCTTGGTAGCCTGTCCTGGGAAGTTGCCATGTATGACTACTGGTACAGAAGGGGAACAGGGACTTGCTTTTGTGAGCTATAATCCATTCGATTATGTGGAAGATGTCTGACTGAATAAGACTGAGATACTCTATTGTTATGATTATATATAATTGATATGTCTCTGGTTTAAATATTCTGCCATCAGACCTCAGATTGTAATTAAACACGCACAAGAGGAAGTTAACTCTTATAGCTTGACTATACTAATGGAAGCGCAAGCAGGTTTCACTGAACTCTTGCAGTTACATGAAAAAGACATTTTTCAGAACATAGCACAAAGGCTACCTAATGTGCACATGTTCCATGTTTATTCCAATCCATGACTGTTAATATATTGTAATATATTGCTCTCCAAGGAAAAGTATTTTTCCTCCAGTACTGTTTTCACCAGCATCTCCTTTAACTTGTAAGGAAACACATCGCCATCCAGGGAATGAGATTCCGGTGTATTAAGGGCCTACAGACAAAGGTGTGTAAACATTGGTGGAGATTTAGGGTATTGCTCAGAGTTTCCAGGCCCAGCTCTGTCCTGGAGGTGTGGATTGTACAGAGGCTCTGGCAAACACTACTCTATTCACCTCTCTGATAACACAGGTGGTTGCCCATGAGGTCATCAGACAGAGAGGGGTGTGTGCAGCAGGAAGTTAGGAGGGGGTTTTCTGATGAGGTTTTGGGTACCAGGCCAACCCAGGCTGAGCTCACCTTCACCATGTAAAGAGATTACAATGTCGATGTTTGTGTGTGACTGACTGACATGTACAGGAATATGACAGTATCTGTAAACATATGATAAACTTTAATACATTTATGTATACACAACCTATACAATAAAAGTCTATACAATCTTTACAATAAAAGCTAATTTATTAACAACTAAATAATTTGTCTGTATCTGGGAATTTCTTAATATCATACAGATTATTTCATAAATATAAATTATATTGCACATCAATATATATGTAACATTCTATATAAATACATGTTTATTAATTCCAATGCATTTTTATTTACATGTCTCAGACACACAGAACTACTACTGTAACTTTTATATGTAATAGGTGAGCTTATCTATCTATCCACTATATAGTGGATATGGTGTTCATTGTGTTACCAGTAATTTGTGCTCAGTACACAGTTTGCGAAGAGGACGTGGATTATGTGTATTTGGTAGTTTAAGGAATGAAAGCTGCTCCAGATAAATGTTGCAGTCTTAGAAACATGCTGTATACATTGTCCATATGGCTATGTTGGCATGGACCCTGCAATGTGTCTGATCTGTCTGTGTATCTAAAACATGCACCACAGTGATTAACATAACAGAGAATTAGGGCTACATGTATATTTTTATTTAGCAGATTGCATATTGACTTAATAATGCTTTTGAAGTCCTTTTGATGCCTGAGGACATTTTTCTTACGAGGGTAGATTCTCAATTGAAAAGATGGTGGGGATTTGCATAGACAGTCTGTCAGTGAAATGAGCAGATGCCACAAGACTATTTACAGATCTTGTTTTCATTACCTATATCAAAAATACATAACGCTAGTGGTTTATGCATTTTTATAGATAATATATACATAGATACTAGTTATATCAATCCATATTTACGGTGCCCCTGCTTTAAATGTTCAATGCCCCAGTGCATTCAAACAGCAACAAAATATCCACTAATAATTCAAAGCACTCACAGATCTTACATCAATAATAAAAACTAATATATAAAGTGCTTGTGACAGCCTCATCTGTAATGGCCGGAACCTGCCTGGTTGGCCGGTCCCCCGGCTCTACTTTGCCCTGGACGTATGTGAGGGTGTTCTGGCCCTGTTCTTGTTTGTGCCGATTTTATCTTGTCTACATTTTACATCTACAGTCAAAGGAGTATATTCACTGACTTTCCCAAGGGTTATGGGTTTCTAGACTATGTTTTCCTGGTGGTTATTGAGAGGAAGCTCCTTTGGAACCCTGGCCTGGCTACTTTATGAGTCCCGGGGACATTCCCAGCACTCCACAAAAGCTGCAGGAGATGCTTTGATCAAGTCATCTAGCCATCACTATTTGGCCCTTGTCAAAGTCGCTCAGATCCTTACGTGTGCCCATTTTGCCTGTTTCTAACACCTCAGCTTTGAGAACAAAATGTTCACTTGCTGCCTAATATATCCCACCCTCTGACAGGTGCCATGATAACAATATTATCAATGTTATTCGCTTCACCTGTCAGTGGTCATAATGTTATGGCTGATCGGCGTATAT
This sequence comes from Spea hammondii, assembly GCA_029215755.1. Taxonomy (NCBI): domain Eukaryota; kingdom Metazoa; phylum Chordata; class Amphibia; order Anura; family Pelobatidae; genus Spea; species Spea hammondii. The sequence goes on from JARDYJ010000002.1 coordinate 81,041,367, forward strand.
ATATTTCAATTAATATTTGCACAATTTACAGTACCAGGTGCAGTTAATATTGGGCTCTTTAGAAACCATACATTGTCAGGACTTACATATCCTTAAGCAAGTTCAGGTTGTGCAAAACAAAAAGACTGACTTTGTGTCCTTCAGTCTCTGGGACTACAGTGAAGTCACAGATAGGTATTGACATATTGAAAGAGTACAAATAACACAGGTAATAATCTGAATGAGACTAACCACTTTAACTAAATTTACCAAGTGAAAGATGAGAACTTTCTTTTTCTATAACACTATAGGATTCCACCTCCTTAACTTTGACCTTTCAGCCCAAGTGATTATTTTTCTTGAATTGTGTCAACTGCTATTTTTAAAAATTATTTTTATTTTTTAAATGCATATTCTTATATTTCCAATTTCTATTCACTTGTTCAGTTTCATATTTTGTCCAAATACCTCTCAGGTATATAAATCATTTTGCATTCTTGTGAAAACTAAGGCTTGTTTTGTGATCAGACCTCCATGCCAGGGACTCTGAATGGTCCTTCTAGTTACATCTTTGGTCAACACTACACAAAAGTAAAATACTGAACTATGGGGAAGTAATGGTGAAAAAGTGTCAAAAAGTGTACTCAACAATGTTTAACAGCAGGATAATTCATGGAAAGAAAATTTCCAGGCTAATCACCCTAATCTGAGGTGATAAATCGTATTCCATTTTTCTACATTCAAACACCTATGACTAATCCAGTGTGATATGCATTTGCCTAATTAGCCGGAATGTTTTCTCGATGATTCATGGATAAATGTATTTCACAAAATGTTTATATTCATATATCTTACAGCACAAAGGAGTAGGTATTGAACATTAATGTCCACTGTACACTGAGGAATTTTAAAGTCAGGTGTATTTGAACTTATTATCCTACAGTCATCTTTTTGTCACCCCTTCTAGTTTCTATGCACTTGTGCAAAGTCTTAGTACTTTACTACTTCCCCCAAGCAGTTTTTCTGGCTATTCAATGGTAGCCATATAAATCATCCACATAGACCTAGTCTGATACTGAAAGTAATAACAAGTCCTGAAGGCAAGAGGTAGCGGTATAGATCCTCAAACCGCTACCAAGTTATTCACATCCATGTGATAATTCTTTCAGCCTGTCTCCCAAGGAAATATTCCCAGGGAGTGAAGGTCATGTTTTTTAAGTATACATAAATGGCATGCTATAAAGAAAACTGGGGCATATTAGATAAATGATATTCATTAGCAGTAGAATTCTTCTGAACTAAACATAAGAGGGACAGACCTGCAAGTGTGTGCTGAAACACTCCCCACATCTGAACAAACAAGGTCTCGTTAAATTAGACTTTAGTAATTTCAGCAATTTTTGTGGAAATTTCAGAACTTTATACGAAACGTATAAAGTTCTGAAAGCAAAGCAATATCAAAAACAGCTATGTCCAAACATAATATTGTACTCACAAGATGGCGTTGTCAACTGGAAAATGAATGAGTTCACAGAGGGTCTATCCAAACCCTCTTGAGAACTCTCGAGCTCCTCCTGCAGGTTGAATGCAGTAACATGCAAGGTCAATGGAGCCCAGCTCACTAATCAGTACTTATGAGTACTGGTACTTATTGCCCCATAACGTGCAAAAAAACATAAAAACATTGTGTATTTCTAAACTCAGGACAAATAGTAGAATCTATTCAGCAGGTTTTTTCATTAGTTTTTGAGTAAAAACTTTTTCTAAAAAAGGAAAAAATAATTTTTTTTACAAAAAATCATATTTTATCTTTTTTTGTAATAAATTAGATGATATGATAAAAATAATCTCAAGAAAGCCCTGTGTGTCATGAAAAAAACTATATATAATGTGTGTTGGTGCACAAAATGAGAAAGAAGAAAATGACAGCTAAACAGAAACACTGAAAAATGTTAAAAGAGCCTGTGCCCCAAAATGTACTACGAGTAAGAAACAGTCTTGTCATTAAGGGGTTAAATTACACAGTGCTGTGGAATATGTTAGCTGTTAACAAATAAACAATAACAATAATAATATTCAGAAACCTCTAAAACACTATATTACAAACTATAATATGAAACCATGCTTTAAAACAAATTGCAGCCTGAAGTCTTTTTAATTTATATTATTTTTTGCTGCAAAGATTGGAATCTGGAATGCATTCCATATTTGGCTGATGTGATTTACTTCTATTATGATGAATGGGCTCCTTTAGGTCTTATTTTTGCATTTCAATTATAACCAGACATTTCCCCCATTTACATAAGATCATGTTTTATGACATATTAGTGTTATTTTGTGTTGTGTAAAAACATGTATAGTTATCCATTTTCACTTGCTTGTTATTGAATGATTAATAATGGGATTTCTTCTCTAATTTCCATGAAAGCCCAAGATTAAGTCAAGATAATAATTTTCATGTTATATACTCATTGGATATTTGATCAAGAGCATTAGCTGACATAAGTCCCCACAAAGTTTGTCTTCAGTCATGTGATGTATGTCTTGCAGGAGAAATGGTGGAGGATCATCAGACCACAGCAACAGTTCTTCAGGAAAGAGCATTAAGGCACCTTATGCCATAAGTATCAAGGACTGTTTTAAAGTCTGTGCTTAATTTCTGTCTAAAATAGTGTCTCCCATGATGATGTCACCGGAAGAATATCAGAGCATACTGTATGTGTTGTATAGGTAACCTTTAAAGCAGCACGGCAGATATCGCTTATGTTCATGAATAAAATAGAAACAAAAAAGAAAAGAACATATTTGTATGTTTCAATTTCATTATTTCTTGGATTGAAGGAGTAGCTAGTCCTTTTGTCTTTTCATTAGAGATACATTAGAAAACCCACTAGTATATATATATATATATATATATATATATATATGTATGTAAATGGATTTAGCCGTATTAGTCCAGTAGCAGAGTATGCGGTGATACCTTTTTTATTGGACTGACATAATATTTAAAAGACACTTTCGAGAGCTATCCTCTGAAGCAACACTACTGTACTTGGAGCATTGGCCCACCGTGCTCTCCAAATGCACCAACCCAGGAACCCATACACACTGTGGCGGCTGGTGGGTAATTCCAATGGGGGTTCGTGCCTTGCATTGTTAGCCCCGCCTCCCCGCTCGTGTCAGTCACTGGGGAGGGCAGGGAAACTCCAGGCTGGGTGGTGAGTGTGTATGTGTGAGTGAGTGTGGGTGGTGAGATCCTCCCCCGCTCGCACAGCAAATGGGCGTCTCAGCTGGCGCTTTGTAATGTAAGCAAGGTTCTAGCAGCAATTGAGCAAATAGGGTCTTTCTTCTATCACACGTGTGCTGCAGCAGTGCGATAGAAGAAAGAACTATGAACAGGCTGCCTGTTCATAGCTCTTTCTTGCATAGGCAGGCTACATCAGGGGACAGGAGGCTTCATATTAAATATATGTTTATTATAATACGCATACGTATACAAGGAAATATGTACATTTTATGTTATGCATTGTGTTTGCATAAATAGACCACTTGCACACTTGCCAATATTGTGGATCTTGACCTAAAATCAGGTCTAGGATCTTGACCTGTAGTTTGAATATAGAGTACAAAGTGTTCCAATTTAAACAGTAACATAATTTCTAATAACTTCCCTCCAACAAAACCATCAATGATTTTATGCCTTAAAATTCTGAAGTCATTAAATGTATCTTAAATGTATAAAAACAGCAGATTTTATATGGCTAAATGCTTTCACTGCATCCCACCTTCTCAGCAATCCATACTAAGTGGAAGCTGAGACGTGTTTTTGTAATGTCCCCACAAAGCTGCTGAGTGATGTGAGAGTGGAAACTGGAGCCAAAATCCCTAAGATGATTTCCATTAAGATCCCCATAAATCGGCATTCCCATTTAGTTCCCAACCCTACCCCAAGTGTGAGAATGTCCCTACTCACTTGCTTCCCCTATGTGGGTGACACGTGTGAGTTATGGCTGCGTTATTCAACACTCGGCCGGGAAATAAGAAAAATAGCATATTAATTACACTTACTCTGATTCTTGGGCTGACATTATATCCTTTTTAGAAAGGTTTGAAAGGAGGGTTTTAACATGGTCCCCTTGGATCTTGTTAAAAAGTAAAATCTGGGGCGGTAATAATTGGTTTATTTTAAGAAAGTGAGGCTTTTCATGTTTGCCCCTCTTTTCATTGTGGCCATTGAAACCCTTTCCCTGCCAGTTGGAAAGGTCCTATAAGATCCCTATATACATTTTGATCTGCTGAATGTGTGTGGGTGCTTGATCTAAATCTTTTGGGTAGGTAATATATGCCTCTTAAACTGTACCAAATAATCTCAGGTTTGTAAATGTGCATTATTCATACTGATATTTAAGCAAGCATGTTCCATGAAATTACCAACAGGTCCTCACTCTTTTGGATTTTGCTTATGAAACAACAACTTCGACATTACCATATTAACTTTATTGATGCCCGTGTAGTCAGAATGGAACGGAAGGGGCCTTGACAGGGATGCAGAGCAGGGCTAGGTCAGGGGGTCATAGAAAGTTCAGTGGGGAGGGGGAGGAAGTGAAGGGGGTATATAAGGATGGGGCTTAAGGGGGTTCGGGGCTTTTTGTTGTGCCAGCATACCCGGTGTGTTTGTCCCACCCTCCCTCCCTTTATTTTGTGATGTTTCATGTGGATATGTGACCTTGTTACTAATTTTCTTTGTTTTGTTTCAGGATTTTGTCACAGCCGGGGGGGCGGTAGCTTGCCAGGTTGCCGGGGGGTGTTATGTGGTTATTGCCACTGGTGTTCAAGTCTCGGTGGGAGGTTCCTGGCTGGGCGGTTGCTGGAACCTCAGGTGGGGGAGGGGCATCATGGTATGCCCTCCCATACGGTTATGCTTACGGTTCGGCCCCGGTTGGTCCTGGCAAGCTTACGGGTGTTTATGGTATTTGGGTCATTGCCGTGTTAATGCACCTTTTTATGTTTACAGGTTGCGTGGCAATGACGTTAATAAATTGGCTGTGGCCTTTATTCATCCCACATTTCGTGTCTGTGTTTTATTGGGGGGTGGTTATCTGGATGACATAGCCCGAGAGTCGAGGCTACCCCTGTCAATTAACTTTATATCTTGCAGGCCTAGTTCAAAATATGAAGGGTGTGCCCTGATTCACAACTCACTGGGGTTAATTTACTAAACAATGAGCTAAAGGTAAGGCCAGACTTAGGTGTTCACTTAGATTATCTAATGCAATTTCAGGTGACCCCACACTACTAGCAATCACATGCAATACGGAGTGACAGAAACACAGAGAGAATTGTGTGTATTTGTTCGTTGGCTTGTTTTTAGTGGTTTGGTTCATGATAATCTTACTACTATGTTACCCCTCCTTTAATGCGTAGGTATTATCTTGCCACATTAATATCATAGAAAAAGTATAGGTTTCTGTTTGGGCTTTGCTCTTATACTTCTATAGCTGGTTGCAGGTTTTAGCATATACAGTATACTTGATATTCTTGTTCTGTAATATTACCTTTTGAGTAATTTCCCATTTCTATGGATTATTATAGCTGCTTGCATGGATGATATATGCATGGCCTGGCTACAGGTCCCTAGCCATGCTGCCAGGACTGGACTACTGGGATACCAGGAAATTTCTGGGTAGACTGCCTCATCTGGGGCCGCACCAAGTGTGAGGGGTGCACTGCACCCAGGCACCATGAGAGCTGGTCTGGGTAGCAGCCAATGAGGCGGAACTCATTGTGTATGGGCAGTGTATATGTGTGTGTGTAAGGGCAGTGTATATGTGTGTGTGAGGGCAGTGTATATGTGTGCATACAGGCAGTGTATATGTGTGTGTATGGTCAATGCATATGCGCAGTGTTTGTGTTTAAAGGGGCAGTGTGCATGTGTGTGTATGGGTAGGCATGTGTAGGGGCAGTTTATATGTGTGTACATAGGCAGGCATGTATAAGGGCAGTGTAAATGTATATACGGGCAGGTGTTTGTAAAAGCAGTGTATATGTATATGGCATATGTGTATAGGGAGGCATGTGTAAGGGAAGTGTACACTCACTGGCCACTTTATTAGGTACACCTATTCAATTACTTGTTAACACAAATAGCTAATTAGCCAATCACATGGCAGTAACTCAATGCATTTAGGCATGTAGAAGTGGTCAAGACGTAGATCAGGAACTGCTGATCTACTGGGATTTTCATGCACAACCATCTCTAGGTTTTAGAGAATGATCCAAAAAAGAGAAAATTAGTTATTGTTATGGTACTTATTAAAACAATGTTATGGTCACTTCTGTTAATCTGTAATGTTCTAATTTGATCTATACCTGCAATGCAGGGTTTGCATGTGATAGTCAGTTGATTTGTTTGTTTACAAGACAGTCCTACATTATGACATGCCAAAGATATTTGCATTTGTTGACTTATAAATGTTTTTGTACTGTTGCAATACAGCTTAGAAAAATATTTTAAACATTAAAGGGTTACTAGGACTGTTATAAAAGTAATTATTGGTTAACAAATGTTTTGCACATGTTTACCTCTAAAAAATAAATTGCAGACTGTATAGCAAATCACTTTTTTAGGTGAGCTACACGTTTATGTGTCTGCTTAAACTCTACCGTGAAATTTATTTCTGTGTTTTAAATAATTTATTTTCAGTAATTAATTCAGTAATTTATTTAAGTAAACTGGAAAATGGTTAATTTACCATTATTATTTAGCATTACTTGTACTATACCGATACTCTCCCAGATGGTCCCAACCCATTATATGATTTCATGGGACACAGTGACATTAAGAACTGTGTTTTCATATGTATCTTATTTATGACTCATTTGTTTGTCCCTTTTCTGAACAGAAAAAAATCTGGGCCAGGACCCCTCACATGTGCCGTAAGCACAATTATGGCAACAGTAATTATGTGGCTGGTATTCAATTATTTCCAGGGCTGGTTTTCATACTCGCCAACATTTCCTTCATGGATCCCGGGACAAAGGGGACTGGGCCTAAGGGGCATGACCCTGCAGCATTGAGCACTAGGCTACCGAGTACAGATACTGGATAGTTTGGAGCTCATGTATAAGCATTTCGGCTGTGTGTATAGATTTTTATTCCCAGTCCGGCCCTGCATGCTGCCCATGTGCTTATAGCTTCAGGGCTAGTATTTTATTTTATAAAGGCATACCAAGCAGGTTAAATAATGTATTGTAATTTCCCTCAATTCTGGAGATCATCATAGCATCTAATTTGTAGCTTTACCATACTTACTGTAAATCAGATTTTATTTCTAACTACAGCCAAATTTAAAGTTAGGGCCTATAATCAGGGTGGCTCCTATTTGACCTAATTGGTAATGGAAATAAATAAATACAATTACTAAACTACTGCTTTTCAGTTTCATTACATCATTTGTTCTTCAACAGATAAACCATTAGTTGACATACTGGAAATATCTTTAATTTTGCCATGACATACAGAGTCACTTAAATGATGCCTACATTTTTGGACAAAAAGTGAATTATATTGATACCAATGATTTGGCGACATGTTAAGTGTAACTACTTGTTCTTTGCAGATTCCATGACCTAATCTTTTCTGTGAAGCACTCTGTTCTCCTCCAGAAACAGGCTGGGGTGTATACATTGGAATCCATGGTTGCTCTCAATGTTTGTTTGTTTTATTTTGTAAATCGTATTACTAAAAAAAAAAAGAAGAAAAGAGAAACAGGAGGCCTTTTGCCAGCAGACATAGGAAAGAAAATCTAGAGGCACATTTGGGTCCTGTTTCTGTTGCGGTCTGACCTTTCATCTCAGATCCTGCGTGGTTTAATGTTAAATTAAGACATCTATTACTAATGGTATTTCACAGACAAATCGGCTCAAATATAGCTATTCTGTGAGCAAAAATATGACATATTGTCTTATTTCTAATAGGATAAAGTTCAATATACCCTTAGCTTGTGAAAGTCTCCTTCTTTGTGGTTAGTGTTTCCCAGGCAAAAAGTCTTGGGCCTTAGGTGTCAATGTTCCAAACAGCAGTTAGACTGACTAACTGATCAGTTATGTTTAACTGTTTATATGATGAAGACATACAGATTGTATTGATAAAAGTATGGAATAAAGTTAAACAAGTCTGACAAGGATCCTGCCTATCAGCAGCCTAGTATTTGAAACTATGTTTACTATCCATTTGATATCCATTTTACAGCTGTGGGGATGGGAGACATGTCAGGTTACAACAAAGGCTCATGTGGTCAGTAAGAACATTTGAGAAGGCTTGCTCTTGTTAAAATTCTTGCCAGAAATGATTGGCTATGCAAAATCCCAGTAGGAACTGAGGTTGTACATAGTATGTGGTTCTACACCTACTGCAACTCCCCTGGCCTGTCTAACTAACTTGTGTCAACTATGTTCTTTGAGGTCTTTGGTGATTCTTCAAATTCAGCTTAGGTAGAGGTATTTATCAGGAAACATTTCAAACAGCAGCATATTGTAAATAAAATGTTAAATCAGGGTAATTGGTTGGAGAGAACAGGTACTGAGGGGGATCAAACTAACATAGCTTTCATGTAATTTCTACTCACTGCAGAAAACAAATAACGATGAAGCTCGACACTCTATGAAAGTGGTATTTATTTCACCAACTGTGGCAACGTTTTGATCCTACTTTGGGATCTTTCTCAAGCCATGGCCATTTTGCCATAAGATGAACCACTAAAATGGCGGTGCTTTCGGTGAGAAGGGATAAAAGAAAGATGAAAGAGAGGATATTGAAAAGAAAAGATGAAGAACAAGAAGATGCAGAAGTGGACGCAGAAGCAGTTGGCAGAGAAGGTAGGCAAACATGAGAGAATGAACAAGAATGAAAGTGTGAGAGAGTGAGTGTGAATGTGGGTACCGTGCAACAAGTATTTTTCCCGTTTTAAAAATCCCCCGTTTTTCATCCAAACTGAATGGGCAAGGAACGTAATTTGTTTCCCGAAAACGAATGAGTCAAAAACAAACCGAAAAGCTAATCTGAATAATTTTTGTCTCATTTGCACATGTCTATTATTAACCTTTTTATGTTGAAGGAACTACAAACTATACTAGCTAATTTTGCTTTATGGTTTTATTACAAAACTCCGTGCTGGGTATAGAGATAAGTTGGAGGATGAAGATTGTAGAGGTAAGAATCTTTTAGGCTTTTTCCACTAAGAAGTTGAGTGGTCAGTGAAAGTAAGTGTTAACTACACTGACCATACGACTTTAGTCTCATGTCCAAGCATGCTAACATTTGCAAAACAACTGGCAGGTTCACTAATATGTGTGCTGTTTGCAAATGCATGCAAGAGCCTGTTCCTGGTAGGGGAATACAAGTTCAGTGTGAACAGTCATTTGATGTCCCAATTTGGTGTAAAGGGGTAACAGTTAAACAAAAATTTCCTTTTGGAGGGGCATTGACATCATCTTGTGCCCACCCCTGCTTCATCCCAAAAATTACTATAGTTCATACGAGGACTCTGCGTAGCGGTTTATAGTTCTGTTGGGTTAAAATAATAGAAACAAAAACATGTAAAACATTTTTAACACCCTACATACCTTCTACCTCTAAGGACCCTTGGTAGCGAGATGAGGTCCATCTAAGCACCACCTCATTATTCATTATGAATAGTTTCTCCATCAAGAATGGCTGAGCTGGCCATGCAAAATACATAACTGAATGAAAAGTAATATCCCTGAATTAACTGTGGTAAGCTGTGGCAACAGCTAATTAGGTTTGGGCCTTTGTAATGTATAATGCATTTAGGAAGTTTGGCCTGCAAACAATCCTATAAAACCCTTCCTTGTGACAGACACCTAGAGAATCGATCAAATACCTGTATATGCAGTTATTGTTGGGTCCATTTGAAGCTCAGTCACAATCTGTAAGGTGGTGTCTGCAGCAGAGTATAAAAAGTCACCCTGAAGCCACTTGTACAAAATGATGGCTTCCGAACCAAAAATTACTATAATTCATACAAAGACTCTGCTTAGCGGTTTATAGGTCTGTTGTTACAAGTGTGACCCTAACGTGCCCTTTCACAGCTATTCACACAAAAAGTATTTGATAAAAACAGGGTTTTATGAATGGCAACATCTGCATGTAAAGCAAATGTGTGCTCCAAGGGTGAAGAAAAGGTCATAATCATGGTTGCAAGCTTTAAGCACAGCGCAAGTAACTAAATTAGCTACCATGCTGTGGAGCTGGAATTCTAATTCACCTGTAACCAATACCATTCAGCACAGAGGAGTGTTGCAGAATGACAGTGTCAATCAGTATCTGGCATGGGATGTAAAGTCACCTTTTCAGACAGCATCTATTATACAGAATAAACATAAATGCTTTGGTAACATAGTATCATAAACCTAGTTACATATTGCAGTAAACACACTAAGGGTATTTATATTAGACTTGGGCACCAGGGGGCTCTTCGTGTTCGTCTTCGTCCTCGTCTTCGGCAAAAAAAAAACTTCGTATTCCGCGAATATTCGCCTGGTCCTGTCTTCTCTTCGGGTGAATATTCGCGGACATTGTTCGTGTTCGGGTTTTCTTCGTTTCCCCCGGTTAAGGGGTTAAAACGGGGCTAAAGCCGCTCTGGCGCCAGGAGTTTAAATGTCCGTATGAGCAAGTCTATTGGTCGTCAGCAGGGGGCTCGTCTGCCATTGGTTGATGGCAGACGAGCCCCCTGCTGGCGACCAATAGGGACGCTCGTACAGACTGTTAAACTCCTGGTGCCGTAATTGTCCGGCAGATCCCGTTGGTCTCCCTGTTCTATCATTTATTAACTGATAGAACAGGGAGACCAGTGGGATCTGCCGGGTAAGTTGCAGCATTGGGGTTTTAAAAGTCTGCACGAGCCACTCTGTTGGTCGCTCGTGCAGACTTTTAAAACCCCAATGCTGCAACTTACCCGGCACATCCCACTGGTCTCCCTCCCTGTTCAATTAATTAAATGTCCGTACGACCGAACAATAAAGTCGCTCGTATGGACATGTAACTAATGGAACAGGGAGGGAGACCAGTGGCATCGGCAGGGTAAGTTGCAGCATTGAGGTTTTAAAACCCCAATGCTGCAACTTGCCCTGCAGATGCCACTGGTCTTTAACTAATTGAACAGGGAGGGAGACCAGTGGCATCTGCAGGGTAAGTTGCAGCATTGGGGTTTTAAAACCCCAATGCTGCAACTTACCCGGCACATCCCACTGGTCTCCCTCCCTGTTTAATTAATTAAATGTCCGTACGAGCGAACAATAAAGTCGCTCGTACGGACATTTAACTAATGGAACAGGGAGGGAGACCAGTGGCATTGGCAGGGTAAGTTGCAGCATTGAGGTTTTAAAACCCCAATGCTGCAACTTGCCCTGCAGATGCCACTGGTCTTTAACTAATTGAACAGGGAGGGAGACTAGTGGCATCTGCAGGGTAAGTTGCAGCATTGGGGTTTTAAAACCCCAATGCTGCAACTTACCCGGCACATCCCACTGGTCTCCCTCCCTGTTTAATTAATTAAATGTCGGTACGAGCGAACAATAAAGTCGCTCGTACGGACATTTAACTAATTGAACAGGGAGGGAGACCAGTGGCATCGGCAGGGTAAGTTGCAGCATTGGGGTTTTAAAACCCCAATGCTGCAACTTACCCTGCCGATGCCACTGGTCTCCCTCCCTGTTCAATTAGTTAGTCTGTGCCGGGTTAAATGTCCGTACGAGCGACCAATAAAGTCGCTCGTACGGACATTTAACTAATTGAACAGGGATGGAGATCAGTGGCATCGGCAGGGTAAGTTGCAGCATTGGGGTTTTAAAACCCCAATGCTGCAACTTACCCGGCAGATCCCACTGGTCTCCCTCCCTGTTCAATTAGTTAGGGGTTAACTTTGTTTTTTAAAGGGTTAAGGGGCCGTGCAAGTGAGCCTATTGGTCGCTTGCACGGCCCTTTAACCTATGGATTTCCGCTCCCGTTAACCCCTTCGATGCTGTGTTAGATAACGCAGCATCGAAGGGGTTAACGGGAGCATAGGTTCGCTGTCAGGGGTTACAAAGACCGTGCGAGTGAGCCTATTGGTCACCTGCAGGGTCTTCCTCTGGCATCAACCAATTGGTTGATGCCAGAGGAGGTCCCTGTAGGCGACCAATAAGCTCATTCGCACTGCCCTGTAACCCGTGACGGCGAACCTGCGGATTTCCACTTCCGGGAACTGCCGCGAAGACAAGGTAAGTTAGAAGAGGGGGGGAGAATGGTAGACGAAGACGAAGACAATCACGAAGATCTTCGTGGTGTGTGTCTTCGTCTTTGCCTACGTTTTACCGCCGCCGTCTTCTCTTCGGCGTGTCTTCGGAACGAACACGAAAACGCACTCTTCGTGTTCGTTTCCATGTTCGCCCGAAGACGAATGCACAAGTCTAATTTATATGCAAGAATGGGGTGCGCTACAAAGCCCCTCCCGTAACCTTGTGTTTCTCTGTGGTTCTCAGATATTAAAGTGCATATGGTGGCTGAAGTGCCCACATAAATGTAGGAGCCTTCATAAGTTAGGAAGGAGAAATATCTCTGCCCCTCAAATATATATGGGTACTGAAGTTTACAGTATGTCATAAGCAGAGGAATTATAAAAGGGCAACTTATGTATAAGCAAACATGAGTTATAAAACAAAGCAAAACCAAACTAGAGGCCAGACAGTCTCACCGCTGTTGCTATTTACATTGGAGCGTTACTGATCATAAATACAGCACATCTGTTTATACATGGTTCCAGTCCGTTGACCTGATTTCTCCCTGGCATCTGTTAGGTCAAAAAGTTTGTCAACAATGCAAGCCTGTCCCACCCCTGGATAGGAGAGAAGTCCCGCAATGTCTTACATTAATGTCTGTTTATGTTGTTAACAATTTTCTATATTGTCGATTTTAATGCTAATTCATATTAATCAGCAAGGAATCTGCTGCGCTCTGTAAATATCACGTCATGTAAAACATGAGGGATTCATTGTGCTTCATGAACTGAAACTTTTTTGGATGTTATAGTTTGAGCAGATATCACAAAGTCAATTAAATGACTTGTTTTCAGGCAAGCCTACACAGAATTCCTGGCCTGTTTGTAGCCCTCAAGGTGTGGAGTTGTGCAACAATTTCCAAGACCTCCTGTCTCTTGACTCCTTACCTCTTGCTCCTTTGCTTGTGGAAGGGGGTATCCAGTTTGTCCTTGTCAAGAGTGATTCTAGTCCCACAATGGTCTAGATCAGATCAGGCAAACTATTCAGAATGAACTTCTGTAATATGATGATAGGTGTGACAGGTACAGCAAATCAATCAATAAGATAACGTAGATGTAGAAACAAAAGTATGAAACTAATAAAAAAAAGATATTCCTTCAGTTAATTGGGTATTAAACGTTCTAATATCCAATTTAATACAGAATACAATTGTATGGATACTAGCTGAGGGAGCAGGGCAGCCAAACTCATATTTCCTTGGGGTGCTGCCAAATCAGTTATGAATGACAGGATGCTGGGTACAGAATACTACGCTGGAAAGGAAATGTTGGTCTGAGTAGGATGTCGTACCAACCCTTCCTTACTCAACATTTAACACACACCAGCTCACTGGGTTAAAGGGGGGGCACAGAGCACATTGGACAGTGTAACACCTTACTGTATGTCACCCATGTCTGTATATTTAGTTTTTTTTCATATTTCATAATGAATATTCCTTTCTTTATGTGCAGGATATGAAATGCAATGTCTTAGATTATTCTCAGTGATTATTCTTTATTATCATCAGCCACATCTCCTTCAGACTCTAAATCTGAAGTTTAGAGTGTTAACCCATTTCTTGCCAAAGCATTTTGCAAATGAACGTAATCAAGAAAGGTTTCAACATGAGCCCGCTTAGATGTATCTACTTTGTCAGTGCTGCTATATAAGATCAATGAGATCAGTTCTCTACATTGTCAGGGAGGTCCACACCAAATATTGTGAGTTCAGCAAAGCCAAGAATTCTGAACGCACAGAAACACATGTCTATTTCTTGCTGAGCAGCACGGCCTGTCTTCCTTGTTTTGCTGCATTTTTTTCCCATGAATGATTAAAATAAGATTGGGCTTCCTTGCAAATTACGGTAAAATTGAGTAAAACTAAATATGTGATGGTTGAAAAATGTCATGTTTTCCAGGCATGCTAAGTTCACATTATTGATGAAAGAAGTAATATATAAACTCCACATTTAGTTTTGCGTGTAGTGCATCCAAAGGTGTAGCCAGGATTTCCTTCATTTTTTTATATAAAGAACAGAAAAAGTTTTATACTAGTTCTTAGTCAATATGAATTCAGTGGGGAACAAGCAGAAAGGGAATATTGATAAGTGCCTCTTGTTCCACCCTTTCTGTGTTAGTCCTCCTAACTGCTGTTAAGAAGACCTCTCTATTCACCCCCCTGGCTTATATACAGTGTAGCTTTATGTCCACAAATGATGTAAATCCTTCCATGGAGACCTCTCTCAAAAGAAGGCTGTCTTATGAAATGAAGCAGACCTCTGGCCTATTGACTGATATAACTACAATATCTGTACCTGGCTGGCATGTAATAAAGCAAAATGCAGACCTTCAAACATATTGTAATAAAATTATGTTTGTAGAGCATGCCATTTTTTTTAAATTGGTTTTACTATTTGTTTTGATATTCTTACCCCTATATTGTAACTATAATAACTGATGCTCAAACACTAACCAGAGGTATTTTCGAGTCTGAAGAACTGTATGTTACTATTTGCAAGATGCACCTGAAAGCGCAAACGAGGTCAAGCAAATTTGAGCACGGTTCTTCAAACCATTCTGGTACTGTACATGATGGGTTAAATGGGTATCAACTAAAGCCTTATGTATTACTCCTTCCCACAGGAATACACAAGTTGAGACAGTTGTATAGATTATAGTGGACCTTCAAGTGACAGAATGATCTGAATAGGCCAGAATTCTTCTCCCTGGCTTTAAATGATGAACCATACAATACAGTTAGAATCATTACAGAAAGTTATGTAGTATGAGACTTTTCCCATGACTGTGTCATTACCAGGGCAAGATGACACAGAGGGGACTGCAGATGCAATCTGTGCCAAAATCTTTTCTTGATTTTCTCGCAATGCACCCGTAGCCTTCATTACTATTAAAAAACTATTTTTTTTCATTACTTCAAGGCTAACCTGGCATCACTTACACACACACACGGGTGATGCACACATAGCTGTACTTTTATTACACTGTACCCTGATTTAAAATCAAAAGGCAATTAGAACAAAGAACAAGGAGACCCTTGTCTTAGCACATGCCTGTGGACTGTTACATGTGTGTGTGCTTCGTCAAACAGTCGACACTCACAAAACCACACAGGGATATTCAGAGTGCGACCAGCAACCACAACCGGTATTGTGGCAAGTAATTATTAACCATTTCACACTCTGCTGCTTCATAGAAATACTGCTCCTTCAAATAGAAATAAGTGTTGGTCCTATTATTACATATAACTACAGAGTGTGTCCTCAAACCATTTCCAAAAAACCCTCCCAGCTCTCCTATGATCATTGTCTAACAATAAGTTGTACAGGTGGTGCAAGTGGGATCGGAATACCAGGGGAGGCAAACTGCTCAGTACCCTAGAAGAATATGTTACATCCCCTAGATGAGGTTTAAAACAACACAGTCAATGCCAGCCTATGGTAGGCATGGCTTTAAATACATATTTCAGAAATAATACTTCTGAAAACAAGGACCACCATGGGATACCACTGATCTTCTCTTATTCCCTTACACATGTGCAGTGGGAGTGGACAGTTTTACTGAGCAAGGCCAAAAGCTCCAGATGGATGAACAATGGAAAGTAATGCTAACCACTCTGGAACGCAAAAGGCTTAAAAATAAAAGATACACTTATTAAAACTGAAAAATACAAACCTCATGGCAACAAACCTGTACTAACAATCACTGGAGGTTTGCGTCACATGGTTTCCTGTAGTTGTCCCTATTTGAGTTCATGATGTCTAGTTTGAATCCAGTCAATGTCGATTTTTCTAGCAACCTTTAGTCTCAGCTAGGTTTAACCAATTAAAATACAAGTTACCAGGGCCAGATATAATAATTTTCATGTCAACCTACAAGTGCTTTTTCTACTGAAGGGTAAACTGCTTAGTTGCCTCATTCCCTTTTCTACAAGTTGGTTGACATTTAGTTTAAGTTTAGGAATAAACCTGATTGGTGTATGCCCATAGACTTCTATTCAAAATACACATAAAGGTGGCAAGCGCTTGGCCACAGCTCTATTGAACACATATTTGCCACCAGGCCAACTTAAGGACATTAACTACCCGCCAGCTGATGGCTGATTTAGCACCTTAGGCAGTTACACCCAAAAGATACCCCAAGAGCTTCAAACCAGCATGGCTTATCTGCCCACACTGTTTTTGTCTCTCCCGAATTTCTGCACTTGCGGATACCATATAGTCCTCTTAGGTGCTGCCAAGGTGACCACAAACCGCAGCTGTGACTAAATACATATTAATCACCATTGAGGAAATTGAGGAATAAACCACTGCCAGTTGATGACCAAGTCAGGCAGGTACACATAGCATATTCATCAAGAGCTTCAAACCAGTTGTATTGGCCACCACTGGCTTGGTCTCTCCCAATTTCCGCTGTTGCAGAAATACCAATATTAGTCTTCTTAGCTACCCATTACGGGCAGGAGGGTGGGAAAGCTCCAGGTCTTCTCCCTGCCTCATCCTTGTTGAAAAGGAAGTAAGAAAATGCTACCTCTGTTTATATACCAGCTTGATAAAAAGTTGTAAACATGACCAAAGAGGGGACACAAAGCATTATTGCATAGGCCAGCAGTCATATCCTTCTTCCCCATTGGTCCAGTGGGGGCATTATTATTATTTGAATAAAGCACCAATATATCCTCCAGTAAAGTACAATTTTTTTTTTATTTTGTGTTCCCTAGCTGGTCCAAACTTCACCTCATCACCTGAATTTTGAATGGCTGAATCACAATTTTTTTTATACTCCTCATATACTGCGGTCACTAAAATAATCTCGGTTTCCCTGAGATAAGGGATAAAGGACATTGGTAAAAAAAACCCCACAAAAAACAATGAAGTTCTGATAACAAGGTATTCTTTTAAGGGTGCGTCATTTGGCCCATAATTATAGAGCAGGTCTCTCCTGCTTACAATACATTAACTCCACTTTTGACTTCATAAACAGAAGATCACGCCTCAAGCTCAGATAAAGATCGCTTATTTTGTGCCTTATCTTTTCCTTCATTACTGGGCTCGCAGTGGTTCCCAGACACCACAGATTACAAAAAGGAAATGTTTTTGGCTCTAGTGCCTACGAGAAGTTTCCCCTGCTCCAGTAGCTACATGCCCTGTGCAGAAGCAATATTATTCACTTAGCTAGATACTCTTTCTTTTAAATAGATGTTTATGTGCTAAAAGTAGTTTAGGACTCTGTTCAAACATTCTTAGTTAATATATTTTAATCTACAAGTATTTGCATGTAGCAAGGAACTTTAAAAAAAAATTCATGATGATATTTCTTTCTTCTTCGTTCTTCCCTACTTCTTGCTTCATTTATACCTTCTTGGGCACCGTACAAACTTCTGCAAAGTTAATATTATAAAGAACACATAAACAAGTTTGTGGCGTTACAGCTCCCTCTACATATCTTACTTCTATAACTGCGTCGTATAAAAGAGAATGAATGTTACTTACAATTATAGCTAGCAGGCGCTTGATTTTTCCATTGCCCTAAAGATATGATGCCTTTAAGATATTGGGATTTCCCCAACACATAGATTAGCCAGTCTCTTCTTGGAAAACCTTAGATATATATTTTTTATGTATTTAGGTAACACCCTTTAACGCATGACAGTAATATTTTATTAATGCTTTTGTTGGGATCCAGTATGGCCTCTTGCCACTGGATGATACTTCAATAGACTTATATGTTTTAGACCATTTTAATCCCAGTTTCTGTGAGATTAATGTACATGGACAGCTCGCTCCCACATCTCTTTTGCACGTGCAGCTACATCCTAGACATTTTTTGTAAGACTGCCATGAATTCCAACAGTAGAACTGGACTCATATTTCTCTTGATTAGTGAACTCATACCAAAAGAGATTTCACTCGGCTATAGAATAAGCCAACTCCTCGCTGGGGCTGCCAAGACCTGTCTGTGGAGGAAATCAGACCAAATTTGCGTACAGATTAAGGTGGACAATTAAAGAACAATGTGTACCATTTAATGGTTAACATATTAATCCCGCAGGCTGTGTCTGCCTCATTGCTTCAGGGAAAACTAAAAATAAATGAATCTGTTTAACTTACCACTCACCGACATGAAGTTCAACATTATTTTTTGCTTTTATAATTGCAGTAGTTGGTTCAAAATAACCCTGAAAATGTCCCACTGTAGTGTAACGTAGACATCTATACTGGGACTATATAGGCCTTATATAAGTACACACATGCCAGAAGTAACATTCCATATCATTTATGGTACAAAACTGCAGCTTTAGAAGAAACAGGAAATTCTGTATATTTCAATAGTGTGTTTGATGGAGCACTTTAAACACACTTCTAAAACATTGGCATGAGTGTTTATACTATAATATATCAAACTTCAAGTTTCTGCTAAATGTTAACTCAGGAATTCCACAAAAGAATGAGTGTGGAAGTGTTATGCGAATTAATTTAGAGACATCCAGTGGGAAATTCTAACTGATTATACTGAAGAATCTTCTGCAACTGACATGTTTCAAGAACCTAATATCACTCCATGTTTATGTACAGTTTCTATTTTTTTTTAAGGGTAACAACTTATTATTTGTGGCATTAATAAATATTTGGACCATAAATATTTGGACCATTTACAAGATCTCCCCCACCAGACCAAGGAGTCTAATCACCCAATGGGGCTGTGCAGCATTTACTGAGATTTATAGGTGTATATTTCGATGAAGCACGATGAAGCTATTTATTGTATACTTTTCTTAAAACTGATTGAACAGCATGTCTTCCCCAGTTAATAAATGTTTTGAATTCTCCATTACAAATGGGGAGAAAATGCCATTGAATGATCATATATTAATGTAAACTGGAAATATAGGTAGACACCGTGCTCCCATACAAAACACAAGTGAAACATATACCCCTACGCCTCAGTTAACATATTGGTTAGTTCAAAATCATATTCCAACTTTTACACATACACAGAATGTCAGTCATAACCATATTATTATATAAACACTCAATTTTGTACTGATTTATATACACACATATTTTGACATACAAAGCACTAAAATATTCTGTACCACATTATTACATTCTCACGCTGCTAATCCAAACACATTTATTTATACATTCTACCTTTTACATACACATGCTGTCACGCTTTGAAAACTAATATAGTGAAATGCTTGCCCTACTATTATATTTTATCATGTAAAAGGGAGAATGGAAAATTAGTAATATCATATATGTTTTAATTTCATAGGTGAATAACTGCCAATCTCTCCCACAATACTTGTGAAACATAAATGCCATTTTTGGCATCAGAAGATAAGATTTACCTAAATGGCAGGGCAAGCAGCAACCATCACTTTCTACCATCTGTTTTCTCTAGCTGATAGTACAGGTGTCGGGGGTGCATGGATGATGGCTGGATCCTCTAATCCAACAGTGAGAATCTAACAGCATGTTATGGATGCTGCTGGTGCCTGTACTGTAAAGGAGACAAAAGTTGTTCTTTTTCTTTAACATATTGATGTAAAAAGTCAAGTTTGCTATCTGCTTAACATGGCCTCACTGCTTTGGGTTATTTCTCATTACAGAACATCGTATCACAGCAAATTGATGAATTACTGGTTTCTATACAATCTAATAAATGTAATAAACATAACACAAATAAGACTTTCATGTCACCTTGACATTGTTCAAATTATCCTAAGACTGTTTTCATAAAGAAACGGTCTAGTCAAGGTCCATCCTTCAATGACCATACTAAACTTTAATTGCTTCTAACAGTGGTGCGCAATTTAGCTACATGACTAATAGTGACTGGATTATAGACTGCAAATTTGCTAAACAAGTTTCATTGATTATAGATGATCAGGAGGAGCATGGCACCCAGGGACCTTGTAACTGTGTGTGTTAGTGTATAGTGTTAGCTAGTGTTTGTTATCATGTACTTGTCTGTTAGTATTTGATGTCAGCATGTGTGTAGGTGGGTATCAGCGTATAGTGTTAATATGAGTGTGTGTCAGCTTGTGATGTTGACGTGTGATGGATGAGCCTAGGGCTAGTGGCGTATGTGTGTACTGTATGTGTAAGTGTACTATGTTAAGAGCAAGTGGGTGTCTTTGCAACTTAGCTTGTGTGCAAGTTACCGTATTTGCTCGATTATAAGACGACCCTGATTATAAGACGACCCCCCAAATCTAAATATAAATTTAGGAAAAAAGAAAAAGCCTGAATATAAGACGACCCTATAGGAAAAAAGTTTTACCAGTAAATGTTAAATCATGTAAACTATTTTTTTTTAATAAAAGCTATGATTGAGAAAAATATTTTGGTTTTATTTTCATTCTATTTTCCAACCTGCCCCCCAGCTATGCACATCTGCCCCAGAAATGCCTTATACCCCCTATATGCCACTGTGCCCCATGATATGCCTTTTAACCCTCTAAATGCCACTGTGCCCCATGACATGCCTTTTGGCGTTAAGGGGGTTAAAAGGCATTTCACAGAGCACTCTGCCGATGCAGGGAACTCTGATCTCTGACAGCCGGGGAAGGTCTGCGCGATGGACGCAGACAACCCCCACTGCTAGCCACACCTCCTTCCTGCTGCAGCGGAAGTTGTCTACGCGAATCGCGTAGACATCTACACGCTGCCCCAGCTACACACCGGGGACTCAGAAGTACCGGTAAGTGGGGCGGGGGGGGGAGACAGGAGGATCCAGGTCCCCTGCAGCTGCGGGGGATCTGGATCTTAGTCGTCTCATAGTCAGACCTATTTGAGGTCTGATTATAAGACGACCCCGATTATAAGACGAGGGGTATATTTCAGAGCATTTGCTCTGACAAAAACCTTGTCTTATAATCGAGCAAATACGGTACTTATGGTGGCGGGCACTGGTTCCAGGTGCCACTAACCCTAAGACAGCCTCTGATGACAGCAGAGGTCTCCAGGCAAATACTCACTGGAGCAACAAACACTAGTATCCAAAGTGGAGAAAAAGGAACAATTATAAAACAAAGCAAGTTTAAGAAGGTGGGGCATTGCAGAGTTTAAAAGTACTTACACTGCCTGATTCTTCAAATCTTCACTTTCCTGGTATTGATAATAAAAACAGATCAGTACATATCTCTCAACAGTCCCGGTTTTCATGGACAGTCCGAATTGTCTTCTGGCAGTGGTCCCCAACACAGGTGTCCTGGTTTGAACACCTGAAATGATAAGTATGTTAGTGTACAATGAATTTCCACACATTTAGCAAAGATTCAGAATCAATGCACATGGTTGCTATCGATATTGTCCATCTTTATGCACAGTGAACAACAAACACAACAAAATATTACTGATATATGCAGGTAGTGGTCCCTATCTGATAAGCTTGCAAATCTAGCTGACCCTGAGAAAGCAATACAACAAGCAGGGGGGGGCGCCCCCTGGCTGGTTAAAATTGTTCACAAAGGGGCATGGAAGAGGGAGGGAGTCAGTGAGTGAGTGAGTAAAAGAGAGGGTGAATGTATCTATAAGTGTGTATATTAATATAAATGTGTGAGCATTTCTGTGTGTGAACATGTATGGTTCAGTGCTTGTGTGTTAGCATGGATGTGTATGTGTAAGTGGTTTGAGAGGGAGTGTGTGTGAGCATGAATGTGTATGTGTACGTGATGTGAGAGGGAGTGTGTGTTAGCATGAGTGTGTCTTAGTGAGTACAAGTAAGTGTATGTTAGTGTTAGCATGTGTATGTGTGTTAGCGTGAGTGTGCATGTTTGTGTAAATGTGTGTAGATATGTGTGCTAGTGCATAATTTGGGGGGCAAGGAGTCCTCCCCTGACCACAAGCGATTTAACACATGATAGAAATACTCTAAGGTATTTCAGTATTGATTTAAAAGCATTCCCTAGATACGCTGACAAAAGTATTCCATAATATGTAAAGGAATTCAATGGTAACTATTCATACCTCGCTTGTCTCTACACAGAAGGCCAACAATCACATTGAGTATAAGGTTTCAGAGCAAGTGTATAGAGGACACGCTGAGTAACACTAGCATTTTGCATCTGCTTCAGACTGCGACACTTTAAGGCCAGTGGCTCATAAATCATGTGGGTGCCGTTCACCTCTTGATAGAAGTGGTTGCATGCTATAGTCTTATCTCAACCAGTAAGACAACAGGAGCATGTAGGAGCATACAGGAGCTGCACTTATGGTAACTGGGAGGCACAAAGTGCACCGGCCCACCAATATTTGCCCAGTGCACCTCATGACCTGGCTGGGCCTGCTACATCGACTTATGTTTCCTGCTTGCCCGCTGATAACTCATACAAACTAAGTTCTGATAGGTGCTGGATAGGTGATAGGAGCCCAGGCAAATTTATAGACAAACACTGATGTCCTTTAACTGCAACCATTGCCAGGTTGTCCATAGATGGTGCCAGATTGCCAACCAGTAGTGACTTGCTGAAAATCAGTGCTGAATTTGTGACATATTGCATTTAAGGTAAAATCCAATGCAAAAACCTCACACCTCATATATTTAGACACACATGGTCCCTGAAATGCATGTTTCGTTGACACACAAACATTATTTTCTTACCCTTTATGCATTAAGAGAGAAGCTCTTACCAGTTATTCTCTTCTCTGTGTGATTATACTTTAGCAAAATGATCTCAAGTAAAATATGTAATGGCAAAAACATCTACGCAAACCCTGAACTTTACACTTAAAACTTTACTTGCAATGCACTGCTTTCTTACTTGTGTTATACAAGAGTAATATTAAATGTTCCAACTAGTATTACACCATGGGCAATGTCATCAATTCCTCCCAAATGAGTCCTTCTTTCATTCCAATCCCACCCACCCCCAACATCACACCCTCCTCATATTTATAAGAAGAAACAGCAAAAAGAAAGAAATTGAAAAATACACTTTTGTTTCTGTGAATTTGAAAAATAATCTAAGGGGCTGGATTTCACTTAAAACCTCCAGGTCTCCCCCCCTTCTCTCTCCTTCTACAGGCCCACCCCTCTGTCTTAAAGAGAGTTTACCCATCCTAAATACTCACATGTAAAGCTCAGCTCTGTGGTGCTTTGCACAGCTGGCTGCTCAGTGCTTGCAAGGTGCAGAAGCCATCCAGCTGTTTCCTCAGGAGAAACAGTTGTCTTCTGAAAAGAGGCATTGGGGTTAGCAACCTCTTCCCACAATCTGGAAGCATAAAGGTAAGATTTATTTGAGTAACTTTTGTAACTTATTCGAAATACAAAATATTTTTTAATTGTATACTTAAACTATGTAACTATAACTTGATTAAAAAAACTCATAGGAATTAGGATGATTTCTGTTGAGATCTAAAAAAGGAACTCAATGTCTTACAGATATTAATGATTTCATCAGCTACAACAGCAGGTGCACCTGAGATCCTCCATGTGAGGATGCAGACAGATCAGTGAAGGGATAGGCAGTACTTTGTGTTCAAGTACACCAGTGTTTGTGTCAAGGTTTGTAAAAGTCATTGTGTTTCTGTAGTGAGTTTATTGAAGTGTTTTAGACAAAGCCTGTTGCTGCCTTGCCTGGATTTGAGATCTGGTTCTAAATTCCAGGTAAGAGATGAGTAGATGGGCTTTTGTATGTGTGAGTTGAGTATTATTCAGAAATGTAGGGAGTATGTGCCTCTGGTATTAGAAGGAAATTTGTGCCTAAAGAGAAGAGGTGTGTGAGTTGGTGTTTGTGTATCCTTGATATCTATATATTTGGAAGAAGTGAGAAATGTGTATCCTTAAAATGTGTGTTAGGAGAAGGTGGTATTTATTTGAATGAGGTGATAGATATGTATCATTGATGGTGTGTGTTAGAATGAAATGATGTCTGTACATTAAGAAAGATGTGAGAGAGATGTGTCCCTGGTGTCTGTGAAATTAGAGGATGTGACAGGCATATGTCCCTTATGTCTGTGTATTAGGAGAAGGTTAGAGGTAGGTACCATATGTCCTGATGTCTCTCTGTTAGGATTTGAGAGGTAGGTAGCCCCAACATCTGACTATTAGGAGGATGTGAGAGGTACTACCCCTGATGTCTGTGTATTAGGTGGAGATGTGAGGTTTCTGATTATTATTTGGTGACTAGAGGTATATGTGGATACGACCTAATGCCAATGCATTATTACCTATTATATGACATTATATCCCATGTATAATATGCTGCAATTTATAGTTGTTATTGTAGCTGGTTTTGGGGCAGGGAGTCAAATTACCTACTTTCCCCAATAAGTTCAGAATGTAATAAAGCCTGAATGGAATACTCAGTTAAACAACGGTTATATATGGAAAGATTTAGTGCTTGTCAGCTGAGGTAAGGTACAAAAACAAGTATGGAAACAAGTAGGAACTCATGTAGCAGTGGAGGTAGGTTAGTTGCTTTGGGAAGTATTTACTAAGGCTTAGTTAACAGGGATGTTTCTAAAGGTTACCAAATTCATGTGACAAACGTGTTGGCCATGTGAGGTGCAAACTGTGCTGCCACTATGGAGACTAGAAGTGAATACAGTTAAAAGGAGTCTGGCTGATCCTCCGAAAGCAGCTTATGCCACCTTTTCCCTTAATCTGAATACACTGGCCACTCTTTGTGCTACTTTCCAACTTATTCAGCACAGTTTCAAATCTCTTCTATTAACCTTTGCAGTGCAACACATGGATTCCATGTTCTATACTTCAGTTTCTATAGGGCCTTGTGACCACAACTAACCGAGAGACACAAGGGAGAGACATACATGAACAGACGCAGAACACACACAATAATGACAGACAATGCAAATGAGACTTAATCGCACTATATATATATATATATATATATATGTGTGTGTATTTATAAATACACAAAAAAGTGAAAAAGGAATACACGCAACACTTGTAGGTATGAGAATCTTACAAAAGATTAATATACTTTGTGGAATAGAAGCTGTAAGGTGAAAGAGAGAAAGAAAAATCAAGACAACAGATTTTTTTGGGCCGACAGAGTGGAAATGTGATGATATAAAAAGTTAGGTTGTTTGTCCCAGAGCCCTGCTGCTATTCTGGCTGCCACGTGCTTTGGATGAGGGTCAGGGCAGCCTTGGCCAGGATGTGGAAGGAGGTGTTCTCAGGCAGTCTGGCAGTGACTTCATGGCTCTGGAGTGGTATGGGCTGAGATAGGGGAATCCTGGGGACAGCAAACTTGAAATGTCACAGCTCAGCATGTAATATCACTAAATCTGGATCTGCTGGGACCTGTATAAGTAAAATAGACACTTTATGAGGATTTACTACAGTGATGCTCTCAATAAAAGGTCATTGTTTTCTTTGAGGTCCTAAGATGTGGCCCTCAACTGTTTTTGCCCAGCTCCTACCTTGCCACGTTTCTAAAGCCTTGGTCAGAGCAGACCTATTTTACTCAGAGATCAGTGAAGTTGACTGAAAGAACTTCTTGAGAAAAAGATTCA
Source organism: Spea hammondii (assembly GCA_029215755.1). Classification (NCBI taxonomy): domain Eukaryota; kingdom Metazoa; phylum Chordata; class Amphibia; order Anura; family Pelobatidae; genus Spea; species Spea hammondii. The sequence continues at coordinate 81,067,168 of JARDYJ010000002.1, forward strand.
TGAGACATTATCAAACGGACACCATCTAGACCACATTGTGGAATTGCGGCTCCCATGGTGCTTAGTTGAACGTAGTCACAGTATAATTGGAAAATAAGCTGCACAACAGCAGGAAAGGTAGCAATGTTTACTATTGCCCTAGGAGGTCTGTATCCTGAACACGCTGACATGAGTGCATGGTAGCAGTGCTCGTCTCCATCATGTCGCCCTATATAATGGGGTCTACCTGGCAGTAAGTGGGAGGCAATGGAATGCAATAGTGATGGCTCCACTCACTCTTACATATGTGCTGCCTATTTCTCAATGTGCCCCACTCCTTTTTAACCAATACAGTTGTAGTTTCATGTAAAAATCATATTGAAGTTCATTTTGAATAGATTTACTCCAGTACATCCCACCACATGCAAATTGGTGCATTTTTTAGCTATGGGTTTCTGTCTCCACTTAATAAATATGAGACTTTCTATAAAATACTCCTAAAGTTGTCTCAAGTACAGCAGATGAAGGATGACCTACATGAGTAGATTTAGGTGACTTTTCATGTTGCCACTCCTTCCCCATTTATGGAGATCCTTATACAATAGGTGTTCTAGGGCGGTGCCTTATGCAACTTTTTGTAAAAAATCTATCCATGTGTATTTTATATAACATTATATCATTGTTTATCAGTCTCAAAATATTAAGCTTTAATGGACTGCCAGCTGTATTGTAACATGATATGCTCTCATAACTATTTTCGTGTTTAACAAATCTCTCTGCTGTGCTGTTTTAAATCACAATACTGTTTTAGAGAAGCATGATGTGACTAATCTAGACAAGATCAACATGATAAGGGTCCAAACTATCTTCCATGAAGTAGCCCACATGGGAGACCCACTTTGCTCTAATCCACTACACTGCACTGGTCTCTCTTTCCCTGTAAGGTGATGAGAATTCCACTCAAAATTCTGCTCGTTTAAAAAACTCAAGTAGGCTTGCATAGTCATATTATTTATGGAATGACAAAAGATTCCATAGAGCAATAGAGTGCAGTGGAAATTAGCAATAATGTTAATACTGACAATATCCAAATTTGAGAGTAACATTATCACACATTAAGACATTGTGGTGCATAAAGAGAAGGGAGCACTGCTTTGTGAGCTTACAATCTGTTCCACCAACTCACTATATAAAAATAGACATAATTCCTACAACTTTAATAATATACCTTAAAAATAATTACTTGCTAAATAATTAACATAGCCCTTAACTTTCAAAACCACTCATTTATCTTAACCAACTCATATTTATTAAGAAACACTTAAGAGATGACCAGAGTGTTAAAGTTGCCTATGAAGACATTTTAACGTAAGATCAAGATTGAAGGAAATGGCTTATTCATATTTAATAGCAGACTTAAAAGAAGTCTGTTAGAAAGATAAGCTGACGCTACTTATAAACATAATTTTATGATTTACATCGATATACTGTATTTCAGGCATTGTAACTGCACACCTGATGAAGACAAAGTAGTCTTCATGTTTTAGAAATATAAATGTGGGGAGATTTTAAATGGTGTTATTTAATGGCACAAGAAATAGACAAGCAGATGTGTAGACTTTGCATATCTTATCATTCACATCAGTACCATGGACAAGAGAATGGTTATGAAGGTAATTTTAGCCTCAATGTGATGTACAGCTTAGACTCTGTTTAAACCAAAATAACCACTTATCTGTTACACAGAATAAGGATCATGTTTCTTATTTATGACAAAGTTGCTCAGTCAAAATGTTAAAGTAAAACATTGTAGTTCAGTACTGTGGCTGATAAAGATTATTATTCCCAGTGATGATATGTTGGATGAAGAAACTAACCAGGGTTTTTAGATACAATGCATAAGAAAATAAGAAAAGCAGAACAATGGGGTGCATTTTTGCATGTGAATGGTCTCTAGTAGTCAGCTAGGAAGGAACACAAAAGTTGAGCAAGTCACTCTTCCCTGATGATTCATGTGGCTCTTCAAAAAGAATGAGGACTTGGGCATACTTGGACAGACTTTTATATACTGTATATTACTCTAACAAGCAAGGGAGCAGGGAAGAGAAATCTGTGCCCCTGACATATAGGTCTTCTGGTCTGTCCTGTTAAGGGTCCAAGAGATGGGCGTCATAGCAGGGGCCACAGGCATCCTCCAAAGTGACACTGCCGACTACAATAAACAGCCAGAGATACAAATCTGATTTGCCTGAGGGCCTATTCACTAAGTTGTTACATATCCTTGCAGTGTGTAGCGTGAAGTCACTAGAGGGAGCTAGTTGTGGATATCTCCTGTCAACAGATAAGCGGATAGAAATGTATTTGGGGTGTGAGCTGCCTTTGGTGAGGCCAGGGCAGAACCCTGCTTTATACAACATTTACAACCGTTTACACATAATGATGCAGTTTCTACTTACACAAAACATTAATTACACAGTCGTATATGTCATTTGATTGTTTGTTTTGAGAGTTTAATCACTTTAAACAACTCAAAACATTTCTGAGAAACATTTACAGTTTCTATGGCAACAACCTATCAGTACTTGCTTTTGTGTCATATGACAATGATAGATCCTGGCCAGAAATATGAATTCAAACTTTTACATGATTAACCAATTATCATTATAGGTTTGGGCATTTTAGACTACTAGGAATAATGTGTCTAATCCGGCATTTATTCAGAGTAGATGGAACAGCATCTTTAGGAGTGTTGTAAATCACATTGCCTCGTAATGTATGTTAACATCACAGAGAAATAATCCAATTTGTTTATACTTTTATTCCTGAAACATGTATCCGTGTATGAAAGCCTAAATTTGTCCTTAAGCTTTTTGCAACAGGGTACATTAGAGTAGCATATGATATATTGTTACTAGCTTCTTCAGTGCCAGTATGGTGGTCAAACCCCCCAAAAATATTGACCGAGACAAGAGAGAATTTAGCATGAATGAATGTCTACGCAATGGAATAACTGCTTTCCATTACTGTTTTTATGGACATGAACCAAACAGGTTACACTCTGTTTATTGGTTTCCAGAAAAGTGACTCCACTATCCATAAACCACAGGTTTGCTGTGTTACACCAGCATCCCATTTTTGAGGCCAATAACCTACCTAAAGACCACTCCTCCACCTTCCTGTTACATTCTTTTGTGAGATGTCCCTGAAGGGAAAAATGACTTTGTGTTGATTTGTCTGGGCTGTGTGTTCACCTCCAAATTAGTCTTTTATGAAACGGTCGGGCTCAGAAGACTTAATTTCATTAAAAACATTCTTTTCATATTTTTATAAAGCCCGGAAAATCCACGGTGCTTACGCGGGGAATGCAGTCGGAATGTAAATGGGCTTATTGTGCATTAGGTGCTGTATCATATAAAGCAAAGAAAAAAACAGGCAGTCAGAGAAGGTAGGGGCTATAGAAATTAACTGTATGAAGGCCATGCACAGACTCGCTGTGGTCATTATATTGTATCCTGCATGCAATCTGTATTTGAAGTCTTCACAAATAAACTTTTTTGTGTATTCTGAGGAAATGTACCCAATTTGCCTTTTTCATTAGGGAGACTAGATTTCCCTTTTAACCATGAATACATGGAAAATTTGGATAATGGGGTCTAACTAATTTAAAGAATGCATGTACCCAGTACTTCTATGGTTCTTTTTTGCTGAGTTGGCTGAACACGCACCTACATCCTCTGTACTGTCTTAGAATGTATTGTATGTCCCAAATCCTTGTACACACTTGCATAGTATCTGTCATGCATGAGCAGAAGATCTGGTACTGCTGCCTGCAAGAAGATAATCGACAGCTACCAGCAGAGTAAGTTAGCTGCATATACAGGTAAAAGGAGTTACAATCAATAATTGTAAAGTTTTAGTACCATATATTTTATGCCATGGCACAGGAGAAAAACCAACACTATTGCTGACCAAATAAAACATGGTTGGGTATACAGCTTAAATGAATATCTGTATTAAGAATGGAGTGAGGTTTGGCTGCAATGGAGGTACAAAACCCAAAGAAAGTTGCACTTCTACAGGATGCTAATTAGCTATAGAAGGGTGTAACTGGTGTGGCCCATAGTAGGTGCTCAGTCCCAGCACATTGAGATTCTATGATGGTTGGCTAAAACATAGAAACATAGAAAGTGACGGCAGATAAGAACACATGAGAATTTTAATCGTCGGTCCCTTTTAGTAGGCATTTTTAACCCCAACAAAGCTAGCACATTAGGGATTATGAAGGTTTGTGACTGAATATGATGGGAATATTAGTCGGTGATTACAAGAATTTATATTCCCTATTTTATTTTATTTATGTTACCCTCCACCACTGCCCTCTACGGGACCTAACACCTATTTATAGCGGAAAAGAACAGCTCAACATTGCTTATAAATTCCACAAGGAAGTGACTCACGTCATACAGTATAGACCCTGTATGTGTTCTGTGTCAGTTGGAGTTCTCAGTTGTGTCTCAATAAGTTGACATCATAGACACTTTGTTAAAATAGTTTCTGTACTGGTTTATTTCATGTATTCATTGAGTGACAGAATGCATTCATGTTATAATGAAGTTAGATGCCTTCAGAAATTCTCTGGGTTTTAGATTTAATGAACTTGGTAAGGCAGTACTTTGATGTCTGTCTCAGAGAAAGATTAGATGAGTGCTTTTAATTGTTCAAAAAACAACATAATTTGAAAATTTAACGAACACTAATAAAGGATCAGGACGTAAATTCATATATTTCTCTCACATAGAACCAAACAAAGTCGTTTACCATGAATGGTTGATATTGACATACAGTATGAATCATTTGCAGTTACCACGGAAAGAAGGTTGGATTACATAAGTGGATAAGAACCAATATGTTTAAGGCGACATATGATCCACCCAAGTTGGGTATTGTCAGAGATGATTCAAATATGTTTCTGAGTGCTGTTCTGTTTCTATCTTTTTGTATGTGACTTTTAGAACAATAATAATATAAGACGCAAAATAAGACAAAAAAGAAAGTTACTTCGGTAGCTCCACCACCATTTAAAATGATTGTCTCAAGCAACATTAAATGACAGTGGATTTTCTGCTCATTATTAAAAATAAAGGGTTGGCAGATATTTGACACAATCCATGGTCAAAAGAGGCCCCCATAAATTTTCCTGGATGGCATCAATGGTGACGAGTACCCCACATATACAAAATCCCATACCTGTCAACACTTGGGCATGGTTGGTTGGATATTTGAAATGTTCTAGTTTCTGTTTTCCTAGCTTAACAACTAAAAGCAAGAAGCATGCTGTCCTTGTCGCACATATCATCACCCTTGTGTGCAATAGGAGATAGAGACACATTTCAAATACACAACACAACCATCACAAAAATGAGAACATTTTTATGACTGCTGCAACAAGGCCAGGGTTAGCCAGCATGGCGTTCTCTAGCTGTTGTTAAGTTGTGTCCATATAGGCGGCAACCTCCAAGGGCGGTTGTTTTAATGTTTGTAAGACTAGTTGTTGGCTGCACATTTTTGGGTAAGTTACCTTGTGGTAAATTCAGCAGTGTAGAATTCCCTAGCTACCTAAGGCTGAGTATACATGTTGGACCATATAGTTCTTTATTGTGTATTTTCAGTTTTGATAATCTATTAGTTGTTGGCTCTGCCCTCACCTCCTGACTGTAGTACCCTTTTGGAATAGACACTATGCTCCCCACACTAAGTTGAGCCTATTACTGACTTTGCACAGGAAACATGACCAACTCCCCAATTAAATGACAGACACAGAATTTGCAAAAATATGTTCTTTTCTTGTTTCTCCAACAACGGGCCTTGTGTTGGGTCCCCCCCTAAAAAAGTGGGAGCTATTTTTTAATACAAAAGAATACAGAAAATGTAGAGGTTATTTTTCTTTTACAGAAGTAACCAGTTGCTTATTTTGGCTTTCCCCCAGCTGGTCCTTTCCGAGCTACAATAAAGCCTCATTTTGCTGCTGTTTTCTTTTAATTCAAACCAGAGAGCACCAGTCTGCCAAAAAGGAAAAAAAAAATGTAACAATAATTGATCAGGTTTTGCACACTGGTGGGGTTAACTCTGTTTATGCCGCATATCTTCTTTCCATGTTTTAAAATCATTTTAGCATTTTGAGGATTAGTTGGTATGAATAATATGAAAATAAAATGCAGCGATACACAGAATTACTACACTTGTCAAGCACAAGCATTAGTGAGTTGATGGTTGTTCTGTGGTACTCTCGTTAGTATATCACACGCCTGGAGAAGTGTCGAACACATCTCCTGCATGAAATATTGCTGGAGACGGCCGTATGAGGGGATTCTGGAGGATATGCCTATGCATTTGCAAAAGGGACACACCAGACATTTAAAGGGATCTCTCGGCTATCATATGCATTAAAGTGCATATGATGACTGGAGTGCCCCATTAACTGGATAGATTCCCTAAATCCAAAATTATAAGGGAAAAGCACTTGACTAGGCCGGTTTGATATTTCTCCAGCCTTTTGGGTGTAAAGAATACCCCCAATTAAAATTATAAAAAATATTTGTCTATTTGCAGGGACATAAAGTTGACTTTTAGTTAACATATCCTGTTGTCTATGATAAACCCAAAAATGAAACATGTATTTTTCTGCTTTGTAATAATGTATTGCCCTCCTAATGGAACCCATTCCCCTGCTGACTGCGTAAAAGCATTTTCTAGGTGTCATTTATATATCTGTGATAAATGGGGTAATATTTGTAAAATAGCAACATAATAACCTATGGGATTGCTCTTTAAGCCTAGCCCACAAATTATTTGTAATTCTGTGTGAAAAGCACCCTGGGTTCTGGATGATTTCCCTTGCTCAGTTTAATGGTTTGATCAATTCCTTACAGATACATAGTACAGATAAATATTTCATACAAACGTTGGGCTCATTACAGTTGTGCCCCTTTGACGTTACACTGAAAATGGACCATAATATGGCCTCTTCAGTTATGTACAAAGTAGTTTTAACATGCGAATGGCAAATTGACTAGAAGGAAACTTGTTATGTCTTGGTTGGGTTTCGCCATTCTCATTTCTCAAGCACTTTTCAAGCTATAATACATGGGAAAGTATATTTTGTACATTTAAGACCTGTCTGGCACCCAAGCACTAAAGTATGCTTTACAATAACAGGGATGCCATCCAAGTTTAGGCCACTAAATCTACATACATGTTTTTCTCAATTTCTTTCGTAAACCATTTTATCCCGATATTTTTTTTTTATTTCTTTTAATATTATTATTATTATTATTATTATTATCCTTTATTTATATAGCGCCAACAGTTTACGCAGCGCTTAATACAATACATAAATTCAAGGGATATGACAAGACAAGAATTGACAGACTAAGACAAACCGATACATTTGGTGGAGAGAGCCCTGCTCGCAAGCTTACAATCTAGAGGGATTAATATAATTAATATACTTAAAATGTTCTCTTTCGTCCAAACCACAGGCTCCTAACTTCTAAGAAAGGGGGGGATGTACAAAAATACCTTACGCTAAACAGCGGGCTTTCTCCTTTTCTAGAAAGAATGATGGGGAGCCCTGTTCTACTTTTTTGTCGTTACCCTGCAGGCAGATTGAATGGCTATGTCTTCTCCGACAATAACATGATATTTATCTGTCCAAACTGGACAGGATTTACAACCAAAGTCGCTGTCTGAAGCTTACAAGTGATAGCCAAGTACAGTGTGGAAACCAGGCTTTAACACTGAATGGGTCAGTGACCCCAAACCACATTGAGTATCGTATAATCTCCGGCCTGCCAAGAGAAATCTTTGCATGAACTAGAAGTTTAGTTCTGTTTACTCTAGAGTTACCATGGAGTTAGCTGTACGGTTTGGTATGGCATGGGTTTGTTAACCCCATTGGTTTCCTAGACATTTAAAGTATATTGCCAGGGCCGTCTCTGTTAGCACAACCCCCTCCGTTTCTTCCGTTTAAGTAGTAATTTATAGAATATTTATGCTATTATGCTGTACCTAGTTGAAATAAAATTCGGGTTTTGAAAGGAGAAGCATCTTTAAACTTTGAATCTTGCCTGAGCGATGAAATTCAATCTCCAGATTCAAATATACGCCTTCTCAAAAATCCAGCATTACTTGTAGTAGTACTTTTTCGCATACTTTCCATAACTTGTACATGTTTATTTGAACTTTCATTGTACTTCTTACGTGACACTCACATCTATGTACGTTAAATGGTGGAATGGAAGTAAAACTGTATAGTGATTTCAATACATTTATGAGCAGTCCACTCGGCACACTCGACAAATGCCTTGTGATGGGGGTGCAAATAGCGCCTCCCATCTACAGTTTAGTGTCTCTGACACCCCCACTACAGAAGAATGCATATTAAGGTACTCTGTAAGAACTTTAAAGGGGCTGTTCCGCCTAGGGGGGCTCTTGTAATATAAAATATCCATTATAGACTAAACTTTATTTATTTTACATAAATTTGGGTAACAAGACCCATGTATTCAGGCCAAAAACTTGGAAAAAAGATTAGATTTTACTACTATTGTTTCAATTGTTACAGAAATAGGACATATACTACCATTATAAGGATTGGGGCTACCTAGAAATGCCCTTGTTTTTGAAGGAATAGCAAATGTATGTTTATTAAATTAACATGAACCGGATCAGAAATACAGTGTTGACATCATTAATTTTGTAAATGACTAGCTGGAAACTGCTGTATTTTAATGTAATATATTCATAGAGGTACACAGGCATTTTATCACTCCCATCACTCCTGTGTTCCAATGGCATATTGTGTTCACTAATCCAAGTTCAAGTTCACAAGCCTAATTGATCATTAGAAAACCCTTTCACAATGTTACACCGCTGGAAATGTCTTTGTTTTCCATGAAAAAAGCTAAGTGACTCCAACATTTGAACGGTAAGCATATAACCTTCTGTAATTATTTAAGGGTTCCTAAAAGTGTATGGCACTGAGGCTAAAATATGTGGCAACATACTATGATGCATACTATGATGCATATATTAAGATAGAATAGGTGGCCTTTCAAACGCATATACTATGTTCATGATTGCAGTCATGGTTGTAGCTATTACGCTTCGTAAAGAGTTATCTGGAGAGGCATTACGGCTATATAATCACAACTAGACTGGGAAAGAAAGCTGATAGGCCAGCAGCTTCTGGTCCAAAATAAGCCCCTGGCCTTCCTTTAATCCATTGTTTGTTGTGGCACACCAGCATTTTTTAATTTATTCCTCTAATAGGCTGATGACATCACACAAGTCATGTGCGATCCTACTAGCGCGAACAGTCTGCCCATAAACCTTTCCTTGTGTTTCCAGTCTAAGAATCTTCAGTGGAGCCATTCATCTGTCATTGAAATGATTGGAATTCCCTCTTGGTTTAATTAAGCCTGACTATACTGTGGATTCAAGTTCGTTTATAAGAAATGACCTTAATTATGGGGAAATTAGACCAATGTTCAAGAATTAAGGAACGTTGCAGGCAATTTAAGCAATAACGACTGCATTGAAAGCAAAAGCCTTGTTGCACAGGGCTGAAAATAATTTTGTCAGCATATTTTGATGATATACCGTATATATTTATGACATAATATTTTCATTACCATGCAAAGAGGTGTACTGACTAAACTGCACATGTTGAATCTAGGTTTCTGCTAGCCAGTAGGGAGTAGGTGCATTTCTGATTCATTCCAAAGTGGTCAAAGTGGTTAGCTTTCATAATTTAGAGGGCATGTTCAACTTTATCTGGGATTTGTCTTTATTGTCTTCATTGGAAACTAGGCCTAGGAGCTAAATTCACACAAGCATCTCTCAACCACACAAGCTCACAAGAAGACGAATATATTTTATTTGCACAATTTAATTTACTGGGAATTTTACGTCTGTAGAACATTTTTATTCACTTATACCCATCAAACATTCATAGCAAAGAAAGCCATCAGGGACTGTCCCTCCTGAAGAGCGGGAGTTGGGAGGTATGCGCAAGACTAATAGTGCAGTACAGGGACAGTACATAGACAAAACAAAGAAATAGCAGAAAAATGAGGGATTTTTTTCACTTGCAAATTGCTAAAAGAAATAATTACTCAGGCATTTCCCAACTGGGACAATTTCCCACATCTTTGCTTCTGACATGAAAACCGTTCCTCTCTTTAAAACGTGGGCTCTGGAAGAAGAGAAGGTTTTCTTTTCTTTTTTTTTTTGTCCTACAAAAACGAGTTCCAGAAGAACACGGTATAGGTTTTGGCAATTGATGCGTCTTTCCACAAGCCGAGAGGGAAGTTAAAAAAAGGCAAAGTTCTCGATTTTTTTTACATGCTGATTGAAATTCCAGAATTTTCCAGAGAAACTTAGCTGTGTGTTGTGGTCTCTCCCGGACACATCACGGGCTGCAAATGCATTTCCATGTTTTTATGCTTTGTCTATGAGTCCTGAGAACTCATCCCAAAAATGTGTTACTGCAATAGGCTACGAAAATCATTTTCCTTTTAAATTAGATGTTCTATAAACCAAGTGTTATAGTGCATTCAATTACATGATCTCTTTATAAGCAAACACTGTGTGGTGGGGGGGTCTTGTTTTAATCTTTACCAATCTTTAACTGTAAATTGCGTTTGGCAGCTGTGACCCCCTGGCAGGTTCTATGGGAGTTGCAGCCGAACTATTGTTTTTAGTCCAACACGAGACAACATGAATAATGAAAAAAAAAATCACTTTTATAAACAAGTTTGGATTTTATGTATGACTGCCAAATCGTATATTTATAGAGTATTTTCTAGCTGACAGCACTCTAGCCATTGTGGAACTTCAAGCCCCCGGTGCTTCACAAGCAATAAGCACAATTCTGATGCTGTCCTAACATCATGGCACTATGTTACCTGTTGGCTAACCATACCACACCGTGTTCTATACTTAATATTTATTCACAGTAAAGGACACTTGTAGGTCTACCAACATTTTAATGCATAACGTTGGAATGCTAGCCCTTATTTTTTTGATATAACATTGTGTTATACTGTCGTGATTATTAACAATAATTAAATAATAATAAAAAGGAAATATTAATTAGATAATAACCTGGACCACTACATTAGACCAAAGCTGGCTCTGTCCCTTGGGGAAGGTTTGTCAGCTATAATAGTTCTGGAAGCTATATGATATTGAATCTTTCTTGATGGGATTTAAGAAAGCTCTATGTGTTTTGTCTCAAGATCTGCAAGAAAAGACATTCTTCTACAAGCATTGTGAAGATAAATTGCTTATAAATTACACAAAAATTTAAAAAAAATTACACAAGCTGTCTGAAACTCTATTAGCCTCTATTAAGATTTGTATATTACCCATACTCACACACACTGAATGAATAACTGGACATAAGCCACACATTCTTAAAACATGATCTCTCAATGCAGGTTCCTAACCCAGTGCCTTCTTAAGCCCACAGATCTGTATCCAGCCTGCTTCAGTACGAAGAAATCAGCACTGGATTACAAGGTGATAAAACCAAGTAAAACCAAGAAAACCCAACTTTCAAAGGTTCTCTCATTTGCTAGAAATCTCTATGTTTGAAATATAGTATAATCTTACACAATTTATTTGACGGCACATAAGAACTATTTGGCCCATCTATTCTGCCCATTTATTAATTCGATTATACTCGGTGGACAGGAAGGCGAAGTTGAATGGGAAATTGTATGTTACAGTCACTGGGAAATCTCAGCATATAACTCATTTTATCAAGAAACTTGATCAAGAACAGAATTGAGGACATATGACATAGTGTTAGACAGATTACTTGGTACACAAGGTTTATATCCTTCTACTGGCATGAATTTATGGGGAGATATATGTTAACAAGGTTATAAAAAGAGTTAAGAGGAAAACTTTGATTTGTATGAAAAGGTTAGACAGTGATAACAAGAGTTACAGGTGCAAAATCAATTTGCAGTGTCCTGCACTATTAGAACAATAATCAAATAATTCAACTTCCAGCAAGTTCATAGTCTGTAATCCAACCAGTATGTGGTCATGGCAGGCAAGTGTCGCCACCTGTACAGGTGTCCAGGAGATGCTGGGTCTACACTCCACAGGGGGCTAACTAGGCAGCCTTTGATCATGTGAAAGTGTCCACACTTAATAGGACCCTGGAAAGCAGTGGAACACCTGTAGAGGGAGAGATGACATTCACACTGGATAGGGGAGAGAGTAGACATTGGTTGCAGGCTTGCACTAATGCACAGGAGGTAGCTTACAGTATTGAGGTGTGAATGTGGTGTGCTGGACATTTATAGACTGTGGACTCTAGGTCGTGTCTGCAGATTCTGTGGTAAGAAGAGGGTGATTGAAATAGTCTGGAGCACAAAACAATTTGCTGTTTTTCGTACAAGTTGAATTTTCTTTTTCTGATGAAGCTGCTGGGGGTTCATATGTTGTCACTCTCAGTTGGTTATACCTGTATTTTTCCCACCATTTTATTTTTCTCTCTTCTTCTTTCTTTATTCCTTTGTCTATTGTCTATCTTCTATTTCCTCTGCCTGTTCTCTTCTCCTCCCATCTCTTCTCAATCCTTTCCTTCATTTATTCTTTCTCTGCTCTTACCTTTCATTATCTGTGTATCCTCTCTCTTCTCTCTCTTGCTCTCTCTCTCTCTCTCTCTCTCTCTCTCACTCTTTACTTGTCTTTCTTTTATCCTCTGTGTTTCTCATCCCCTGTCTCTCTGCTCTATCCCGTTGCTCTTTTGTCTCTTCTTTGTTCTCACATTTCTGAATTTTATTGTCTCTTTTTAATTTATTTTCTCCTTATTCTCTTTTGTCTTTTCTCTCTTGACTCCCCTTCTCGCTCCACTCATTTCTCTTCCTCCATTCTCTATTTCTTCTTTCTCTCCTTTTATTTCCCTCTTTTTCTCTTCTCTCTCTCCTGTCTGCCTTTATTCTCTCTCCCCTACTTTCTCTTGTATCTCCTCTTCGTACTCTTTTTTCTTTTATAGCTCTCTATTACTTCTTTTTACTAAATCAAATGATTTCGCTGTCACTGGTAAATCCTTGCCCATGGCTACACCCTGACCACACCTTAGACACACCTACAGATGCAGCCTCTTAAGTAGTGTCCAGGAAATAGTTCAACAATGTTGGCAGCCCTAGACAAGGCCTACTATTTAGGCAAGTGTCACCACCACCTAGGATGCTGAGATGGTAGGAGACACCATCATGAAAGGATCATGTTTCCATCATACTGGAATCATAGTTGGTATAGAGCACTAGAAGCCCTACGGCGAGACCAATAATCAAACTGGCCACATCTAGTGTTTGTCACTTGCGTATTTTAATCCTAAAAAATGTATAGTACAATCATACATGCACCAATATGAAGGTGGATTAAAGCTCAGAATTTTTGTTCCAGGCATCAGTGAGGTAAAGAGTGCAGCATTGATCTGATGCTAAAACTAGTGTGACCACTTGTCCCTGATTGGCACACAACCTCTTATGCCTAATTGTTTCTGAGTGATGCTATGCAGAGCAACCAGCAAAGCTTTAATGATGTCCAATGTTCTCCTGCTGCGGCCCCACAGCACCAGTTACAATTTTTTTAAATGTGTGCCTTAAGTGAGCATACAATTTGATTTTAGGATCCCCTTCTATGGGGAGAGACTCCAGTACAGACACTGCAGTCCCACTGACTGCACAAAGAGTATTTGCAACCTTTAACAGCCTGCAACAACATAAACATATGTATGCACAAACACAATACACATAGGTTTATGCCATCACTTGGCATAACCTCACATGGTATAAAGTGCTTATATTCTTACGTACAGGCAAGAGCGCCACCGCATTGATTTGGTTAGGTAGCCACAGCCTCTAACAATCTAATTCTGGAAGCTGCACTTAAGTAAATCCTAGTTAAAACCTGGTGAGTTGCCAAAAATCTGTTGATAACTTGGAATTTGTTTGCTTTTTTAAATTTTACTAGCAACCGGCAACACATAGAGTTTATGCTACATATATGGGGATTAATTTTACAATATCTGTCTGCAGTTGCATGTTACAGGTTTTTCATGTATATTGTTATAAGTTTATGCAGGTTGTAGAGAAGGCATGCATCCTTATTCTATTCCAATATAAGAGTAAGAAATAAATAAAGTATTTAGGTAAAAAGATTGAAAATTGGCGTTATTACCATAGCAACTGGACCATTAAATTCCTTCCTATAGTGATAAACCACTCTACAGGCTTTGCGTTCAAATTCCTTTTTACAATTTGTACTACTGTACTGGTTATGCGTGTCCATTGTGATGTTGTCTCACAATAAGGCGAACACAGACTATATTATATTTATGAAAATGAAATACCACATGCATGCTGATAACTAAATACAAGGTCAGTGTTTATTAATCAATGGGAGTGTTTAAATGGAAAAACATATTAAGCCCCTAAAGGAAGATTTGTTGACATCAGAATTAAAAATCCATCAAGGAGCATGACTTCTGTCTAAAAAAAAAGTTAATCCATCAGGAATGTATTTATTTTGGCTGTTGTCCTAAACCTGACCCATGACCTTGCCTCAATCCTTCCCCTGCATGGCCACCTTTCTCACTGCGGATCTGCAGCATATGACATCAGTGCCTTCTAATGCTTTACATGGATGGTGTACAGGTTGGAGAGATCCCCCTTGTAACTGGGGAATGGAGGAGCCGCACATCGGAGAGGCACATCGCCCAAGAGTATGATGTGTCCCCTGGGCTGCCACCCCACTGGACTTGCCACCTTTTCACAGATCTAGTGATGTCAAACTTAACCTGGAGCTCAGAGTTTTTGTATATGTTCAATGCTCTGGAGCTGATTTGTCATTCTTTGATACATTATATTACTAGGCTGTTTGACTTGACATGCCACAAGAAATGTTAGTTCACACCCAACTGCCGATTCCCCACATTTTTTACGCAGTGGTTACACATTAATACAGAGTATATGGGGAATAATTGTTCTTCTACGTTATCTGCTATACAGCTCTGCTTGCGACAGATCTGGCCACAGATCTGCACCCGTAGCTCCCTTACAGTGAGATGTTCCAAGTGAGATTGTCAGGATCTCCACCATCATATGCCACAAATCTTCTTGTATGTCCAAACATTATTGCACATAAGCATCCAGTGTTCATGTATGTATATATACATAAAGTCTTAACCAAACATACAACATACATATACCCTCACATATACATTATCACACATACAGTATATACTGCCCTACCCAGCAGCAGTGGAGCCATATGGCTGGGTGCGGTACACCATGCCTGTATCACCTGCTCAGGGCTAACCCATAATGCTATTGATCACCAACTTTTTGGCTACTAAGCCTATTTCTGATTCCCTTGGAAAGTGAAGAGCAGCCATGGAACATATTAATAAAACAAAAAAGACATATGAGTTTTGTACATCTCAACAGTCTAAGATGCCTCTCCATACAGTAAACCAATATGCATTTTCATTGAGCAAGCCTGTGTGTTCCTGAAACTTTTCGTAGGATGGCAAAATATGGCAAGACTTTAATGTTTCTTTGGCACCAGGAAATATTTGTTTTATGAGCCTGTGTATATGTTTTTGTTGCTGTTAGACAGCCCCAATGCTGCTCTCTCATGGTGTTACACACCTACCAGAGGGGCTGCCTCTCCCATGTTACTTCTTAAATCTCTCAGGAGCCCAGCAGACCACACCATCCCCAAGAAACTTATTTGAATGTAAACCGAGTTCTGAGGCAGCTTTTTCTCATTTTCAAACTATTTCATATCAGACCTTGGCCTGCCGTTTGTTTTCTTTGAATTTGGTTGAGAAAATGGTCTACATTTCTAAGGATATATCTGCCGAGGAATCTTGGCAGGCAAAGAGACGTATATCTAAACACACAGCAAATCTGAAACAGGAGGCGCCTATTAGAAAGGAATAAACAAGATTTTCTGCACAAAAAAAGGAGCAGGCTGGGAATATATGTTTTTGACTGATGATTGTGAAGTCTGAAACTTTTTAACCTTTTATTATTTGTCAAACTGACTGAATACAATTTAAGCACCTTGTTAGGGGCATAAAACTTTCCTTGTGATGATATGTGGTCAGGTGCTTGATAGGACAGACACAAACTAAGAACAATAGGGGGTTACAAACTATTGCCCAAACTGCATTCAGGCTAGCAAAAGCAGGCTGCTACAGGTAGTCAGGTACAGGTAGTTTGTTCATCGTGGCTACAGTTGCTATAGTCCAAAGCAGATATGTGGGGAATGTTGATTACAATAAGTATAGCATGTTTAAATGTTACTTTATTTTAGGTATATATATATATATATATATATATATATATATATATATATATATATATATACATACAGTACATACACTGATCAGCCGTAACATTATGGCCACCTGCCTAATATTGTGTAGGCCCCCTTTTTGCCACAAAAACATTCCTGACCCATCAAGGCATGGACTCTACTAGACCTCTGAAGTTGTGCTGGGGTATCTGGCACCAAGACGTTAGCAGCAGATCATTTAAGTCCTGTAAGTTGCGAGTTTGGGCCTCCCTGGATACATCCTGGGGTCATGTAATCTCCAGGTAAGCGACGCACACGCACTCGGCAATCCATCCACGTGATGTAAAAGAAAACGTGATTTATCAGACCAGGCCACCTTCTTCCATTTCTCCGTGGTCCAGTTCTTATGCTCACATGCCCATTGTAGGCATTTCGACAGTGGACTGGTCTGCACCTACGTAGCCCTATACGCAACAAACTATGATGCACTGTGTGTTCTGACACCTTTCTATCAGAACCAGCATTAACTTTTTCAGCTACAGTAGCTTGACTGTTGGATTTGACCACACGTTCCAGCCTTCACCCTCCGCGTGCATCAATGAGAATTGGCCACCCATTATCCTGATGCCAGTTCACCACTTTTCCTTCCTTGGACCACTTTCGAACATCCCACAAGAGCTGCAGTTTTGGAGATGCTCTGACCCAGTCATGTAGCCATCACAATTTGGCCCTTGTCAAAGTTGCTCAGATCCTTACGTTTACCCATTTTCCTGCTTCTAACACAGTAACTTTAAAGACGAAATGTTCACTTGCTGCATGATAAATCCCACCCACTGGCAAGTGCCATGGTAAGAAAAGTATCAGTGTTATTGACTTCACCTGTCAGTGGTCATAATGTTATGGCTGATCAGTGTATATATGTATATATAATATATATATATACACACACTTATGGTTGTTTATTGTGTGATGGAAATTATTCATGAAGTCATAGTAGGGACTTGGCCCTCAGACATATCAGCGTTTTTACTTTAAACTTGGAGTGGTGTGCAGATTATCAGGAACCTTCCATGTTCTTCACAACATTATGATATATGAGCCTTCCAATAGACATTTTTTTCCTCACTGTTACATCAGAGATGAAATCTCTCTTTGAATACAGGTGACTCATGGCTAACATTTTCTGCCGAATTAGATTTCTTAAAAGATCAAGTTTTTAATAGCATACTTACTAATATATGACTAATATACACCTTTAAAGCATAGCTGCCCTACTGTTGTGCAATAAACTAGTTCTCGCCTAGGGAATGATAAAGTTTAATCATAAGGTGATAAAGCTGAAATCCTGTGCTTAGAAAAAATATTTAATCCTATGAGCAAGTCACCCTTGTTTTTAATGCTACCCTAGTGTGAACTCAATATGCTGTCTCATTAATCAGGCAGCAATTCTCACATAGCAAAGATCTGGGATCTTGAATTACATTGTAGATGGGAGTAAACCTTGTGGTTTGTTCTCCTGCTATTATACATTTACTATTTCTGTTGCACCTGATTTACACTTTCCTATTGATTTCTCAGTAACAAACATTCACTGTTTAAAGCCCTGTGAGCACATTCACTTGTGATGTGCATGTGAAGGATCAAAGGGTTTTATCCCACAAACAAGTATTGTGCCAAACCTCTGCATACCAAAACAGCAGCAAACCGCGTCTCAATTTGCCTTCACTCCCAATCTCTTGGGTTCTCCGCAGATTTTGCCTTCTTTCTAATTTTGCCTTTATGTTATATGAAAATAATGGTTCTAAAATTACATGCACCGTTTGCCTAATGCCTACTCACTGCCTAATAATCAGGGCCGGCCCGACAATGGAGCTGAGTGGTGCAACCGCTCCAGGCGGCACTTTGCCGCCCCAAGCTCCTTTTTTTTTTTTTTAAAGCGAAACAGAGAGAAAGGGGCGCCGAGTGGTTTTCGCTTACCAAGCTGTCAGTACCCGCTCGGCGCCCCTCTCTCTCTCCTCTGCGACGAGTCTTCCTGTTCGGTCTCGGTGCCGGCTTGTAATGCTGAGTGCCGGAAGATTTCCTCATAGCCGGCACCGAGACCGAACAGGTAGACTCGCCGCAGGACTGCTGAAAGGTAAGTACAAGGGGGGGGGCAGGGACGGAGGAATGGTAGACAGGGGGGGGGGCCGGGACGGAGGAAGGGTAGACAGGGGGGGGCGGCAGGGACGGAGGGAGAGGAAGGGTAGACAAGGGGGGGGCGGCAGGGACGGAGGGAGAGGAAGGGTAGACAAGGGGGTGGGCGGCAGGGATGGAGGGAGAGGAAGGGTAGATAAGGGGGGGGGCGGCATTTTAACATTTGCCCCAGGCGGCATTTTGCCTTGGGCCGGCCCTGCTAATAATTATCACCCTTTAGTTGTTGCTTTGTGATTGTCTAAGCCAGAGCTGTCCAACTTAGCCCGTAAAGTCTCCCTGACCTACTAAAGGAAATGAAAGGGATAGTGATGCTAAGAAATCAAAGTAATGGTGATACTTAATGATTTTGTCCATATAATCTGGTAGAATGTTATTTCAATCTGTGGTGATTTTTGGCATTTTCATACCTAGTTGATGACCTAGTTTCTCTTTGGGATACATTTGCAAAACACATTTGTCTTTTCAGTGCATGACCTCGTAGTACATTTTGATTTTATGCATACAGTGTTTCTTATCACTTGTGAAGCAGAAACCCACAAAATACCTTTTGAGAACGACAATGCAAAATATTTGAAACATCTATAACATTATTGATAATTTTAATTGACTATTATGGCTGGGAAGAGAGGCAGGGTTGTCTTATATATCAACAGTATAATGACAATTACAGTAAGTGCAACAGAAAGTATTCTGAATATCATTAGAAATGACAGAAATTAATCTCAAGTGGGTATCTCCAGTCGTCTTATGTCCAACTGTTTCCAACTAAAGCTACGCCTGCCAAGTAAAGTTTTAACTCATGGTCTAGACACACATCTTGGTTACAATGGAAAATGCCATAATTGGTACCTTATATTACATTGCGGGATACAGCCTACGACTGATCCCAAATGTGTATTCACATGACAAAAACAGCACTATCCAGCAGACACATAATCATGAGTACAGGCACATTCATTTTACATGTACCATCTTAAGTATTGAATCTGCATGATTGAAAACTCTTGTCTAGGTTAAACAAACCCAAAAAAAGATCATTTGGGTACGTTATGTGTATTTTCCTATTTTCTAGAGTTCTTTTCGAATGGAGAGTCCCAAAATGTCCATTACCTATTAGTCCCCAAAAACACATACTTTGTGTGTTTTGTTTATTTTATTTACATTTCCACTCACACTTTTTACACTGTTTCAAATGCAAAAAAGAACACAATACAATGTTTTTTATTCCCCATAATTTCCCTGTATATGTCAAATTGAATAATACATGTAATGAAAACTACATTTAGGCATTAATATATTTGCTCCACAATTATACCACCCCTTTTTCAACTTTTTTTCACACCAGAAGGCCAGCAAGGAGGATAGAAGCATAATTGGTCTCCATGCTTTTTTTACGTACGAAAATGTTACTTATCGGCAGCATTCTCAGATAAAGCGTTTGCTTTTAAAAGTATTTAAACACGCATCCTCCTGATGCTATGGGACAGTGATGGATTTACAGTAGTAAAATATTAGCTCTTCTATTATATTATATCTTCTATAATACTAAATACTTCAGACATTCAGTATTATTATTATTACTAGGCCCAATGAACGGGCCTAGATAATTATTTTATACAGAGTTACAAACTACTTTCAGAAAGATCAAACCATCAGATTTCTATTTACCCTACATAATCCTGCATTGTTTTAGTAATTTTAAAGCCATTTTTAAGGCTATGTAGGATGGCTTGTTTCAACTGGCAATTATTTTTCACATTTTATGACCTGTAAAAATGTATGTAACAAAAAAAATATTTTAGCCAGCTTTCATTAGCATAATATATTGTATGGAACCAATACAAGACAGGTTACTCAATACTCGCTTTCAGAGCTGAATTTTTAATCTCATGCCCTGGTGCATCCTGGAAATTTTCAGGTTGGTTGCTGAATGTATTGTGTGAGCTCATTTTCAGGATCGGTTGCATATGAGGTGCGTGATAACAGTGAATAACCTCTTCCTATGCTGCAAAGGCACTGGGGCCAGCTTTGCAGTCATTACCTCTACCCAGTGCTCCATGCCTGGCCCAATACCAAAACAAGATGGTTTAATAAAGAACTGGGAAAGGTAACCACAAGATGAAAAAAACATCTGCAAAAGCACAGCCGCAGACAAACCACACGGAGGTCTGAACGGCCACAAAAATGCAAAGGGTCCTTTGCTTGTTCTGTATATCAGCTCAAGCATTAAGGAATCCATTGTGCACTTGGTCAGAACTGCTAGAAAGCTTGAACTACAGTATACATGCCAGCCTAAGATGTATATGCTTTTGTAAGACTGACCCAGCCAGGACAAATATTTAGGAAAGAAATGACCCCCCCATCAGATGTCAAGGACATCCAAGGTAATAGTGAGGAATATTCAGGGGTCAATATACTGTACATATCACAGAACGGAAAGCAGTTAGTGGTCATGGTACAGCGTGCGTAAAGATGTGCATGTATGTGTAATTACATTGGGTTTTAAAATGGTGTATGCATGTAGCTATGCGGCTAAAAAAATGGTGCAATGAACAAAAGCTAACTAGGTACAAGACCCTCACACACCTCATCAACTCATTGGAAATTCTGCTGAGTGAGGAGGACAATGAGGGAAATGTGGCAAAGCCGTGACTGCATGTAGGTGGTATGTGGATAACAGCCTAGTTTTCTCCCCAGAGTCAATCGGTCTTCATATTCTTCCCTGATTTAATGATATCCAAGCATCCAAATCTGTTTTTGTTATAAAGGTATATTTTCTTACAAGCTATTAGGTTTTCATGTTTCATGTAGGTTATCCAGCTAACATACTATCTCACGTATCATTTAAATTTAACCAAGGTATACTGCAGCACTGTGTAAAATTAAATAATGAATATTTTGGTGACTTGGCACATCATGTCTAGTGCAGGTTTTGCCCTCCACACGTGAACTGTGGTGTGAAGTCAATTCACACTCTACTTATGTTAAGGCTTCTCTGTTTCTGTGCATGCATACTGCTCAATAATCAAGACACCTATTGGAACAGGCAACAGCAGGGACACAGTCCCAATCATTGTGAATGCCTCAGAATTGGGACAAATGACAGCTTTGAAATGAATGCTATGTCAGTAAAGGCTGCAAAGTTATTAAATGGGGGACATATAGTTGTGTTGCATAGTGTGTTTCTTGAAATTACTGTGCAGGGCACAAGGAGGCTTTCAGGGACACATTGTTTAAGAACAATGCATTCATGTTCCTTTAATAATATCCCAAAATAGAGAAATATTTTATTAAATTAATGCTATATTTACTAATGATATATTTTTATTTAGAGAAACAGCTCACAGTCAAATATAAATTTTGCAGTTGGGTTGCTATAGACTGAGCCTTAAGATGAATGAACTCACCAGGGAAGAGCTGCACTATTCAGCCCAGGGGACAAGTCTAGCCCAAAGGCCCAGTAATATGGGCATTCAAAACAAAACTGATGGACTGGAGCAATGGGTAGTTTTACTGCTTGTGGTTAATGTGTTTTGGGAATTTTTCATGACACTCACATGCCTTAGTGATGCCCATCCTCTACTGATATAATACAGACCTCAGAAACAATGGGCATTATAATTGCTTGCCTAACATGTTTAGGGATTGGGGTTACAGTACCATTTTGCATTGCATTTGGCTATTTCAGGCCATGGGTGGTCCAAATGACATACATTCCCCTTTTAATCACCTGGACCATGAAGTCAGAGAGCTCCCCTCCCTCGAGGTTATCCAGGACACACAGTCCTGTATTATCCTTCGCTTGACCTAAAGCTTGAAGCCACACTGAATTCCAGCTTACTGAATGCAGAAATTCTAACTATGCAGCTCTTGAAATACTTTTTCTATAAGGGTTAAACTTACCAATTATGCCATATAAGCCTTTCTTGGTATGTGTGGTATGCATAGAAACATTAAAGAATTAATATTTGTATTTTCCATTTAACTTCAGAGATTGGGTTATGATTTGCGATTGTGTGATTACCCATGCCTAGGAAGGACTAGGACTGAATCCGTCAGAATAGGCTTACAGTTAATTGGGTCAGCACATGTTCCAGAGATATATTGTATTACACAAGAAAAAAATAGCACACAATAAATAAGGCATAAGAACTTCACATCATTTGTAAGACAACATGGCTTGTATACAAAAACCTGAAGAATTGCCTGAAATCTTGATTCGATGAAAGTTTCCGGCAGCACCGTCCAAGATTTGCTTAGTGTTGATATCAGGTTTTATGTTGTCAAACGTGTCGACAAACAGTATTTTCCTATGAGTGTTATACAAATCTGATGCTGCAGAATGAAATATTGTTAGCACAAACATGCAAGTATATTCTTTTTACATCCTTATAGCAAATTATATCTCAGTTTAGGAGATGATTCCCCTCCTACCCAGAAGCTTCAAATTACTGTTTAGATTAGGCCGGAGCCAATTAACTGCGGCAACTTAAACCATATTTCGTTACGGAAACTCACCTAAAATCGTCTTTGTTATATTGCAAGGGATCATGAAATAAATTGAATGCTGCATATTGTTATTTGTGCCTCAAAATTACTTCTTTGGAAATATTTTTTTATCCCAACAATTAATAAGGAAATCTATTGGATTTTGTTAGGTATTGAGCTAAAAAGCCACTGAATGGCAACATACCCCACACAGCTTCTTTACCCAGTGGGTAAAATGAGTACCAAAATTTACTTTTACTATCATTTTAGATTTTAGCCTATTTTTGCACCCAAATGCATAGAGTGATTTTCCCACTTCCTCCAGCTCCTTGCATTGCAGGAGATGCCTTTGGCCAAAAGATTCCACAAGACCAACAAGCCATGTCTTTGGAGTTTGTTTGGCAAGCAGTCTCAGAGATATCAGCTCTGCGCTTCCATCAATGAACTTAACTGAGGAGAAAGGTGCAGTGCCCTGTGTTACAATGGAAGGTGAAGGGGTTTATTACTCAGAGGAACTTAAACAAGTTATGTGAAAAAAAGTAAGGGGAACCTATCCAGGTCTATTCTTGGACCAGTATGGACATTTATGACTAGATTCTGTGAAAATACTCTTTATAATTTTTTTCCTAAAAAATGTATATTTCTCCATGTTTACTGTGATTGAGTCCTTAACTTTGATGTTAAAATATCTCAGGTTCTAATAGGTTTCATTTCCCCTGCTGCTGTTATTTCATTTGTTTAAAGCTGAACACCAATTGTTCCCCTGGGAATAACTGAGCCTTGCTAGACGCATCTAGATTTGGAATAGCTTTTTCATAACAGGAAACAGATCACAAAGCACCAGAGGCTTGGTACATTATGACCTGCCGGGGGAAGCATGCACCTGGTTGGCACTGCTAATATTTAAGCATAGCCCAGACTGTCTCATCGTCGAACAGTGGGCATTTGCCCCTATATGATGTGTTTAGTTTGCCCTAATTGGATAATGCTTAGGCTCAATATCATTATAAGGATGATACCACTTTGTCCATAACTGAGCTTCCGCTGTCTTACCCAGCCTTTTTTTTTTATTTACCAATATTAAGGTAAAAAATCCTCATATACACACAGTCTGGAGTGGACTTCATAGTATTGTACTATGATTTAATGACACCCGAGCATCCCAAATGGTGTTTTTCTTATGTATTATTTATTGATCTTTGTAGCCTCATCAAATTTCATAATACTGATACTGGTAAACAGAACATAACAAATAGTGCATCACATAACAATTTAGAACAAAATGTCATCAGGGCCCTACACTACTATATAACAATTAAATACAATCCTATAATACAGATGACAATCCAGAATGTCTCCTGACTATGGTTTTTAAAATTATAATTATAAGGTTCCTACATGTAACTATTAAAAAAGTTCTCGAGTGTGATTAAATTATCCATTTATCATACCACTATCCATGGAGCTTTGAGGTCATTTCTTTGGGCCAGTTGATCGACCTGCATGTTTCCAACTGATGTGAACAGTGACATCAACTAATTACAGTAGAACAAACATAACAATGGAGCGGGACCTTAGAACAACAGCAGAAGCCATTCAAAATGGCGTGCTGACATGTTGTTTCATCAATAGGTTAATGGAACACAGTCACATAGGGGCTCAAAACGCTGTTGGATTTTTTTTTTTTTTTTAGACGCATAACAGTAATCTATATTTCCCATAATGACAATGATTAGTATCTAGGGCCATTGTAATTGTTGATTGTTACTATGGCCCTGGGCAAGTATCTGTCTGTTGCCACCCCCCTTCACTTGAAATACTTGTAGACTACCTGGGCGAAACGCATTTGAAATCTGTATAATTATGTATATTAAGGGAAAGTTGAGATTTCTTTTATGTACATATGTGCATATTTATACATGTTATTATGTTTGACAAATGTTTAACTTCAGTCGTCTTGTCTGCTGTCATCTACTTGTTAAACAACTTGCTAACATTTAAACCTCTACAGACTCGCTTAGACGGTAGAATAATATTTTTCTTTTTCAGATATCGACTAATTCTCCCCTGTCTCCCCTCTTTCTTTCTTTTTTTTCTTTTCTTCCCGTCAAAATCTCTGGTGAGCTCCAGTTTCAGAGAAATAGTGGAGCAAAAAGCATTTTACCACTGGGGCCTCCTTCTTGAAAGAAAATGAGGTCTTTGTTTATATTCTTGCAATATCCACTTTATTGCAAATAAAACTAAATGAGCTGTATGCTTAGTTAACCAATTTGACGCCAAAGGGAATTTCATAGATCTGTTATTTCAGGGGTGGCTTTAAATTTCAAGAGCCCCTATGGGAAAGGATTCAGGAGGCTGTTATAAACACAAGAAATTAATATAATTAATCACATACAAAGGAATTTATTACATGCTTATGCAAATCAGTCTCATATTTTTCAAATGTGTTTCCTTTTTTACCTATATGTGGGGATCATATAGATTATTTGGGATTCAAAGCAACCATGTATGTTAGCTATACAGTATCATCACATATGGTTCTTATAGTTGATGTAGAAAAGTTGCATATGGTACAACCTTATATGTTCCAGTGATTTTTGGCTTTATTTTTCACTCTTTTAATCCATGTATGTCAGTGCTTTGGCAGCTTTATAAACCATAAATATTTGAGTTTCTAGAAGTGAGGAAAGTTCAGTCTCGTTAGCTTGAAAGGAACAGAAGCAGGTAATAAATTAAACTGATATTTCTGACGCCTGACTCTGATAGCTAGCTAGATAGTAGCAAGTTCTGTCCCTATGGTTTAGCTCATTCCTGTCAGCAGAAATGTGTCTATAATCCAATCATTTCAGAGCCTGCCAGAACATTCCGTAGACACCTGGTGCAACAGAGACCTGGAGCATTTTCCCAATGTATTAAACCCACTTGATGTGTTAGTATCATTACATGACCTTGCTCACCAATAACCATATGGGTTATTTGAACTAAGACATATAATTTGTGTAGATGCATTAATCTGGGTCATCATGTCCAAATGACAACATTTTGAAAAATGGCCACTGGCTGTGCAGGAGTTTTTATATGTACCTCTGTGCATTAAGTATTTGTAATCCTTCTTTGATGTAAATGGGCCCATAGACTCCAATGGTCCAAAAAACTTTTCAAACACGGCTCCCTGGATTCCATACATGTTAATCACCATGATCACTTATAAAGTGCATCGTTTATTAGCAAGGTTAGTGTATTTTTTGCCTCATGAAACCTGTGTAATATTTGAATTTTTGATACTTGTGGGTCAACTCCCATTTGGACACACTTGGGTTTGGATAGTTATGTTGTTATTATGTTGCTTTTCGCTCAATACCATTTTGTTTCTTTGTCACGCTTGAGGCATCTTGACATTATGTAACAGAGTTCATTAAACTCATCCAAGTGACACTGTGTAGCCAAATAGGCTTACAAAAAAAAAAGACCATTTTAGGTTTAAAACATGTAACATTAACAATCCTACTCTTGTGAGGTTACAGCGTATTCTGACAGGATATATCTTTTATCTACCTCCATGATAGGGTCCAATACCTGCCAAGTAGAGCTGATGCACACAGAAACCTCTTACCAGACAATACAAACATAGAATTTGACACTCAGATAAAAACCATATACCCCATGTAGTCTGCCTGGTTTTGTTCTGATATAAAGATGCAAACCTTGATTAGTCATTGGTATTGTCAATTCAAATGTCTATGTCTTGCATGTATTAGCCTCTACAACTTCTGGGAGGCTGATGCATGTATCTACTACCCTCTCAGTGAAACTATTATTGCATCCAGAAAAGAGAGGAGGTACGTCGAGGGATCACTTTCACTTGAAATAGGCAATGTTCAAAGTTTGATCATGACTGACTGCTAGAGCAATGACTGTGACCAGATGACTGTCTTCAGGCAGTCTGTCGGGTGACTAGAGAAAATGCACATAACTTCTAAACTACAAGCTGCGCTTTCAAAGTTCTAATGGCATTGAAAACATAGCTAGACTTCTCCAAAAGAAACCAAGGTTATTTTTAAAGTTTAGTAGAACTTTCCCTTAATATTAAAGTATTTTTTAATAAAAGAAGTAAGGCTTTTTAAAAGAAAAAAGAAAACATCTTGCAGGCTTCATAGGTACAGTTTGTGCTCAATCTTGATTTGTAAAATTAATTTGTCTTAAAAATTCTCTTATAATTATTACCATACACGACTGTAGTGTCCATCTTAGAGAAAACACCTACCTGGTGCCAGCTCACAGCTGTTCAAAAATTCCATGATATAATTCACTCGTTCTCCTATTTAAAAATTGAGAAAAAAAATCATATTTCACAATATATGCCTCGAGAGGATAGCGAGTTGATCTGAAATGAAATATTTCTTCTCACTGACTTAACTCTGCAGTATTTTGGGCCAACCACATTCCCTGGGGAAAGTAATGAGTGATGCTTCATAATGCAGAGTTACTGTAATTTTTTTTAACCTTACTGCATTAACTATGCACCTGGAAGTGCCAACCCAGATCTGCTTGCATGCTAATGCCTAAATTGTAAAGCGAAGTTGATAAGATAAGCACCCCACCCATTGTTTAGTAAAGTTGTAAAGGTAAATCCAGACGTGGATCTCCTTGCTTACTGACGAAGCCCTTGGGAGGCCAAAACATACGTCTGGGGTTTTTGCTTCTCTTGTGCAGAGAAGATTTCTGTTCTAGACTTCCATTGTGGAAGAGCCTGGTCTGATATTCTGTGGCATGTTTTTCCTCTGTAATGGCAAAAGTGAGCTAGAATTCGAGATGGTCCCGATCGGGATTCACTGGAACGCAAACCACTTAAGCGATGTCCATTCTTCGCTGAGCTAGTCTTGTTGTTTTATGTATGTATGGTTTAGTGAATAAACCTCAGTTTTTTCAGAATATGAAACAATGGAAACAAATACTATTAATGGTACAAAATACAACATTGCCCCTGCAAAGTGATTTCTAAAAATATCAATTACTAAAACTACATTAAGAAACATACTTGGGGAAGGGTTTGATGGGAGTGAAGAGCTGCTTCCCCGGAACTCCAGATTACTTTTATGGGACAGGTGAGAAGCATTTGGCCATGTGCACTTGCCAGTGTACTACCCACCCACTGTGACACACTGTCAGTAGCTATGCACAAATACTACTTGTGAACTGAAGTAAACTGAAAACAGTGACACAGAAGTGAAAGGTCAGATCAGGTCAAGTACAGTTTGTCCACTATGAAAAGTGGCTCCCTGTTATTTCATTTTTTTTTGTTCTTAATACTTTTCACTTCAAGATTTGAAAAAGTACATAATGGACCTCCTCCTCCTCCTGCTGCTATTCAATTGATTGCCAACCTTGGCTCCCCATACATAACACATTTCAATCACTGCATGCATACAAAAAAGTATAAAATAATAATCATTTAAAAGCAAATGTGCATTTCTACACCTCATTCCTAGCTGTGCTGAAAATGGCAGTTTGACTACATCTATGGTTTGCAAGCTGACATTTGTTCTCAAATGCAAGCAAGAGGGATTTAATGATTTAGCCTAAAAGCCATAGGATGGTTAAGAGAATTAGTCCATTTGATTCATAATTGTTAAGTTCTAAGAAAGTATGAAATAAGTTGCTATGAAAAACACTGCTGAACAAATGAGGTGCCAAGAATTTGGGGGTAAAATGAGTCATGTTCTGTGGTATATAGAACCTATTTCTATTCTAAAGGGACACTGTAGAGTCCCAGAGAGCCCCCATGAACAAGAAAAATTATAAAAATCTTCATAAAGGCTTTTTAGCATTCATTGATTAATCATGTGCTTTTTGGGTTATTTAGTTTAAAACTAAGTTCCTATTTTAGATGACTAGAGTTACGCAATAAAAAGTGGCAACATTACCATGTCTTGTCCTGAATTATTTCCTTTTGCCTCACCCGGCCTTACAAAGGTGATCTGAACAAAAGTCAGCCACTAAAATTGGATGAATAATCATGCAGATCCTGAGAAAAGGAAGCTAAAACCATTTAAAATGGATTATGCAAGAGGATTTTATACATTTTCTGAGATGATCACCCTACATTTAGGTAGTCCTGCCACCAATGAAACCACTTCCCTGAAGAGGGAGAGCTTGGGGTAGCCTACCTTGGGAAGTTCCCAGGTGTGATCACCTTGAGCTGTAGGTTTGTCAGTGGCAGTAAGTAAGCCAATGCTAAGATGGCATAATAAGAATAAGAGGCTTGCCTGGACCATAAAGCACCGCCAGTGGACTACCGAAGACTAGAAGGAGGTCTTATGGACTGATGCATAAAAATTTGAGATATTCGGTTCATCACCCAGGGTTTTTGTACGCCGGTAAGAAGGCAAAAGGATGGTCAGTGTGTGACACCAACTGTCAAACATGGAGGAGGAAGTGTGATGGTCTGGGGCTCTTTTGTGCCATGCAATACCCTCTGGTACACGCATAGTTGGTCGGGTTAATGACCAAAAACATTCCTTCAGGCTGTGTCAGAACAACCTTAGAAGAAAAGAGCAAGACCATGGGCTTCAAATCATGGAATGGCCAGCACAGTCTCCAGACTTAAACCTCATCGAGCTGGTTTGGGATGAACTGGACTGAATGGTGAAAGCAAATCAACCTACAAGTGCCGATTTGCGGGAACTTATGCAACAGTTTTGGGAAGGACATTCAGAATAATGTTTGGTTTACATTGTAAAAAAGAATGCCACAACTGTTTTCGGCTGTTATATCTGCAAAATGTGCCTGCTTACCTTACATTTAGGAAAACAATTCCAGGATTTCTTTTGATGTCCAATGGTTTGTGTGTTCTATGCTTTAGTTTTAGAGTACATTAAGGCATTAAACTGCGTAAATTTCAATAAAAACTGTAAAAGTGGGTAGTGTATGTACTGCGAAATAAGAAATATACATTAACCCCTTAACAACAAAGCCTGTACATGTACAGGCTCACAATGCATTGTCCTTAATAGGTTTAAGGACAACCTAAGAGGTTGTCCTTAGAGGTTAATAGAGGTGTTATTATTTACTGTGTTACAGTAAAACCCTCTACTGTCTGATGTGGGAGGCGTTAAATTTATTACACAAGCTTTTTTTGCCTTATAATTCCACTTTTCCTAAACATTCCATGTGTTTACAAATTATGTCCTAAGCACCTATGTTTTTTCTTGTTGTTACAGATTGAAGCCAGTATGTCCCTCGGTCAAGGTACTTTACTTTTGTTGATGGCTGCTATGGGATCCGTGTCTGGAGGTGGACCGGCAGGAGCAGCTTATCCTCAAATGAAATACATGAATCCAATGATCAAAGGACCACTGGGCCCACCTTTTAGAGAAGGGAAAGGCCAATATTTAGGTAAGAGCCTAATTGGACCACTGCTGAAATAAGTTTCGATCTCAATTTTTTTGCTGTGCTGAAACAGAATGAATCATAATGATTCTTCTACATGTTTCATAATATCTTGCAACATAAGTGATCATGTGTCTTTTTCACACATTTCTACTGTCTATCCCAAATGTTTACACTTGTCTATTTCCCCTGCGGGTAGTCTGTAGCATATATTTATCACCCAAACTTTAATTTAGCTTCCATATCTCTTGATATACAATGCTGTAGTTGTTTGATTTAATACAATGGGCTATACCAAGGAAGGCAGAATTCAAATAATTTTCAAGAGGGTCAAAGCAAAAATCTCATACTGGTGTAATTATACATGATGCTACAAATCTATGTTTTTTTAGCTTAGTAAGGCATTCCTGTTAAAAGAAATATGATTTACCTATACAGATATATCAGTTGCATCTGCCATCAGATAGATTGCAGCTTGTTTCACCCCTGTCTACTGCACATGCAACTTTTCCATTTCATATTATACTAAGCTTGAAAGACATGTATTCACAAAATGCCACTAGATGGCATCACAGTTTAAAATTTAGCAAAGCATATTGCTGCTGTCAGTGGTTCATCTGTAAGGAGAAAAATATGAATGAATGACTGGATAAACCTAACAAATAGTATTCAGGGCTGGCCCATGATATTTTGCTCCCTAGGTCCAACCATTAAATGCTGCCCCCAAAACCATGCTCAAGCTCCTTTCCCGACTGTCAGAGAGAATTCCCCGCACCGGAGCCGGTGCCGCACCGGTGCGGGGAACTCTGATCTCTGACAGCCGGGGAAGGTCTGCGTCCATCACCTAGCCACACCTCCTTCCGGCTGCAGCGTAAGTTGTCTACGCGAAGTGGGGTGGGGGGGAGTCGGGTTGACAGTAGGATCCAGGTTCCCTGCAGCTGCAGGGGATCTGGATCTTAGTCGTCTCATAGTCAGACCTATTTGAGGTCTGATTATAAGGCGACCCCGATTATAAGACAAGGGGTATTTTTCAGAGCATCGTCTTATAATCGCGCAAATACGGTGTATAAATATATATATATATATATATATATAACTATAAAAATATATACAGTATTTTACATAATTATAGCAAAACGTGCTTGATCTCCAGGGTCCATGAATCTGAAAACTTCCTTGGCACACAAAGTGTCAGTCCAACACAATAAGATGTAGTATTATTGCTGGTCATCTCCACCAGATCATGTAAAACCCAGCAGAGATGCATTTAGCTTGGATGTGGGCACTGTCCTCACTGCTGAGATATGACATTGTATCACAGTGTCCTTTCTCTTAATGGCACACAGAGCCAGGTACTCCATAGTATGGAAGCTGTGACAGTTTCCAATGGGAAGGTTAGGAACATCAGGGATCTCCCTTGAGCAACTGCCCACTAAAGGGCTTGATCAACAAGACATCTGCCTCTGGTTTTGCTAGAGAAGGACTGCTGCCCACCTTGATCGGTCACCCTAACTCAGCATCTTCGGATGTTGCAACTGCAAAGGGAGAATGAGATCTGAGTTATAAAGTAAAAATATTAATGGTTGCTCCCCACTGCACTGCAAGCACTGTGACCTTGTGGCAATCCTACAAGTTGAATAGAAAATGCTTATGGAAAAAGAAATATATGAAACAGAAGTGCACTAATCTTGAATAGCATGAAAGAAGTTTCATTCAAATGGCTGTGAATTCATGGAATAACTGTATAGCAGAAGTGGCAAAAGCTTATGTTACATGGCAGATATAAACTGATTCTTAAGCCCAAAGAATAAACAATATATATTCAAGATCACAGTTAGTTAGGTATGTGCTACCTTAAAACTACAAAGAAATACTTACATACTGTAAATTAATATGCCCAGAATATCTGCGGGGCTACATACTCAGAAAGGTTTCTGGGGTTATATACCTAGAAAGCTCTTGGGGTTAATATACTCCGAATTCTCCAAAGGTTAACATAAACAAAATAATATTCTAAACACACTGCCACTTCCAGTAGAATTTTCAGTACTGTTCGTTTGTTCTGTACAATGTACTTCTGGCCTTTGTACTCTTTATTCTAATGTGCAAAAGTGTGCAGAGCTAACAATACAAAGTATGAAAACTGACAAAAAGACAATGTAACTGATACAGCTGGGAATGTACTTTGTTGCATTTTTAGACAGTTGCAAAGTTTTTTGCAAACTGTTTCACTTACTTTATGTGACCATACTTAATACAAACACATTTTTCTTAAAGTATAGATTATTTGTAAATTAGTAGAATTGTGTTGCGCTTTAACATTAATCTGTAGCCGTAATCTTCATTATTGTAGCCGTGAGCTAGCGATTCACAAATATACCAGCTGTGGGTTTAATGTTGCTGTTCTACCTAGTTTTATAACTAAATGGAGTGTTAGAAACTTCATTCATAGGAGTGCCAATGCTGTGCCGCATGTCTTTCTGGGTGTAGTACCGGTAATTTGATGTCATATCCCGGTGCTCAGCAGTAAGGACAGCGGCCACAGAAGCAGATGTAGAAGGTGGTGCCCTTTGACATGTCTAGGGCATCACCTGACTTAAATTTAC
This sequence comes from Spea hammondii, assembly GCA_029215755.1. Lineage (NCBI taxonomy): Eukaryota > Metazoa > Chordata > Amphibia > Anura > Pelobatidae > Spea > Spea hammondii. The sequence continues at coordinate 81,100,212 of JARDYJ010000002.1, forward strand.
AACTGGGTCTGTGTATCCATAAAGAGGGAGTCTTATGGGTAATGTATTAGATGATGGTTCATAATGAATCAACTGCAAAATTAATGAAACAGGTAACATTGTATGTATGTATATGCCATATGCACAAAACCACAAAAAAGGGATACAGTAGCCAGCTGAAATTGTAGATATTCATTACCACAATCATTGTCAGATATTATAAAGTGATTAATGATCACATATCTGTTATTAGCCAATATTTCAGAAAAGTTGGAATAAAAGTGGAATTTATAGTTATCATATGTTGTATTTACCAGATTATGCACACATGAACCCACACCATCATACTACCTGGCAACACTTTGAGCAGTTTCAATGTCAATGCCACCCAAGTGGCTCCTAGTATATGGTATGGCTCCGGGAAAAAGTATGTGAACCCTTTGGGATTACTTGGATTTTTGCATATATTGGTCATAAAACTTGATCTGATCTTCAACTCAGTCACAAAAATAGACAAACACAGTCTACTTCAACTAGTAATAGATAAACAATTATTTATCTTTATTGAACACACCGTGTAAATTTTCACAGTGCAGGTTCGAAGATGTATGTGAACCCCAAGGCTAATAACTTCTCCAAACCCAGAGTCCAATAAGGTGAGATTGAAGGTGCTGGTCAGAGCTGTCCTGTCCTGTGTTCATGGGGGGGGGGCACCACAGAAGAAGCCACTGCAGTCCCTCAAAATATCTGTAGTTTGCAAAACAGCACATGGATGTGCTACTAGCATAATATTCTCTGGACAGATGAAACCGAACGTGTTTTGGAGGCAAACTCAATGTTATGTGTGGAGAAAAAAGGCACAGCACACCAACATCAAAACCTTGTCCCAACTGTAAAGTATGATGGAGGGGACACAATGGTTTGGGGCTTCTCTATTGCCTCAGGGCCTGGAAAACTTGCTATCATTAATGGAAAAATAAATTCCCAAGTATATCAAGACATTTTGTAGAAGAGTAAATCAACAACAGAATTTTGACAAAAAAAACCCTTCTGTGGCCCAGTCATAACCTCAAACCAATTGTGATGATGACCTTAAAAGAGAGATTCACATCACACATCCCAAGAATCAGGCAAGATTGGGGTCAGCCTTGTCTTCAGCAAGTTCCAAAGCTAAGGTTCCCCAAAAACAGTTTTGAAAAGACAAATAGTCCAGAAATTACTAATGCAGGTCTGATCTACAACTAAAGAAAACATTTGTTTGAGGTTATTGATACCAAAGGAGAGTCAACCAGTTATGAAATCCAACGGTTCACTTACTTTTTCTACCAGCGCTGTGAATATTTACATTGTGTGTTTAATAAAGACATGAAAATTTATAATTGTTCAATGAGTTGTTGTCTATTGTTAAAGAACAGAAATGTAATAACAAATAACAAATTTAATAACCAATTTATATGCAGGAATCCAGGTATTTCCAAAGGGTTCACATACTTTTTTTTTTAACTGTAGATACATAATAAATACCAAGCAATTTTTTTTATTGTAAGGATATTCTGGATTGCCCAATAATAACTTTTCTGCTTATACAAGGAATACAAATGAGTCTTGGTTTTCACATTTCCTGTTCTGGGCTAGGTAGGAGATCTAGCCACAGAGAGGTTTGAGGGGAAAAAAACTGAAATCAGATGTGGGTCCTTGTAATGACAAGGATAGACAGACCAAAAATGATACCAGAATAACAAGATAGGCAACTAAAATGGGCAGGATCAGGTGAATATTGAGCCCAACATTTCTGATGGCAGCTCTGTTAACATTCTGTTAATTACTCTTGGTCAGTCTACCCTGATTTATTGGCCACTGGCCTTAAATTACTAGTCTGGTACTGATTGATACTGCCATTGCCATGTGATTGCTGTCACTGTACACATCAGTTCATGTTATTTCAGTTTATAATGTTGAGTATGCCACTCTTACAGTCATGGTAATGTAGTTGTCTTGTCTCTGCAGACATTCCACCAATTCTCGACCTTAAAGGAGAGCCAGGACCAGCTGGAAAACCTGGTGCTAGAGGACCACCTGGACAACCCGGACCACCAGGAAAACCAGGAATAGGAAAACCTGGATTACAAGGGCCACAAGGCCCTGCTGGCCCACCTGGATTTTCAGGAATTGGCAAACCAGGTTTACCAGGAATGCCTGGCAAGGGAGGTAGCAAGGGATTACCTGGTGCCAAAGGGGAGCATGGAATGAGAGGAGATCAAGGGCCTCGTGGGATGCCTGGTCCTCCTGGAATTCCTGGCCCGGCAGGGATTTCTTCTAATGGGAAACCAGGTATGCAAGGTGCACCGGGTCAACCAGGCCTAAGGGGTGAGCCTGGAACAAAGGGTGAACCAGGGCTAAGGGGAGAAAAGGGTATTAAAGGAGATGCAGGAATCGGAAAGCCAGGTTTACCTGGGATCCGTGGAGCTGGAGGGCCACCAGGGCCCATGGGTCCGCCAGGGCCTCCTGGGAATGGTAAGGCAGGGCTTAATGGATTACCAGGTGCATCAGGAGACAAAGGAGATGTAGGACCACCAGGTGCACCTGGTGTGATTGGTCTTCCAGGCCCACAGGGCCCTCCAGGAAAACCAGGTTTAGATGGGATTGGCAAACCTGGTCTAGATGGACTACCAGGTCTCCAGGGTCATATGGGGCCAAAAGGAGAACCAGGTTTAAGAGGTTTACCAGGTTTGTCTGGGGCACCTGGTTATGGAAAACCAGGTCTTCCTGGTTTAAAAGGGGACCGTGGACTTCCTGGGGCACCAGGAGGAATTGGAGAAAAAGGAGAGCCAGGATTAGATGGAGAGCCTGGAATTCAGGGACCACAGGGCATCATTGGGCCTCCAGGACTTCCTGGGTCAATGGGGTTGCCAGGGAAAAATGGTCTACCAGGTTTAAAGGGTGATATAGGACAAAGTGGCCATCCTGGACTACCAGGAGTGCCAGGGAATCAAGGCCCTAATGGATTAGCAGGAAAGCCAGGGTTTCCAGGGGAAAGGGGGCTTCCTGGTCCTCAGGGTCTTCAAGGTCCAACTGGACCAAAAGGCGATGCAGGCTTAATTGGACTCCCTGGTTTACCAGGTCACGCAGGTAGCATAGGGTCAAAGGGGGAAAGTGGGATTCCAGGACAACCAGGCCCACGTGGTCCAGCAGGTATACCAGGTTTGCAAGGATCATCTGGCCCTATTGGGCCTCAGGGGCTACCAGGATTAAAAGGGGAACCTGGCATTCCCGGAGTTCCTGGTAAAAGCATAACTGGAGAGCCAGGGCCTACAGGGCCCATTGGACCTGCGGGTGTTCCAGGCTCCCGTGGTTTAAATGGTCAGCCAGGTCCACCTGGGCCTCCAGGTCCACCAGGGCCGCCTGGCCTTTATACTGATGGTGGCATTGCTGGCCTTCACTTGCCAGATGGAGGGGTGGAGGGTGCTACAGTCTTGGGGAATGGTAAACCTGGAAAGCCACAGTATGGGACTGGAGAATTGTCTGCCAAAATAGCTCCAGCATTTACTGCCATCCTTACCACGCCATTCCCACCTTCTGGTATGCCTATCAAGTTTGACAGGACTTTGTACAATGGCCAAAATGGTTACAATCCACTGACTGGGATATTCACCTGTCCTCTGCCTGGAGTCTATTACTTTGCATATCATGTTCACATGAAAGGCACCAACATCTGGGTTGCCTTGTACAAGAACAATGTACCTGCTACCTATACATATGATGAATATAAAAAAGGATACATGGACCAAGCTTCTGGGAGTGCAGTACTCGAACTGAAAGAAAATGACCAGGTTTGGATTCAGATGCCATCAGACCAAGCTAATGGATTATATTCAACAGAGTATATTCACTCTTCTTTCTCTGGCTTCCTCCTATGTCCTACATAATGGACATGAGACATGGTACCCATCTTTAGTCATAAACTGCCTTTAAAAAGTAACATGCAAAACAAACAAAAAAATCTATGTATCCTTCTTTATCTACTGGGGATAAAAGCACAGAAGTGAAATGAATATTTTTTCTGTTGAGAAAAGCGTACAAGAAATAGGAAACAACAATATTTTTCAGCAATATTTCTCAACATAATTTGCAATACGTCACGTTATTACCAAGTGGCAAGTGAAACAGAACTGTGGGATTGTGCCTTAATTGCACTAACCTTCAGGTTACAACTCATTTCAAAGAGTTTTGAACTCAACTGAAAGAATTCCCCAGTTTGTGTCTTTTAATTTTATTTTTTAAATGTTTTGTTTGAGTAATTTATCTGTATCTGCTATGTTGCTACTCGGTAGTATTCTAGTTTTAAAAACACTGCACCTAAGTATTATGAGGATGTTGTACAGTTAGTAATGGTTTCTAATTCCCATGACAACTGTTTATTGAGAAAGGCATCAGACAGTACTAGGGATATCTAGAACTTTTTTGGAATTATTGGATTTTTTTAATACAATATATATATATATATATATATATATATATCTTGTCATACACCAGCCTCCTGCTCAAAAGTATTCTAGAAAACAGAATGTCAGTAAGACATCTAAAATTATTTTAATATGTGAAGCATCACAAAAATCCATTTCTTAATGTTATGTAAGGAAACAACCATGCTTTTTTACACTATTGGTGGTTCCATTGAACCCAAACGCAGTAATTGTCATAAATATCCATAATAATACTCGTAACTCAAGTATAATAGATTACGCTGTTATTTTTGTATATTTTTCCCTAGGGGCAAATTGCATATTTAATGCAAAATTCCTAATTACAAAAATGAATTTATGTGTATAGCAGTCTTTTTCAAATATACCAAAATTGTGTGTATTTAGAAATGATGAGAAATCAGTGAAAATTTACAACAGGTAAGATTAAATCCCATTGGATTATTTTATGCAACCAACACACTGAAACTGGTATCTTTATTACGGTACCTAGACCATTGATTTAATATTCATTTTAATTAGATCCAAGTCACCATATAGAAGCAATAGGCTTAGGTTAGATCAAGTGTTTTTCTTCTGTTGATGGGAAGTGGCAATTTAAAAAAAAAAGAAGCCATTGGGTCAAAATCATTATCCCAATACTGTTGGTTTGAGAGGTTTTGTTGACTAGCTGCATAATGCAGAAACCAAAATGTGACATAAGGCCATCCTCAAGACATTAGTAAAAACAAAAAAAATGTTGCTAATTTTAAATAATCTTGACTCACTTTAGATTCCGCTATCATGCAACGCTTATGTTTTTCTTTTATTTTGTTAAACGTGGTTGAGGGGGGGTAGCGAGAGTATAACATGATCTTTGTGTTGTTAATTTTTTTGTGCCTTTTAGTTATTTTATTGTAACCTTTTAATGGATTGTTTTACAATGGTGCTATGCCCTACTTACCATTTGTATGTATACATATAGTGCAATATTAATCTCGAAAAAGCAACTTTTGTTCTTTTTATAGAATATCATTCCTGTTATGTCCTGCTAATATCAACAAATTTTGTATTGACAATGCTTGAATTGTTATTTAGTTGGGGAGGGCATGGTGGGGACTTGCTACTGGTTATCTTGTTATTAATGCTTCCCATAGCGGAAGGCTTGTGAAAAGTAAGGAACTGTGGGCTCATCCAATACCGACTGGGTATGAATACTCTGTTTATGGGTGGTAAATTCACCTCCAGTGTCAAGAAACAGTGTTATAGATATCATTTGTATCATATTTTGCCGAAACACCAAGAATTCCGAATATGCTGAGTTACTAAAGTAATATGAGTTACTAAAGCTAACATCATCAAGATTATTTTATATATCCCACTTATCTTGAAGACAAGTGATGCACTTGTATAGGCCCCTGTCGCTACAAATTTCCTTTGGTTCCCTAGCAAAATAAGGTTTGTGGTAAATAAAAACAAATTGGGGTAACAAAAACCTCATTATTAGTTCCCCACCCCTCTTTCTTTAAAATTAAATTAAAATTAAAATTAAAAATTAAAAAAAAGAGCCCATTACTCATATGTTCGTATTACTTCTGTCTGTCGCCAAACACAAGCAGAGGCATGTGTTTCATTTTCACAAAATATATAAGATAATCAATCATTTAGTTTGTTTTGTAGAAACGTTGAAATGTTTGGGAATCTGTTTGGTAACACAGTGAAACAGATATTCTTGTAAGAATTGCTCTGTTTTGCACACTATCTGGGCCCCAGTTTGTGGGTGGCTGAAACAGGATTAATATTGGGGTTTTTTTCTGTCCAGCCGCAGCTGACTGCCTATGTTTTTGCTGACTGGATAACACTGAGACAGTTTCCTAATAAAATATCTGAACTCTGTCCTGTCTGCGGTTTCATTTGTATGTATTAAGTGTGTATGAAAGCGGTAGATATCTACTTCGAGGCTGAGATATTTCTGACCTTGGAAATTGTAAATTGTTCTTTAGATTTCCTTATTAAGACCAGTTCACTTATTAATTAGCTAGAAACACAATTTCATCAATAAATACTTTTAAAAAAGTCTAACAAATATAAAGAGTCAACGCCTAGAGGAACTTAGAATTATGAGGTCAGATAAAGAACCATTCAGCCCATCTAGTCTTCCCATTCCTGATGATGGCAGATAAGAATCCTTTCTGTATCTGTTCCAGATTAACTTGTGAATATCCATCTGCGGCATTTGAGGTATAAGGTGCTCTAAGCCCTCTTTTTGATTGGTTTTACTCACAAATATCAACAACATCCAAAAGGAAAAAGTACACCTCATGCATGAGATGGTTACAGTTTGTACAACCACCACTTTAGAATACAACCCATATGCCACATTCAGATTGTGGTGAGGAGGATGGATTCCAACAGTAGGATACTTCTTATAAATACTCAATACTTTAACACATTAGTTAAGTGCTCAAGAGAAAAAATGAAGTTCTAATAAAAACCTGATCACTTGGTTTTATGCATGTGTATGAGACTGTTAGCCGTTGGCCATGTTTTAAAGAAAAAAATACTATTGTCAATAGTCAACTAGACTGGATGAATGTTGGGAGGGTAAACCTTGACCTAGCAGGGAAACCACTAGACTTTATTCATGTGAAAGAACATATCAGCCTGCTCTATCTTAAGTGTGGGTTCAGTACTAGGAACATAAGGTTAAGTTTAATCAAAGCAGTGGGACAAAGTTCCCTGCTTCCCCAACCAATTAGCATTGTCTGATCAATTTCCCATGGTGGAGTTCTCTCCCTTTTTCCAGTCCAGCCCTTACAATGGATGGCTAAGCAAATCAACAATAATCAGCAACCTAACAATAATACAGAGATAATATAATGGCAGGAAAAATTATGCGCTTGACAACAGATGTCTTCTGCTACGGTATAGAGTGAATGATTTAGACGTTATTCAATCCTGCTTACCAATCCGGGGTAATAGCAATGGACGCAAGCGCCACTTATAACAGAATAATGGTGTGCTTTGAATGGCTCCGTATACACTTCCCTGGTCCTAGTGACCACTATTGGAGTCAACTGCAGGACCCAGAGTCTGAAGCAAGTGAAAGTTTCGAGAGGCAGTGCCTGGGCCTTTACATACGTTGTACACCCTTTTTAAGTAAGCCTCAGTTTTTCATCTATTAACTAGAGTTGTCTTAACTTTAAACACGATGTTCTGTCTGTGCTTTCTGTTTTTGCTAGAATTGCTTGCTATTTGATGCAACCTGGAGCTGAGCTATACTGCCTTACCCTCTGAAAAAGTCACAAACTGCCACCACAAGATGCGTATATACTGAACCACACCAACACTAGCGCAGTGTCTCACAAAGTGATAATCACTTCAACAACAGAGAACACTATTGTTGTTATTTTTTTCTTTTTTGGCCATAAATCTATATGATCTTCAAGCAAAATCACCAGACAAGTCATGTGAACTTTTTTAATGTATTTATTTATAAATACGACTATTTATTTGAACTCCCCGCATTCTCGTATGCTTATCCTTTTTAAAGTTGATAGGGGTGTATCAACTAATCAAGTGAGCAGCATTTAATAATGTGACAAACATTATTTATTTGTAATTAATATTATTTAGCGCCTTATCAACTTCTCACTATTGAGGGAACAGCCCACACCTGGCCATGAAACAGCGTATCAGTCAATTGTCCAATTTCTTTTGAATTCCTAAAAAAGAGGGACTACGTATGAAATTTGCTGATCTGTGCCATCATTGTCCCCAAACTACTTGTCTGTGCCTTCTTTGGCCCGTTGCCCCCCCTTCAACATACACTCTGGCACACATATGTAAACATACTTACACAAATTACACACCTACTCATACCCACTAACACATATTTACATATTCATTCTAACACACACATTCCCTCTCACACTCACAGACATCCATGCTCACACATACCTATACAAAGACATCCATGCTCACACATACTTATACAAAGACATTCATGCTCACATACATACAAACATACATACTTGTACTCACTGGCCACTTTATTAGGTACGCCTTGCTAGTACCGGGTTGGACCAGGTTGCCTTCACAACTGCCTTCATTGTTCGTGGCATACTTTCTACAAGGTGCTGGAAATATTTCTCAGAGATTTTGGTACATATGGACATGGTGGCATCACGCAGTTGCTGCAGATTTGTCAGCTGCACATCCATTATGCGAATCTCCCACCACATCCCAAAGGTGCTCTATTGGACTGAATTGAAATGGAGACTGTGGGGGCCATTGGAGCACAGTGAACTCATTGTCATGTTCAAGAAACCAGTTTGAGATGATGTGGGCTTTGTGACATGGACCATTATCCTGTTGGAAGTAGCCATTAGAAGATGGGTATACTGTGGTCAAAGAGGGATGTACATGGTCAGCAGCAATACTCAGGTAGGCTGTCATGTTTAAATGATGCTCAATTGGTACTAAGAGGCCCATAGTGTGCTGAGAAAATGTCCCCCACCCCATTACACCACCACCACCAACCTGAACCGTTGATACAAGGCAGGATGGATCCATGCTTTCATGTTGTTTCTGCCAAAATCTTGCCCTGCCATCTGAATGTCATAGATGGGATCGACTGACCAGGCAATGTTCTTCCAGTCTTGCATTGTCCAATTTTGGTTAGCCTGTGCCAATTGTAGCCTCAGTTTCCTTTTTTTAGCTGACAGAAGTGGCACCGGGTGTGGATTTCTGCTGCTGTGGCTGCTTCAAGGTTTGACATGTTGTGCATTAAGAGATGGTATTCTGCATACCTTGGTTGTAACAAGTGGTTATTTAAGTTACTGTTGCCTATCTGTCATCACGAACCAGTCCACCCATTCTCCACTAACCTATGATATCAACAAGGCATTTTCGTCCGCACAACTGCGGCTCACTAGATATTTTATCTTTTTCGGAACATTCTCTGTAAACCCTAGAGATGGTCGTGCATGTCCCGGTAGATCAGCAGTTTCTGAAATACTCAGACCGGCCCGTCTGGCACCAACAACCATGCCACGTTCAAAGTCACTTACGTCCCTTTTCTTCCCCATTCTGAGGGTCGGTTTGAACTTCAGCAAGTTGTCTTGACCACGTTTATATGCCTAAATGCACTCAGTTGCTGCCATGTGATTGGCTGATTAGCTATTTATGTTAACAAGCAATTGAATATGTGTACCTAATAAACATATGTGTACCTAATACATACTACCCTGCTTACCTCTCACCTCTCCTGAGCACTGTGCAAGCAGCCTCAGTTTCACCTGTGGGTCACGTGATGTATTGTGACCCACGATACGTTCTTGTCTCCCTGTACGGGCCTAGGTCAGAAGGGCTCTTTCTGAATAATTTTGAAGGAGGAGACAGGAACAAGTGGTTGCAGGGGTTGTCCCAAGCCCCCTAGAGAGACAGGCACCTTCACAGTTATATGCTATATAAAGATATGCTTTAATATGTGGATGATGAGCATTGAGTGGAGGTTATTTAAAATAGTTTTTGGCTATATCACAAAAAAAAGTGTAGACTTCATTTAAACATAGAAACATAGCATGTGACTTTTGATAAGAACCATTTGAGTCATCTACAAGGCCACATTTGCAATAATAATGTATACTTTTAATGTATAGCAATAGGAACAGTGAAAGCGAAGGGTGTTGTTGACCACTTAACTGAGTATTCTGCTGTAATTCAATATACAAAGAAAAACTAAGTTAGCCTTGAGCATTTAGCTGCTATACATGCATACCCCTCCTGGATTGAAGTAGGATTGAACCATGCATACCCCAAAAGTCCAAGCATCCAAATTGGAACACCTGTGTTCAGTGGTGTGTCCAGGGGATGGCCACAGAAGTGGACGGACAGCATGCATGGGCATGGGCGTAGGAACCGGGGGGGACGGGACGGACAGATCCCCCCCAGTAACTCATGCGGGGGGGACCGATAATAAAGAAATCCCCCCCAGGGCCGTTTGCACCCCCCCAATAGAAACGCCGCAAATGCGGCCCGCGAGACCTCGAGGTGCGGCCCGTGTAAGATCGGCAGCCAGGGCAACAGATCTTACGCGGACCGCACCTCGAGCCCCGCTACTTACCTGTGGGAGGGTCTTCTGTACTGCACAGAGGAAGTGGAACCCAGCAGAGTTCACGTGACATCCCATCACATCCTGCTTCCTCTGTGCAGTACCAGAGAACGCAGAGGGAGGCCACGCCCCCTGCTGAAGTCTGTGAGCTGCATCGAGGAGCTGCAGTGCAGGTAACGGGGTGGGGAGGGTGTTTGAATGAGTATGTGTGCTTGAGGGAATGAATCTGTGAATGAATGAGTATATGAATGAATGAGTGTGTGTGATAGCATGGATGTGTAAGTGCTGCAACCTAGGCATGATGGGACTATGATTGCTGATAGCAATCACACTCCTATCATGCCAAGTCAGCCAGTACATGCTGAAACCTAGCTAGCTGTCCCCCTTGTGTATTGATGCTGCCAGCAGTATGGGGTCTGCACATCACTTACAGCCACCCTGTACCAGCATGTACTGGCTGCCAGGGTATGATAGGAGTGTGACTCCTAGTGTGAGAGATGGGGATAAAGTGGGGATCTGATGGGGGAAAATGCTGTCCCCCCAGATACTTTGGGGTTCCTACGCCCATGTGCATGGGCACCCATACCCTTACCAGAACAGCCACCTTGCAACACTAGTGTCAGAGCATGTGGGAGCTGCAGTAGAGGTCTATACTGCTGTAGTGCAGACCTCAGTTGCTTTCTTACCTCTCTGGGCCAGTTAGGGAAGATCAGAGGAACTCCCCAACCAACCCATGCTCTCCACTGCCTGCAAGAGCGCCACATTGGGGCAGCTACCAGTCCCACAAAAGCCACAACAGTTGGGAGGTATGTTTAATGTACATGCATTTGATCCAGGATAAGACATTGAAAGAAAATTACGTAAAGATTAATGAGATTTGTTTGTCCTCACTGTACAGGTGGGGGCCGAACGACCATCAGAAATCTTGGAGCCCAGTACAAACTTAAATCCTGGGCCCTCATGTCCCTCTCATCAGCCTGTCACATGTCCATTCGCATACACACTATTATCCCTCTTACCTAACAGTGACTAGTCATCACTGCAGTTCACACTCTCCATGCAAGATGCTACATTTCTGCCTCTCTATTTACTATGGGATCACATAATGTACATTATGTGACCCCACTGGCCACCTCGGTTATCAGGTGCTTCTAAGCCTTACACGTGCCTCAGCTTGCCCCTACAGCTAATCGAGGGTGGCAGCCTGCTTACTGTCTCACAGTAAAAGAGCAGGGGCCCAGGACACCAGAACAGGGCATACTCCCTGATGGTGGCCCTGGGTGGAAGATAGGTGTCAGTGAAACCCCCAACAAGTGTAAGGAAACAAAAGCCTTAGTGACACATTCAAAGCTGAACTTTGTGACCAGAAATCACCATATGCAAATGTCACCTGTCATATCGTAAAATACTGGGGATTGTCACTAGAAGATAAACAGTGTTCTTAGTGTCATCTGAAAAAATAGTGAAAGAAGTAAAATAAAACTATCGCATTAAGTATTAAACTATAATGACCAAAACATGTTTGCTGTAGGGGGTGAGCTGGGAAGACTTTTACTAAATTTTCTGGATAGGAAAAACAACATGGTTTTGAGGAATGATTACATATAATGCTTTGGGGATGTGATGCCAATCAAATTTATATGGCTGGAAATACAAAAGCTTCTTTCTCAAAACTGACATAGATCTCCCCCATTTCAATTTTACTGTGCCCCTAATAAAGGCCTGATGGAATAAACTTAACTGCTTAACTTTGGCTCAGTTTCACTCTGTAGAACAAATTGTGTCAAGAAAAACAATGTTATCTAATTACATAGTCTGCAAAGTCCCCTGTGCTACCAGACACACATTGTTACTAAAGTTTCTAGAGGACAAATGATCCTTTAATACGTCCTACATGAATGCTAATTGCTTGGCCATTTATCTGACACAACTGAGTAAGACATTTTGCTGCTTTCAGAAATGAAATTGAAGCCCAGACCTAATTACAGAACATGTCTAAATTAATCTTAGAAAGGAAACTGTGATTATTTTGTAGAGTAGAAGTCTCATAAAGCAAAAGTCCCTTTCCAAGAATTTTGGGATCCAAAAGAAAATTATCCTTGCAAATATTTAGCGTAGTCTAGTTTCCCAGCTGATATAAAAAGCATTTCATCATTGTGGCAGTTCAATCTGGAGTTGCTCTTTCCAGTTCTATTCCTTCAAGATAATACTTGATTTTGTTTTGGATTTTAACGAAGACAATAAAGGAATCTGTGCAATTACAATGTGTGTTCCGTAACAGAGAAAATATATGTATGTGTGTGTTAGTGTGTAAATAAGTTACTGCGTGTGTAAGTACTGTATGTTACTGTCTGTAAGTATGTTAGTATGCTTGTAAGCCTGTCAGTGTATGTGTGTTTTTATGTAGGTATGTTACCAGTGGCGACTCTAGAAACAATATATAGGGGGGGCACACAAGATACCACAGTCAAACTGGGGGGCATTAATAATTTCCACCATTAAATCATACCACTGAAAAAACATATATATATATTGCCGAAAGTAATGTTCTATGGAATGATACTTTTGTTATTGGACAATACAATACTTGATCATTCAACATGGGAAGCCTGAAGCCACAATTTAGTACGACTAATCCTACTACGACTATAAATATTTTAGAGTAAACAACATAATACCTTAACTTTTCCACTAAATGATTTCAGGGCCTAATATTAGGCCCTGCTGCCGATATATATAAATATTAGATCCTGCTGCTGATATATATATTAGCCCCTACTGCCCATATATATTAATATTAGCCCCAGTTGCCGATATATATATATATTAATATTAGCCCCTGCTGCCGATATATATATATATAAATATATATATAAATATTAGACCCTGCTGCCGATAGCAGGTATAGATTAACACACAAACCCAGCTTTGCATGTATAGATCAAATGAAATTCACTTGTGATCTCAGCACTGAAGGTATATATCAAATAAACAGAATCAGACATACAAATCCTGTATTTGCAGGTATACAATAATAATATATGAAACGTAGCATTGCAGGTATAGATCAAATAAATACATGGAAACAGCACTGCAGGTATTAATCAACTGAACAAGACATACAAACCCTGTATTTGCAGGTATACATAAATAATGTATGGAAACATAGCATAGCAGATATGGATCTACAGAATAACACACAAACCCAGCTTTGCAGGCACAGATCAATTGGAATTCACATAAAGACTCGTCATTAAAGGTATATTTACAGGGCCGGCCTAAGGCAAAATGCCGCCTGGGGCGAATTTTAAAATGCCGCCCCCCCCACTTATTTACCCTTCCTCTCCCTCCGTCCCTGCCGCCCCCCCCATTATCTACCCCACCCATATTATCTACCCTTCCTCCCCCCCCTTGTACTTACCTTTCAGCAGTCCTGCGGCGAATCTCCCTGTTCAGTCTCCGTGCCGGCTTGTAATGCTGAGCGCCGGAAATCTTCCGGCACTCAGCATTACATGCCGGCACCGAGACCGAACAGGGAGACTCGCCGCAGAGGAGAGAGAAAGGGGGCCCTTTCTCTCTCTTTCGCTTTAGAAAGAAAGAAAAAAAAAAAAAGGCTTGGGGCGGCAAAGTGCCGCCCATTTCAAAAGTGCCGCCTGGAGCGGCTGCCCCACTCGGCTCCATTGTCGGGCCGGCCCTGTATATTTAAAAACCCCTAAATTACAGGCATAGATCACAGGTTGCACACCCCAAAGTCAGCCCTGGCGTCCACACTGCCCACATAGAACCTGGCCATCACCCAGATAACACACATAAGATTTGCCATCTTTGCCCCCAAATAGCCCAGCACAAGTCAACTTTGTCCCCAAACAGCCTGGCCTGTGCCATCTTTGTCCCATATACACCCTGCCTGTGCCATCTTGGTCCCCAAGGCTCAAACATCCTGGTAGTGCCATCTTTGTCCTTCCACAATTATCATTCAGACAATTCATCCACACATTAACTTATGCTCTCCCTCATTCAGACAATTCATCCAGACATTAACTCATGCTCTCCCTCATTCAGACAATTCATCCACACATTAACTCATGCTCTCCCTCATTCAGACAACTCATCCACATATTAACTCATGCTCTCCCTCATTCAGACAACTCATCCACATATTAACTCATGCTCTCCCTCATTCTTACTATCCTCTTTCTCAGTATGTACCCCCACTCCTTCCCTTATCACTTTCTAAATTTTAAACCCCTATATGTCACTCTGCCTGCAGAAATGCTGCGTCATAGAAGCTACAGCGGAAATACAAGCTGTAGCGGGGGGTTGTCTGCATTCATCGAGCAGACGTACGCCGGCTGGCAGCTGCAGGGAATTCTCCTCTCTGGCAGCTGGGGAAGGTATGCGCGATGCACGTAGACAACCCCGCTGCTGCCGGCACTGGGTGATAGATGCCCGGTGTAAGTGCTGGTAGCAGCTGAGGTTACCACACAGGAGGATCCAGGTCCCCTGATCCCAGGTCCCCAGGTCCAAGGATCTGGATCTTAGTCTCATAGTCAAACCTCATTTGAGGTCTGATTGTAAGACGACCTCGATTATAAGACAAGGGGTAACCTCCTCTTATAATCGAGCAAATACGGTATACGGTTACTGTCTGTGTGTAGTTTCTATCTGCCCAAAATTAAGGCTGGCACTTTTAATACAGAGGTATCATTGATATCATATAATGACAACCAAAAATGAATGACTTGAACAAATTCAGATGTAAAAATCACATGTAAAACATCATGTTTTTTAAAAACTGGATCCATCAGTACATATTTATTTTTTCTTGGAATTTTCATGATTTTTGTGACAAGTCTTCGAGTTTATCTGTAACAATGCTTATCTGTAATTATGTTGTTTGGCATAGTTCTATATCTAAAGACTTTTCTTTTTCTTATACAATTCGCACAAAGATAATCAGGCCCAGTTTCCTACAACTGGCATAAGGTGGCCAGAGATTTGTCTGTCAATCTGGACTTAAGTGGTGCGATTTTGGCCCATGAAATCTTCCTTTAGAGCTCTGCTCTCAACAGCACCACAATCAACCACTAAAGTCATGCCATTGCCCACTCCAGCAACTGCAACTTGGTAATTGTAGGCAAGTAAATTACCTATATCAAATTATAAATATTTATCAATAGCTAGAGGTACTTGAAACATACCCCTGGATCCAATCAATAAATGTAACCTCGCTTGGTTTTATGACATTATACATTACTGTATCTCATTAAAAGTGCATTTTTGTGACACCGCATACCAACTTTAATACTTAACATGATTCCACTCCAGCTTTGGCCTTAGTTGAAAGGTTTCCCTTCTAAATCCCACTTTATCCTCTAATCAATTTTGTATCCAAGAAAATGTTTCCTGAAATATCTAATAGCAGTTCCCTCTGTGATTATATAAAAGGAGTTTGGTTAGGTAGATGACGGATTGCTTGTAAAACACAATAATGATCTTATTGATGACAGCTCAACAGTGTCTTTTATAGGCCTTTGAAGTTTCTTTCTACCATTGATGTCATATTCAAATTGTTTAAAAAATATCTGGAAAAGTTAAAAGTGTTAATAACCTATCCTTTTGCCCAGTGGCATGACTACAGGGGTCACGACCCGTCTCTCTCTAGGGTGCCCGGGTGACCACTACGACTTGTTCTGTCTCCTCAGTCTACAGTGCCCTCCACAAATATACCCTTGGTAAATATTAGACTTGTGCATTCGGGGGGAACATGAAAACGAACATGAAGGGTGCGTTTTCATTTGTTCAGCCCAAAGACCGAAGAAATGAACATGGCGGCGGCAAAACGTACACGAAGACCAAGACACACAACACGAAGAATCTTCGTGTTCGTCTTTGTTAATCTTGTCCCTTCCCCATCTAGCCTATCTTATCTACGCAGCATTGCAGGGGTTAACGGAAGCTGAAATCTGTAGGTTCGCGCGAGGAGTTAAAGGTCCGTGCGAGCGACTCTATTGGTCACACGTGCTGACCTTTAACTCATGGAGCGGGGAGACCAGTGGTCTCCCCAGGCCGAGTTTCGGCACATGGATTCTAAAAGTCTGTACGAACGACTCTATTGATCGCCACCAGGGGGCTTGTCTGTCATCAAAGAAGAAAAAAACAAACACCAAGAATGTACACGAATATTCGCCCGAACCGAACACAGGAACGTGCGAATATTCGTGGAGTACAAAGATGTTTTCTTCCACGAAGACGAACACGTAGAGTTGGCTGGCGCCCAAGTCTAGTAAATGTAAGCAAAGAAGGCTGTGAAAAAATTTCTATTTTTTAATCTTTTGATCTTTACTTCAAACATTTTACATAAATATGCTGCTCTCATGGATATTAAACAATTGCAAACACAACACAGGTTTATCCAAAAAAATAAATAAAAATTGTGGCACAGTTGTTGGCACCTTTTTAAGTTAATACTTTGTGCTACCTCCCTTTGCAGCTCCTATAATGTCTGATGAGGTAAGAGAATACATGACGAGGGATGAGAGAATATTCCTTCATACAGAATCAAGATCCATCAAATTTCAAGGTGGACACTGATGGACACTGCTCTTCAGTTCCCCCAACAGGTTTTCTATGGGGTTCAGGGGACCGGGAAGGCCATGGCAGGACCTTGATTTTGCGGTCAGTAAACTATTTTTGTGTTGATTTTGATGTACATTTTAGATCATTGTCCTGCTGGAAGATCCAACCATGGACCATTTTAAGTCAGTTGTTCATTTAATAACATTGTTGATATTTGAAAGATTCCATGATGCCATGTATCCTAATAAAATGGTCTTCTGGCAGATAAAACAGCCCCAAAACATCAGAGCCACCACCATATTTATCTGTGGGCATGATGTACTTTTCCATTCTACCTCTTCATATACACCAAATGCACCTCTGGTATCGCCAAAAAGCTATATTTTGGTTTCATCTGACCATAAAACCCGATCCCATTTGAAGTTCCAGTAGTGACTGGCAAACTGAGGACTGTTGAGTTTGTTTTCGGATGAGAATAGAGGTTTTTTTCTTTAAATCCTTCTAAATGACTTGTGGTGACATTGGATTGTAGTTTTGGAGTCTTTCTAACCCCAAAACGCAACTTCTGCATTTCACCAGCAGTGATCCACAGAGATTTTTTCATGCAGTGAACCATCCTCTTCACAGTGCATTGAGACAATACAGACACACGTCCTATTCCAGGTTGATTGCCCTGATGGTGGAAATGGGCAATATCAAAGCTTTTGCTATTTTCTTATAGCCTCCCCCCATTTTGTGAAGCTCCACAGCCTTTTGCCGCATCTCATAGCTATATTCCTTGTTCTTACCCATTGTGATGATCGACTAAGGGAATTTGGCCTATGTGTACCCTAATATTTATGCCCCTGTAAAACATGAAGTCATGGGTGAACAATTCCCTGTTCCTAGTCATTTAGGTGCACTAAAAAATTTCAAATATCCATGGGAATATACTTCAATTTCTTTCATATGAATTTACAGGGGTGCCAACAATTGTGCCACACATTTCATAACTGTTTTTTTTTATATAAACCTGTGTTATGTTTACAATTGTTTGATATCCATGAGAGAAGAGTACTTTTGTGTGTGGTTTTTTTTTACGAAAAGATCAAAAGGATAGACTTTTTCACAGCCTTCTTGGGTGCCACTATTAGTGGAGGGCACTGTCATATATATAATAAATATATACACACATACACTTTCTGATCATCCATGCAGCTCACACACATCTCCCTCAGCCTCCTTTTTTTCTTGCTCCACATTTGCAATATTTATTACATAGTGTAAAGTAATTGCTCTTAAATAACTGTTTTCAGTAATCTATTTAAATACATAAAAAAAGGTTATTTTCATTCTTAAATTTTTCTTTCTATTTATTTGCACTATACCGATGCTCTCTTAGTTGGTCCCAATTACATGATGCCTTGGACCACACTATCTGTTTTCGTTATGTATCTTATTGATGACTAATGTGTTTTTCAAATATATGACAGAATGAAATATGTGGCTGGTATTCAATTATTTCTAGGGCTGCTTTTAATTTGCAGTCTGGCTATACATTATACAGGGCCAGCTCAGCCCTTCTTGCAGGAGAAGCTCACTAGGGTTGGCCCTTTCAAATGCACGAGAGCAGGAAGCTGTAATCCCTTTTAGTAATATACAGTGTGCGTGTGTGTGCGTATGCGCAAATATAAACAGAAGAAAGTGCTAGCAACAATGGTAAAAAGTAGACTTGGGCACCAGGGGGCTCTTCGTGTTCGTCTTCGTGCGAAAAAAATCGAAGATGAAACGAGCACGAAGAATGTCCACGAATATTCGCCCGTTCCTGTCTTCTCTTTGGGCGAATATTCGTGGACCTTCTTCGTGCTCGTTTCATCTTCGTTTTTCTCCCGGTTGCCTAGCAGGGGTTAATACGGGGTTAAGAACACATCGGAGCAGGAGCAGCTGCCGTTAAGGTATGTGTGTGCAACTCTATTGGTCGTTTCGGCAGGGGGCTGGTCTGGCATCAACGAATGAATTGCAGAACTGCAGAATGCACTTCATTTGTTGATGGCAGGCAAGCCCCCTGCCGAAACGACCAATAGAGTTGCACGCACGTACCGAGGTGTACTGTACACAATACACATTGCCCGAAACTGAGGGCCAAGTTCCTCCGAGCAGTTGTCTTGTCTGAGACCTAGACAAATGCTCCAAGGAACTTGGCCTCCTTTTTATCATACACAGTCACCCATAGATGTTTAATAAAAGAATAGGGATTATTTTACATTTTTAAATCGATTTTGGACCACTTTTTAAATACACGCCTAACATTTGCTACCTATTTATAATGGCATACTTTGCAACAACCCAACTTTTACAGGACAGGACTGGAAAAAAGCAGGACTGTCCCTGAAAAAGTTGGGTCTGTTGGCAGGTATGCGGATGGAGAAATGTGGGACAAGAACTAGAAATAGCTTAGGGTTAATGTACGGTTATGTTTAAGAGTAGTAGCAGTGCACTGGTTTGGTTAAAGATGTATTTGTCACATACCTGGCTGCCGGTGCCTCTGGGTCCTCGGACCGGCAGCCGCCGAGGAGAAGAGGGAGACCTCCCACCGTGCCGCGGCAGCCGCAACCACCGCAGAGAAGAGGGAGACCCCCCGCCTTACCGCAGCAGCTGCAACCGCCGCGGAAAAGAGGGAGACCTCCCGCCTCGGCACAGCAGCCTCAGCCGCCGCGGAAAAGAGGGAGACCTCCCGCCTTACCGCAGCAGCCGCAACAGCCGAGGAGGAGAGGGAGACCTCCCGCCTCTGCGAGACAGCCTCCGCCGCCGCGAGGAAGGGGAAGACCTCGCAACTCCACACGTCAGCCGTCCACTGCTGGAGCCAGGTCCGGTCCTGCTGCGTGCACGCGGTCCTCTGCACGCCACCTAGTGGCGCCAGCCAGTACTACCGCTCCTTTTAGGATTTTACGATCTCGCCAATCCCAAGATGGCCGCGAACCGGAAGTGACGTAACGGCACTTTGAATTTTTGGCGGGAATTCGTTAATTGATGCCTGGACTTCCTCTGCCTATTTAAGAACCTCAGAAACCTTCCAGCTTTGCCTTCTGATGGTTGTACCTATCTTGCATAGTGTCTTCTCAGTACGCGTTCCTGTTGATTTCCCGTTACCGACCCGGCTTGTTCCTGTTTCTGATTTCCTGGCGTTTGACTCTAGCTTTCCTCACGACAATCCTGACTTCTGGCTTCCTGACCTCGGCTTACCCTGCAACGATCCTGACTTCTGGCTTCCTGACCTTGGCTTGCTCATTGGCTATTCTGTACTGGACTTTGGTGTTCTGTCTATTGAACTTGCATACGCTGCTCTACCTGATTACAGGTTCTACTTTACGCTGTGCATGACAGTATTATGTCTAAATAATAATTTCATTTTAATTTTAATGGGTGTTAAAAAAAAATAATTAGGGGTTTATTTAATTTTATTTTAAAGTTATATTTATTATTTACTTTATTATATTTATTTAATGTTTATAGTGCTACCTACCCAGCTATACCTACCTACGTGCATTTGCATACCTAGTTTCGCTAAATTTGATGGGACAGGACTGGAAAAAAGCAGGACTGTCCCTGAAAAAGTTGGGTCTGTTGGCAGGTATGTGGTTGGAAAAATGTTATAGGGTGAAGTGTGAGTTATAGCGTTAATGTAATGCTAGTAGTGAGTGTAGAAGTGAAGGCCAGGGCAAATAACAGGAGGAAAGGTCCTTGTGATTTGTGCATTGTACGTGTGTGTGTTATGTGTGTTATGTCACTGTGTTATTGTGTTATGTGTTGTGTGTGTTATGTGTTATGTCACTGTGTTATTTGTGTTATTGTGTGTGTTATGTTTGGAAATGAAATGGAAATGGAAAAGGCGAATGAGTGGGCAATTGGCGACCCACTCACTTGTTTCACCCCAGGGCAAAGCATCCAAACAACTGTCAGTCCTAGACGTTTGGCAGCGGACTTCCAGAGCTCAGACACAAGGCCCTAGTGTAAGCTGGCTACTCCGGCGGAGGTAGCAGGCGTTGCCACACCGCAAACAGAGGCAGCAGGCGTTGCCACACCGCAAACAGAGGCAGCCAGGGGGAGAAACTACCCTTACCATTAGGGAAATTTTGGCCATGACTCTAGCCAGGAAGCGAACTGGCAGAGAAGAGATGCTGGCACCACCACCAGCATTGAAAAATGGGAAATGCGAATGAGTGGGCAATTGGCAACCCACTCACCTGTTTCACCCCAGGGCAAAGCACCCAAACACTGTCAGTCTTAGACGTTTGGCAGCAGACTTGCAGAGCTCAGACACTAGGCCCTAGTGTAAGCTGGCTACTCCAGCGGAGGTAGCAGGCGTTGCCACACCACAAACAGACGCAGCCAGGGGGAAGAAACTGCCTTTACCATTAGGGACATTTTGGGGAAGACTCTAGCCAGGAAGTGAACTGGCAAAGAAGAGACGCTGGCACCACCACCAGCAGCATTGAGAAATAGAAAAGGCGAATGAGTGGGCAATTGGCGACCCACTCACCTGTTTCACCCCAGGGCAAACCATCCAAACAACTGTCAGTCCTAGACGTTTTGCAGCGAACATCCAGAGCTCAGACACTAGGCCCTAGCCTAAGCTGGCTACTCTGGCGGAGGTAGCAGGCGTTGCCACACCGCAAACAGACGCAGCCAGGGGGGAGAAATTGCCCTTACCATTATGGACATTTGAGGCATGACACTAGCCAGGAAGTGAACTGGCAGAGAAGAGACGCTGGCACCACCACCAGCAGCAGCAGCATTGGGAAAGGCGAATGAGTGGGCAATTGGCGACCTGCTCACCCGTTTCACCCCAGAGCAAAGCATCCAAACACTGTTAGTCTGAGACGTTTGGCAGCAGACTTCCAGAGCTCAGACACTAGGCCCTAGCGTAAGCTGGCCACTCCGGCGGAGGTGGCAGGCGTTGCCACACCGCAAACAGACGCAGCCAGGGGGGAGAAACTGCCCTTACCATTATGGACATTTGAGGCATGACACTAGCCAGGAAGCGAACTGGCAAAGAAGAGACGCTGGCACCACCACCAGCAGCAGCAGCATTGGGAAAGGCGAATGAGTGGGCAATTGGCGACCTGCTCACCTGTTTCACACCAGAGCAAAGCATCCAAACACTGTCAGTCTGAGACGTTTGGCAGCAGACTTCCAGAGCTCAGACACTAGGCCCTAGCGTATGCTGGCCACTCCGGCGGAGGTAGCAGGCGTTGCCACACCGCAAACAGACGCAGCCAGGGGGGGGGGGAACTGCCCTTACCATTATGGACATTTGAGGCATGACACTAGCCAGGAAGCGAACTGGCAGAGAAGAGACGCTGGCACCACCACCAGCAGCAGCAGCATTGGGAAAGGCGAATGAGTGGGCAATTGGCGACCCGCTCACCTGTTTCACCCCAGAGCAAAGCATCCAAACACTGTCAGTCTTAGACGTTTGGCAACAGACTTCCAGAGCTCAGACACTAGGCCCTAGCATAAGCTGGCCACTCCGGCGGAGGTAGCAGGCGTTGCCACACCGCAAACAGACGCAGCCAGGGGGGAGAAAATACCCTTACCATTATGGACATTTTGGGAATGACACTAGCCAGGAAGCGAACTGGCAGAGAAGAGACGCTGGCACCACCACCAGCAGCAGCAGCATTGGGAAAGGCGAATGAGTGGGCAATTGGCGACCCGCTCACCTGTTTCACCCCAGAGTAAATCATCCAACCAGTCCTTTGGCGTTTGGGAGCGGACTTCCGGGGCTTAGACACTAGGCCCTAGCGTAAGTTGGCTACACCGGCGGAGGTAGCAGGCGTTGCCAAACTGCAAACAGACGCAGCCAGGGGGGATGAACTACCCTTACAATTAGGGACATTTGAGGCATGACTTTAGCCAGGAAGCAAACTGGCAAAAGATGCTGGCACCATCACCAGCAGCAGCGTTGGAAACGGAAAAAGGTGAATGAGTGGGCAATTGGCGACCCGCTCACCTGTTTCACCCCAGGGCAAAGCATCCAAAGACTGTCAGTCCTTGGCGTTTGGGAGCGGACTTACAGAACTCAGACACAAGGCCCTAGCGTAAATTGGCTACACTGGCGGAGGTAGCAGGCGTTGCCACACCGCAAACAGAGGCAGCCAGGGGGAGAAACTACCTTGACCGTTAGGGACATTTGAGGCATGACTTTAGCCAGGAAGCGAACTGGCAACAGATGCTGGCACCACCACCAGCAGCAGCAGCATTGGGAAAGGCGAATGAGTGGGCAATTGGCAACCCACTCACCTGATTCACCCCAGGGCAAAGCATCCAAAGACTGTCAGTCCTAGGCGTTTGGGAGTGGACTTACAGAACCCAGACACAAGGCCCTAGCGTAAATTGGCTACACCGGCAGAGGTAGCAGGCGTTGCCACACCGCAAGCAAGTGCAACCAGGGGGAGAAACTACCCTTTCCATTAGGGAAAATTAACTTTCCAAGCTAAGAGCTGGGTAACCCAACTTGGGCAGATTGAATTTAAGAAAGGCAATCTGCTCCATCAGATGAGGTGCCATGCGTGAGCACTGTGGACTCAGTATGTTTCCAGTCATAGAAAACACGCGCTCACTTTGAACAGTGGTTGGCGGACATGATAGTAGCTGCTGCGCAACCCATGAGAGTGCAGGCCACACACTCTTCTTTTCATCCCAGTAGGATCCACATTAGGCGCAGAAGGAACTTCACAGAGGTAAAGTTTGACCATTTCAGCAGCACTACTCTCCTTTCTGCTGCTAGCTCTGTCAGATGGTCCAACTATACTCCCAAGTTCCTCTTCCCAAAGCGCAGCTGCTCCACTCAGCTGTGTTGTGCTGCTTGTGGCACTGCTGCTGATGCTGCTGCTAGGAGTAGCAGACCACATCATCTCTTCCTCCTCCTGCACCTCTCCCTCCTCGGAAAGTATTCCCATTTTACGCTGCCAGTCACGCACCTTGTTAACCAATTGCTCCCGGTAGCTACTGAGAACATTGAATTTCATTGCTAGCTTTCCCTTAATCCTTGGATCGCAAGGGCACGCTAGCATCATTTCGGGACTTTCTTCCATACGTTTGCGAAGGCGTACTTTTAGCAGATCCTTCAGCTTCCTGACTATGGCTGCTACATCAGGATGTAGAGTGCCACCTTGAACAGCCTCACGGTTTTCAAGGAACACATCCATCTTGGTGCCTAGATGGGAGAACACTGGGATTACCTGGGCCAGACTGGCAGTGTTTGATCTTAAATTGTCAGTGGCATCCCTGAATGGTTTAAGGACTGCCACTAGCTGGGCGATCACTGTCCAATCCTCCCTATTCAATGGAGATGTAATCCCAATATTATGCTCTGAGGCAAGATTATGGATTGCCCTCTGCTGCTCCAAAATCCTATCCAGCATCTCTAAAGTGGAGTTCCACCACGTACTGACATCCTGCCCTCTCTTGCTCTTACCTCAAAAGTTGGCTAGCCTTAACACTATGGTGAAAGTGCCCAGCGATCTTTCTGCAGCGGGAACTACTGCTGTTACATTACTACCTTCTGACATTGCTGCCTTCACTACAAGATGGATGATGTGGGCTGCACAGCGCACACCAACAATATGACCATCTCGCAGCTCTTTCACCATATTGGCACGTCCGTCAGTTATCATAAAACCAACTTCAACATTGGTGCCTGCCTCTGCTCCCACCCAAAGGCTAAACATTTTCCTCATTGCATGCAGTATATTTTGGGAAGTGTGCTTTTCATCCATCACTTCTGCATGGAGAAGGAATGATCGGTAGCCTGCTGCAGCAGCTTCCTTAGACACACCAGGCTGCCACCAGTGTGCTGCCAAAGAAAGGCATGCTGGCCGCTAGGTGCACTCCACAAATCTGTTGTGAAATGAACACACTGACCAGCAGCCTTGGAAAGCTCCGCTTTCACTGCTGAAACACAGGACCTATACAATGAGGGGACAATGTTCCTACTGAAAGTGACTATCTTGAAGAGGGTTTCCTGCACTCTGCTAGATATGGTACCATTATGGACAATCATGAGCATCCGTTCCCAGTCCTCCGGAGAGAAGGATAAGCCCAGATCGTTCTCCCAAAGGCTGTAATAATATGGTTTGGAGGCAACCGCCGGAGTGAGCAGGAGAGCGTACAAAGCGGAAAGCAAGTGCGGAGGCTCCAACGCCTCAAGGCAAAATTGCTCAAAAACAGTGGGGGGGCAGGAGCCAGCACCCATGGCCCCGGTGGAGGAGAGAAAATGCTGGAGCTGGTGGTAAAAGAAAAGAGATAGGAAGGAGTTAGTCGCAATCCCCGTCAACTCTGACAAAGGCTTAAGGATAGAGCCCCTTGTCACATGGCAGACTCGCAAAGTGGAGACGCCCGCAGGAGTGAAGAGCGCCAGACGGACCGGATCACGACCCGGAGCAAAGTCAGGGTGCCCAGAGATAGGGAACAGGGGGGAGGGGTTGGACACGAGACCCCCAGCTCGAACTGCACACCCCAAGGCCTTCAGGGTGGGGCCAATCAAGGGGTGCTGGGGGTGGGATACACAGCGCCGAGGAGAGGCAATCCACGGAAGAGCGGCAATTGGACAAGACACCGCCGCAGCCTCCACAGACACCCAAAGACGGCGCGCCCCAACCGACCACTCCACCACACGGCGAAGATGCGCAGCTCTCCAATAGAGCTCCAGGTTGGGAAGGCCCATCCCCCCCGATATCTTAGGCCTCGTCAAGTAAGAAAAAGAAAGTCTAGGCGGCCTCCCCCGCCAGATGTAGCGGAGAAAGGCACCATGACACTTACGAAAATAGGAGCGGGGGAGGAAAATGGGCAGCGTCTGGAAAAGGTATAGGAAACGGGGTAGAACATTCATCTTGAGAACGCTGACCCTCCCGAACCAGGATACATGAGGGAATGCCCATTTATGTAGATCAGAAAGGAGAGAGGCCAACAGGGGATCAAAATTGAGAGACCGGATCCGGGAAAAATCTGAGGGGAGAAGGATCCCCAGGTACTTAATATAGTCCTCTTTCCAACGAAAAGGCATAGTGGTACGTATATGGTGGGACAAGTCCGGCGCCAAGCAAAACCCCATCACTTCTGATTTAGAGAGATTAATCTTGTAGTTGGAAACATAGCTAAACCGATCCAGGACCTCCAACAACGCGGGAAGAGAACGGCCCGGGTCAGAAAGCGTCACCAAAATGTCATCCGCGAACAAAGAGATCACATGAGATCGACCAGAGACGTCGACCCCCATAATATCCGGGTGAGCACGCACAGCCGCCGCAAGGGGCTCAACCACCAGGAGAAACAAAAGGGGGGAAAGAGGGCAACCCTGCCGCGTACCATTGGAGAGGGTGAACGGGTCAGACTGGATGCCATTGACCGTAACCCGAGCGGACGGGGAGGAGTACAAGGCACGAACACAGGTCAAGAATCTAGAACCCAGGCCGATGCCCTCCAATAATTAAACAAAAAGGGCCAAGAGACCCTATCGAACGCCTTTTCAGCGTCCATTGAGGCCAAAACTAGGGGGATTCCAGAATGATGAGCATGCGTCGTGTTGTCGCGCGCCTCCCTCCCCGGCACAAACCCCACCTGGTCCAGGTGTATCAAGCCAGGCAGAAGAGGACATAAGCGGTTGGCCAGGACCTTGGCAAACAGCTTGACATCAACATTAATCAACGAAATCGGCCGATAGCTGCCGCAGAGGTCCAAATTTTTATCAGGCTTAGGAAGCACGACGACGCTGGCGTCGAGCGCCCGGGAGTCAAAGGGCTCTCCCCTGGCGATAGCGTTAAAATGTGTTACCAAATGAGGGCCCAAAAGTGGGAGGAACTTTTTGTAATAAACAGCCGTAAAGCCGTCCGGGCCAGGACTCTTACCAGGAGGGGAATTCTTGATTGCAAATTCAATTTCCGCCAAAGTAATCGGATCCTCCAGCGCCGCACTATCCGCTGCAGTAAGAACACGTTTGAGATTTGCGGACAGGAAATCAGAGGTGGCAGCATGGAGGTCCAGTCCAGGGCGGCATTCAGCGGGAAGATTATAAAGGGAGGAGTAATAGTGCTGGAAGCACTCAGCAATCTTATGAGAATGAAAGTGCAATTTGTTGCTACGGTCACGAATTCTAGTCAGGTAGGTTTGAGCCCTCTTTGCCCTCAAGGCCCTAGCCAACAACTTGCACGGCTTATCCCCAAACTCATAAAAAAGACGCCACGTCAACAAAAAATTGCGTTTAATACAGGTGTCTAACATGGACGCCAAGCGCGATCGAAGAGTGGTAAGTTGCAACTGGAGCGCCGGGAGGAGGGTAGCTTTGTGGCGCAATTCTAGGGCTTCAATTTGCCTAACAAGGGATAAGACAGCATCCGCATGTTGCCGCTTAGCCGCGGCTCCCAGCCCTATCAGATGACCCCTCACGACCGCCTTGTGGGCCTCCCAAACCACCGCGGCAGAAACGTCCGGAGTGACATTGTCAGTGAAGTACTGAGAAATATGGGATGACAAAGTCGACAAATTACCCCGGTCATCCAACAACGATTCATTAAGCCGCCAACTCCACCGGGGTCTGGGCAGAGGAACCAGGGAGAGCCCCATGAAGACCGGAGCATGATCGCTTATAGTGGAAGGGCCAATCGTGGCAGAGCGCAGGAAGGACAGATGGAAATGGGAAATGAAGAAGGTATCTATCCTGGAGTAGGTGGCATGGGGGGCAGAAAAATAGGTATAATCCCGCTCTTCCGGGTGCAAGGCCCGCCAAGTATCTATGAGTTGATTGAGCTTAAGATGCCTGAGGACTTTGCGAATAATAGAGTACGGGAGATGTGACCTACCTGAGGAAGTGTCCACCAAAGGGTCGAATACCATATTAAAGTCCCCGCCCAGGACTGTAATCCCCTCCTGGAAGTCCGCCAATCTATTAAGAATCGAAATAATGGAGCGGCCCTGAGATTTGTTAGGGGCGTAGAGATTCGCCAAAGTAACCTTCTGGGAGCCTACATAGCCCTTGACTAGTATGCAGCGCCCCTCGTCATCTCGCCATTCGTCTAAAAATTGAAAGCGGACCATTTTGTGTATCAAGAGAGCCACACCCTTAGTCTTTGTGGAAGGGGAACTAGAGAAGAAAGCTTGAGAAAAGTTCCTATCCAGGAGCCGACGTTCCGATCCCTGTTTGAAATGGGTCTCCTGAATAAAGGTAATATGGGATCGAGAAGAACGGAGAAAGGAGCAAAGTTTGGAGCGTTGCTCCGGTTTATTTAAGCCCCTTATATTGAGGGTGACAAAACACAAAAGGTTAGATGACATGGTTAAGGCTGACGTAATACAGAGTAAGAAAAAAGGGGCCACCACAGGTCGAACAAATCATGAACAAAAAACAATAAAACACAATAACAAAAGAAACATGTGCATGAAGTGTAATGTGTGAGGTGCACGTAGGTCAAAACAACGCCTACTACGGCGACACAAAGTGTCGACAACATATGAGCTGAGGGACTACAGAGAGTCCCCAATTCACTGTCCACGAACGGACAGGGGAGCTCGGGGGGGAAGCCCAGCAGAGCGGATAAGGAGGTGAGGCAAAGGAGGGGGACAGCGGGGTAAGAGAGCAGGGGAAAGAAAGAGACCTCCGCTACCGCCCACCGTCCGAGAGGGCAGAAAACAGAGGACGAAGGAGACAGGAGAAAGTGGCAGGCAAACCCTCGCGCCCCCAATGGGCACCGACAAAGCGCCCACCGGGGGAGAGGGGACACATACACAACGGGACAAGACGCAAACCACACATGAAAAAGACCAGCGGAAAGGAGAGAAGAGCGGACGAAAGGTGGAGACCGGGGCAACAGACCGGGGGCAAAGCGAAGGAGAAGATGCCCAAAACAAGGGGCACCGCGAGCCCTCCGGCATGACCGGCCGAGTAGGACACACCCAACAGGATACCAAGGCTATGCGCGAGCGTGTGTATACGACAGGCGGTGAGTAGAATCACTCAACTATAAGGTAGCCACCACCAGTCACAACCCTAGTGAGCCGACGTAACATAAAATCGACGCGAAACACAAAACGAGAGCCGTAAAATCAAAACGAAGCGAAAAAGGACGGAAAAATAATAGAATAAAGGCCAAAAAACGAAATAAAAAGACCCGATCGAATGATTTAGTCCCAGTCCACGACGACTGCCGGGGTGAAAAAGGCGCAACGTGAGACTAGCACAGACACTCACGTTCCCAAAGGGCCATAAGGCGAGTGACCGAGAAAGGAGGGATTCAGCCTGTGGCGATCGAGGGCGTCAGGTCCTCTTCTTGCGGTTGGAGTGCAAAGTCCAGGAGGTGGCTGGATCCAAGAGAGGTGGCTGATACGTTGAAGCTTCTTCCCAGTCAGGAACCTCCACAGCAGGTAAGTGCAGGGCCTCCAAAAAATGTTGTAGCTCCCCCGGGTGTCGCAAGGTGAAAGAAGCGCCATTCCGCCGGGCAATCAACATGAATGGAAAGCCCCACTGGTAAGAAACTCCAGCTTCCCGGAGCGCAGCTGTAATGGGCCGCAACGCCCTGCGTTTTTGGAGAGTCAGCGGTGAGAGGTCCTGGTAAATAGAAAGCTTGTCCCCGTCGTATTCCACAGTACCGGAGGAGCGGCAGGCCTTCAATACCGCCTCTTTGACCGAATATTCGTGGAAACAGCACACCACATCTCTCGGGGGGGAAGATGGAGATCCCTTCGGCCTTAGAGCGCGGTGGGCCCTGTCAAACTGGATCGGTGCATCTTCCGGCAGGCCGAGCAGCAAATTGAACACCGACTGCAGTACCTGACGAATTTGCTCCGGAGGGACCGTCTCAGGTAGGCCGCGTACGCGGAGGTTGTTTCGCCTGCCCCGGTTGTCCAGATCCTCCAGCTGTCGCCGAAGTTGGTGGATGGTTTCGGTGTGTGAATGTAGGGTAGAAGAATGAGAGTCGATGCGTTCGCAAGCGGTAGTGTGAGAGTCTTCAAGCGAGAGAACACGATCGCCCAGCTGCTTCAGGTCATGTTTAATGACCACGAGGTCGGCCCGCACGCCCCGAAGGGCCTGGTCAAGTGAGGAGTCGATCACGGCCGCCAAGTCCGCTTTCGTCGGGAGCGCCTTAAAAGCCTCTTGCCAGGAGGGACCCGGTGGCACCGGAGGCGGGGAGCCCGCTTCCTGATCCCGGAGGCCGTCGTCGAAGCACTCGCTAATCTGGCTGGCGGGAGATGGCGCCATCTTGGGATCCGCATCCCGAGAGTCCTGATCGGGTTGCCCGTGAAAATAGGACCTGACAGATGGAGTGGACGGTCGGTCCCGCGCTCCAGACGTTCGTGGGGTAGACCCCACTCGGTTCGTTTTCCCCATCGTCAAAGAAAAGCGGAAAAACAAGCTTAAAAGTCGGACGGCGGAGCTCGAGGCTTAAGCTGCCATCTTCGTCGAGCGCTAACTCCTCCCCCCCTCTCCTACTGAAAGTGGAATGTGACGGAACTGTGTATTGTGGAGCCACAGCCACCATCAATTGTTTGAAAGGCTCCCCTTCAATCATGGAGAAGGATGCCCCTCCAACAGCAATGAACTGACCAATAAGTCGCGTTACTTTATTGGCCTGCTGTTTGGGCATTGTTCTCTTGGAGTAGAATTCCCCAAATTCTTCCAGGGTGGGCTGGGCATGCAGTGCTCCAACCTGCCTTGGTCTCTGGCTGCCAGCACTAGCTGCTGCTGCTATTGGCTCAGAAGCAGCTGTTGGGGTTTTTCCATTCTCTCTCTGGAGATGGTACTAGTTGTTGTTGTAATACCACGGCCACCAGCTATGCTGCCTGCACTACATTTTACTTCTGCATCTTTCCCCAATAGCACAGCGTTGTGTTGAGTGCTGAGGTGATGCTTCATGCTAGCACTGCTAAAGTTCTCTAAAATGGCCAGACACTTTCCCTCTGCTTATTAGCTTCCCACAATGTTTGCACTTTCCATAGCACCCTTCTTCATTTTCAAAGTGCTCCCAAATTGGGGCGCGCATAGCATTGGGTGCTGCTTCTACTGCTCGGGGTGGATGAACAGCATCAGAACTAGTGGTGGTGGCACAGGTGGTAGTACCAGTACTGGCCTTAGCGGGACTGCTAATTGCTTTAAGTCTAGCAGATTTGGTAGGTTTTGCTGCTGCTGCTGTTGGTGGTGATGATCGTAGCAAAGAAGGTGGGGAAGGCTCAGGGGAAAATTGTGCACTAGTCATTTGTACACTGCTCCCTGAGGAATCTGATTCCTGACCACTCATCTCCTCTACTTCCTCTGGCTCATAGTCTAGTTCTTCATTAGCCAGATCAAATGGAATTCCTGCTAGGCTGGAGCTAAGACTGATATCGTGACTAGTAGT
This sequence comes from Spea hammondii, assembly GCA_029215755.1. Lineage (NCBI taxonomy): Eukaryota > Metazoa > Chordata > Amphibia > Anura > Pelobatidae > Spea > Spea hammondii. Next base: position 81,131,711 of record JARDYJ010000002.1, read on the forward strand.
AGTGCGAGCAGGAAGAACAGACTCTGCACTTGGCCTCTCAGTCTCAGGCTCCTCTGGTACCTCGCTAGGTGGAGTTCCACTATGTGTAGCCATCTCTCTGTCTTTACAAAAATATTGTAAGGACTTGGTGGCTTGCTAGAGGTGCTAGGACATGGCGTGGCGGTACAGTAGGCGCAGCACTAGTGGTGGTAGAGGTGGTGGTGGTTTTCCCTACAAAGGAATGAGATCGCTTTGGTTTGGCAAAACCCCTCTGAGTCTTGCTGCTAATTTGGCTCTGCTTGGTACCTTGCATACTGCTCGTGGATGGGAAAGATGCTGCTTGGGGCAAAAGGCACTTCTTTTTACTCACTGGGCTGGTACTACTTGTGCTACCCTTTAACTTTGAACGTGCTTTTGGTGCTTTAGGCTTTCCGTAAAAAACCAGAGCTTGTGGGCCTAGCAGCCCTACTTACTGCCTGCTTTTGGTGCCTTTCCTTTACTTGATGATCCTTCAAGCAATGCTTCCCCAAATGATAAGCGAGAGCTTGGCCTACTTGGCCAACTAGACTGATGCAAAGGCTGCATCTTAGAACTGGTGGTGGTGCTGGTGGTAGATGGAGCTTGTCCCTCCTTAGTCCCAAAAGGAGGATCCATTTCAAATTTTGTGTTGTGTGTGTAGTGTAGTGTTTAAAAAAACTATATAAAAAAAAATTAAAACAAAAAAAAAAAAAAAAGGAAAAAAATTAAAACAAAACAAAAAAAAAAAGGAAAAAAATTAAAAAAAAAAAAATTAGAGGAAGTTCTCTTCAGTGCTACTGCTTAAAAAGTAAAACTATGCACTGTGCTGTTGTGTGCAATCTGCCAAAGTGCTAGTTATTTAAATTATTAACTCAAGATTAACTATTTATATAACTAGTAGTATTTTATTTTTAATTTGAATTTACACGGGCCTAAGAGTTTAGCTACTATGCTAAAGCTATATTTCCTTACTATAAGTCCTACCTCTAGGCAGACGCTCTCAAGCCCACTAAGCTAAAGTGAGGTTAAATCAGATTCAGTATATGATTTATTAATTCATATTAAGTTACATAATAATAGATTAGAAAGAATTACTTATATTATGGATTATAGATAAAATATAGATTATGAATTAGAATTTAGAATTACTTATATTATAGATTATGAATTAGAATTTATATTATGTTATATATTTATAATATTTTATAGATTAAGATTATAAAAAGATTAGAATTATTTTAGTACTACAGCTAGTACCTTGAAGCTTTGCTTAGGACAGTTGTTGTCGTCACACAGTCAATCTCTTTCTTGAAAAGAAATTAGAATAGAAAATAAAATATAAGAGCAAAACAGTTAGCTTCACTGCTTGCTGAACAAAAACACACAGCACTTATGCGGCTGCACTCACTAGCCCAACAAGTTCACTTCACTGATGGACTGAGGTGAGCAAAACAAATGAAATAAAATTAAATATTATTAATTAAGAAAAATTGACTTGGTCTCTTGCTGTTGCTAAAACAAAGCACAAACTAAAGAGCTGCAGCACCAGTACTAATAAGATTATCTGAACTATAAGCTAGTAGTAATTAATTTTATTTATAGCTAATTAATAAGCTAACTAAAATGAATTATATATTACTGATTTTAGATTAGACACTAGTAGATGTCTTGAATGTCTACAGTACACTCTACACTAGTATACTATAGTATATATTATATATATATGGCTGACAAATATATATATTATAATCTACTATTAAATTATTATTTATAAATTCTATTTAAATTATCTAAGTGAAGACAGGACAGGCAGTAGGCACTAGTTGCACTGTCAACTCAACAGTACTACACAGTTGATGACAGACAGAAGCACTGGAAAAAAAAAATTAAATAAAAAAAATGACTAAATTAATAAAATTATTAATTCAGTAGAACTGAAGTGAGGAAGAGTACACTGTGAGAAATGGCAGGCTGAGGCTTACCAGTCTCACACAGAACAGAACAATCTCTCTCTGTAACGCTCGGATGCAGCACAGCAGTGTTGCCAAAGCAGTCACAGCGAAAAATGAATGGATCTCTCAGGCAAGCTCTGGTCTTATAAAGGCGGTTTCAGAATTCAAAAAACAGCAGCACAGGCATTGGACGAGACCCTTAGCGTGACGTCACAAGAGCTGAAATTTTGGCGGCTGTGCGGAGAAAACGAAGACGAATCTTCGATTCTTCGTGGTTGTGAGTCTTCATCTACGTTTTGCCGGTACTGTATTCTGTTCTACGTTCCTTTGGAAACGAACAAAAAAACCGCCTCTTCGTGCTCGTTTTCATGTTCGCCCGAAGACGAATGTGCAAGTCTAGTAAAAAGTGTCCCTTTTTAGCTATTTTAAATATTGATAGGTAAGCTTAAACAGATACTAAATACAAGAAAATACCAACAAAATTGACACAATATGGCACAAATCTAATATGTAAAAGCAACATCATCTTATTTTTCAAATTATGAGTACCAATCATATTCAAAATACTTTTTCTATTGGCTCTGCAGCAATATACATCTGCAGATATTTATGTAACACAGAAACAAATCTTCCATTTATTTTTTTTTAAGTTATTTATTCCAAATATACTATCACGACTTACTATTCCAAGTATATGAACAGAATTTACAATGTGAAACTCAAACAGAAAAACAAAAAGCTTACATTGCATGAACACAGTCACACTGGAAATAGAGATATTTCCTCTGACTTCCTTCCACTCTAATGTTTTGGGGTTTTTTTTTTTCCTTTTTTTCGTGCTCGAACAGCTGTGGGCTTAAGTTGGCTCATTTCTTAAACGTTTATAACTCTACTACTGAATTCAGTAAATCCAAATGAACCTGTCATAATGGTCATGTCTAGGGTAAGCTTTTTTTATGTTAGAATGCTGCACAATATGTATAAATGTTTTTACCAATTTTGTTGATATAACAAATAAATATTTTAGGAACATTGGTCCACACACGAGTTGCTTTTAAACCAAAGAAGACAGTAATTTTTAACCTTAACACTTGGGTAATAATTTAAAATGTTATAAAGATATGCATATGATTCCAGGCCAGCTGGCCTAAAGGTGAACCTTGATAAACACATACATAAATTACAGAACACGATGCAAACATTTGCCACCTAACCTTTCCACGTTGAAGCAGCTGTTAAAAAATGTGAATTTCCGCCAGTATTGCTAAAGAAAATGCTGAATCCCAGAATGTTTGTTTTGGAATGAAAAAAAATGACATTTAAAAAAAAATGCATTTTTTATTTTTAAGTACGAGTATTAGGGTTTCAACTGTAGCCCCCAAATGTAGAAGAAACCCAGTTGAAAAACAGAGTGTAAGACTGATGGTTTGGATGGGATACTTTCAAAAACAGTTCTGGTCTCAGAGTCACTCCTCCCCAGCTGGCAAGTTGTCCTCAATCCTCCGGATAAATTTCATTCTGATTTCTGTGACACTGTCTCCCTTTAATGTATCCTGAGCAAATTTCACATCCACTGCCATTTGTACCTGAAGAAGAATTTGCATTGGTTAATTCGGGTGAACAACCTACAAAAGGGTAGTCAGTTTTTTGCAATTAGCGTTAGTATGACGTAGCAGGAAAAGTCATGGGAAGTGTCTCTTAAATGGTGAATCTTGTGCATGGCAATAAAGTTGTCACAAGATTGTCTAAGACCTCATCCATAATACACCATTCAGTACATTGAGAGCATATTTTCAGCACATGGGGGAGGAGATATGGAGAGCTCCTAAAACAATACACTATAAGTGAAACGGAGGTGTCACAGATCTTAAACAGTTTTAGGATAATCACATAAAGAAAACAAATATAGTCATTCAACAAAAATGTAAGCTTTCATAACCTAGGAAGTCTCTTTTTTAGAATAATTAATCCACTGTAAATTTGGACATCGTGAACAGGATATAATTATAAAAGAGTGTCATAAAAACTTGATTAACCCCTTGATGACAATTGCCGGTCCGGGCACGCCACGGAAATTCAAGTCGATAACGACAAATGACGTGCCAGGACCGGCACGTCATTTAACGGGTGCAGAAAGCGATCTATTTTCGCTTTCTGCACCGAAACGGCGTTGCTGTAATGCCTCGACCTCGAGGCATTCAGCAACGCCATTATCGGCACAAAGGGGCCATCTCTGGCCCCCCCCCCGGGGCGTCAACATCCGCCATACTTTGTATGGCGGCGGACGCCCGTTTTAAAAGCGTTTAGGAGGCGATCATCGATCAGGAGGCATCCAGCGACACCAAACACTTACCTGGGGATGGACTGTGACCGCTCCGGAGAGCGGTCACAGCCGCAGCTGCCGGTGATCTTCGCCATCAGCAAGATGGCGGCGGTCCGGGAAAATTCAATAAAGAAAAACAATAAAGTCTAAAAAGTTCGCTAGACGGTCTCCAGACCCTCTAGAGAACTCTGGCTCCACTTGCAGGTTGAATATAGGTACTGCATTCAACCATGCAAGTCAATGGAGCTCAGCTTTCTAATCACAGTGTGATTAGAAAAAATAAATTAAAAATAAAATTAACATGGGGGGAAGGATGGCCACACATCTAATTTCCAATTAGAAAAATGCACACGTACCAAATGTGGCCTTTTAGTTCCCCCCAAAAATGACAAACCCATGCATGTGGGGTATCACTGTACTCAGGAGATGTTGCTGAACACATATTGGGGTGTCGTGTGACATACACCAGGAGCTGTAAATTCATACATAAAGTAGGTGTGTGTGGGAAAAACACACACACAAAAATACTACTGCAAACTTTGAAAAAATGCTGGTGGTAAAATGTGTGCATGCAAAGAGTTACAATACCAGCATTTAAAATACCCTGGGGTGTCTAGTTTTCAAAAATATATGGTTTTGTTGGGCACACTGAAATGGCCCGGCTCAAAGATGTACCAAATAGGGCATGGGCAGTGGATCCTCAAATGCCAAAGTTCAACATTGAAAATGCGCATGCCCCAAATGTGGCCCTTTTGCCCCCGAACAGCCAGGCAAAATCATTCATGTGGGGTATCACTGCGCTCAGGAGATGTTGCTGAACACATATTGGGGTGTTTTGTGATAGTGACATATACGAGAACTTTTTAATTCATACCTGAAGTAAAATGTGTGTGACAAAACAAATGCAAAAAAATCACTATCACAAAGTTTGACAAAGACTGGTGGTAGATATGGTGCATGGAAAGAGTTAAAATACTAGCATTTGAAATACCCTGGGGTGTCCAGTTTTCAAAAATATATAGCTTTATTGGGCACACTGAAATGGCCCGGCTCAAAGATGTACCAAATAGGGCATGGGCAGTGGATCCTCAAATGCCAAAGTTCAACATTGAAAATGCGCATGCCCCAAATGTGGCCATTTTGCCCCCGAACAGCCAGGCAAAATCATTCATGTGGGGTATCACTGCGCTCAGGATATGTTGCTAAACACATATTGGGGTGTTTTTTGATAGTGACATATACCAGAACCTGTTTATTCATACCTAAAGTAAAATGTGTGTGAAAAAACAAATGCAAAAAAATTACTACCATAAAGTTTGACAAAGGCTGATGGTAGAATAAGTGCTTGGAAAGGGTTAAAATACCAGCATTTGGAATACCCTGGGCTGTCTAGTTTTCAAAAATATATGATTTGATGGGGTAAATTGCATTGGCCGGCTTCAAAGATACCCGAAATGGCACATGGGGGGAAGAATTACCAGATTTGGAAAAAATGGCTTTGAAATAGCAAAACGCTACCTGTACTTATTGCTCTATAAAGTGCAGAAAAAAGCAAAAAAACATAAAAACATTGCGTATTTCTAAACTCAGGACAAATAGTAGAATCTATGTAGCAGGTTTTTTTATTACCTTTTATAGATGAGTAAAAGATTTTTCAACTAAAAGTTAGAAAGTCATTTTTTTCAAAATTTTTCACCATATTTTATACTTTTTTTAATAGTATATAATATGATACAATCAAAATGTCATCTAAAGAAAGCCCTTCTTGTCCTGAAAAAACAATATCTAATGTGTGTGGGTTCAGTAAACGGGAAAGAAGAAAATTACAGCTAAACACGAGCAGCGCAGAAATGTTAAAACGACCATTGTCACGAAGGGTACAAAAAGTAAAATCAGCCTTTGTCACGAAGGGGTTAAAGCCCCCTCTCTCCTAGAGTCAGAGATATTGAAATATTCCAAATCCCAAAGTTTTTAGTCAAGTGCATTTATGAATTTGATGAATACATATTATGTCTAAATACATATTATGTCTAAACATGCAAAAGGACCTATACATATTATGTCTAAACATGCAAAAGGACCTATTGCTGGGTTAGTGTTGTTGGCTGACCAATCCGTGGAGAAAGTAACACTGATAAGCTCCTGATTGATGCCTTAGACGGAGTATAAATTCTTAACGGGACATCTAACAACATATGAGGAATATGACTTAGCTTTTCAAAAAGTAGACACTGATGTGTTGGTTGGAAATTACTAAAATTTACAAGAACATCTAATTGTGTTATATTGTGTGGTATAACAGATTAGTAAAATTTTCTAAAACACCTAACTGTAAACTAATAAGATTAATCTACAGATGTGGTTCGACAATATTGAAACAATGGCTAACTATGGTCAAGTTTTCCTTAATGCATTACTGTATACACAAGCTGCCAGGTGAAAATGTATGTAGTTGCGTTATTTTAAAAGATTATATATACTCTCATTTATAAAATCTAACTTGAGGTCTTACCATTTCAAGTGCTCCCCGCAGGACCCCACAAAGCAAGTTGGAATAGATAAGAGTGGAATGATTATCTGGCAGTTCAACAAAGTCAACAAGCGGATTGCTTTCTAAAATGAGGGAGAACTCATCACCAGCAGGACTCCAGTTGGTGATGGTTGGTGTTATTCCCAAGTACATTTTGAAGGCGACCTGCTCAAACACAAAAAAAAGTATTTACGGCTATAGTAACAATTAGAATTATTACCGGCAAACAAAACAAATTAAGTCTGCAGAAAAAAATACAGCTCTTGTATAAAAGCACACAACTGCAAATACAAATATTTGAATGAAGTAGTATCCTCATTGCTAAGAGGATGGGACACGGCAGCTACTGTACCTTTACTAGAAAATAACTGTTTTAGGGCTGAAACAACTAATCGATAAAATCGATAATAATCGATAATTAAAATAGTTGACAACGATTTTCATTATCGAAGTCAAATCGATTTTTATCGATTATAAAAAGTTTTTTTAAGAGCAAATGCTCTGAAAAACTCCTCTCCTTATATAATCCGACCTCAAACAGAGATCGGATTATAACACTAGAATCCAGATCCCCCGCAACGCTGCAGGGGACCTGGATTCCCCTCACTGTCGGCCGGTCTCTCACTTCCGTCTCTCTCCCCCCTCCCATACACCGCTCTGCCTCTCTCCCGACTCCCTGGTGTTTTGTGAACCTCCGTTGCTGACAGGCACTTTCACTGCAGCTTCATAGAAGCCTCAGTGTAAGTGAAGGTGAGTAACGGAGGCTGTCTGTGCGCATCGTGCAGACCCCCACCAGCTGACAGAGAATCCCCCTCCCATACGCCACTCTGCCTCTCTACCCGGGTCCCTGGTGTCTTGTGAACCTCCGTTGCTGACAGGAGGCAGAGTGGCGTATGGGAGGGGGGGAGGAGGCAGAGTGGTGTAAGGGAGGGGGGAGGAGGCAGAGTGGTGTATGGGAGGGGATAGGAGGCAGAGTGGTGTATGGGAGGGGATAGGAGGCAGAGTGGTGTATGGGAGGGGGGGGGAGGCAGAGTGGTGTATGGGGGGGAGGCAGAGTGGTGTATGGGAAGGGGGAGGAAGCAGAGTGGTGTATGGGAGGGGGAGGAGGCAAAGTGGTGTATGGGAGGGGGGAGGAGGCAGAGTGGTGTAAGGGAGGGGGGAGGAGGCAGAGTGGTGTAAGGGAGGGGGAGGAGGCAGAGTGGTGAAAAGGAGGGGGGAGGAGGCAGAGTGGTGTATGGGAGGTGGGGAGGCAGAGTGGAGTATGGGAGGCAGAGTGGAGTATGGGAGGGGGGAGGCAGAGTGGTGTATGGGAGGGGGAAGGCAGAGTGGTGTATGGGAGGGGGGAGGAGGCAAAGTGGTGTATGGGAGGGGGGAGGAGGCAAAGTGGTGTATGGGAGGGGGGAGGAGGCAAAGTGGTGTATGGGAGGGGGGAGGAGGCAGAGTGGTGTAAGGGAGGGGGGAGGAGGCAGAGTGGTGTATGGGAGGGGGGAGGAGGCAGAGTGGAGTATGGGAGGCAGAGTGGAGTATGGGGGGGAGGCAGAGTGGCGTATGGGAGGGGGAGGCAGAGTGGCGTATGGGAGGGGGGATGAAGCAGAGTGGCGTATGGGAGGGGGGAGGAAGCAGAGTGGCGTATGGGAGGGGGGAGGAAGCAGAGTGGCGTATGGGAGGGGGGAGGAGGCAAAGTGGCGTATGGGAGGGGGGAGGAGGCAAAGTGGCGTATGGGAGGGGGGAGGAGGCAAAGTGGTGTATGGGAGGGGGGATGAGGCAAAGTGGTGTATGGGAGGAGGGAGGAGGCAAAGTGGTGTATGGGAGGGGGGAGGAGGCAAAGTGGTGTATGGGAGGGGGGAGGAGGCAAAGTGGTGTATGGGGAGGGGGGGAGGCGGCAAAGTGGTGTATGGGAGGGGGGGAGGCGGCAAAGTGGTGTATGGGAGGGGGGGAGGCAAAGTGGTGTATGGGAGGGGGGAGGAGGCAAAGTGGTGTATGGGAGGAAGAGGAGCCAGAGTGGTATATGGGAGGAGGAGCCAGAGTGGTGTATGGGAGGGGGGAGGATGCAGAGTGGTGTATGGGAGGGAGAGGAGGCAGAGTGGAGTATGGGAGGGGGGAGGAGGCAGAGTGGCGTATGGGAGGGGGGAGGAGGCAGAGTGGCGTATGGGAGGGGGGAGGAGGCAGAGTGGCGTATGGGAGGGGGGAGGAGGCAGAGTGGCGTATGGGAGGGGGGAGGAGGCAGAGTGGCGTATGGGAGGGGGGAGGAGGCAGAGTGGCGTATGGGAGGGGGGAGGAGGCAGAGTGGCGTATGGGAGGGGGGAGGAGGCAGAGTGGCGTATGGGAGGGGGGAGGAGGCAGAGTGGCGTATGGGAGGGGGGAGGAGGCAGAGTGGCGTATGGGAGGGGGGAGGAGGCAGAGTGGAGTATGGGAGGGGGGAGGAGGCAGAGTGGAGTATGGGAGGGGGGAGGAGGCAGAGTGGCGTATGGGAGGGGGGAGGAGGCAGAGTGGCGTATGGGAGGGGGAGGAGGCAGAGTGGCGTATGGGAGGGGGGAGGAGGCAGAGTGGCGTATGGGAGGGGGAGGAGGCAGAGTGGTATATGGGTGAGTTATAGTGGTGTATGGGGGGTATAATGAATTTCAGGGTAGCAGAGTGGTGTATGGGGGTATAACGAATTTCAGGGAGGCAGAATGGCATATCTGGGGGAGTTAGAGTGGTGTATAGGGGAGGTAGAGTGGTGTATGGGGGGGTATAATGAATTTCATAGTGGCATATCTGGGGGAGGCAGAGTGGTGAATCAGGGAGAATTTCAGGGTGGTCCGGGCATTTATGGGGAGCGGAGTGGCATATCAGGGTGCACAGTGGCATATAGGGAGGTATAAGGCATAAATGGGGGCGAGTGGCATACTGGAAGTTATAAGGCATATCAGGGGGGCATAAGACATATCTGGGGGTAAAAGGTATATCAGGGGGCTCAGTTGGATATCACTGGCATATAAGGAGTAAAAGGCATATCCGGGGCACAGTGGCATATCAGGGGCACAGTGGAATCTCTGGCATGTAAGAGGTATAAGGCATATATGGGGCAGAGTGGCAAGCTGGGGGTCAGATGTGCACAACTGGGGGAAGTTTGGTAAATAAAAGAAAATATAAACAAGGCTTTTTTCTCAGTTTTTATTAAATATGAAAAATAGTTAACATATGAATTAATATTTACTAATAACTTTGTATTAAAACCTAGTTTGAGAAACACTGTGTTTGGGTTCTTGTAGCTTTTATTATTATGTCAGTAAAATAAGAAGGTGAATAGCGAGAGGCCATTGCAATAAAGAGATGAAAGTGTAAATTGTACGTTTTTTATTACATTATTTTAAATTTAAAAAAAAAATGCATTTTTTTATCCGATTAATCGAAAAAATAATCGACCAACTAATCGATTATTAAAATAATCGTTAGTTGCAGCCCTAATTTAAACGTAGGAAAGGAGAGACCACTGAGATGTGACGTTACCTTTGCTATAACATCAGCAGTTTCCCGAAAGTCATGACATCTGCCCACATTGGACCGGGCTAAGAAATCTTCAATGAGCCTCACACCAATGTTATAACCCCTGCGAACAAGGATAACAAAAAGTAACCAATCATTGGAAGAAGCAAAATAATCACAACAGCAGATCAAAAGCAAACCAGTTTTCTCAAAGTGACATGGGTTTAATTGTGTTAGGTTGACCCTTGATTTCATAGATTTAATTGCCAGTATATTCATAAATCATGCACTATTTGCCACTTTAGAGGCTAAAAGGTACAAATGAAACACTTCTCTTGGTAAAAATAAAAAATAATTAAAAAAAAACAAAAACAAAAAACAACAACTTTGTGTTACATACTAGAGAAACAAATCTGTCCTTTTCTTATCTAAAGGGATAGCAAGAAAGACACTTGTAACTACAAGTCCGTCCTTAAAATGTATTATCCGTAAAAACACCGAACTTACATTTTTTCCAACTGTTTGTTGACATCCTCGTCATTTTCATAATCCTTGCACAATTGGGTAACAAGAGCACCATACGTCAGAGTGAAGAGTTCTGAATTCTAAACCAGAAAGGACAATCATTATTTGTACAACACATTCAGCAAAGGGCCAAGACGTTTATTATGACCATGCAGCACACTTCTAGGACGACGATTTGCGAACAAATCAAAGGAAGATACAGAAAGAAGAAGAATGAAAAAAAGATCATGCTGGGGAAACTGGGGCAGGGATTGTTACAGTAAATAGCAAAGTTTATATCAGCAGTTGTATGCACAAAATGGAAACCAGGTTTGTACTGTAGCAAATATAATGTGAACTTTCCAGTATTGATTTTTTCTTTAAGTTTTCATGGCAGATCCTAAAATAAAAATATTTCAAAGGCTATTGTCTGATAAATAAAAGAAAATGAACTTTATAATAAGCTACACATTTTATTTATTGTTTAGGTAAAATAGCTTTCATTTTAAAACTTGCTATAGACACACATACATACATATATATATATATACATACATATATATATATATATATACACACACAAAACGCTAATTTTAGAATAAATTTAAAAAAAAAAAATTAAAACACATTAAATGGGTTATATTACCCACAAGTCTAAATGTGAAGAAGTGAAGAAATCACCAGGCAAACCAATTAAGTGTTTCTGCTGTCCGCCATACACATAGTGTTGTGCCAGAGATGTTTTTTTTTTTTTAATGCAAAACTACAGTCATCAGCAGGGCAGAAACAGTGTGGTAAAGCATATGAAGACACGTACCATGAGATGCAAAGATGCAGTAGGTGAAATGAATGGCAAATACCAATACTACATAATGAGTGCAGAAGGCAGATGGAGAGAAAGGAAAAACAGTGTTAGGTGATAATTGCGCAATGTCACAAACCGAGACACTGCAAGAAAGCTGGATACAAGGAGTATGGGGGCATTCGCACACACAAAGCAATGCGGGAGGGGAGAGTCTATACAGCCGCATTTACATGGACATGCCAAGCACAGAAGAAAGGTAGCAACCCAACGCAATGAGGCCACTATAGCTTAGTGTACGTTAATTAGAATTAAGGGCAGGTCAGAAAGATGAATTAATAGCCCGCTTAAAGATAATAAACAGAGATCGTATTGCCCATTTTCAAGAACTAACACCCCTTTACATGTAGCTAGTAAGAATTTATACGGTATCTATGTGTGTGACAAGGCCTAGAATCCACTTCCAACCCCTCGGAGCTGTTACTAGGCAAAGGTACAGGACTGCATTACAGCCAGTGCTGCACTGCAGGATAGGTCTTTAGAAGTGTGCCTGGTTAATGAGCCCATCTAGCCTCCCTACAATTGCAAGATGGTCTACCAGCTGTAGATTGCCCCACTGGACTGAATGCCTCCCCCCCCCCCCCTGGTGCGACTACAGAGGCCAAGTGCAAAGAGAATCTTATTGCCAACTGGAGATGAGGCTTGGGGCCAGGATTACCCAGGCACATATAGGACATAAGGCCTTCCCTTTACAGATTCACATCACCCACACTTCCTTGAGCCCCCGTCACCCGTTTAGGGATAGTTCATTCCTGCAAATGCTACCAGTTCATATGCTCCATTGTCACTACAGCTTGACGTACAGATGAACAAAACCTCTAATACCCGATGCACGGAATGAACTATTTCTCCGGCGTTGCAATTCGAGTAGCCAAGCCCTAGATGCCACTAATGGGCCCAAGACTCGTCGTTTTACAGTCCGTACGCTAATATGGTTATTAAAAGGCCCCTCACCATCTTCTTGCTCTCGGTGCCTCTGTTAGTTTGCCGGGACATGGCTGCTTAAAGTTTCCAGCGCATACACACACACTACCCAGACTATCCTTCTTAGGTTCGACCGCTCTTTCTCTGACAGCTTTCGTCTTCCACAACACGGACGACAAACCCCCGCAAAGCGTTTAGGGAAATGTAGTTTCGACGCCCTGAATGTCATTGACGTAAAAATGGTTCAAAACTACAATACCCGGTAGCCATAGCGTGTTCTGCGCGATGTGCGCCGGGTAATGTGGCTTTAAGTAGCACTTCCGCAGTACGTGAAAAGCTGTAAAAAAAAGATGAAAAGGGAATGAATGGGCTAAGTACTTTTTCTCGAGTGCGTTTAGTATATACAGGCAGCTGAGGGCGCCGGAGAATAAGGAGAAAAGAGACAACTAACATACACTTCACGCACACAGATGCGTAAAATGCATACATTAATATAGGCTGTTTGCATTTGGGAAACTATATTTCAATTAGATTACAGATTTTCAATTAGGTTAGGAAACAATAAGCAGATATGTAGAGGTAAATACATTTTTAAATATAAATATTATTTTCCACATCTCCTATCTCTAACATGCTAATGCTGGTGCAACAGAACTTAAAAACTGCCTTTTGTGGGAGCGGTACATGGCTTGCTATTTGGTCGATTATAAGACGACCCCACAAAATTTGTATGTTTGAAGAAAAAGCCTGAATATAAGACTACCCTATAGGAAAAAAAGTTTTACTAGTAAATGTTAATTCACATGTAAACCATTTTTTCGTATTTAATAAAAACGGTGACTGAGAAAAATAATTTATTTTTTTTTATTTCCTTTTATTTGCCAACCTTCCCCCCAGTTATGCACATCTACCCCCAGGCTTCCCACTCTGCTCCCAGATATCCCTCTGGAATGCCTCCCCTCAGACTTGCCAATGCATCCCAAGACTTGTTCCCCATGCTCCAGACTCCCTGGTATATATTAGGGGCAGGGGGTGGATGTCTGCGTGATGTGCGTAGACAACCTTCAGCTTCTGCCCGGTGTGTCGCCATCATAGAAGCCCCAGCGGAGGTGCCAGTGGAAGAGGTTGTCTGTGCGCATCGTACAGACGTCCACCGGCCGGACCCGCTAGACACCAGGGAGTCTGGAGGTGCATTGGTAAGTCGGGGGGGAGTGGCACTTCTAGGAAGCAGAGTGGCACTTCTAGGGAGCAGGGTGGCATATCAGGGGTTATAAAGCATATCTGGGTCTCAGAGTGGCATATCAGGGGGCATATCTATAAGTAAGGTGCATTATGATAAGGGGGGGGACCTTAAAATGGTATATAATATATGCTGACAAACTGTATAATAGATACCAAAAATTTTAAAATAAATGTATGTCTGTTCGTTAGATAAAATACTGTTTTACCATTCCACTAATGTGTATTTTTTCTTTAAAAATATTTTTTTCTTTAAAATAGCACCAAACTTTAAGGGTGCGGCCTATAGTTGGGTGCGGCCTATATTTGAGGCCATTGGGGTTTATGTTTAACACAAGTACTTACCTACTCAAGATCTGCTGGTATTCTATAGACTGTAAGCTCGTTTGAGCAGGGCCCTCCTCACCTATTGTCTCTGTTAGTCAATTTGTTATGTTACATACTACTTGTTATGTCCTGTCTGCCCATTGTACAGCGGTATGGAATTTGATGGCGCTATATAAAACAATAAATAATAATAATAATTTGACAAGCTAATTCTAATGGCCAGGAAGCATCTTGAAGATTGAAACACACTGAATCAATTGTCTCACGTGTGACCTAGGGTGTGACAAGTCGCATAAAGACATATGCCTCAAATGGAGTGAAACATCCTTATACAGGCCATGTATTGTCCCAAAAATAACAAAATGTGTCAATTCTCACTAATACGCTCCAGTTATGATGGTTCTAACATCAGTACATGTTAGTGCTGCCCCTTAGTGTCCTAAGAAGGGTGACACGACTGTAGTGAACAATGGGATTGCTGCATGTAGATCCCAATGGAAAAACCAGGAACTAAGGAAGCCACACAAATATTTATCTGCGCTTCTGCAGATAAAGGGTCATTAATGCCATGATATGCACTTAATGCATGTAATAGCTGTGTGGTCCCTTTACATTTTCATGGTATCCCTCTTGATAATGCATTATTATGTATTCTTTTCACTGGGTCTGTCATGGACATTAAAGTGTCCTTTGTATGGTTTATATTGTGGGGGAAAAGCAAGCTAAGTCTTGGATAATGCCTGCTTGACTGTGCTTTGCAAGGAATACCAGATAATGGATATTGGATATTCTTGGAGAGCTACAAAGAGGTGTTTATACCATGTGCCATTGTTACAGAACAAACATTATTTTGTTTAAAAACCTGCAAAACTCTTTCTTATCAGAGGAACTGCAAAAATACATAAAAATATCTGAATAGACAAACTACATTGCTCAGCTATTGCAAAATAATTCCTTCTTTTGCCAACAAGCCTTAACTGTCATTCAGCAATGTTCTAAATATTTATCTGTTTCCCTTCGGTTCTTCTGAATAAAGTATTTATTGTGAAACCTAGGCTGGCTCAGGAAACTTGGCACTGATCTTTTTACATATAGTGCTTTCTAAATAAAAGTTTCTGTACAGATGGGGTTGCTAGGCATGCAATGGCTAGACTATATCTTTTTAGACAAGAAGAGTGTCAAATATGTTACTTTTCATCAGCCACCATCCCAAGGAAAAGTGTTAAGTTGCTCTTCATGAAACTATATAAAGCTACAATTATTGTTAAAGAAAGCTTCTACAAGACGCATTGTTGACACTGGTTGACCAAAATCACTCCTCTCACTGAAAATTACTTGAAGCACTGATATTGCTATCCAGTTGAGCACTAGCTTTCTCTAAAGTTACGTTGTCACATTTGGGGTGACATTAACAACAAGCCGACTCACCATGTCTATTTCAACCTTTGTTTTAGAACAGTCATAGCCTTCACTGTGCCTGGAGATCATATTTCATGGATATAGTAGCTGACACGTATAGACGAAATATAATCTAAAGCCCTGATAAATAAACACTGCAAAAAATGTAATACAGGGCTGCCCCTTGAGCAAGGCAAAATATTTTGTAGTGGGATACTCTAACAAGTGGATTCTGGAAACTGTAGGCAACCTTTACTATTTGGGGTAGATGGCCCATGGTTTACAACCAAGATGAAATGATCTACCTACTACTTTATTAACTTAATAAAAATTATTAAATTAAAAATGTATTTACTGGTTACGGCCTTAATAGCTGTGCCAAGATTCTCATTAGGTCTGACTTTGTTGAAGAGGCTGTCTATTGATCCAAATAAAAAACAGTAAAAAAATTGAGCACACCTGAGATATAAATAATCATAAAAGTTTTATTTGTGTATAATATATATATATATATATATATATATATATATATATATATATATATACAAACAAAATAACAAAAAAACCTAGAAATTATATTGACCTGATTTTTCAATTGGCGGGTGATAAAGAGGAAAAAGGAATCAGTGTATTTTTTAAAAATGCACTTGCAAAAAAGCAGATCAAAGAGGCTCTTCAAAATCAGATCCAGGTGCTGTATTTGAAGATATGTCCGCAGCTCTTCAAAAATCTTTTTAAGTCAACACTTTGTGCCTGATGTGATTGGAGAATACATCACTCCAGATCCATCAAATTTCAAGGTCAAAGCTGGTGGTCTCTCCTCTTCAGTTTACCTTACAGGTTTTCTATGGGGTTTAAGTCAGGGGACTGGGATGACCATGGTAGGACCTTGATTTTGTGGTCAGCAAACCATTTTTGTTATGATTTGGATGCATGTTTTTGATCATTGTCCTGTTGGACAATGGCCCATTTTAAGCTTTCTGGCAGAGGCAGTCAGATGTTCATTTAATTGTTGATATTTGAAAGAGTCCATGATGCCATGTATCCCAGAAAAAGGTCCAGGTCCTCTGGCAGACAAACAGCCCCAAAACATCAAAGAGCCACCACCATATTTAACCGTGGGCATGAGATACTTTTCCATATGTCTACCTCTGTGTGTGCGCCAAACCCACCTCTGGTGTTTATTGCCCAAAACCTATACTTTGGTTTCATCTGACTATAGAAACTGATACCATTTGAAGTCCCAGTAGTGTTTGGCAAACTGAAAGCAGTTGAATTTGCTTTTGGATGAGAGTAGAGGCTTTTTTCTTGAAACCCTTCCAAACAATTTATGGTACTTTAGGTAATGTTGGATTGTAGCTTTGGAGACTTTCTGACCCCAAAATGCACAGTGCATTGAGACAATATAGACATATGTCCACTTTCAGGTTGATTCATAACATTTCCAGTTGACTGGAACTTCTTAATTATTGCCCTGATGGTGGAAATTGGCATTTCCAATGCTTTTGCTACTTTCTTATAGCCACTTCCCATTTTGTGAAGCTCAACAACCATTTGCCGCATCTCATAGCTATATTCCTTGGTTTAGCCCACTGTGATAAATGGCTAAGGGAATTTGGCCTCTATGTTTCCTAATATTTATACCCCTGTGAAACAGGAAGTCTTGGTTGAACAATGTCCTGTTCCTAGTCACCCAGGTGTACTAAAAATGTAAAATATCAATAGGAATATATTTCAAATATATTTTTCTTGTATAAAAATGCCAATAATTGTGCCACACATATATTTCGCAATTTTGTTTTGTTTGATATCCATAAAAGCAGAGTATTTTTGTGTCTTGTTAAACAAAAAAAGAAAATTTTTTCACAGTATTCTTTGCTCATATTTACCAAGGGTGCCAATATTAGTGGAGGGCACTGTACACAATAATTGACTTCGCTTATATTAAAGATGTCACACCATATCCTTATGTGAAATAGAGAACTGCATAGAAAGATAACACACAATTATATAACGACAATAACAAAGTTACCCAAAAGATTTCTGCAATGAACCATTAAGTTTAATTCGTACCTAGAAATTGCTACAGTAAACCATTTAGTGGGAGAAAGTGCTACATAGGTCAGAATTAAACACACATGAGTCAAAAGTGTCAGTAGTGGCCAAAATAAGAGTCAGAGACAGAATATCTCAAATGTCCCTATATAAACAGTCCCAAAAAGTCATCACCAAACACTTGCACACAGTATGAGGCCAGAGAGTCTGTAACTTTACTTATGCCGGAAAAAAAATTGTTTATGTCACCAGTGAAAGCTATGAATATCCCATTTGGTAAAAGATTGCTCATAAGACCAGGAGACAAATACCCAGCTCCAAGACGTCAATCAACCGATATTCAGCAGGAAATCCAAATGAACTGGGAAGATGGTTAACATATAACACTTGTGCTACTCAAGTGATCTTTTTTTTACTAAAGGGATAATGAACCTGACCCACTCACAGCTTGGTCATTTTTGCACCAATCTGCTTTGTGATTATCCATAATAGATGTAAGCAGCCATGTGGTTTTACTCATCATCTATGGTAAAATAATACTATTTTTTTTATAAAATATATATTTTTAAAGAAACACAAGTTTTAAATTAAGAGTAACTCAATCTAGGTCTTCACTCAGCATTGCGTGGGCCTCTTTCGCAGCTTATGTAATGAGTTGAGTAACAACATTTCCTGTGCATCCTAAGGTTGAGTACATTGTTCTTGGATTGACATGAATGACATCAGTCTTGCAAGCTTGTTGTTAAAAGGAAAAGGACATGAAACCTAGCGTGACCTCAATGGGATTTATGAATGTTAATAGAGATAGGGTGTATGGATTGAGCTGTGTTTCCAGAAGGCTCTATACTGTGAAATAGCTCTGATGTCCAAACCGTTGGCATTGCCATGAATTTGAAAGCAGCAAAAGGGTTAAGCCCTGTGTTTCCGCTGTTGCTTTTAAGTCCCTTTATCTAACAAAGTGGCATAGTCTGAAAGGAAAGGGCGTGAGTTGCCACAGGCCACAGAGAGAAACCATGACACTGTCACAAGAGCTAAAATAGAACATTACAGGGACCTGTTTAATTGCATCATTAGTACTTGGCAGCTCATGTCTCAATTTTTGAAGTATGTGAAACTGAGAATAATGCAGGCCTCATCATCACCAACTGCTAGAATATTAGAACTTCTACACAACTCTAAATAGAAGGCTACCCATCTGAACAGCTAAATAATCACTGGTTTTGTATCTGAATGCATTAACTCTCTGCATAAACAATGTAGAAAATATATTGTCCTTTTTAGGCTAGGTTTCCACTTCGGTTTTTGTCCTGCGTTTTTTTCTTGATGAAAAATGCCAGGAAAAATGCTAAGAAAACTGCCACTGCATTTTCCTGCGTTTTGGCGTTTTTTCTGGAGTTTTTTCTGGTGTTTTAGCCTTCCTGTGGAAATTGCGTTTTTTGACCTTAGGCAGTTTTTGCAGCCTTTACAAGTTAGAAGTTTCACCCAGCTAAAAGGGGTTAGGATACATTTTTATGGCGTTTTTTCCACAGTTACAATGCAGAGGATGGACCCAGTATCTGTGTGTCCTACGAGAAATAGGCTGGAAACAAACAGTTTCACACAAAACAAAGTTTTACACCATTTGGAACAAACATGCCATTACAAACATACCCAACTAGATCCTGCGTGCCAAAAGCAACAGCAAACAATTTGCACCATCATTTGGGGCCAATCTTCCTAGAGGAGCAGACATTCGGAATAAAGCATGCCTTACAAACCACAGAAAAGAGAGAAAAGGGTCCGCCGGGGCGTGTTTAAGTAGAACTCTACCAAGGAAATGACATCAGGAGGGTGCAGATACTTGCCATTTATCCTAATCCCTTTTAGCTGGGTGTAAAGGCTGGAAAAACTGCCTAAGGTCAAAAAAGCAATTTCCACAGAAAGGCTAAAACGCCAGAAAAAACTCCAGAAAAAACGCCAAAACGCAGGTAAATGCAGTGGCAGTTTTCTTGGCGTTTTTCATCAAGAAAAAACGCAGGACAAAAACCCAAGTGGAAACCTAGCCGTATACTCCATATACTCCTCCCAGGAATAATTCCTCAATCAAGTAAAATGTTGCCTTATTCATATTTTTGCCAGGCATGCTTTATTCTCATGTGTCACAAAAGCAGGCACTGATAGGTTGTTGCCATAGAATTTGTTTTTATGTGATTAAACTGTCAGAAGAACTGACAGATCTGCTAAAGTTTATTTAGTTACATACTAGAGTGTGTACTTAATGGTTTGTGGAACAGAACCTTTAATTTCTAATGCACACATTTCTGTTTTCAATTTGCAGCTACCATAACATAAAATATTATTAAAATAAACATATGCTCGGTGGACTGGGTCTGTGTTTAGCAAAAAGTCATTTGAGGTTGGATTCTATCATACGTCCACTCTCTTCTAAGATTGTTCACACTGCCTCTTAGTATCCCCAGCAGGGAAATGGATAATGATGGACAGTTGGGATGTCAACAGGGCAGGTGTTGGGTCAGCAACCTTGGCTTCTGCCCCTAGCTGAATAACAGGAAGTATTGTTACTAAAATTACATTGAGATCCCCAAGTGAGATGGGTTCAACAGCTGTGCACAGCCACCACATTGTGTGTCCTGGAGTTCTAATGTCATTGATGCCTCTAAACTAGTTGGACCATCCGGGTTTGCCATTCATAAAGGTTTGGGTGGGAACATCTGTTCTCAACTCCTTTCATCCAATATAGGCACTGCTGCTTAATACTCATTAATTCCTTCCCATAACAAACTTGATCCCTTTGTTTCAGGAAATGCAACACAGTTCAGATAATACAACATGTTAGTACCACAAATGTAGTATTAATATGTACACTATGTGATGAAAAATATGGGGACAACAACACCCCTACTAATTAGTGTATTTAGGTGTATAAAATCAACCACATAGGCATGTCACCTCCATATTGGAAGTAGACTGGGTCATATTGAAGAGCTTAGTGACATAAAGCGTGGCAATGCCATAGGATGCCACATTTGCCACAAGTCAATTTGTGAAATTTCTGCATTGATCTTCCTCAGTCCACTGTATGTTCTTTTATTGTAGTTATAATGGAAGCATCTAGGAGTAACAATAGCTCAGCCATGAAGCGGTAGAGCACACTCCCAGAGCAAGGCCTTCGAGAACTGGAGTGTGTAGCATGCACAATTCACCTGTCCTCTGTAACATGACTCACTATAGGGATCCAAATTGCCTCTGTGAGCAATATCACCACAAGCACTGTACGTCGGGAGCACAATGAAATGGGTTTCCATGGGCAAGCAGCTGCACACAAGCCAAAGATCACTATGCGCAATGCCAAGCATCAGCGGAACAAGAGAAGAGACGGTGTGAGGGAGCAACGTGAAGGCAGCCTTGCGGGAGTGCGCGGGATTACTGGGACCTGCAGTTTGTTTTAGCGCCCGCAACATCTGAAAAACCGTCCCCGCGGCCGCAGGTTTTTTGGTGGGTTTGAGCCAGGCCCCTTAGTTCCACTGAAGGGTAATGTTAATGCTACAGCTTACAAAACTATTTGAGACAATTGTATACTTTGAACTGTGTATGTGTGGGAAAGGTCCTTTCCTGTTTCAGCAGGACTCTTCCCCTGTGCACATAGCAAGGTCCATGAAGACCCAAATGTTAGATATACATAAATATTGCTAGATTGCTAATACAAATGTGTCTATATTATCATTGGCCTAATAATGCTAAGGTAGGGATGTGATTTCCAAGTACAATGCTGACACATAGCATTGACGTAGCAATGACATATGAGGGTTTCTGAGAAGTGACTGATATCTACTTTTGATGATGTGAAATTCCATTATCTGGTGAATCCAGAGCAGAGCGTCAGAACGTTTTCCGGTTTGGGTGAAACTGAAGTTATTATATGAATGTGACTCACTTTTACCAGTAATTTAAGTGCGCACTCCACAGACTTTGTATTCGTTTCTATAAAGAAGTATCCAATTTCCAGGCCAGTTTTAGCTTCCATAAAGATCATAAGGATCCTAAATTCAGGATTGCCTACCGTGTATATCAGTTAATCTCTGCTTTGTTTGTGTAGCATCATGTTAATTGTTGACACAATTGCAATTATTAATTACTTTGATTATCATTTTTTTTTTACAGATAGTCAGAAACACAAACATCTTCCATTATAACACAAACAGAAACCCACTTGCAATTGGTTTTAAGACCAAAGTAAACTCAATATGAGCATGGATATACTGTATATATGTACATATATGTGTGCACTCCTGGCCCTGTACTCAGGGCTGGATGTTCACCTAGGCCGGCTAGGCCTAGGGCAGCATAAAACGCGCTCCCACCCTGAGCCGGCCTTTACATAGGTCTCGGGGGTTCATTCTGGATGGATTTGTGAAAAAAAGAGAAGCATTGCTGCAAATTTATCTGCCTTGGCAGGAAAGGGCAACTAAAGATTAGGGGGTGTGTGAGCTTAGTCAGGCCTAGGGTAGCACAAAGTTTCCAAGTTAGCTATGCCACTCAATCACAACCTTATAAGTTACCCTACAAAAAAACTATTAATTGGTCAATTATAACCAAGGTATCTAAAAATAGTCATAAAGATCATGGATAATGAAAATGGATATTTAGCATGTCTCTATGGGTATTCCACATCCATGGCTACTATGAATATCTCTGCGGCTCCAATATTTCCATAAGAATGTCCAATCCTCATGATAATTATGAGGGCCGCCTTGGGATCAGTGTTCCCTCTAAGCTGTGCGCTTGTGCGCGCGCACATAGCTTTCAGAGGGAGCGCACATGAACAAAAATTGTGCGCACAACCAGTAGCGTACCGAAGGGGGGGGGCGGTCCGCTACTGGTTGTGCGCACAGCACCCCTCCAGAGACGGACAGTAATGTCCGCCGCTAGAGGAGCAAGCTCGGTTGGGGAGATCAAGGATCTCCCTCTAACCGTCTTAAAAAAAAATGTCAGATCCCGGCGCACAGCACTGAAGCCATGCCCACCGCCTCCACTGCACTGGAAGGAGAGGACACAGAAGAGGAAGAACGAAGAGGAGGAAAAGTGACAGTGACAGAGAAAAGGTAGGAAAACATTCTGTGAGAGTGAATTAGTAAGTGTGTGAGAGTGATGGGTGTTATGCTGTAGTTTAAACTGAATGTTTGTGAATGAGTGTGTGTGTGTGTGTGTGTGTGATAGCATGGATGTGTAAGTGTGTGTGGGGGGGATAGCATGGCATAGGGAGGCTGTAATCATATTCCTATCATGCTCAGGTTCCAGCATGTACTGGCTGCCTGAGCATGATAGGAGTGAGATTGCTGTTAGCAATTTTATATTTTTTGTTAAATTTTGGTGTGTTAACCACACCTTTATTAAAAGTAAGTAACACACCAAAGTTGGACAGAAAAATTCGATAACAATATTTATATATATATATGATTGCTAACAGCAATCCCACTCCTATCATGCCCAAGCAACCAGTACATGCTAGAACCTGGGCATGATAGGAGTGTGATTGCTGTTAATTATATATATATATATACATATATATATATATATATATATATATATATATATATATTGTTATTGATTTGAGGTGTGAGGGGGTCATTTTTGGTTTCAGTCAAGTGAATGCTAAATTTTCTTTTCCTTTGTTTACAATTTCTCCTTAACATATTGCATACATCTAAAAATGTCTTATGACCCTTTTTTCTTAACCTGACGATTTTCTTTAATGTGTGGGTTTTGGTGTATGTAATAATATGTATGGTCTCCTTAACCATAGCATTATACTTGCTCTTACTTTCCTCATCCTGAGTCTGTTTATGGTTCATAAATGCTTCCTTCCTCTTCTTCAATATATTTTAATAGAGGATGTCTCTACTCCTGACTGACCCAGCTGTTTTGTGAAATGGCATTACAGTTGTATGTAACCTTATGGTGTTATGGTAAGCATGATAAGGACACTAGTCCCCATTTAGGGATCTTTTTACTTAAGGCCAAGTTGAATCACGCTTGGTTGAGTTGGCCTTAATAGAGCAACTCTTAGATTCACTAATGTCAATGTGAATAAGAATTTGACCAGTTTTCTTTGGCTAACACAACTACAATGTTATACTGAATTGCAGTTTCCCAGATAAGGAAGGCTTTTTATCTTGAAGTGTGAAGATTCATGGCACAGGTACTTCACTACCTTTTCTTCCCAACATTTAAGAGTAGGGACACTTTCTTAAGCCCAATGATCAAATATGACCATGGAAACTACTAGGTAATCGAGGAGTCTGTGGCTGCAGACCATCATATATCCCCAGTCACGTTGACTCTTAAGGAGACAAGAACTCATCAAACTCCCAATAAGTGAATTGCCAACTTGACTTCAAATGTAAGATTATTATACCCAAAAAGTAAATTACAAAAAAAGATGTAAGGAGAAGATAGAAATAGAAGGAGAACAGAAACCTTAGTAGAATACTATAACGGCTTAAAGTGTAGTTGCAGGTTTGCGGACAACCGGCTTTATGCCAAAGACTGATTACGCCAATTTTCTAGTTATGGAGCAAATTATTGTTAGTAAACATGGCCAGAATTACATTTTTGTTTTAGGGGTGGTTGGAGGTGTGGCTAGGGAGCACTGCTTTCCAAACGCATTTACTTATTGCCCATTGATGAATAATGCATGCAACTTACACAGGTTAATTTACATTTCTGTTGTTCAAATACACATTATTGTGACTTTTAGGGTTGTAGGACACTACTCACCAAACATTTTGAGTACCTAGAAAACCGGGGAGAAATGAAGGACAAAAGGGTTTGGATCCCAAAGAGTGACTGTTCCTCATAAATAGGGATACTCATAAATATGTCTGGATACCTACCTGAATACAAACATTTATTTATATTATATATTATAGGTATTTATAAATTAGAGAAAGCCAGTTTGCAGTGTTTAGTTCCTTGGTAAATCCTTAAAAGGCTCAGAAGAAGCTTTGAGTTTTTACTGCATTGGTACTCAAACATTGATTAATTCACTGAGTGTCAAGGCGTGATTTATTAATAAGTAAATTCCAAAGTCTCTTATAAGGACCTGACAAAAACAGAGCTACTGATAATGCAAACCTCAATATGTTTGTGAATAAAGAAAATATAGTAAGTGTTCCATGTTCTGTGTTATAAACACTCTGACATTTATTTATATGTTTGAAATTATTATATATACACATGACATTTTATTATAAACACACAATGTACTATGATGGCAAAGGTATATGGGGAAATACTCATTTTCTTTCTTTTTCCATGACCCAGACATTCCAAAAGAGTCTTGTGTGATTCCCCCAAGTTACTTACAACATAGATATTTAAGTATCAACAAACCAGTTTGATGGGAGCTCAGTTATGCCTGTCTGATAGTTCTCCTTGTTTTATCACAAAATATTAATTTTAGGATAAATATTAATATTTTACTCCTGTACAGGGACACCTAGCAGTCTTAAAGGGACACTCAAGTGTCCTAGGCAGCCTCCATGCATAATTAATGCATAATGAGTTATTTTGTAGGTGCATATGCATTCATTAAACAAAGAAATAAAGTGCTGGGCAAAATTTACAAATGACACCACAATATGTGCGGAAATTAAATTAAATAATACTTAAATTCATTAAAGTGGATTCTTCAATAGGTTCCTCTGTTGGGAAGCCCATAGAGCCCCTTCTGGGGAATGGAGTTTCTTCTTTGTACCGGTGTACCAGAAAAGACCGGAGGAGAAAGAGTTAAAAAAAGTAGTAGCTTTAATATAAATAAAAAAGTAGTGTCTTACATATAGGAATTCTTTAACACTCCCGTGGAAAGGACCGGATTAATGCTGTGTTGTAGCAGTAACAGCCTGGTTCTCTCAGGATTCCTCTGTGTCCACTTCCTCAATGGGCGTATTCAGCACAACGTGTTTCACCAAACGCTTGCCGAATTTAAGTATTATTTCATTTAATTTCCGCACATATTGTGGTGTCGTTTGTAAATTTTGCGCAGCACTTTATTTCTTTGTTTTGTGTATTATCTTTTACACACTTGTGGTCAGTGTGTTGGTTCTGCAGCACTAAGGTATTATACTTGTTTAAGTTGTGTTATTACACCAGATATCTGGCATTTTTATTTTAAGCGCTGAATATCACTCTTTCCTTTTCACATATGCATTCATTAAACATGAAAAAAATAAAGATAATAATAATAAAGATAATACTTGCCTCAAGGAGAAGTTGCCGTTTCAGAGCCCCCAGAGGAACACCTATAGCTTTGCACCACAGCAAGTCTCATTAGATCCCCTTCAGAACACTTGCTGAACCCATGCTGGAGTTGCCTCTCCACAGAAAATCAGGGATGGTGGGGAAAGGGCCGAATGCATTTGTAAGGGGCACACCATGAAAATCATATGTATTAAAGTGCATTTAATGGCTGGGGCGTCACTTTAATGTTTTATGTCTTTACTGTTAGTAGTGTGCCACAGGTACTGATTGTGGAGCTGTACACAATATGACCTATGTTCCACAAGGTATTCTCGGTAGAGCTTACAATCTGTCCACCATTATTTAAGAGAATACAATGTCACTGTAACCTTGTTTCCCCCACAGATGGAGAACAAGCAGATAGAGAGCATCACAAACCCCTCTACCAAGTGAGTCGGCTGTGTTAACATCTGGATGTAATGCCAAACACATCTGCCACCCCAGCCTAGATGATAAATGAGAAAAGAGGTCTAAATAGCTTCTGTGATTAACTTGTCGATTGATTAAATCATGACTGAAGAGTGTTTAATTCTGTATTTCGTATTGCTGGTACTGGAGAGGTCAGACTTTATGTAAACAATATGGCTAGTGATGAGAGTGGTTATGGTTGTCATATTAACTCTTTATTAAGCAAGAAAGTTCTAGCACTGTCTATATTATACTGACACCATACTTAGTTAGCAATTGGCTGTATATGACCACAGTGCACCTTCAATATCAGCACACTTTCACACTGTTCTTATACATTCAAACATACATTGATGCTGAAATTAAACAGAACCTTAATTCCAAGTCACTTTGTAATAGTTATATCTGACTTAGTTTTAGTTAATTAATGCCCGCTAACTTGCCATAGGCAAACGTACACCACCATTATAACCCCTTTAAACAATATTAAACATAAGGCCTTTCCCCCTATGTAACCATCAGTGCCCCAATGTTTGGTAGCACAACCTACCAATCATGTATCCCCAAGGTTTATGCCAAAGTAGTGTCTTGCACCCAAGCCCTTAGGCTAGGTTTAAAAAATGGGCATTTTGTTTTGCCAGGACACTCCTATGTTCTTTTAATAACTTTGGGTATATCTCTATTTCTCTAACTAAGGTCCCTTTCCTTCACACAAACTGAACAGAATATTTATTTAGCCAGAGATCTGTATCCTCATTTATATAACTCCCTTTATATTGTTATTATTCCTTTGTTTACAATTTCTCCTTAACATATTGCATACATCTAAAAATGTCTTATGACCCTTTTTTCTTAACCTGCCAATTTTCTTTAATGTGTGGGTTTTGGTGTATGTAATAATATGTATGGTCTCCTTAAGCATAGCATTTTACTTGTTCTTACTTTCCTCATCCTGAGTCTGTTTATGGTTCATAAATGCTTCCTTCCTCTTCTTCAATATATTTTAATAGAGGATGTCTCTACTCCTGACTGACCCAGCTGTTTTTGTGAAATGGCATCACAGTTGTATGTAACCTTATGGTGTTATGGTAAGCATGATAAGGACACTAGTCCCCATTTAGGGATCTTTTTACTTAAGGCCAAGTTGAATCACGCTTGGTTGAGTTGGCCTTAATAGAGCAACTCTTAGATTCACTAATGTCAATGTGAATAAGAATTTGATCAGTTTTCTTTGGCTAACACAACTACAATGTTATACTGAATTGCAGTTTCCCAGATAAGGAAGGCTTTTTATCTTGAAGTGTGAAGATTCATGGCACAGGTACTTCACTACCTTTTCTTCCCAACATTTAAGAGTAGGGACACTTTCTTAAGCCCAATGATCAAATATGACCATGGAAACTACTAGGTAATCGAGGAGTCTGTGGCTGCAGACCATCATATATCCCCAGTCACGTTGACTCTTAAGGAGACAAGAACTCATCAAACTCCCAATAAGTGAATTGCCAACTTGACTTCAAATGTAAGATTATTATACCCAAAAAGTAAATTACAAAAAAAAGATGTAAGGAGAAGATAGAAATAGAAAGAGAACACAAACCTTAGTAGAATACTATAACGGCTTAAAGTATCCAAAATTTTACAAGATGGCTAGAAAACAAACATGGGAGATGTAGTTGCAGGTTTGCGGACAACCGGCTTTAAGCCAAAGACTGATTACACCAAAAAGCACTGTAACCCATAGTGGCAGCCATCTCACTGTCATGTTCTCAAGATTTACATTTATATTTATTTTGGACTCCACAAAGAAAAAAATAATCTCTTCACATGATCCACCATTTTTGGATCATTCCCTGTTTTCTTGGATCACACATTTTTATATTATCAAGCAACTGACCTTACTGATCAGAGCAAGGTAACCAACCAAGATCGAATACTGTGTTTTTACCCAAGAATTTCAGATGGGAGCTTTGAGACAGAAAGGGCTAGTACTGATAACAACACACTTTGTTAGCATTCTGTTGAAGCTGATCTCCATGTTACTCATTAAAAAAGAAACACATTGCTTTTTCTGTCTGTTCAGTATCACTATGATGTTATAATTTGTTTTGTTTATGATTTGTAATGGATTTGACCTCTAAACACAGCCCTCCTGCTTTGTTCAACTGTCTGTTTCGTAATGCTCAGCTGGCCATAAGACAAATTACAAAATACAGTTCAAAGGAAACCTACAGAAGGGTTTCTGAGCCACATTTCCTACTAGGCTTACTAGTGCACCATCACCATGACCTTGGCTGTAGTGGGAGGAAAAGTGGAGGGGTCTTTGTCTACTTCAATCTAGGGATGTGATGGGCTGGTCTGGGGGACAGGGGTGCAGTTGCTCCCTGGGCCAGTCCAAAAGTCTTCACAAAGGACCGGCCATTAGGTGGCCACAATCCTTTCCCCTATCTCACAGAACGCTGTGCATGCAACTGTAAGTACAGCATTCTAAGACTAAACAGAAGGCAGTCTGGGTACCCGAGCAGCCATATTGTAAAACCCCTGGAACCAACAACAGCAGCATACAGGTATGTACTGTCTAACGTTTTTATTTTTTTTTAAATTAATTCGATATTGATTTTGCTAGCACAGCCTCTATGTAATGTTTCTTTATGACATTCATCCAGTCCCCAGGTGGTGAAGTCTTCAGTTGCTTAGACTTTTTTAAGGGCTCTTCTCTAATTGCACCTGGAGAATACTTCATTTAAATCTTTAAACACCTGAAGTCTCCTGCAAGGTGTTCAGTTGTTTGATGGGCTACCCACGCTCCAACTTTGTGGTGTACCTGCTTCTAACCATGTACTTGTTCCTGCCAGCTCAGATTTATTTAGTGCTACATTGAGGTTTCTGATTCTGGCAACGCATCAAATTAATTAGACTTGTGCATTCGTCTTCGGGCGAACATGAAAACGAACACGAAGAGTGCGTTTTCGTGTTCGTTCCGAAGACACGGCAAAGAGAAGACAGCGGCGGTAAACCGTAGGCGAAGACGAAGACACACACCACGAAGATCTTCGTGATCGTCTTCGTCTTCGTCTACCATTCTCCCCCCCCCTCTAACTTACCTTGTCTTCGCGGCATCGCGGCAGTTCCCGGAAGTGGAAATCCGCAGGTTCGCCGTCACGGGTTACAGGGCAGTGCGAATGAGCCTATTGGTCGCCTACAGGGACCTCCTCTTGCATCAACCAATTGTTGATGCCAGAGGAAGACCCTGCAGGTGACCAAAGGGCTCATCCCACTGGTCTCCCTCCCTGTTAAATTAGTTAAATGTCCGTACGAGCGACCAATAAAGATGTGCCGGGTAAGTTGCAGCATTCGGGTTTTAAAACCTCAATGCTGCAACTTACCCTGCAGATGCCACTGGTCTTTAACTAATTGAACAGGGAGGGAGACCAGTGGCATCAGCAGGGTAAGTTGCAGCATTGGGGTTTTAAAACCTCAATGCCTCAACTTACCCGGCACATCCCACTGGTCTCCCTCCCTGTTCAATTAGTTAGTCTGTGCCGGGTTAAATGTCCGTACGAGCGACCAATAAAGTCGCTCGTACGGACATTTAACTAATTGTTGAACAGTAAGGGAGACCAGTGGAATGTGCCGGGTAAGTTGCAGCATTGGGGTTTTAAAACCCCAATGCTGCAACTTACCTTGCAGATGCCCCTGGTCTCCCTCCCTGTTCAATTAGTTAAATGTCCGTACGAGCGACTTTATTGGTCGCTCGTACGGACATTTAACTAATTGAACAGGGAGGAAGACCAGTGGGATGTGCCAGGTAAGTTGCAGCATTGAGGTTTTAAAACCCCAATGCTGCAACTTACCCTGCTGATGCCACTGGTCTCCCTCCCTGTTCAATTAGTTAAAGACCAGTGGCATCTGCAGGGTAAGTGGCAGCATTGAGGTTTTAAAAGTCTGCACGAGCGACTCTGTTGGTCGCTCGTACAGACTTTTAAAACCCCAATGCTGCAACTTACCCAGCACATCCCACTGGTCTCCCTCCCTGTTCAATTAGTTAAATGTCCGTACGAGCGACTTTATTGGTCGCTCGTACGGACATTTAACTAATTGAACAGGGAGGGAGACCAGTGGGATGTGCCGGGTAAGTTACAGCACCAGGAGTTAACAGTCTGTACGAGCGACCCTATTGGTCGCCAGCAGGATGCTCGTCTGCCATCAACCAATGGCAGGCGAGCCCCCTGCTGACGACCAATAGAGTTGCTCATACGTACATTTAAACTCCTGGCGCCAGAGCTGCGTTAACCCCATATTAACCCCTTAACTGGGGAAACGAAGAAAAACCGAACACGAAGAATGTCCACGAATATTCGCCCGAAGAGAAGACGGGAACAGGCGAATATTCGTGGAATACGAAGATTTTTTTTCCCCCGAAGACGAGCACGAAGACGAACACGAAGAGCCCCCTGTTGCCTAAAAATTTATCCAACTTTGCCCCATTGAAAAATGGCTAATGGTTGCTTGGGAGCATGTACAGTGGCAAGAAAAAGTAAATGAGCCCTTTCGAATTACCCGGTTTTCTGCATTAATTTTTCATAAAATGTGATCTGATCTACATCTTTGTCTAATAATACACAAACAATGATAATCTGTGATGTATTTATGGAACACACACTTAAACATTCATACAGTGAAAAAACTAAGTGAACCTTTGGATTACTGATTGAACTTTCTTTAGCAGCAATAACCTCAAACAAGCGCTAATGAGTTTCCTGAGCTTCTGCTAGCGGACAGCCATCCTGACATTATCCTCTATGTTACCTTGGTAATTCATTGTTCCCTCTGATCGCATGCTATCCAGGCCCCCAAGCAGGAAAGCAGACCTAAATCATGATGCTACCTCCACCGTACTTCACAGTTGGGATGATGTTTTAATGTGCCCTTTTAACACCATATATAGTATTGCGGGTTCTTCCCAAACAATTCAACCTTAGTTTAATCAGTCCACAATTTTTTTTCCAGTAGCTTTGTGACATGTTAAGGTGCTCTTTGGCAAACTTAAGGCGCGCAGCTATGTTTTTTGAAAAGCAGTGGCTTGCGTTGTGATGTCCTGCCATGGACTCCATGCCTGTTCAATGTTTTGCGTATGGTAGACAGACATGTTAATGAGTTCCTTCAAGCTTTTAGCTGTTACGCTAGGGTATTTAAACCTTATTGAGCAGTTTGTGTTGTGCCATTGGAGTCTTGGCTGGGCACCCACTTCTAAGGAGAGGAGCCACAATACTAAATCAATTTCTCTAACTGTGGACTGATGAATATGTAAACTGTTTGAGATTGCTTTGTAACTCTTTCTATCTTTATGCAAATAAACAATGCTTGACTGTAGGTTATCTGAGATGTATCTTTTGGAAGCATGGTTCACATCAGTAGATGCTTTTTGAGAATAGCAAACTCTATTTTTTATGTCAAAGTAGTTCTAAAACACACATTCCTGTTTAATTGATTGGACTTGGTTTGCTAACTCCAGACTCCAATTAGCTTTTGTTGAAGTGAATAGCCTAGGGGTTCACATACTTTTTCCAACCCACACAAATGATTAAATTATGTAATCAGTATGGACAAGAAGAATATGTATTGTGAGTTACAAAAATGTGTTAACTTGTTCATTATTATAACAGATGAAGATCATATCATATTTTTAGACACATTCCAAAGGGTTAACTTACTTTTACTTGTCACTGTACAGTATTTATACTCCTTTATACCAGTGATTCCCGGTGTTTTTTTAAGCTGTATTGCAACTTCCATGGAATTGAATTGGCCCCATTCAAGCCCATGGTCACCATAGAAGTCTATTGAGGTCCATCTTTATCTATGAAGGATGAAATGCAGCTTCCAGACACTGGGGGCCAGACAATATGGGACATGCATGATACCTACAAAATTGCAACTTAGATATTAATGAATTTTGTGAATTGTCTGCTTTTTTCCATACACACATATACCCGGCAGGCAAGTGTATGCAAGATGTGATTTAAGTAGCTTTTAGTTAGTTTGCAAGTTGCACCCACTGTTAAAAATTCCTAAATTTTCAGATATACAGATCATAATTTCCTCATAAGTATTTTGTAAAATTTCCCAAATAAATAATATCAAACTATGATATATAGAATAAATAATGACTTGTTAGAATATCCGTGTGGCATATTTGTTTTTACACCTTATACTTTAATTGTCCTGGAGAGAACCATAAAAGTCTTCTGCTACTAAAAAACAAGTAGTCTGAATGTAGCAACCAGGATAGTATGTAGTCAGCAGGCTTATAAATCAGGAATATATAATTGGAAAGGTTTTAAATATATTGTGAAATGTGGCATGATACTTAGAATAGAATCTGCAAGTCATATAATATCCAGGTAACATTCTATTTGTGTTTTACATACAAGAAACAGCATTACAGCCAAGCTTTCCCTCCATGTAGGGGCAAAGGTTAGAAGAGGGGCCGTGTGTGTATATGCTTAGGCATTTGTGTATAGCATGGAAAGAAAATAAAACTAAATACCTACTAAGTTCTCTTGGGGCTGTAATATGAGAAGTGGACAGGGTTAGATCACAATAGGATCATGATTTCTGTTTCATCCTTGGCAGGTCCCCATAGAGTTTATCCATGAGATGTCTTTTAAAAAATCATCCTGGTGCTAGAGTTGTGAAAATATTAGAATGTAAGAGCTGTTCTCCCTTTGCTCTTGTAATAGAACTGATAAGAACCAGAAATAAATTTTTGAGCAATGGGCAAGGGAAATGCTTGGCCCTTCTTCAGATCAATCCCAGCTGCATTCGGAGAGGGCACTTTCAGAAGCCATCGTAAGCCCATCCTGGCTATCTACTTACTAAAGAGTACAGATGGGGGGGGACATATGGAAATGATTTCTTCCTAAAATCCTAATTCTTCATGTGCTCTCAAATCCTCTGGCAGTGGTAGATCCCACAGTGCCAGTTAATGTTCCCTGTATGCAAGCTACAACTGGTAAATTCCAAAAACAGCTTACTTACAGCTGGCATTTGTAAGTAATCAATGCTTTAATGAGACATAACATGCACTATATTTTGTGTCTATCAACATTATGCTGGTGAGTGAGCAGAATAACAGAGGCCACCTGAATAAGGGGAGCAACATGGGGCACTTTGACCATCATGGCTGGGCCACCTGGGACTTATGTTTTTATATATATATATATATAAAAATATCACTAAAGAGAAAACAGAGAACATACATTGGGTGGGATCATCAAGGCTTCATGCTGTAATAATAACTCTATGGAATGAAGGCATCCACAACAACAACAAAAATTTCCAGTTTTGATTTTCCCTTATACAAGGACATTCCCAAGACAATCCGTCATCCCATACTGGACTCATAATGAAGGCATTTTTTCATCATCAGATAACATGTCATGGCTCTACACTTTTTCATTTGTGGGTTTCCCAGAGGTCACTCAATATGATCCTAATCCAATTGGGTTGGTAATTTGTGCAGAACACACCACTGACAACACTAACCAATTATTAACACATGGTGTCCTCTCACAGAGTTGTGCTCAATGCCTTTACTGAAAATGACCTGAGAATGTTTCCTCTCATCTTAAAATGTGTGAAGATAAATGAGTACACATGTGGCCTTTAGTTTAATAAATCATCTAAATCAGTTGTAACCTTGTTTGGAGCAATCACTGAAAGTATCTTTAGTAAACAGTAATAGAAATATAAAGTTGAGAAATGTTAGGGTTCCATCAATAAAATTCCTACCAATCTTTGGTATTTCAAAGGCTACTGCCTACTAAAGAGTCCCTATAATATTATCTCACTTTACCTCTATCCTGGCCCTTTTAATTATTGCAAACAAACTGATATTGAAAAATATAATTTAAAAACATAATGTTTTCATTAAATGGTTAGTACTGTTTGATCTTATCTAGTATTTGTGACACTTTGAATAACATAGGTAGTATTGCTTATTCTCCTGACCAAGAGCATACCATATCTAGTTATATCTTTATTTTTGTTGAATAAATCATGACACGGTGTAATGTGTCATGTTTTGTTGTTCATCTAAGGTTGTATTTACCTAATTGTTAGACCTGCTAAGAAACAGGTGATGGTTATGTAAAATCATAGAATTCAAAGAGGGCGTACATGGTTTTCCAAACAACCGTAGCTTCTTTCAGCTTTCTGAATGAGCCTTTAATTTCTGAGAAGCATTTTATTATTACATTGGATTTTGCCTTTGGAAGGTGAGTTAATGGACAATGGTAGCAACGTGAGAAATAAGTGTCCTGTAATATCCTACTAAGCCTAAAAAAGTTCTCACCTTTTCTTAGTGAACAGTCCGGGTCAGTTTTGTATTGCTTCAATTTGCCTTAAGTTGAGGTAAAGCTACACTTGCTGGGGTTAGCCATTAAACCAGTGGATTTTAGGACAGATTTCACTTTTGGCAGGTGAGTTTTTCAATTTTCACTATGTATTATGACATCATGAAAGAATTGGGCAGCATACAATGCACATGGCATTTAATATTCTGTCCATCAGTGTTTGTAATGAGGTTGGAGCACTGTGTATACCAAATGGCAGGACTTTATATTAAAAAAACAAAAGCTGGTTAGATCTAGTGTAGTGAGGTACCTGGCTTTCCCATGCCTTTCAACTAACTCATCAACTCTTGGCATAGAGTCAAATTTTGAAAAAGCATTCCGCTTATGGTAATCATTAAAAATCTTGTTGTAACATCAGGCTTTGGTACAAGTAAAATAGGGCTGTTCAATCACTTTGTGATTTGTCTATAACCCTAAGGTCTACATTTTCTTAACCTTTTTTTCAAGAGTTTTTCTACAAAATTTAGGTATTCTGTATGCTTTAATGTTATTAGTTTTTTCAGGAACTGTGGAAAACACATCTTTGTTTAGTCTTCTAAAAAATTATTTTACCTCTTGCTTCTGGTGTACTGACTCTTATCTTTAACATAGAGGGCAATGGCTTTAACCACTACCAGAGCTTCCCCATCTTTCCAAGGCTTAAGTTAATTTTAATGGTAGATTTGCTCCAATTTATGTCTACCTGGCTGTCTTTATAATTTACCCATCCAAGCCCTCCAATGACCTCATATAGAATCAGGAATTTGTTCTCTACTGTGGGAACCAAAACTAGTACTCTGTCTCCAGGTTGAAACACTTCAGGACATGAAGAGCAATAGTTTATTATTGTAGCAATTCTTCTTCTCTGCGTAGCTGTCTTCATTATTATAGCTTACCGTCAACGTAGAGCCTCCGGGCATACCCTCTCACCACATTACTTCTGCCCTTTTGAGAAAACTAATCATCTTACCAGTTTCGCAAAAAAAAACTATAACTAAGTCTTTTATGGCAAAATACATATGATGATTACCTTCCATTTGGTCTTATGATATACTTTTTTACGGCGATTGAATAAAGTTTGAATTTTATTACAGGACTGTGACTACTTTTCTGCATTGGACGAGTGAGTGCACTAAATTTATCTACTCATGTTTGAGGACTTCTCAAACAAAGAAGGGCAATAATTTAAAGCTAACATCAGCCACCACTTTACATAATCTGTATAGAGTTCAACGTGGTCTAAACTCAAGATCAACCAAGCGTCTCTCTGTAAATCATCAAGACTAAAATTGGGTTTTAACCTTACCTAATTTGAAGAGGTAACCAGCTACCACAGGCCTGTTGATTTCATCCTTAGTCTCCTTTAAGACTATACAGCTGGAAAAAGATTCATACAGTTAGTAGCCTATTCCCATCATTTTTAACAATAATACCCAAGGGATTTCCTGTTATGTTCTACTATTGAGTGCCAAGAGGTTGTGAGTACTTGCTCAAGTAAAAACTTGATTTGTGATGGAAAACACAAGTCATTGGGTTTGAGCTCCGGCCAGCTCTCTGAGCTCAGTGTAATACCACTTTAACAAATCTGAGATCTGATAATATTGGTTACGCACACTGTGGCCAGAAGTTGACTTATCCAATATGATTTAAGATTATTGTTGTCATAAGCCTTTTAATATGAACATTTTATGACAGAATGTATATATAACACACTGTTTACAGAAACACGTTTGGCTAGATATTAAGCATTAAATGCAAAAAAACATCTACAGAGACACACTGTATTGACCTACTAGAAGATAAAGTTCCAAACAAATAGGGAGAAAATAATAATACAGTTTTAGGAAAGTGTCAATCCAATGAGTAAGTAAACATAGTGTTAAGGTATAAAAGTCAAGACTGTGTGGTCTTCTATAAAGCACATGCTGGCCAAGTAGATGACAAATATATCAAACTATAAAGATAGCTTAATTGGCGTTGTTAATGAAGTATGTCCAGATTCCAACACTCCAATTGGCTGGAATAACCAGTCTCTGTGGCTCAAGGACAAAACTTTGCTGTGTAAATCTTGCACACGTACACCACTCCGGGCAAGAGAAGTGTGGTAACAGCTGCTTCTTATTGTAAGAGCCCAGTGCAACTACAGTATTCCTGCTGTTTATGGTATCCAATGTAGCTGTCAACATTTATCCCACTAAAATACAGAGTATAAATATCAGAGCATAACTAGGGGGTCAAAACCCAGTGTTGAGTCCACTTTTAAAGTATTTTGTACCTTTACATTGTGTGTTCTGCCAGGAATGGTTAAATATGCTCCCTTAAATTGGCTGTTCTTAATGGAAAGATAATATACCAAAATATTTCTGTAGCATGAACAAAACCGCAAGAAGAATGTTTTTTTTGGTTTTGGGTGCACACAGTCAAACTATGAGAAAACATATTTTTGGAAACATATCACCTACCAGAGGAGAGGTCATAAAGTTTCAACAATGTCTGAAAAGTGCCCTGAACAACAGAAGGAAAGCTCTTCTTTGAAAGCAAAGGAACCTTTGGCTAAATATATAAAACATTTGTATACCTGGGACATCTTTTCATGTTAATGTGCATTGCTTTGAATTCGTCCTACAATATACTGTATGACCAAAAGTATGTGGACACCTAACTGTCACATCAATATGATCTCCAATTCATCCCAAAGGTATTATGGCAATTTTTACAAGCTATGTGGACTGTGGCAGATATAGTAGCAGAGCCGCAGAGTTTAGATGAAGGTGGCATCCTATGACAGTACCACATGAAATCTCGCTGAGCTCTTCAGTATGACCTATGTCATGCCTATGTGCTTGATTTCATACACCTGTTAGGAATGGGTGCGGCTGAAACATCTAAACTTAATAATTTAGGAGGGGGTGCCTACATGTTTAGTCATATGGTGTATTTTCAAAGGTGAATGAATGAAGCGCTTTAAAATGGGTGTCCATGTCACAGTGTAGTGCATTGCAAACAAAGGACCTCCACAAAGCTGTTGATATATTGGCATGTTACACTTTACTAGTTGTAAGCATACCTGGGAACTCTCCAGGTTTCGCCCGGAGATCTCCGGGTGAAGCACCACTTCTCCGGGTCAAGACCCGAATCAAGACCCGCTTCTCCGGGTCAAGACCCGAATCATTTTTTTCCACTTGTCACCTTACCTAGTGTCCTGTTAGTTTTCAAGTTATCCCCCACCCCAGATTCTGTATTCTTGTTTTCAGAAGAGGTTTTCAAGTCATGAGGAAAAAATTCTGAACAGATTGTTAGCAAATTATAATTATTTTCTTTTGAAATTATTATTCCAAATGTGCATACATTTATCATTCAATTTTAATGTGGTGAAGATTTATTTCAGAATATTACCTTTTGGACACTTTCCTTTTATTTATTGCTACTGTCATGAAATTTCCACATTCCCAATAACTCAGCATGAGGTCATGCAAATTGCAAAAACATGCATTCTTAGTGAGTGGGTCAATTAAACAGTCTGCTAGGTTAAAGGAGCTTTTAATGTAGCTGAAAACCTTGTACATTTGTGTTACTGGAACGAGGTCTATAAACCAACATTACGTGGTTTTACAGTTAAACTGCTTCTTTATGCACCCTCACTAACAAATTCCATTAATTACATACAGAAACCAGGGATAGGCAAAGTGTCAGTACAAGGACACCAGTGTCCGTAGCAAGGATTGTGAAGGTCCATAGAACATCATTAAATTGTCTACCACAGACAATCTAGTCCAAAACCCCCAAGTGTGTTTTGTGTTTTCTACATCCCCAACAGTCATTCCTCACACTTTTTGTGCTCTTCAGGGCTCTTAAAGGCCTCGGATGTGGTATGATCTGACAGGCAGGCTGTTTGGAGGACAAGAATGGCACTGCTGTTTGGGGCAAAGATGACAGAGGCAGATGGCTCATTGGCATCATATACACATTTTAAGCACTTACTACACATTGGCATAATGTACACATTTTATTTATGCATTTTATTAATGCATTTACTGCTCCTTTGCATCATATACATCATTTAGATATTTTTATTGCTATACATCCTTTGTATGTACTTACTGCTCATTGCTTATATTATATATACCCCTTGCTCATTGACATCGTCATACATATCCTTTATATGCCCACTCAAACATGTGAACTTCTTTACTCCACTTCTGTCAAATCTGACATGGACTCCAGCCCAAGATCTTTTGGACCAAAAGCAATGCCTGTTTTTTGCAGTTGTCATGATCGCTGTTGCTTCTACATTCTATGTTTCACAACAAAGTATGAATGAGTACAGTACTTACAAATGTATGAGTGTTTTGGTTTCCGAAGTGGACACTTTTTATTATTGATACACTTGCAAGTAGCCCTCTATCATGGTAAATTTGCATTTTTAAAAGACTTTCTGTCACATTTCCAATGTGACACGAACAAGAATTTGAATGCTACCTAAACTTTTTGCCAGATGCTTTATGGATAGCTTGCAGGCACATGTTGCATGTGTTTTTTTTGCTCGCTTCCAACTCAGCTATTCTTCCCAGCCCGAGAGCGCATCGTTAACAGATCTCTGGGCCAACAATCTGTTAACAGCTGACTTTTAAAAAAAAAAGGTGTTTGAATTTCAAGATCCATATATGGACCTCACATTTTAATCAGAAGTTATGAACATGTATTTGTAATGTTCAATGTGTATTATTTAAAGCTTAAATACCCTTATCTTTTGGAACATTTACAAAAATGTGTAAGTGGGATTCCTGCAAACCCCCCACAATGAATAAAGTCTTCTGAAATCTTGGGCTATATTTATACCCTGTGTATGTTCAGATGTTTTAATCTGTGGAAACCGAGAAGAACCTCCAAGTTACTATACAGAATTTTCTACTGCTTAAAAAAAAAAAATGATGAATCCAGCAACCTAAAGGGTTTTGGTCAGAGGCTTAAACGTAATATACAAAAATATTTAATCACGGGGAGGGTGGTGGATAAGTGGAATGGTCCTTCTGCAGTGGTGGTTAAATTTATTATAGTGTAGGATTTTAAGCATGCATGGAATAGGCATTAGGCTAACCTGAACATGAGGCTTGACTAAGGACTAATGTTTGAGGTCTTATACAAGGTAGACAAAATAGGCAGACTAGTTGGGCTGAATGACTCACAACTAAATTATAATATAAAATGTTAAAAAGACTTCTTAAATTAAATATCTCTTATATATATATATATATGTGATGCAGTTTTCCATAATGTAAAATGTGAGTGCGAATGAATGAAGGATGTAGACTCATCAAAGGAAGCAGGGCTTACACCCTGGGCCCACAAGCACACATGTTTGTTTCTACATCAACTTCTATAGGTCTTGATGAAGAGTTTGTTTAGCCATGCTGCTTGCTCATTTACACTACAGAGGTCTGTGCCTACCTGGAACAGGCTGTTTAGTCTTATCCCCCATCAGTCCTTCTGAGGCAAGCCACCAGAATATGACAGTATTTTAGTGAGACTTAATACATAGGAAGGAGCAATGAGGAGAGGTTACTTACAGTATGTGCTGGGAATGCTAGCAGACAGCACCGTACAAAAATATACCATGGCATAAATCCCCTTGCTGCAAAGCTAATTACATTTTTTGACCGACTTATTTAGCACTTGCTGTAATCAATTCACTTTACTGTCTATGATGTAGACTATTGAATGCCACCCATAATCAACACAATCAAGGAGTCACATGCAAACATGTATGTTTTACTGATGAATTTTCACAGAAAAGAAAAACTATTTGATAAAATAGGCACAACTGCTTTAATTTACTGAAACTTGTTTGTTCTATATTAACTACTGTAACACTAGACATGTAAGGATCAAATCACATCAAGTGGACACTCTCCATATGGATTTCTCTCTGTTTTTTTTCTCTTTTATTGTCCCTCCTGAAGATACTTGTGTCTAAATCTGTGGTTGTCACCAGGAGTGTCTCAACTAACTGTGTGAAATGAAGCAGGAGGGTGGTGAAGAATGATCTCTGCAACATGTTTTTGGCAGCTGCAGGTGGAAAAGTCCTTGGCTGCCTCTGATTAGTAAAGGTTCTGTTTCATACTAATCAGACCTTTCACTAGGGGTAAGTTCCGGTCAACGTAGTCACTGCATCTAGGCTGCAGCTTAGCATAGAAAAAAGGCAACTAAGTTAGAGTGACCAGAGTTCCCCTTTAATGGATTAATGGAGACATCTGATCAGTCTACCATAACTAGAAGTAGACCAAAAAGAGCATTTTCGGTACAATAACGTTTTTTTATAAATGTTCAATGGAGCATAACAATCTGGCTTTAATAAGCATTAGGTTTATAGTTCTAATGTTTGCTATAACACATTTACA
This sequence comes from Spea hammondii, assembly GCA_029215755.1. Classification (NCBI taxonomy): domain Eukaryota; kingdom Metazoa; phylum Chordata; class Amphibia; order Anura; family Pelobatidae; genus Spea; species Spea hammondii. The sequence goes on from JARDYJ010000002.1 coordinate 81,172,790, forward strand.
TCCACAAATAAAATGTTTATTTTCCTAATTGTTTTCATTTGTTTGAATTGTAAGTCACAAATAAGGTACTGATGTTTCCCCATACAATTCTAAAACAAATGAAAACCATATATATGCGTTTTTATGGTCTGAATGCGGAAAGTAATCTGTACTCATTTTTTAAGTGTTAATTGGTCCCCTAACTGGCACATCAGTAGATATAATTGTCTGGATTCAATTACTAAAGATACACTTTGAATAGCAATCCTCTCTTAGACTGCTTAGAAAAACACAATGTTATATTTACATATCCAAGACAACATGTCAGTTTTACTTTTGATACACTTATCTTTGGCACTTAAATCCAGCCCAGTCACAACTAGATCCCCATCTAGAATGTCACAATGGAAATATGGAAATACACAAACTTTCCTAAACTCTGCTAAAAGTTTAATAAAAGTCCAAACCTTTATTTTCCCACATTTACTAACAACTGAAATCTTTTTCCCATCATAGTCTGCTGCTGCTACCAGGCAGGGTTATTTCTTACTTACCTGTAGCAAAATCATCAACTGGGTGTACCGGAAACATTAACTCAATGACAAACATGTAGATCTAAACATTAATTTCTTGAACACATAACCCTGGAATCTAAGCAATTCAACGGTAACAAATACCGTATTGGCTCAATTATAGGCCGCACCCGATTATAGGCTGCCCTCTTAAAGTTTGGTGGTATTTTAAAGAAAAACATATTTTTAAAGAAATAATACACATGTGTGGAATGGTAAAACAGTATTTTATCTAACGAACAGGAATACATGTATTTTAACATTTTGGTGTCTATTATGCAGTTAGTCAGCATAGGTTATATACAAACAGAAATTTGGAAAACCAAAAGCCACCCCTTAATTCATAATGCACCTTACTTATATGCCACTCTGCCCTCCTGATCTGATATGCCACTCTGCCCCCCCGATATGCTTTATGCCCCTTAGATATGCCACTCTGCCTACTGATATGATTCATGCCCCCCAGATATGCCACTCTGACCCCCTGCTCACTTACCAATGCATCCCAGAACTCCCTGGTATCTAGCGGGGCAGCCGGTGGACGTCTGCGCGATGTGCGTAAACAACCTCTGCTGCTGCTCATCACTTCAACTGGGGCTTCTATGCCGGTACCGGCAGCAGCTAATGTTGTCTGCGCACATCGCACAGACGTTTACCGTCTGCCAGAGAGGAAGATACAGGTCCCCTGCAGCTCTCCAGGGGATCCTCATTGCTGGGAGCCGGTGAACGTCTGCACTCAGACAACATCCACTGCTGCCGGCTGGTACTTCCGCTGGGGCTTCTATGGTGGATCCACCGGCTGCTAGCAAAGAGGATCCAGGTCCCCTGCAGCGCTGCGGGGGACCTGGATCCTAACTTTGCTGCTTGCCTGCAGCAGGGCTACATGAATAAGAAAAAAACAAAACACTTGCCCGGCGCCCGGAACTGCATGTCCCGGGCATCGGGCGATATGAATTGCGCATCCCTGCGCTAAACCCCGATTATAAGCCGCACCCCAACTTTGAAGCCTTTTGGTGGGGGACAAAGTGCAGCCTATAATCGGGCCAATATGGTATATATAAATAACAAATATATATAAATACACACACAAACTACAGTTCAAAATCTTGGGTTCACTCGGCTGTTTTCATGGAAAACAAGGGCATTTCTAGTTGTAAAATAATTGCAAAAAGTTTTTCTAATGATCAGTTAGTCTTTTAAACTTAAATTTGGATTAGCAAATACAACCTGCCATTAGGAACATAGGAGTGATGGTTGTTGATAAAGGGCCTCTGTACACCTTTAAAAATATCCCATTAAAAAACAGCTGTTTCCAGCTACAATAGTCATTTACAACATTAATGATGTCTACACTGTATTTTTGAGCCATTTGATATTATTTTACACAATTTGCTTTTCTTTCACAAACAAAGACATTTCTAAGTGACCTCAAACTTTTGAATGATAGTATACATATGTAAAAAATATCCAAGACATCCCCTTTAACCAAGAAGCAAAGAAATAGCTTGAATATGTGGCCTTTCAAACACAGTGATTCTCAGTGTCGGTCTTCAGGTCTGCCTGTGTGTCCTGTCTATCTTCACATGTGGACATGTGTTACAATTAGTGTTTAATTAATTCCAACACAATGATACTATTGAAAGATCCCCCACTGCTTATCTGAGGACAGACAGTGAGCATCTTGACACTTGAAGATCACACTAACTTGATAAGGAACAGTGTGCCATCTTTTTTTACCTTTCTCCTTTTTTTGTTTCTGATCCATAACACATCTTTAGAAAGACTACTGTGATCAGGATATATTTTACATCTCTTTTTAAATGTTTAATTGATGTTTTTAGGAGTTTGCATTGGGAGCTAACAGGTTTAGATATACAAAGATGCATATTTATGATGGGCAATAGCCCTGTCTCATTAAGACATGCAGCACTTGGTGATATGAAGGTTGTGCCAACCCTGCATCCAGTGTAAATGGGTCGGTTGGGGAAATCAGAGATCTCCCTTGTAACCAGCCCAGTCTGCCTAGGCCATAATATGTCACTAAGCACACATAGCATTTATTCCTTCAAAAAGCAAACTCCCGGGTTGATCAGTTTGTTCATGCATTTTACGCATTCAGAAAAGGCCTTGCTAACTATTGTGATGGTTGTAGCCCTTAGAAGTTGCGTAAAACATTGCAGATTTCGCCATGGGATGCTTTGATTTAAAGAATGTTGCCTGCTAGCATCAGCATTTTTTACCCACAGTAATGAATATGTTTGTAAAGAGGTCTTGGTATATTATGTAACCTTTGATACAACAGTGGGATTTATAGGGGTGCAGCTGTGTCCAGGCTCTCACGCTCAGAGGGCTCACCAGCTTTTCTCAGCTGCATCGATGGATCCACATTTCATACAACTGGTGTCTGTTGGAAGGAAGCAAAAAGATCTGAACATTGGATGGCACACATTTTCAGTTAATTTGCTTCTCGGATATCTACCAGTTGTAGTAACAGATGTCATGTGCTAGTATGCTCTTTCATTTCCAGGAGCAACGGACACCAAGAATTCAGATCCCAGGACTGTGAGAGATATAGATTGTAAGCTCATTTGAGCAGGGCCCTCCACATCTGTTGCTTCTGTATGTCGCCTTCTTATGTTATATGTTATATGTTATGATATAATAATAATTATACTAATTGTTATAGCCTGTCTACCCTTTGTACAGCGCTGTGGAATCTGATGGCGTTATATAAAACAATAAATAATAATATAAAGGGGAAGTGTGATATAAATGTTAGTTGTGTCTATTTTTTTTAACCTAATAATTCGGTTATTCGATCTAAACCCATTCAGAATGACTAAAGAAAAAGTATAAACTTTTTCAATTTTAATTCTACTAATTGCCAAGTAAGGTCTGTAATATACAATTATTTAGCCAGGGGGTCCATCATGATTAGCGTTTTATCTAGCCATAAAAGGAGGGCTGGAAAATTAGTGTTGTAATAGAAGAATTAGTCCAGCAAAATGTCTATGACTGACCCACATTACTGGACTTATTACAGCCTACCAACCATGGCTAGATCCATTTACACCTTTGTCCATATACAGTTCTTTGCTTATAGCGCATCAAGTCTTAGCTCGCACACCTTTATATTTATTTTATCTTTAATATAACACCAACAGTTTCTGTGTAAAATGGAGTTTTACATAAAAACAGAGGTTGTGGCTAATTAAAGCAGAGAGATATTGCATGTATGTGCTATCGTTCCTTTGACCGTCGCAATATGTAAATCATATGTGCTTTTGCATAATAAATGATTTTGTTGCAAGGTTTGAAAAGTTGTCTTATCACCGTAGCAACGAATGTAATCTTAGCGATTTCTCACTGCTTTAAGAAATGTGTTCATGAGCCACACTTCATCACTGTATCAAATCCTCACACTAAACATTTTGATAGTGTTTAAATTCCGTGTGATGTTGGCGAAACACACTCTGTGCTCCGCTGGCAGTATCTTTATAAAAAGAGAAATACAAACATCTGTAGGTGGGGTGTTGGATACTGTTCTACTTTCAAAGGAACAGTTTGAGAACATGCCAGGAAAGTACTATGTGCCAGACTCTGTTGATATCACGGTGCGTCCAAATGTTGGCGCTTGGTTTGCCAAGTGAAAATGGTGTGTGGCTATTAATAGTATATGGGGTTAAAAACCTTGTCCGAGAGTTTAACTACCTCATTAAGCTCATTTCATGAGTGCTTTTTTGTTCCGATTTTAGTGTTTTTGCTTTTGATCTGGTCTTTTTTTTTGTGGCCAAGGTGGGATAAGAGGTTTGCTGGAATTATTTCCATGGACTCATTTCTTAGTGCCAGCGAGGTGCTAGCCCACTGTCATCCTGTATCTGTCTAGCCAGTATTGAAGAGGTTAAGTGATAAAGCATCATTTCAAGTGTGGTGTGGGACTTGTTCCAGCTTCAGTTGTACAAACAGTGGGAGGAGGGAAAAGGAGATATTGCGGCTGGAGGGGGCTGCTTACAAAAACTTCCTGGAGTTGACAGAACAACGTGGAGAAGAGACACAGAGAGCTGTTTAACTAAAGCAGGGTGGGAGAGATTAAACAGGGCTTTTCAGCGAGTGAGTGAGGTGAGGTGAGTGCATGGGTGAGCTCTGCCAGAGAAAGACATTTCAAACTTCACCTGCAGCAGCCATTGGACTTGTAGTAATTTAAAAAGTAAAGTGGTACAAGAAAGTCACTATAATGTTGAAGACCATGGCCTTGATATTGCCTAGGTGCTGCCTCTTTTTGATGGTGGTCAACATAGTGATGGGTTCTCAACACAAGGGAGTGGACATCCCCGAGAAGCGTCACCACAAGGTGCAGCATGGACACTGTAGTTACACCTTTCTCCTTCCAGAAGTAGATAACTGTCACTTCCAGGTGTCCAATTCTCTGCAGAGAGATGCACCTTCTCAGCCAGAGCATCATTGGTCCAGCAAAAGGCTGAAGGAGCTGGAGACTATCATGGAAAACAATACACAGTGGCTGCAAAAGGTGAGAGTATATGAAGGTAAACTAGGACTAGCCACTTCTTGTGGCTGTACATGTTTTCATTTTATCCTATTAGTTTTATAAATCATAATTCTTATAAACGTTGTCTGTAGCTGAGGTGGCTGATTACATTTCTTGCTGTTTCAGTGCCCTCCAGTTGAAGGTATTTGGCTTTGGTTTGTTTCACTTAATTGAAATGACACAGAATTATTGGTTTTCTTTTTCTTTTTTGGGATTTATTGATTACATTCAGAAGTGTATTCAGTAAGCAGTGAGCTTTGAGAGAGTTGCAATGAAGTGATTTATCACACCTCACTGTAAGAATTATGGATTTTGTAGACTGCGTTTGGTTATTGATGAAGGAGAAACTCACCAGTGCCATCACTATGATGCAGAGTTAATGCAGTGAGAAATGATTTTTCATCTTTGGCTCGCGTCCACTCTGTTTTATGAATAAATGCCCAATCTTTGTAAATAAGCCTCTCTGTACACACTAATTTTCCAATATTTATTATAGTAATTATTTATTATACATTATTGACTAGTAAATGTGTTTTTTTCAGAGGTTAATTTAATTTGTTATTTAATTACATAGCTAACCAGGTCTTAATCAGTATTCAAACATATTTCTAATTGCATTGATCATGGATCAAGGAAAACCAAAGCTCATTTTAGACAAATTATAATTTTGTCCATAAAGGGGACAAATTTATTTCAGAACTTCAACAGAATAATCCCTGGACCAATCACTGTTTAAATTAAGATGTCCCATGCCAAAAATTGTGCCGGAGTTGACATCACTCATTGTGGATAATGCCCTTTTCAATAAGAAGAGTTCCCTATATGGATTTTTGTTCAAACAAAATTATCAATATTAGAAAAATGTATATTGTTCTATAGAAATTAGAGAAAAATTAAAAAACAATAAATGTTTTTACTTTATAGTGTGCAATCTATTCTTGGCAGAGAGAGATTGGCTTCCAGTTGTTTTTTTAACCTTAACAAGTCCATATTGTCATCTAGGCTTTTTCATCTAACGCCCTGTCTGCTACATATCCACTCATTAGCTCTGTGAGCTTGTGATTTAAATGTTGTGTAGTAGCTCTGTGTTATCACGGGATGTTCACAATGTCTGGTTGACATTGAATGTACATATATGTTAGAAGTGGATATTCTAACTCTGCATTATCAGCACATACACGCATCCTATGAGGTAATTTTGTGAATGTACGCCTAGGCTGTGACTCTGTATATATATTTATACTGTGTGGTTTTGCTTAGTAGTAATGCCACGTAATAAAGGGAAAATCCCACAGTTTTCGGGTTTTTAGTGATGGTATAGAACCTATTGCTGTGTACTTAGTAGGTTAGTAGCAGTGTGCTGGAAAACTTACCTGAAGTTTTCCATGGTTGTCCTTGCTTCCTGGTTCCCTCCGTCTTTTCAGGCTGCTCCAGTGTCACCTTTCCCAGCCAGGCTTTGGAGCAAATAGGGTGGATCAAAATCAGAAGACACCCTGGGGAAACACTGCTACAAAAACCCCTTAATTATATATAATATATTTATATACAATTATATATTTACCTCAGTGCATCCCAGGATTAATATTTAACAGGGCTGGTAGGGGAACACTGGCAAATGAGGACCATAATACAAGTTCAGACAAGACAGTATAAAAACTGTTTTCTTTAACATATGCTGATATGTAGTACACACAGAGGGGTCACATGTTTTGGGTGCATTAAGTAGGAAGGGCCAGGGGCCTGTCCAGCCGAGGAAAGCATTAGCTGCAAAAGGAGGTCTGTGCAAATAGCCCGACAGCAGGAGATGGACCCCATGGATTCAACCAGTACAGCATGAACACAGTGCTTGTTGTGTTGGGCAATGTAGAGGCCCAGATAGGCCTTGCCTCGTCATTGCCCAACACAACAAGCAAAGTGTTTCTGCTGTTCAGTTCAGACAAATAGATGAATTACAGTGCAGGGAATAAGAAACAACTGGGGGCCTTTGCCACCAGGGGCCCTGGGGCAAATGCTACTTTTGTCTCTATTGCTAATCTGCACTGGGGCTCTGGTGATGTAGAACAGTGGAGGCTGCCATAGGCCTGGTCAGCCTAGGCAAGAACATGCTGCTATCTGTTCAACTGACGTCAGGTTATTTTTTAAGCAGTTTCTCCAAGAATCGGGGATGTGTATGGAAAATGTTTGCTGCACAGCTGAATTCAGACAATTTCAACTCTTTAGAAGTAGTAGCAGACCTATATCTTTGCGACGTTTTAGTCTAACTTTTCTAGGAACTCTGTACAATTCTATACTCCTTATCTGTACATAAATGGCTTGACCGTTTATAAATGGTATAAATACACTCCTTTATTCACATAAATAGTTTTTATGAGGTCCCAAAAAAATCCTAGTAAAGCCATTTGAAATATTAGGAGATGTGTGTTGTACTGCTGCTTACAGAGCAAGGGTCTTACATTTTAATTAAGTATTCCAGATGGAATACATTTAATCCAGCAGATGTTTTTAAAACTAAATAGAACAGAAAAATGCTACTAAAATATTATATGTTCTTATGGCCTGCACTTTAATATAAACACTTGCCGTACAAAGAGTGGGATTGTTATGTTCTCCAAAAGGTGAGATGAGAGTTTCTGTGGAAAGAGAAGATAGATCATTATTCTGAGTTTACATTAACTTTCCTCAATTAAGGCAACTCATCATCTCAGTCTCTCTTTGGCCACTGTGTTATAGACTAGCTGCTAAATTTCATGGTAATACACATGTTTCGTGTTGCTTTATTCTGTATAGTGGAATTCTTTGTTATACACATTACAATAATGATAATTTTTGTGGCTGTTACAGCAGTGACTTGTGATTATGACATATTCAGAAAGCACCAGAGAAAGCCGCAGAACAGATGGAATAAGGTGCTCTGGGATTTCAAAGATTCCAATAGTTGTGGCTGGTAGGGGCTTATTTAAAGACCAAAATAAACTATGTTCTATTTGTTTAGGAAAATTCCCAGTCTAGCTATATGGAACATTCACTCATTGCACAAATTAGACTTCATGCACATGAAAAGCTTTTTTTCCCCCAGTTAACAACTACTGACAGCAGTGGATACTAAAAGCAATCAAAAGACTTAGTTTGCTTTCAAACAAGCCCAGGATAAGAACCAACTCCACCAGTCTTCAAAGCACCACATGGGCATGCCCGGGAACTCTTCGGGAGAAGCAATTTGCAATTTGATATGCAATTTGACAATAAAATTAACAGAAATTAAGACATATGGTTACAGAAGCAGAAGAGAGTGCTGTGCGAGGCAGGGAGGATGGATAGTTTCTTCAGCATCAAGTTAAGCATATTAGGATGGTAGGTTGTATCCTTCTCTGAAGAGGTGGGTCTTTAGTTAGAGTAAGTTTAAAGTTTGAGTAAGTAAGAGAGAGTGTGATATAATATGGTAAAGAATTCCAGAGAATAGGTACAAAAGCGACAAAATTCTAGATATGCCAGTGGGAAAAAGTGATAATGGTTGAAGAAAAAAGCTAGGAGGAGTGAAAGGGTTGGTAAGGAGATAAGAAAGGGGAGATAAAAGGTCAGGAGTTTAAAATAATTTTGCAAGGTATGGGTAACCAGAAGAGTAATGAGATAAGAAGATTAGCCTGGCAGAGGTGTTTAGAATGGATTGGAGTGATAAGAGGCAGGAGCGGTAGTGGCCAATTAGGAGGGAGTTTCAGTAATCTAGATGAGATATCACAAGGGAATGGATTTGTATTTTAATAGTCACTTGAGAGTCAAGTGTGACACTAAAGCAATTAAATTGTGCATAGTGAGGATGGGGAAAGGTAAATAAGTTTGTCTTCAGCACAGTGGTGGTAGTGGAATCTAGAAGAAAATATAAATTGTCATAGGGTGTGTAGGGAAGAGTAGAGGCCCTGAAAATGAGCCCAGAGGAACACCACCAGAAAGATGTAGGGGATAAGTACAAGTGCCAGAGAAAGAGAAACTGCAGGAATGGTCAAAGAGGTAGAACCAAGAGAGAGCCATGTTATGGAGGGCATTCGATAGAAATAGGAGAGTGTTTTAAAATAGACTTAGGAAGTATTCTATTATCAAGCACTACCCTATTTATTCCTACAGCTTGAAAATATCAAAGATTTTGCTGTCTAATGTCTTAACATTTACTCTCATTTTACACATGATTGGAAATATCCAAGCTGTAGGAAGAAATAGGGGAGTGTTTGATAATAGACGTAGGAAGTATGATTCCTAAGTCTATTATCAAACACTCCCACATTTCTTCTTATAGCTTGGAAATATCCAAGTTTCTGCAGTCTAATGTCTTAACATTTACTCTTCTTTTACACATGAAAATTTTCTGATGACTAACTGATACTAAATAAATGTTCCTGCTTTTAATTCTCTAATAAGAATGGTATGTGTTTCATGTTAATTATGAAAAATATAATTGTTACATTTTATAAATAAAACAGCATGGTACTGAATCTTTGTTTTTTCCTAAGGATCAAAGGGTTGCTACCACATTATAAGAAAGTGAACATCTGATGATACAAATATATATCTCTCTGTGGTGTACCATCCCATTTAGAGCTCATAAACCCTTGTGTATTTTGGCAGCCATAACCTTAAAAAGCGCTTTACAGAACCGTTTAAGCTTAGCCATATTCATACCATCCCATTTAGAGCTCATAAACCCTTGTGTATTTTTCATAGCTATCATGCGTTAAACTTCATTGTTAACCTTATTTATTTTATTTAATGTATTGTTAACCTCATTAAACCTTAATGTTAATTGAGTTTAGAAATAACAATGTATTTTTTTTATTTTATGGCAGTTGGAGGGTTATATCCAGGATGGTGTTAGGAATGATGTGGGAGACTCACGCTATGTTGTACAAAATCAAACAGCCACCATGTTGGAAATCAGCACCAATTTATTAACACAGACTGCTGAGCAAACACGTAAGCTGACTGACGTGGAGTCCCAGGTATCTTCTCATATTTGTGCATCTACACACATTCAAAATGTGCCTTTCTCTACCTAGATCAAGATTTACAACCCAGACACCTGAAGTATAAGGATTACCGATCACATTTCACACATAACACCTAAAAAATAAAATAAGAAAATATAGGGGTGGGTAGGATTGGGAAGCGCTATTACTAAGTAACCTCTCAAAATGTTGCATTTGAGGAAAGTAAAAAAACCTGCATATTGTGAAGCCATTATGAAATGCCTCCTATGCGGTATTATTATACACTGATCAGCCAAAACACTATGACCACTAGCTTAATAATGTGTAGGTCCCCCTTTTTGCTGCCAAAACAGCCCTGACCCGTCGAGGCATGGACTCCACTAGAGCTCTGAAGGTGTGCTGTGGTATCTGTCACCAAGACATTAGCAGAAGATCCTTTAAGTCCTGTAAGTTGTCAGTGGTGATAATGTTATGGCTGGTCTGTGTATTTCGAGTGTAATATACAGTAGCAAGAAAAAGTAATTGAACCCTCTTGAAATTACCTGGTTTTCTGCATTAATTATTCATAAAATGTGATCTCATCTGCATCTAAGTCACAAGTATAAACAAACACAAAATGCTTAAGCTGATTTCACACAAACAATGATAATCTTTCATGTCTGTATTGAACACACCCATTAAACATTGACAGGGATTGTGGGGAAAGTAACACTTGGATTTAATAACTGATCGAAGCTCCTTTGGCAGCCATAACCTTAAAAAGCGCTTTACAGAACCGTTTAAGCTTAGCCATATTCATAGGATTTAAGGTGTAATTGGCTCTCTTGAGATCATTCCACAGCATCCTTAAAAAAAAGGCGGATATTATCCTTTTAAAACCATTCTGTAGTAAATGTACTTAAACTATTTGCATTTCACAACTTCTACTGAGATTCAGCTGGCTGACATTATCCTGTATGCCACCTTAATAACCTTCATTCATTCCTATTCATTGTCCCCTTGATGATGACAAGCTGTCCAGTCTCAGAGGCAGCAAAGCAGCCCTTAATAATGATGCTTCCTCTACCATACTTCATTATTTGGATGATGTTTTCATGTGGGTATGTGGTGCCTTTTTTACGCCATAGACAGTGCTGTGTGTTCTTCACAAAACATTTTCCAAGTAGAGTTGTAAAGAGTTAATGTGCTCTTAACACATCAGACAGTGATGTTAAATTGGAGAGCAGTAGCTTCCTCTTTTTTGTCCTGTCATTGACTCCATGCTTGTTCAATGTTTTGCATATGGTAGACTCATGAGCATAAATGTTAATCAGTTCGAATGACTCCTTCATGCCTTTAGCTGTTAGCTGTCATCTTGGCTAGGCACCCACTTCTAGGTAAAGAAGCCCCAGTAATAAATCGTCTTAATTTATAAACAATTTATCTAACTCTGGACTGATGAATATGTAAACACTTTGGGATTACTTTGTTACCCTTTCCAGCTTTTTGCAAATCAACAATTCTTGATTTTAGTTCTTCTGAGATTTTTTTTCTGTGAAGGATTGTTTACACCAGATGATGTTTTTTGACAATAGCAAAATGTTTGAACACACCTCCAATCCAGTTTTATTGATTGGATTTCAGGTTTTCTAACTCCTGGCTCCAATTAGCTTTCGTTGAAGTGATTAGCCTAAGGGTTTCACATACTTTTTATTATTGTTATTATTATTTTTTGTTTTATATAACTCCATCAAATTCCGTAGCGCTGTACAATCGGTAGATACATAGATATAACAAGTAGTATATAACATAACAATTTGTCTTACAGAAACAACAGATGAGTAGGGCCAAACAAGTTTACAATCTAGAGGGATTATGAGTGTATTACACAATTTTTCCAATTTACTGTGAATGTATAAATGATGTATTCAATATGGACAAGAACAATAAAATTATTTGTGTCTTATTAGTTAACAGATTTTGTTTGTTTATTATTGTAACTTAGATGAAAATCATATCATATTTTAAGACAAATGTATACATTAAGGGTTCACATACCGTACTTTTCCTTGGCACTTTATTACCTTTATCTTTTTTGATTCATATTTCATTTATTTCCTAAGTGGCACTCCATATCTTATTTCCTCCCTAGCTACATGTGTTTTTTTACATCCACAAAACGTGTATTTTCTTGTACTTCCTCAGAATCTGCTTCCTACGTCTTCTGTATCCACTATTTGTAAACCAGACCAACTACCATAGCATTCCGTTTCATTCTGTGTTTTCATACTAATCCTTACATGTGTCTTGGATTTACATTTAGAATAGTATGTACTATAGCAATGTGGCTGATATCATGGGTGATTTGACCCATGTTTGTTATGTCTGTTAAATCAATCATTTATATTTGCACTCAAATGACCAGATCTCTGATTCACATTTTCTTCATAGGTCTCTCTTTGTACCATTACCAACAGTGTTATTTAATTTAGATTATTTTGAGTCATTCACATAGTTGATACCCACATATTATAACTAACTAAATCCAGGACATTTTCTTTATCTGTAACTTTATCTAAATGCTGTCCCAGGTTCCCTTTCCCAGTAGAATTTCTCAGTGCTTATTTTACGACATTTCAAACGTGCTGCTATTAATATGTGTTTCAGGTTTTAAACCAGACGACCAGACTACAAATCCAGTTGTTGGAGAACTCACTCTCCACCAACAAGCTGGAGAAAGAACTGATAATGCAGACTCAGGAAATCAACAAACTGCGGGAAAAGAATGGGTAATGGTCATTACATTCAGACTATTACTGGCTGAGTGTCCATTCCACATCTTGAGCTACATTTTGATGGGAAGGGTGTGGTTCCATTTGAAAAAGCACAGATGATACCCCAACTTTATGCAATTTATTTCATTTCTCATTTGTATGTGCTTAGTGTTTGAAATGCAAAGGTTTTAGTCCTATTCTGTTTCGGTTGGTGTCCCCCAAGGTTCAGTCCTTGGCCCTCTGCTGTTCTCTCTTTATACTTCCTCTCTTGGCACACTAATCAACTCATTTGGCCTCCAGTATCACCTATATGCAGATGATACCCAAATCTACCTGTCTTCTCCTGATCTCTCTCCATCTCTCCTGTCCCGTATTACCAATTGCTTGTCTGCTATTTCTTCATGGATGTCACAACACTACCTGAAACTTAATCTTTCTAAAACTGAACTCATTATCTTCCCTCCCTCCATCTCCACTCCACTACCTGAATTCTCTATCACCATTAACAACACGACTATCTCTCCTACTAACCAGGCCCAATGCCTTGGGGTCATCCTTGACTCAAACCTCTCCTTCATCCCTCACATTCAGTCCCTCGCCAAATCCTGCCGCTTGCACCTAAAAAACATCTCTCGTATCCGCCCGTTCCTCACCCAAGAATCCACAAAAACACTCGTTCATTCCCTTATCATTTCCCGTCTTGACTACTGCAACACTCTTCTGGTTGGCACTCCACTGTCTCGACTCTCTCCTTTACAGTCTATCCTAAATGCCGCTGCTAGGCTCATCTTCCTTGCACGTCGCTCCTCTTCTGCTTCCCCCCTCTGTGAAACCCTCCACTGGCTCCCAATTACCTTTAGAATTAAATTTAAGATCCTGGTACTGACATATAAGGCCATCCATAATACTGCTCCTCCGTACATTTCTGACCTCATTAGCAAATACTCTCCTACTCGATCCCTACGTTCCTCCCATGGGCTAAGGCTCTCCTCCTCACTCATCACCTCTTCCTTTTCCCGTCTACAAGATTTCACTCGAGCTGCCCCATATCTCTGGAATCTACTCCCAAGGAACCTTCAGCATTCTCCCTCCCTCCCAACTTTCAAGAAACATCTAAAAACCCACTTCTTCAGAGAAGCATACCATCTTAGCTGCTAGAACTTCGTTGTCATCGATACAACCCCCACAATACCTCTCACCCTTTCTCTATGCCTTATGTTTGTCACCCCATTTCCCTCTAGATTGTAAGCTTGCGAGCAGGGCTCTCTCCACCAAATGTATCGGTTTGTCTTAGTCTGTCAATTCTTGTCTTGTCATATCCCTTTAATTTATGTATTGTATTAAGCGCTGCGTAAACTGTTGGCGCTATATAAATAAAGGATAATAATAATAATAATAATAATAAAGTAAAGAAACAATTGGGAATATAACAATAAAATAATCTATATAGATATTTATAAATACAAATACAAATGGTCATAACCAGTGCAAAGAACCTAAAGCTACTACAAAAGCATTTAGGACTAATATCCACTTCTTTTAGTGTCACAGCACAAGTAAAACTGGAATTAAAATAATGTAATATGTTCAAAAGCAACTATTCCAGCATTAATTTCATTCAGTAGATCAAAATACCGGGGCGCAAAGACATGTGGGAAAATAAAAATAGTAATATGGTGTAATAAAATCTCAGATATTTTAAGAGATATAAAATGAAGTAATTGCACTCACAAACGTGCTCAAGGTTAGGCGCTCATCAAAGTGATGGAGTCTGTATATCCTTAGGAATACTGTGATAAGGAACAGAAACCAAAAAATAGTGCAAATAAACGTTGATATATTTATTATAAAATAAAGGTAAAAAACTCACAAGCGTATATGCATAACCAAATTGTCATGCATAAAAGCAATGGAAGGGTGTCCTTTTCAATAAAATCCGAAAGGTCGATGATATGTATAAAAGTTTCTTAAAAGTCTTTCAACGCGTTTCGCCGACTATGGCGTCGGCTTCCTCAGGAGAATTTTGCAAAGTCAAACTCTTCGATCTCTTAACTGATGGTAAAAATAACAATATATTCAATAAAAAGGAATTTAATTTCCTATATAGAGAATTCCCAAAAATAGCTATCTTCTATTTCTTACCGAAAATACACAAAAATTTAAAGAATCCTCCAGGCCGTCCCATAATTAGTGGAATAGATTCTCTTACAAACAATGTCTCCCAATATGTGGACTATTTTTTACAAAAATATGTTACTGTAATTCCTTCGTATATTAAAGACACGACACACATTTTGGAAATAATTGAAGAAATAATCTGGTCAGACAAATATACATGGGTTACTGTTGATGTTTCTTCCCTTTACACGATGATTCCACATCAACAGGGAGTGGAAGCTATAAAAAACGTACTAAATAATGACACTAAAATCGAGCCATTACAAAATCTTTTCATCACACAATGTATTCAATTTATTCTCACTCATAACTATTTTCTGTTTAATAATCAATTTTATCTTCAGAAGTGCGGTACAGCCATGGGGACCAGATTTGCGCCAAGTTATGCTAATCTTTATGTAGCCGACTGGGAATACCATCAAATCTGGTCTAATAATCCGTTTGGTGCAAATCTGGTCCTATGGAAACGCTATATAGATGACGTGTTTATAATCTGGCAGGGACCTTCTGAGGAACTGACACAATTCATAAATTTCATTAATCAAAATACATATAATTTAAAATTCACCTCTTGTATTAATAAAGAAAAAATAGACTTTCTGGATCTCACATTAATAGGTAAAAATAACGAAAAAATTATCACCAAAACGTTCTTTAAATCAACTGATGCTAATAGCTTTATAGACTTTTCTAGCCGACATCACCCTCAATGGTTAAAAAATATTCCAAAGAGCCAATTAGCCAGAATACGCCGTAATTGTACCCAGGAAACAGATTTCACGAATCAAAGTGAATATTTAATTAAAAAATTAGAGGAGAAAAATTATCCCGAGGAATTACTAAAAGACAGTTTAATAAAAACTAAAGATATAAAAAGGGATGAGATGCTACATAGAGAAAAACGAACACAAAAAACTGATGAATTTAATTTTGCCTTTATCACCCAATTCAACGATAAAGCGTTTAAGATAAGAAAGGCATTTGAAAAATGTTGGCCAATCCTACAAGGTGATAACGTATTACAGAACTACCTTCCAAGAAAACCCAAAATTATATATAAAAAATTAAACAATTTAAAAAATATAATAGCCCCCAGCGCCCTCCCAAAAGAAAAAATAAATAAAGATCATTTTTTAACCCATAAACCGGTAGGCTTCCATAGATGTGGTATATGTAAACTCTGTAAAACCTGCTATCTGCAAGATAAGAAGATTACCTCTTTTAAATGCACCATAACGAAAAAAGAATATAATATCCGTCATTTTATACACTGTACCTCAAAAAATGTAGTGTACCTTTTAGAGTGCAAATGTGGAATTCAATACATAGGACAAACATCTAGAGAATTAAAAGTAAGAGGTCTTGAACACTTAGGTGGAATAAGAAATAATAACACTAAACATAGTGTCCCTAGACACTGTTTAAAATGCAGCAAGTTTTCGTTACCTGACTTTAAGGTAATAGGTATTGATCTAGTATCCCCTCACTGGAGGGGTGGAGATGTAAAAGAATTTTTAACAAAAAAAGAAACTGAATGGATATACAAGTTTCAGACTTTTAAGAAAGATGGCTTAAATTTAGAATTAGATATAGCCACTCTTTTACACTGACTGTTTTTTATATATTGTTTTATTCTTGTTTTAAATGATACACGAATTCATAATAGATCAATTTTTATTTATTATTTTTTATTTATTTTTCACATTAGGTCATTTGCTGCACATAAATAACATTTTTTAATAATATATTTTTTTAATAATTTTTTTACATACACTATTCATAGATTTCCAATACATTGTGGGGGTTAATCGTTCCTACACATGCCAGATGAAATTAAAAAAAAAAAAAAAAAAAAAAGACACATTGACTTTGCAAAATTCTCCTGAGGAAGCCGATGCCATAGTCGGCGAAACGCATTGAGAGACTTTTAAGAAACTTTTATACATATCATCGACCTTTCGGATTTTATTGAAAAGGACACCCTTCCATTGCTTTTATGCATGACAATTTGGTTATGCATATACGCTTGTGAGTTTTTTACCTTTATTTTATAATAAATATATCAACGTTTATTTGCACTATTTTTTGGTTTCTGTTCCTTATCACAGTATTCCTAAGGATATACAGACTCCATCACTTTGATGAGCGCCTAACCTTGAGCACGTTTGTGAGTGCAATTACTTCATTTTATATCTCTTAAAATATCTGAGATTTTATTACACCATATTACTATTTTTATTTTCCCACATGTCTTTGCGCCCCGGTATTTTGATCTATTGTTCCTGTTAACACTTATGAGGAGTGTTATTCTCGGGTAGCAGCAGGACCTGTAGGGTATTTATAAATATATTATTATTATTTTTTATTATCTTTAATATTCACCTTTTTTGTGGAGGTGTTTCTTTCTTGTTTTCTATTAATTTCATTCAGTATCAGATGGGATAAAAGGACATTTTCAACTTGTCAACCACTGTAAAAATAAAGAAGTAGAACATTTCAACATATACTGCACACTGAAACCAGAAATATATGAAACCTATTCTTCACTGTTCATTGCACTTGTCTCTTCCTACAGTTTCCTGGAAAATAAAGTTTTGGAAATAGAAGAAAAACACAAGGAAGAGATAGAGGGACTCAGAGCCCAGAAGCTGCAAGTGGATGAACAACTTTTCAAGCAAGGTGGACTTATTGGGGAGCTGGGGCAGCAGCTCTCATCAGCAATGATCAACAACAGCATGTTGCAGAGACAACAGGCCCTCATCATGGAGACAGTTGGACAACTTGCCAACCTGGTTTCACAATACAACCGTGAGTAATTGCTTATGTGTCTGAATGAGGCTGTTGTGTCTGAATGTACTATTGTTTTGTGTTTATGCAACACAGATATACAACATGATTATCAACTGTGAAAACTGAAGGAACCCAAGTGCTACACAATTTGAGATATGAGATGTAGTCCAACATAAATGACATTTTTAAAAAGTAATTTTACCTATTCACACATCATCATCACACGATACATTAAAACATTTGCTTTAAAATTACCTTGTAGTAGTATACACAGCAAATTAATGAAACAAGGGGAAAATCTGTGGAATCCAGATACCTATGACCATTAAAAGATTTCCTCAATCACACTTCCAACACTGATAACATCTTTCCTGCAGAACGTAGCTGTCCAATCTCTGTGAACAGTTTAAAAATATAGCATTTAAAATAAATATTCACATTTTAGGCAATGAAACATTGGCACCCACAAAACTAGTTTGTTTGAAAACTTGTCTTGTTAAAGTAGTATTCCAAATGTGACCACGTTGGCATGACATCTGAATGGCATCACCTGGGTTGGTGACTGTTTAATGAAGCTGTATCTTTTACTTTTTAACAGATATCCCAGTTGTATCAAAAGAGGAACAGATGACTTTCAGGGACTGTGCAGACGCTTATAAAGCCGGACTCACTTCAAGTGGAGTGTACACATTACATTTCCCAAACTCTACAAACACTGTGAAAGTGAGTGATCTCTCACCATATCATTTTATTTCTCAACTCATAATAACCTAAAATATTGCTGATTACATTTCATTAATTGACAGATTGACAATGACACACAATTTACCAACTTTACACTAGGTACAAGCTTGAACATGGGAACACCATTTTTATTATATAAATATTCATTTTTTTATACAGCTGTGTGAAAAAGAAAGTACAACCTCTTTAAATTATATGGTTAAAACACACCTGACCAGAACACTTCTAAAACTTCAGCTTTTATAGAGGTGGTCACAATTGCTGATGATTAACTAATCAAGGGTATTTGATTAGCAGCACCTGTCTGCTACTTGGCATCTTAATTCAGTAAGGGTGTCCTTAGTTTTTACACCCATGGCTTCTCCATTTGGCTTTATTTTTGTTGAATAAATCATTAAACCCTGTATTATATGTCATGTGTTGTATTTATCTGATTTTAGACCTGCTAAGGAAGAGATGATTGGTATTATGTCCTGATATGTAAAACCATAGAATTCAAAGAGGGCGTACTTTCTTTTTTACACAACTCTATATACCCACATTTGCCGGTTGGTGATATGATAACAGTATACAAAAAACAAAAACTGTCTGCGCTTCTTACCCTAATAAAGTTGGCAGCAAATATATAAACATAATATAAATGAGAGGTTTTCGTTATATGAATTGGCCAAAGCATAATTAAGCTCACCCGCCACATCAAGGCACACTCTCAATAGGGTGAGATCCTACTCTCACCTCCTACATAGTGGGCACACAAAGCAGTTTATACTGCTACCAAAACCTTATTAATGTGTTGGGGGAGGTGCAATTAAACCTCCTCCCTATTAACCCCTGGACAGCAAGCTGCAACCAGACCGATGAGGAGCCAACAACCTCAAATATGTTTGCACATATTGCTGTTATAAAGCAGAGGCCATCAGGAGCTAAATGTGTTTTGTTTAACAAATAAATCTTTGTTCCCATAGCTTGTCATATGGAGAAAGTGTTCAATCTGACAGGGAGACATGTTTAACACATAAACCTTAATAATAACCAAAGAATTCTTCCATCTTTAAAGTGCCCAGTACATTCCACATGTGCAAAGCATTTGCAAGACAATAGGAGCCACCTAAATCAATTTCCCTGCATAGCACAATACGTGTTACGTTTAAAAGCCATACAATGAAAAGAATGTGGCTTTTAGGGAACTGGTGTTCATGAAGCTATCTATTACGTGTTAAATACCAACAGTAAATCCTTCAGTGGGGGTAAATGAACGCTAACAAGTACAGGGAAATAATAAATTAAATTAAGCACTTGGGATTCGGCTATGTACTTTCTATGACTTATCAAACATTTTTCATATGTCACCAAATGTTGCAGGGGGCAGACAGGGCACAGTATACGTAAGGAATGCATGCCATTCTTGATCACATAATTCTGATATTTAACCAGGGACAAAGAGAAAAAATTGATTTAGAGGATATGATTTTTAAGGTTATTCACATAGTCTTGCTGGCTTTTTTAAAATTAAGTAGCTTATACTCCAGTCTATATCTGCTATATTCTGCCAATGGTAGCCTTCATCATAAAGAAATGGCTATATACTTAAACACACCATACAAAATCATTAATCCCCTAAGCACAATTTACCATTATGTTACATTAGAGAATGTGAGCATTGGATGTATATGAAGAGCAGATGGTGATACCTCTATAACTTTTGTGTGCAGGCTCTGTGTGATATGGAGACCGGAGGAGGCGGCTGGACTGTTATCCAACTTCGTAAAGACGGATCTTTGAATTTTCACCGGATTTGGAAAGAATACAAAGACGTAAGGAGTTTTGCTAGAATTGGCATGTTTTGATGTTTGATGTATAATAATCCTTTCATGTCACAAGCATTTTGGATACCATAAAATGTTTACTCTCTTTCACTCACTAAGGTATACATTTTATAGACGGATGGTTTGGATTATGGAGCGCTTTGCCAAACGTCTTACATTACTCTCAATAATATGAAAAAGTTAGTTAGTTTGTAACTGGTGAATAGTGAGAGAACAGGATTCACATAGAAATATGTACTTCTGGTGGACATAGATGCATAGAGTATAAGGAAAATATGTGATATGATAGGAATATATGTGATATGGAAAATATGTATTATGCTTTTTAACATAGTTTTACCATTTAATACAGAATACATATTGTCACACACAGCGTAGTAGAGGAGACTGGTGCAAGGTAGGGCTGTGTGGTCCTGTGTGGGTGTCTCGGAAGAGTTCTTTGCCATCCAGCCGGTTCCTCCCTAGGGTTCAGCCTTTGGGGTTCCAGCAGCCGTGAGACCAGGGACTAACTCCCAGTGTACACAAAGCAAGAACCAAACAAGTCTTGAGCAGGATGTTGGCATTCAGGAAAACCGTACAACAAGCTGAGGTCAGGAAGCCGGAGTTCAGAGTAGACGGTTAACAAGCCGTGGTCAGGGAGCTGGAGTTCCGAATAGTAAGGTAGCAGAGAAATAGCATTATATGAACACAGGAACGCACTGGGATAGATTACAGTATAGCAAAACATAAGTAAGACCATCAGAGGGCAAGGTGTGATGGCCCCCTTATCGTTTAAAAAGGGCTAGAGGGAGAAAGGGTGGCAGATTTCAAATAGTTAGTTCCACCAATTGCTGCCATCTTTGTTGTGCCGCAATAGCAAGAGGGAGTCTACGGATGGCGTGAGACAGATTCTGGAAATGCACAAGGCCTCCCTCATCAGCAAGGCTGGCCGCATGGAACCAGCAGGAGTTACGCATATACACTATGTTAATTAAAAGTTAACTAATAAATCATTCCTTGCAAATTTGCAATTGATTCATGGGTCAGCCCATTCTTATCTGCCATTTATGTGCTTCTGGTGGTATTTTAAGGGAGTCTAGATGTTTGCTGTTATAGATGTCTATTCAGACTTATCCTGTACATGAAATTAATTCCACATAAAGGGAGTGGCCACATGATTCACAGACCCTTCCCATAAAGTTTGAGGTAGGAGTTTGCAGACATCAAGGACTCATCAAGGAGTGTAGGTCTTATCATCTATATGACGTTAACATTTTTGTGATCTTTTATGATTTTGATTTAATGTGGATATGTAAACTAACAACTACATTAGATTAATCAACAGAGTATAGAAAACAGGCTGGCCATTGTTGGGGTATTTGACTCTTCAGGTGGTTAAGGTATTTTTAATTATATTTTTAAAGATTTTTGCTACATAATTACCAAGAAAAAGAAACAAACACAGAAAGGTGTCATGCTATGGTTTGGAAGAAATCTCTCAGTATTACTGCACATTTGTTTCAACACCAGTTTGGTTCCGCTACCTAATAGATTATGGTTCTGAAACCAGTGGAGCTGATGGCATTTTGGCATTTTGCTGGCTCTGCTCTACCCCATTTTTGGTCATTTTTGGAAAGGGGAAGAAATTTGCAATATTTCTTCCAAAAGTGTAGAAACAAAAATGTATTGCCTATATGTTTCCTCACATTATCCAGATATTATAAGCTTCTAAACTCTGAGCTCTGTGAAGGTAAGAGGGAGAAGGTGAAACAGTAAGAGCTATCAAGCTACATTGACAATACTACAGGGTGTGGTGTTTCAGTGTGTGTGTTAATGTACGGTGTTGGACTGTATCTGTGTAAGTGTATAGTGGTAGAGTAAGTGAGTGTAATTGTATGGTGTTAGCATGTGTGTTAGCATGTGTGCTAGTATATAATATTAGCATGTGTGTGCGTGTTACTATATGGTGTGAGTGTGTGTCAGCATATAGTGTTAAATTGTGTATGTATGTTAGTGTATGGTGTTGGTATCAGTGTGTTCATAGTTGGTATTAGCATATGTGAGTGGGTGTTAGCATGAGCATCTGTCAGCTTATGGTGCTAGAGTATGTGTGTATGTAGATGTATGGTGTTAGTATGTGTGTGTGTGCATGGTGTTACCATATGTGTGTCAGCGTCAGGAGAGCCTAGAGTTAGTGGTGTGAGATAGAGAGGAGATAGTGTGTAAGTGTTTGGTGTCAGAGCGAGTTTACATAGTAGAATGTGTGCACCAAATGAACACTGCACCCAGGGGCCAGTATCCCTAGGTCCACCCTGGCTGACTGGTGGTAGGTATATCACGTGCAAGGAAATGTGTCTTGCTGAACACATCTCCTACATGAAAAGTTGCTGGGGGGCAGGGGATGGGGCAAATGCATGTAGGGTGATTCTGCAGAACCCTCCACCCATGCATTTGCAAGGGAAACACTGCAAAACTTTAAAGGGACTACACAGCTATCGTATGCATTAACGTCTATGTTCTAGTCAGGGCTGGCATAGGACCAAAAATAGCACCAGGTATTTAAAGTACAGCAAACCACACATTAAATAATTACATGTTCTTTTCAATTGAAAAATATTCCCTGGTTCTGTAACCAACCTGGTATTTTCCTGTTACGACCTATGGCCATTGTGGGCCTAGTTGTGCCAGTGAGTGATGTGCTGGGAGTACAGATGTACAGGATTCTGCCAGAGATAAAAAAAACATCTCTTGAATTATTTTTTCCACAGCACCAGTGCCTTAGGGGGGGATTGGTATTGTAAACATTCCTCTAAATATTCTTTGCAGTCTAGTGGAAACTTGGGCATGCATTTGGTCGTTTTCATCAGGGAAAGAGACAGTGGGTATGGTGTGCAGGGAAAGGCAGAACACGGAGACACGTTTCATCAGAAAATTCTAATTGGTTTACACAAAAGCACATCTGTCTATACACACACACCAACAAACATACTTAATACTAATACACAAACAAATATTTATATTTTACACTGACAAGAAACGATACATTTATAACAAAAGCCTTGTAATGTTGGTTGTGTTAAAGAGGAGCAGAGCTGTTACATTACACATGTACTGCACACAGATGGTGTACTGGCCATTCTCATTCCATTGTGCACATTCCTTCTAAAGAATTTGAAACTAATAATTACAGTCGAAAAGCAAGAGCTGGCTGTAAGAGGCACTAACTACGCAGCTTTTGTCCAAAAAACTTATATATTTAAAATCAAAATCAGCACAAGATCTTTTTATTTCCGGAATTTAATTAGTGTCAACCATAACATGTTTTTCTTCGATACACAAAGCAGGTTTTAAAGGATCAATTGCTTGTCCAAAAAAAGACTGGTTATATCTTAAATATGGAAATGCTCATCCTAGTAATGTCAAAAGCAATCCATCATGTGTTTGGCATGCAGACGTTCCCAATTCGCTTACCGCATTGATCCACTTCTCTTCTACATGAAGCCTGCAGTGGAAGCGATAAAGCTGAGATAAAGCCATAGTATAGCACTGAAAATCTATCATTTGTATTATTTGTATTCAATTTTCAGATCATGGTTCACTTCAGGCTACTTAGGTGATACGGAAAACTCTCTGGTGTGCAAATATGAATCCATTGAAAGTGGGCTGTATGTTTTGAGAGTATTTAAAATTTCAAAAATCTGTATTGGAAGCAAGGCTCATATATAGGGACTAGCAGTGTCCTAAAAGTTTACAAAGCCACACTAGTTCCCATGACAGGGGTAGCCTCGACTCTCGGGCTCTGTCATCCCAAATAACGACCCAAATAAAACACAGACACCAAATGTGGGATGAAAAGGCCACATCCAATTTATTAACATCATTGCCACACAACCTGTGAACATAAAAAGGTGCATTAACACAGCAATGACCCAAATACAACAGAACACCCCCAAGCTTGCCAGGACCAACCGGGGCCAAACCGTATGCATCACCTTATGGAAGGGCATCCCACGATGCCCCGGCCCCATCCGAGGCTCCCGCAACACGCCCAGCCAGGAACCTCCCACCGACACTTTAACACCAGTGGCAATAACCACATAACACCCCCGGAAACCTGGCAAGCTACTGCCCCCAGCTGTGACAAAATCCTAGAACAGAACAAAGAAAAATGAGTAAACATCACAAAATAAAGGGCGGGGGGGGGAACACAGGGTAAGCTGGCACAACAAAAAGCACAGAACCCCCCTATGCCCTAACCATATATACCCCCATCACTTCCTTCTCCTCCTCCCCACTGAACTTTCTTTGACCCCCTGACCTAGCCATGTTCTGCATCACTGTCAAGGCCCCCTCCATTCTATTCAGACTCCATGGGCATGAATATCCAAAATGCTGGAAGAAGGCCCCATCACCTAAGGACCCTGAAGTGAAGCAGGATCTACTTTCATTATTTTATTTATTATTCAGTAGCTTTAACGCACCTTGTATTTAGTTCTTTTCATGTGCGGCCATATCTATTCTTTAGTTTATGTACTAATGCTAAATTGTGAAATTTATCCAAATTACTTAACTATCTGTTTAAAATATTAAAACCTGAATCTCTGAATACATGGTGTTACCATTATTAAAAAAATATGTTCCCTAAATAGTATTATAATGTAGTACAAAATATAGGTTTTTATGCAATATAAGTTCAATATAGGTTTGAACACTGGAAACGTTGCTGAATTCTCTATTTCATTTTTATTTTATTTAGGGTTTTGGTTCCCCACCTGGAGAGTACTGGCTGGGGAATGAATTTGTTCACCAGCTTACAAGCCAGAGCTCATACTCATTGCGGATCCATCTGCGTGACTGGGACGGCAGTGAAGCATATTCATTGTATGATCACTTTTCATTAAGCAGTGAGGAACACAACTATAGGTAAGGGAATCATAGGATTTCAGTGTCCTAACATGTCCTCTTCTTCTCTACGTAAGTAAAGAGTCTTGCAGAACTAGCTAGCTCCTGAAAGGAAATCACCACATTTTAGCAAACATTTACACTTACAAATCCACACATACTGAATGTGTTTAAAATAAGAGCTTGAAGAAATAGCCAGAATTCATAATTTTAACCACAGCTAATAGTAAAAGAAATTCAACTAAAATAAAAAAGTTGCATCAACATTTGGTATGCCTGATTCAGAGGTCTGTTCAGTAAGTGTAGAGTGGAGTCGAGTGGACATTTGAATGAAGCTGTGGAAGCCCACTTGACTAAATTTGTCTGTAACGGATAATACTAACACATGCAGTCATGCTAACACCAACATACACACACTGTCAGGCCTCTGGAGCTACCTACCTCGGGCAATGTCTTGAGATTCCTCCTGTGTGGCTCTGTGGAGTAGGCCGCTTCCCTGGCCTTGAGGTGCTGAGATGCAGCATCCTGCGGTGCAGTTGCAGAATCCTGAACTCCACGTCGAGTGGAGCAAATGAGCTACCACTACAGGGAGAGTGTCCAACCAGTCCAAAAGCATTCCCATTGGTGGAGATTCAAAGGTGGACATACCTGGCCAATCCTACTCAGCAAGAGTCAATCAACTGTGAGAACCTGGCTACCTGCAGCATTATTAAAACCCTGCTAACCCTCACTGTATTGCTTGAGTATTGCGAAGCTGTACCACCTATCTGCATGCAGTTACCAACATCTCGCTCTATGACCTCGACGTGTTAATCCTTTGCAATTCTGTGCTACGTACCCTTGGACTGATTATTGACATTTTGGTCTGGTTTTTGGACTGCCTGCTACTGTGTGTCTACACCTTCTGCCTTAAAACTCCCAGCCCAGGCCTTACACACACTCAAGCTAACACCATACACTGACCTCCCCCCACACACATACATATGCTAACACCAAATACTAAGACATTCACACAATCTACCTCAAATGCTGCTGCTGCCTTACTACCTCCTTGGCATTCTCCTGGTGATTAAGAGTTTAACAGTTCTGGTGTCAACCTCCCCATGAGACAGTTGAGAGTACTGAATGACCAATCCTACCAATGCCCTCCTTCATATAATAGGATAGGAAACTCAATATTTAAAACTCAACAATATGTCAGATTTAAGCGAACAGAGAATTTGGTGTATGAGTTACATTCCTGAAATGTTGTGGGGTTAGGGCTGCAAAGTTACTTCTGATAGCTCAAACCAGTATAAGTTTGCATTGCCCCAAAGCTAGTCAGCAAAACTGTTAAGACATAATTGTGTGAGATATTATATCAGAGCCCTACATGAAGAGAGATACTGTTTATTGGTCACACACTCAGCGTATTAATTGACTCTCTGTTGAGACAGAACTCTGCACCACTGATGAGAGGGAACCCAGCAAAGGTTTAGGCTAATTTGAACCTGATCGCTTCAAACAACCTTCCCTACGCTGAACGTTAAATTGTTTCCATCACGTTAACAAGTCCCTCCAACTCTGGACAAACAGGATGTTCTTTTGTATTGGTTGGAGAGGAACTTGTTTTCTAAAAGCCTGTTGTTGCTTTTCCTCCTCAGACAAATAACATATAATCAAACAGAAGGTATTTAGCTTGGCTTGGCACCTCTGGAAAGGAAATTTTTTGCTTTTGTTCTTTTTCAGATATCAGACTGTACTGGGCATTTTGATTTTCTGTCCCAGAGGAAGACACTCTGTACTGGCACAACAAACTTCATGTTATAACAGGAGGCACAGAACCCATAGTACAATAAACAAATCAATAGCTATAAAATAGCACGTCTTGCTTTGAAACCAAAAATTCAGCATATGGACCAGAAGTCTGCTAACTAGACACAAAATCAAAGGAAATCTTTAATTTTAGAACTAAATGGTGAACCTTTGCTAGAACTGTATGTATCTAAGTAAATCCTACCCAAAATGCACTAATGTATCACCTGCTCTATCAGTGGCATTGCCATTTGTGAATTTACTGACAGTCAGTGTAAATGCAGTAAAAATGAATAGTTGGGTAGATTCAAGCCTGTTCACGAAACTTTATTATTAGGTAGGTACAAAATTGTGTATTTCATGTGGTCACAAAAACTAAATATTATTGTGTGCCTTTTAAACCCTCATGCAAAGTAAAAAAAGTTTTTCTGTCAGTAATGAATTAATTTAATAGGTTGTCAATTCTGCATTTTACTGTTGAAATGAGCAATATTTTCAACCTAGCAAGAGTTGCATTTTAACCCATCTTAAAATCTGTGTGTATGAGACAGTCCAAGGGCATTGTTCTAAGATGCTTGTTTCGCCCTTGGATCTGCTTTTAAACTTGTTAGACTCTTAGTTTTCTCATGACTACTCATCTGCTGCCCCGTAAATGCATATGTCTTCCTCCCCCACAGGCTGCAGTACAGGGGATACAGCGGGACCGCAGGAAGAACAAGCAGCTTAAGCCCCACAGGGACGGATTTCAGTACAAAGGATGTCGATAATGATAGGTGCAGTTGCAGATGTGCTCAAATGGCATCTGGAGGTACAAATACCCCACATTTATCACAGCAATTGTTATCTGTGCTATCCAAGCCATTTATGTGTCTGTGTGTGCGCGCGTGTGTGCATGTGTGTGTGTGTATATATATATATATATATATATATATATATATATCAGTATTAACTGAGAATTGTTTGCTACAAATATATATATATACCTTAATAAATGTGCATTCTTCTGTAGGTTGGTGGTTTGATGCCTGTGGCCCTTCCAATCTAAATGGCATCTATTATCCCGGTCCTCCTAGTACAGCCAAGTATAATGGCATTAAATGGCACTATTGGAAGGGACCGAGCCATGGTCTGAAGACTGTCAGTATGATGATTCGCCCTGAAGACTTCTGAGGCATGAGTGATTGAGCTTCAATAGTCTTTGCGGCTACTGCTATGACCCAAGAAAGGAAGAAGTCTGGATCTAGGACTAGAAATCTAATGCCCATGATCTCATTGGGTTCTTATCCTCCTTGTCAATTTTCACTTTACTGATTTTTTGGGCTAATCTGGATCTGGACGACAACAGATTAAAGCATATGACAATTTACATATGACATCCCACCTCTGGAAATGCGTGACTAGAGGACACTACTACTGGTCTTTTACATGAATGTAATTTAATCAGTATACGAATTTCTATTATCATAAATTACCACAAATTATTAAATGATGGACTCACAAGACGGATACAAAGGTCCACTTTTTAACCAGGACGCAAAGATTCCATTCTAAAGTTTAGGTTGGGAAATAGGGCACCTACTGATGTCTTACAAATGAGCCTACAAGCTTTTCAGTGGACCACATCTGGCATCTAGTTGGACAATATAAACTTTACCACAAGCAAGTGCTTGTTTCAGTAGTTACCTATACACTCCTGTCTTATGTAACCAATGGTCCTTATCTGAGCCTCTTTGTGGCCACAATGATTTTGACATGACTAAAATCAAGACCTTCAATATTTGTATCACTTAATACTATTATTAGATTGAATTTTATACATCTCCTCGGAGAGAATATATCATCCCTACTGTATCTCATGGAAAGGACTTGAATAGTCGAGGTATTACTTATGTGTCTTATTCATACATTACACAGATGTTAATGCACATCTGCAGTCCAAATGGACATGTCCCTTTGCCTTGGGCTACATATGCTCAAGTGGCCATAAAAGAGTGTGATGCATAAGGTTACACTTTAATTATCTCATGGTTGTCCATGAGATAAAAATGTCTTTAAAATGTATGTTCTAAATGCTATAATTGGATAATTTGTAACTACTAAGCTACTGTGTTTCCAAACATGTCAAATGGATAGCTATCTTAGCATGTATGGTGACCAGCAGTGGTTAATGTGTAACCTGAGTTTTCCAACAAGGTTTTTTAATAAATAATTTCATGGCTTTTTGATACATGTAAGTATTGAAAAAAATAATGTTACACATTTACTAATGTTTAAATTGGTTTTACAATGGCTTGTGTTTAATTATAGCAAATAAGTTACTGTTTTAACATCTTTATGCTAAAAAGAACTTCTTATTATTAATATGTTAGGTACAGAATCCAACCTGTCACCAGTCCACCACATGGAATGATTGGACAGGAATAATGTCAAAAAATTCTGAATAGCTGTCACGCTCTTCCCAGGCTGCGGAGCTGCATGTCTTTTGTTTCCCTGTCTTACTTTAATCCATTCTTGGATTTCCGTATGCTCTGTTCTGATCTTTCATCCCTTGATTCCAGTCTTGCTCTTTGCTTCAGCTCTGTTTCCTTTATAAGGTGTGCCCCACCTGTATGTTCTGTTTGTCTCAGTCTGCAGTCTAAAGGTATGTCCTTCTCGGTTCTGTGTTTGGATTCAATGTTTAGTTTCGTATGCAGGGCTTAGTGCATGGGCGTAGGAACCGGGGGGGACAGATCCCCCCCCAGTAACTCATGCGGGGGGGACCGATAATGAAGAAATCCCCCCCAGGGCCGTAGGAACCCCCCCAATAAAAACGCCGCAAATGCGGCCCGTGAGACCTCGAGGTGCGGCCCGCGTAAGATCGGCAGCCAGGGCAACCGATCTTACGCGGTCCACACCTCGAGCCCTGCTACTTACCTGTGGGAGGGTCTTCTGTACTGCACAGAGGAAGCGGAACCCAGCAGAGTTCACTTGACATCCCATCACATCCTGCTTCCTCTGTGTAGTACCAGAGAACGCAGAGGGAGGCCGCGCCCCCTGCTGAAGTCTGTGAGCGGCATCAAGGAGCTGCAGTGCAGGTAAGGGGGTGGGGAGGGTGTTTGAATGAGTATGTGTGATTGAGGGAATTAATTTGTGAATGAATGAGAATATGAATGAGTGTGTGTGTGATAGCATGGATGTGTAAGTGCTGGAACCTAGGCATGATGGGACTATGATTGCTGTTAGCAATCAAACTCCTATCATGCCAAGTCAGCCACTACATGCTGAAACCTAGGTAGCTGTCCCCCTTGTGTATTGATGCTGCCAGCAGTATGGGGTCTGCACATCACTTACAGCCACCCTGCACCAGCATGTACTAGCTGCCTGGGTATGATAGGAGTGTGACTCCTAGTGTGATAGATGGGGATAAAGTGGTGATCTGATGGGGGAAAATGCTGTCCCCCCCAGATTTTTAGGGATTCCTACGCCCATGGCTTAGTGTTAGGACCCACCGTCATTGGAGTACTTTGGCGTAGTGGTGGGCTAAGCATACTATGGCCATATGATGTGACGGAATCTCCAATTGTTATCTTATAGTCCTAGGCTAGTTCCTGTATTCATGTTTGTCTGCCTCTTATGTACCTTTGCCCTCCTTCCCTGTATCATCTGAGGATTTCGGTTCCTCTCTCCTCTCCCCATGTCCCAGTTAAGATGTCCTATCCTTGCTTAAAGGACAAGCGTCCGAGGATTCTGGCTCCTCACTCCTTCCCCTGTGTTCCTTGCCTTGTTCCCTCTCCTTTGTTGTGCCCTGTATCATGTATGTCTTGTATGGTTATGTTCCTTGCTCGGTCTCCCTGTTCCTTGCTCTGTCCTCCTTGCTCCTTGCTCTGTCCTTGCTTGCTATGTTTCTGTTGATACTCTGCTTAGCTTCCATACTCCCAGCCTGCAGCACCCTGTCATGAGTCTAGTGCTATGTCTCATGCCTGCTCCAGGGTGCCTGCAGGATATCTCCAAGTTTAGTTCGGATTTCCACATCCAGTCAAGTTTGGTTCTGCCTTGTTCTGGACATCATCAGCTGCTATGTCAGGGCGCTGGTATGTGGCTGCACAACCCTAGGTGCTCAACACCTGGGTGAGTGCGGTCGCCCTCCACCAGGCCCTGTCCTGAGTCTCCGCTCCTGCACCGTAACTCCTTAACACAATCTTTGGGCGCGCTGGGTCTTTACAGTCGTCTGTATGGACCCAGTTCCTGACAATAGCTATCTTAAATCCCTCTTACTCCGGCATCCTAAAACATGTTTTAATGTAAACCAATATACAGATGTTTACTTCGCTGCTTCTTTTTGTGTCATGTGTCACAATAAACTTGTAATTCAGAAATATTTTTTTCCAAATAGTTTAAATATTTAAAACTAAAGCAGTAACCAAAAAATATTTGACAGATGTTTCCTGTCTCTAAAAAAAATGCAGAGAGAACAACTGTGCAGCACACTGAGAGATTCACATGTCCCTCTTTGAGAGGTACAGACTAGAGCCCTGCGCGGGACTGCTTTTTTAATCCCGCTCCCGCTGTTTTGAATCCCGCTCCCGCAATGTGGGTGTTCCGCTCCCGCCACATTTGTGGCCAGTCCCGCCCGCTCCCACCACATTTGTGGCCAATCACACCCGCCTCCTTACCTGATTTCCCGCGCAGTCCCGCAAGGCTGCCCTCGAGTTGTTCCCTCACAGCGTCTCTTCTCTTGCTCCGCCCAGGAACAAGGCGGAGTCACAGGAAGTGACATCACATCGCGTGACTCCGCCTTATTCATGGGCGGAGCAAGATAGGAGAGACTGTAATGGAGCAGCGAGAAGGCATCCTTGCGCGACTGCGCGGGATTACCGGGACCCGCAGGTACAGTGCCTGACCGCACGCTCCCGCCCGCAGCCCCAGAAAGACCGCCCGCGCCCTAAAGCAGTCCTCTAGTACAGACCCCTCTTTGGGACCCCAATCTACCTGCCCTGTTTCTTCTCGTAATGTCCCTCTTTTCCTAGAGCTCACATTGTTTGTTGATTATAATTGTATCATACTTAGGTACAGCACTAAATGGTAAATTAATGTATAAATAAATAACAAACAATATGTTTATAGATACAATTGTATTAATCAAATAAGTTTCCAATTTGTAACTTGCTCAATTGCATAAATAGCTATCAGCAGGCCACAATGTCTCACAAAAAGTCCCAAGCCATGCCACCAACTACACTCTCTGAAACAAGTGTCCCTTTTTTCATGTCATATGTTGGAAGTCATTCTGAAAAAGTAAATTCTATATATTTCTAATCGGTCTACTGATAATATGATTTTATTGTTAAAAATGTAATCCATATTAGTAGAACTACAGAGCTTTGGGGTCAGAGTGCACAGGAAGTCTTGATACTTCAGGATGTCTGGCAGATCTGACTTCATTGGATTTGGATGTAGTGCTTCAATAATACCCCTTAGGGGACCAGACCTTATGCATCTGCTCTTATTTTAGTATGCTGCTGAAGGCCATCGGTTGATTTCACACACATTACAGTAATGTGTCTTTAAACAAAAGTGTCCCTCTTTCGCCATTTCAATTGTTGGAAAGTAATAAAACAGAAATACTAGCATAAAGTAAGGGCCACTTTCCGCTTTAGCAAATCCATCATATTCAGGGATACAGTAGGTAACAATATTCTTTATGAAAGACATTTGACTAAATGCCCCATAAAAAATGACTTGACCTCAAGATCAGTATGGACACTTTGCCTACTCCTGGTCATATTAGAGTTACTTGTGTACACACAGACCAGAAAGTGATTATATGCCAACAAATAATTAGGATTCTCCTTCTTCTCACTACCCTAATAAGCAGCAGCATCAGACAGGTAAGTACAGTGGACAGGAAGAATGAGCAGTGGTAGGTGGTCTGGGTTTTAGACACGGGACCCTCATACATAGTTCAAAGTCAAGAAGGCATCCATCTTTGATGTCTATTATGAACAATGTCTTTTCAGGAAGTTACTAAAAGGTTCATCTGTGCTTATTATGCAGATCAGTTTCCTGTCAATGTGGCTGTCTGTGAATTGTGCATGCCTTTTATGTTGGGTGGGTGTGATGTAACATCATGTAATACAGTGTCAAAGGTCTTCACATAATGTGGGTGGACAGTGCCATGACATCATGGATCCAACCAAAGGTGTATGTAGTCTTAGGCCTAGACTGGCAGCTGTCATCAGTCCTGGACTGGTCATCTGGCACACTAGGGAATTCCCTGTGGGGCCCCTGGATATGCCCAGCTCCACACTGTATGAGCATAAGAATGCAACCTACAGCAGCACAATGTTATTCCGTGTCTGGCCCTGGTTGTCAGAGCCGTAGCTAGCTCCTTTTGCGCTTGAGGCAAGAATGGAAAATTGTGCCCCCCAGTTATTTTTTTACAGAGGTTATTTTATTTACACTGCCCTTACACACACCTGTCCATAAACACACATAAACACATACATGCTGCCTTTACACACACCCTGTGCTTATGGGCATGTGTGTGTAAGGGCAGTGTATGTGTAGATGCGTGTTTATGGGCATGTGTGTGTGAGGCCAGTGTATGTGTAGATGCGTGTTTATGGGCATGTGTGTGTAAGGGCAGTGTATGTGTATTAGGGCTGCAACTAACGATTATTTTAATAATCGATTAGTTGGCCGATTATTTTTTCGATTAATCGGATAAAAAAATGCAATTTTTTTTTCAATTTAAAATAATGTAATAAAAAACGTACAATTTACACTTTCATCTCTTTATTGCAATGGCCTCTCTCTCTCTCTATTCACCTTCTTATTTTACTGACATAATAATAAAAGCTACAAGAACCCAAACACTGTGTTTCTCAAACTAGGTTTTAATGCAAAGTTATTAGTAAATATTAATTCATATGTTAACTATTTTTCATATTCAATAAAAACTATGAGAAGAAAGCCTTGTTTAAATTTTTTTTTATTTACCAAACTGCCCCCCGGTTATGCACATCTGACCCCCAGCTTGCCACTCTGCCCCCATATATGCCTTATACCTCTTATATGCCAGATTCCACTGTGCCCCTGATATGCCTTATACTCCTTATATGCCAGTGATATGCAACTGAGCCCCCTGATATACCTTTTACCCCAGATATGTTTTATGCCCCCCCTGATATGCCTAATATCGATATGCCTTATACCCCCTATATGCCACTGAGCCCCCTGATATACCTTTTACCCCAGATATGTTTTATGCCCCCCTGATATGCCTAATATTGATATGCCTTATACCTCCCTATATGCCCTGAAATTCATAATACCCCCCATACACCACTATAACTCACCCATACAC
The DNA here is from genome assembly GCA_029215755.1 of Spea hammondii. Lineage (NCBI taxonomy): Eukaryota > Metazoa > Chordata > Amphibia > Anura > Pelobatidae > Spea > Spea hammondii. Next base: position 81,207,174 of record JARDYJ010000002.1, read on the forward strand.
CACTCTGGCTCCTCCCCCTCCCATACACCACTCTGGCTCCTCCCCCTCCCATACTCCACTCTGCCTCCTCCCCCCTCCCATACTCCACTCTGCCTCCTCCCCCCTCCCATACTCCACTCTGCCTCCTCCCCCTCCCATATACCACTTTGCCTTCTCCCCCCTCCCATATACCACTTTGCCTTCTCCCCCCTCCCATAATCCACTCTGCCTCCTCCCCCCTCCCATACTCCACTCTGCCTCCTCCCATACACCACTCTGGCTCCTCCCCCTCCCATACACCACTTTGGCTCCTCCCCCCTCCCATACTCCTATCTGCCTCCTCCCCCCTCCCATACTCCACTCTGCCTCCTCCCCCTCCCATACTCCACTCTGCCTCCTCCCCCCTCCCATGCACCACTCTGGCTGCTCCCCCTCCCATACACCACTCTGGCTCCTCCCCCTCCCATACACCACTTTGGCTCCTCCCCCTCCCATACTCCACTCTGCCTCCTCCCCCCTCCCATACACCACTCTGGCTCCTCCCCCTCCCATACACCACTCTGGCTCCTCCCCCTCCCATACACCACTTTGGCTTCTCCCCCCTCCCATACTCCACTCTGCCTCCTGTCAGCAACAGAGGTTCACAAGACACCAGGGAGCCGGGTAGAGAGGCAGAGTGGATTATGGGAGGGGGAGGAGCCAGAGTGGTGTGTGGGAGGGTGGCTCCCATACACCCCTCGGACTCCTCCCCCCTCCCATACACCGCTCTGCCTCTCTACCCGGCTCCGTTACTGACAGGCACTTTCACTGCAGCTTCATAGAAGCCTCAGTGTAAGTGAAGGTGAGTAACGGAGGCTGTCTGTGCGATGCAGACCCCCACCGGCTGACAGAGAGGATGATTCTCTGTCAGCCAGTGGGGGTCTGCACGATGCGCACAGACAGCCTCCGTTACTGCCCTTCACTTACGCTGAGGCTGCAGTGAAAGTGCCTGTCAGTAACGAGTCGGGAGAGAGGCAGAGTGATGTATGGGAGGGGGGAGGTGTCAGAGGGGTTTATGGGAGGGGGGAGAGAGACGGAAGTGAGAGACCGGCCGACAGTGAGGGGAATCCAGGTCCCCTGCAGCGTTGCGGGGGATCTGGATTCTAGTATTATAATCCGATCTCTGTTTGAGGTCGGATTATATAAAGAGAGGAGTTTTTCAGAGCTCTGAAAAAAACACCTTTTTATAATCGATAAAAATCGATTCGATTAATTGATAATGAAAATCGTTGACAACGATTTTCATTATCGATTATTATCGATTTTATCGATTAGTTGTTTCAACCCTAATGTGTATATATGTGTGTGTTAGTAAGCTGGTGGGTGTATGGGCAGTGTATGTGTATTTGCAGTGTGTGTGTATTACGTTGGTACAGGTGAGGAAACCAGGATGCAGGAGAGCGCGGTCACAAGGCAAGCAGAGGTCGGCACCGGGTATCAGGCAGAGAAGGGTCAGGCAATCCGGGTCAGGAGCAGAGAGGTCAACAAGGTCACAAGGCAAGCAGAGGTCGGCACCGGGTATCAGGCAGAGAAGGGTCAGGCAATCCGGGTCAGGAGCAGAGAGGTCAACAAGGTCACAAGGCAAGCAGAGGTCGGCACCGGGTATCAGGCAGAGAAGGTTTTGGCAACAGGTAAACATACAGCTAGTTGTAAGAACAACTGAGCACTGAACAGGTATCAGTGCTCAGTTTTTAAACCAGCCGCCCTTCTAAGTCCCGCCCCCATCAGTGACGCCATCCAATGGACGTTCCGTCCCCTCCATTGGAGACTAGAAGCTGAAGGGGGGCGTGGTGTATGATGCCGTGGGTGTCTATCATTGTGCGGCGGTTCTTTCATGTGAACCGCCGCGTATGAAGACACACCGTTGCGGCATCGGTCCTGGAGGGGTAAGTACCGAGTACCCGCTACTCGTGGGTACTCGGGAGAAGCACTCCTCACCGGAGCGAGACGCCACGAGCACCCGGGCGACGTGTCCCGGACGGGACCATGACGCCGCGGGTACTCGGGCGACACGCTCCGTATCATATCCCGTCGCAACGGGTACTCGGGCGACGCGCTCCGAACGGGAGCGCGACGCTGCGAGCACCCTTGCGATGCACGCCGGCCGGGATCATGACAGTGTGTAAGAGCAGTATAGGTATTTGTATGTTTGTAAGCTGGTGTGTGTGTGTAAAGGCAGGGTGTGTGTAAAGGCAGCATGTATGTGTTTATGTGTGTTTATGGACAGGTGTGTGTAAAGGCAGTGTGTAAGAGCAGTGTAAATAAAATAACCTCTGTAAAAAAATAACTGGGGGACACTCCCTTGCCTTTACACACACATATACACACACCATAAAACACACAAATACCTACACTGCTCTTACACATACACACACACACTAGCTTATCCCGGTGTGCTGCAAAATTTCCCGGCGCGTAGTGATTAGGGAGCAGGAAGCCGAGGTCTAAAGTGACAGACCTCGCGGTCCCTAATGTTGGGCCGGTTAGAGGCGGTGCTGCATATCTCCAGTCCTCTAGATTCCAGTCCTACCCTTAGCTTCAGCTTCTGTTCCCTTAATAAGGTGTGCCCCGGCAGAGGGGTGTCCTGTCCTGTGCCCTGGCAGAGGGATATCCTGTCCTACTTATGTCGGATCTTGTGTGTAGCCTTTCCCTGTAACCTGTATTCCTGATTCTGCAACCTGTTTCTACTCCTTTGGCTCTGTCCTGCCTTTCCTGCCCGTAGCTGCCAGAGATCTCTATATCCTGTTATCTGTACTGGATATCTCCCGCTGCTATCTCAGGGTCCTGGTATGTGGCCACACAATCTTGATGGCCCATCGCTCAGGAAGACACGGAAGACAACAGTGGTGGATGATTGTGGGATGCTTCCCATGATAAAGAAAAAACACTTCACAACATCCAGCCAAGTGAAGAACACTCCTCAGGCGGTAGGAATATCATTATAGAAGTCTACCACAAAAATAAAATTTCACAAGAGCAAAATCAGAGGGTTCACCACAAGGTGCAAACCATTTATAAGCCTCAAGAATAGAAAGGCCAGATTAGAGTTTGCCAAAAAATATCTAAAAAAGCCTGCTCAGAGCTGGAACAGCATTCTTTGGACGGCTAAAACTAAGATCAACCTGTACTAGAATGATGGGAAGAAGTATGGAGAAGGCTTGAAACGGCTCATGATTGAAACCATTCTATATGATCTGTAAAACACAATAAAGGCAGTGTGATGGCATGGGCATGCATGGATTCCAACGTCATAGTTTATTGATGATGTGACAGAAGCAGCCGGATGAATTTGTAAGTGAATAGGGATATATTGTCAGCTCGGATTCTGCCTGATTCAGCAAAGCTGATTGGAAGGCGCTTCACTTAACAGATGGACAATGTCCCAAAACATGCTGCAAAATCAACCCAATAGTTTTTTAAGGCAAAGAAGTATAATATTCTGCAATGGTCGAGTCAATCACCTGATTTCAACCCAATCAAGCATGCATTTCACTTGATGAAGATGAAAGGCAGAAAGACCCACAAACTGCTGCAGGAAAGGCCCGGCAAAGCATCTCAAAGGAAGAAGAAACCCAGAGTTTGGTGATGTCCATGTGTTCCAGACTTCAAGCAGTCATTGCCTACTGTTTCTCCACAAAGTATTAAAAACGAACATTTTGTCTATGATTTGTCCAATTACATCTGAGCCCCTGAAATAAGGGGACTGTGTATGAAAATGGTTGCAATTGCTAAGCATTTCGTACAATATTTTTGTTGAACCCCTTGAAGATGAAAGTCTGCATTCCCATTGCATCTTGGTTGTTTCATTTCAGTTATGAAAATTGTGTTAGTGTCCAAAATATTTCCAGACCTAACTGTATATATATTAAAATAAGCAGAATGCGATAAACCAAGAACCCCTCTGTTCCTCTTTTCCTCCGCTGATGTCCCTTTTTTTGTATGCTGTGCATGAGTGCATCACTGACATCAGCAACCCCAAAAGTTAAAATAACCTGTACATAAACAGCCCAAAATGTGTTTTTCGTGCTTTCTAAAATTGTTGCTCTCGTCTCCAAGATGCAATACGTAATTCACATGGCGCCATCTGATGCTACAATGGGAAACTGCACATACACTTTTTGATGGGTCTTTAGTGAAATAAACGATATGAAACATTTACATTTTCTAAGGAAAATATACAAAAACTATTTCAGGTATCATTATTAGGAAATTCTAATTGCACATTATTCACATAGCTACTTTAAGGAAAAGAGGCTCAGTCCGTCTCTAGTCGACTACCAACGAACCTGGGAGTTGTAGTTCAATAATAACTTGCCAGCTGTTTGCTGGTTTAGCAGACTTCTTGTTAATTACACACAGGAAAACTACATTTCCCAGAATCCTTGGCGTGTTGTAAGGCAGTAGGAAGTTAAGCAGTAAGTTAAGAGAATCTGTTATCTGGAAGCATATTTTACGTTTCTCTTGGGTAGAATTACTACAAAAATTGTGTTATATTTGTATTATTTTTTTTGTATGAACGCCATTTCATGTATTTTATATTTAAAACAAACCCGTATTACTAGATAAGGTTCTCCTTTATTGTGAAATACCAAACATAAGGCTAGAAGGTAAATCACATTATTTTTTTAAAGCTGTAGAGTGAACTCTGAGTTTCTTCTCTGTATTTTAAAGATCAAATACTAGCCTTTGTCTGACTTTTCGTGTAAAGGTTTGTATTTATGTCGTCGAATCTTAATAGTTGTCCCGCATTTCATACTAATTCAATCCAGTGATTTGTAAATATTAAATATAGTCCTTCACATACACCTTGCCAGCCACTCATCTGTGAGCAGGTAACACTGGACAGAAAATGTACTAGTAAGACATGAACTCCATTAAAGCAAGGCCTTCACTGAAGCCATATACCTGAATTCTAAATAATGGTAGCCATCCTACCTGGACTAGCGTGACATGCAGTCTATGATCATAGATCTCACTTTCAAAGATAAAAATATGCGATATATGTTGTTGTGTAGGTTATTTGCCCGAATGTGTGGATCTGCGAAATGTTCCTTTTTTAGGTGCAGCGTACGAAGATGATGACTTCTGAATTATTATCTTACGTCTGCTATTGAAGTCAAAGTGTAAGACATGGGTCAGGCTAACATCCTGAATGTGGTGATAGTACTGACAAACCTCGTCATATCCCATGGACAGCAGTATCCGTTCATGGACCCCTCGCTGCCATGGGATCAACGTGTCAAAGACCTGATAGGACGTCTAACTCTTGAGGAGATGGTGCTGCAGGTAACACAACGCTCAATACATTTCTGTACCATTATGCTTCTGTTGCAATTATAATTATCAGATAAAATATTAATTTGATGTGCTAGCTTGTTCCTTTTCTTTCCTGTATTTTTCAATTTTTTTTTTATAAATGCTGTTATACGTAGGCAAATATCCATTATGTTGGCTGGGGTCCCTAGCAAGTCCTTCTTCAAAGCAGATAATCCTAACATTAGTATTGCGTAATTAATAGATAATAATATGCCAGAACTAGTGGGTAAACTTATGTAGGACTTTCCTTTCAACAAATAGATATGCGATTTCCTTTTTCTCAACTAATTAAAAAAATGTTACTGAGGGATTGACTTTTCACCTTGCAGTTGGCAAGAGGAGGTGCAGGCAGGAATGGGCCGGCTCCTGCTATCCCGCGACTTGGGATAAAGCCTTATTCCTGGAATACAGAATGTCTAAGAGGAGATGTTCAAGCACCGGGCTGGGCAACATCCTTCCCCCAGGCTTTAGGATTGGCTGCATCCTTCAGGTATCCAAAATGTACATAACAGACAATCATTTCCCAAGACCATTTCCTACTCTATAGCTGCCTGTTAGTCATTGTAGATTTGGGGAAAACTATGGTCTGTACAGCCTTTTAAATTACCCTGGGTCTTATCGGAATAAGTTTCCACTCACTGTAGTTTTGCACCACTGACCACTGATTTTTTTTTTATTTTGTTATGTGCTATATTTCATAGTTGTATTAAGTGTACAGAGCTGTGAGGGCGCCATTTTGCCACATATGTATGTATTTGTACTTTTTTCTTGCTGACTACGGAATGGTAAAGTAAGGTGAGGTGCACCTTGTGTCCACCTGTGCCCATGTTTTAACATATGATAATAATATTGATTTTGCACTTTTTTTTTGTATTGACTGCATATTAAAATATTACCCTACTAACCCAGTTGTTGTCATTAGTCCAGAGCTGGTTGCCCGAGTGGCAAATGCTACTGCTACTGAAGTCAGAGCCAAGCATAACTACTTTATGTCTGTCGGGAACTATGATGACCATACAGGGCTCAGCTGCTTCAGTCCTGTCATTAACATCATGCGGCATCCACTGTGGGGGAGGAACCAGGTGAGCATTACTGGCCTGTTTGTGTACGTGTGGGCCCAGATAAACACTTTCTTTATTGATTGTGTTTTGCGTGGCTGAAGGGCAAGTCAGGCCATGGTGGCACACTCAAGGGCTCCTTCCTTACTCTTATTGTTTTTGACTGCATCTAATAGGGTTTTCACAGAACACTTTAAGTCCTTTAAGCCCCCGAGTACTTGGCCGTTTGGGCTCTGGGAACAGTGTTTCATTTTGACTGCCTCCTGGTCTGTTCTCTTCCGTTTTTTTTAATCCTACCCACTCAGTTTGTATTATTACTTATTGTTTTATATAGCACCATCATATTGCGTAGCACTGTACAATGGGGATTCCATCACATTATGGATTCCATGCGACATGGAAGGTAAAAATAGGAAGTTTCTCAGACACATCAGTGTCAATTTGCCAAGTTTTTTGTAGTGCTGTTTTATAGTTCACTAGGTGTTTTCCTGAGCAGTGTTGTCCAGTTTGGTACATGCTTAAAGGGTGCGCAGCCAGCCCACAAGCCCATCAGAGTTAAGCCCCAGTCCCAGTTGTCCTACAAAAATGTTTCTTTTTTAGCAGTACTGTAGGCAAATATATACAAATGTGATTCACGTGTAATGGTCGGATCAGGACCAAATCAGTTTTGTTACCCTAAAGTATCACTGGCTATGAAGTTGATTTAATGTGTCAAAACCGTCAAATACATTTGCTCGCAATACTCCAAAGGAAATATAGGGATTTCAGTTAATTAGTTGCACTGTACATGCTGGTTAAGTCTCGATTTATTGGCCCTATATCACCCTCCCTTGCAATTTTTGTCTTTATTTCTTACAGTTTATAACTGTAGGTGGATAGATTGGCAAATGTGAGCTACATATCACTTTACCACTAAAACTGGTTGGACGAGCCAGTTCAATGATGTAGTGGTCACCCCTTTTGACTGTGTTTGATTCGCAGTCATTTCCTTGACAATTCTTGATGCAAAGAAGATCAGTCAGAAGGAACGTTCCATTGGTGGCCGTAATGACTGCACTACTTCTGCTGTGTTTCTCTAAAATTGTTCATTTTTAAAGTTTTTTTTAACTTATCTAACTTTCAGACACCGATGGAAGCAATGAGTCTCTAGTCTCATCATGAACCGTAGTATTTCTCAGATTCTCCAAAAGGACGTTTTCTACTGTACTGAAAACCCTTTACTGTCTTCCGTATTCAGGAAACCTATGGGGAGGACCCTTATTTAAGTGGAGTCCTTGCAACAGCTTTTGTCAAGGGATTACAGGGAAATCATCCGCGTTATGTGAAGGCCAATGCAGGATGCAAGCATTTTGATGTTCATGGGGGCCCTGAAAATATCCCGGTTTCACGGTTTAGCTTTGATGCCAAGGTACGGTGGTATATTTGTGGTATTTCTCTTTCTTTGTTCAGGCTGTGACCATTCTTGCTTCTTCGTGTTAACTTCTATTAACAGCAGAACTACCGTCAAGCTGCCACATAAGATGGAAGGTGTTACAACTTCACCTTAAATGGAAAATAAAATAAAATAACAAAGTGAATGATTGTCACTGTTTTGACTTTACTTTGCGTGACTTAAGTGTTTTGCAGCACTGTTCTATATATAGGTCATTATGTGCAGTGATTTAACTGACTACAGTAGGAATTTTTTGAATAAATTTGCAATATCAGCCCAATAGATACCTATAATGCGATAAATACTACAAAGCTAATCGTTATCAGTGCTTATTTTACTGTGTGCTGCACAGATGAAAAATGGTTTTTTTTTTGATTGCTAACCAAAATCGGACATCCAAACATATAGTACAGTAGTAGTAATGAACATTTCTTACATTATTATTTAGGTACTGGAAAGAGATTTGCGAATGACTTTCTTACCGCAGTTTCATGCATGTGTCCAAGCTGGGACCTTTAGTATTATGTGCAGCTATAACAGGTTGGTATGATGAACCCTTAGATCAAAATTTAACTTAGGGATGCTTGATGCATTGTTAATTCCTCTAAGGTTTAGAAAGGATGGACAAAGTATGCTCCGTTGTACTCCTGAAAGAATGTGCTGAACAGTATGATTTTCAATTTTTTTATGTAATACACTTGTATTTTAATATTTGTAATAGTTTTTAATAACTATAATAATAAAAAAAAATATTTGTGATAATGTAATAACACTTGTAATATTGCGTGGATTGCTGATTGTATTTTTATTCAAAGTGGTTTATGCCATCTCTATATTTCTAGATTGACCCAGAGTCCGTCTTTACAAAAACATGCTGTTTTTTCTTCAGGGTCAATGGGGTCCCAGCTTGTGCCAACAAGAGGTTACTGACAGACATCTTGCGCTCTGAGTGGGGGTTTCAGGGCTATGTAGTAAGCGACGAGGGGGCTGTTGAATTTGTTATGTTGGCGCACAGATATACAAGCAGCTTTCTGGAGACAGCAGTCGGTGAGTTTTGAAATGGAATAATAGTGGTTGAGCCTTGACAGGTGAAGCAGACAGCCAAGAGTCTGAGAGATCACAAAAGAGATTAATTCCCCATATCCTTTGAATTTGTATATCTCTTGTAAGCTTATCTGTGTACTAAAATATGTATATGTTTCATGTGGGCAGAAAATAGTTTGACACGTCATTAAACTACAGGTAGCTATTGGATTGCAAAAGTCTAGGTACCATAAGAATGGTTGTAGAAGGAAACGGGTACGTATCACGTCTGCAAGTCTTATGGATAAATTGTATTGTGCTAAAACCATGTCAATGACATTCGAGGGGAGAGAGGACAAAAAAAAAATGTCCTTTGTTTCATAGCCTGAACATGTATGTTTTTGTGTCATAGCAACTCTGAATGCTGGTTGTAATCTTGAACTATCCATCAATCTGGCAGACAACGTTTTCATGCAAATTAAAGATGCAGTGGTGGATGGTAACATCACAATGGAGGTAAGGGAATGGATTTTGCCTTCCATGCATTTTCACACACGCACATCTACCTGATAGTATGTGATTTGCAGACCTATTTGCAAATAAAAACTTTTAACAGTAATGTATCTATTGAAAATGTCTACAGTCATATACAAAATCAATATACACAGGGCTGCGACAACTAATCAATAAAATTGATAATTATCGATAATGATAATCGTTGCCAACTAATTTCATTATCGATTAGTTGAACTGATTTTATCGAATATAAGATGAGGGTTTTTTCAGAGCAAACTCGGATATAAGGCATATCAGAGGGCACAGTGGGCTATCAGGGGGTACAAGGCATATCTAGGGAGGATGGAGTGCCATATCTGGGGGTGTAAGGCATATCACGAACATGCCTCTCTCTACTGTATTATGATAAACAACAAACTGAGCAAATAGTCCAAAAGATAGCTTGCTTGCTCTTTATTATTTAGGGGTGGTTTATTATGCGTCAGTGGGGTTTATTGGCAGTAAAGTGAGGTTAAGCGTAGATGTTTAAGTGAAACAGCGAAACTCCCGGGGCACAAATTCAAAAATGACGGTGTCCAAAAATGACCATTGCCTTTTCAAATAAATGAATGCTTTTATAATCAAAGCCCACTGTTGTAAATCGCATTGAGTCTAATAAGATCAAATGAAAACTGATGTTGCTCAGGTTGTTGCCACAACAGAAGCTCATTGTAGCAAATATGATATTGTTACTAATAATGCACATCAACCAATATAGTCAAGTTCTTAAAAATTACATTTTTCTTTCAAATAGTGGATTTCAATATATGTAATCAGAAGCCAATTCTATTGAAGTTCATGTGGAGTGATAAAATAAAAAGGGAACTCCCAAGTAAGTGCCAAATAATTTAGCACATAGAAGTAACCTTTAGTGGCTTTTTTTAATGTTTAGACAGGTAGCTGAATCTAAAATTCCAATTTCTCATCTTATCTTACTGATTTATTAAAAAAAATTCTTTCTATTTGTTTTAAGACTGTAAAAGAAAGACTGTATCCATTGTTTTACACCCGCATGCGACTGGGAGAGTTTGATCCACCAGACATGAATCCATACAGCTCCTTAGACTTAAGTTCTGTTCAGAGTCAAGAGCACAGAGACCTTGCCATAGAGGCTGCTGTCAAGAGCTTTGTCCTGCTGAAGAATCGCTTGGAAATTTTGCCCCTAGATTTGGAGAAAATCAGAGGGAAAAAGATAGCGGTATGGTGTATTGTATTTGTTTTTTTTTGTTTTTTTTATCATGTACAGAGCAGATTGAACCAAATCTCTGATAATGTCAGTAGCATCATCTTTTTGATTGTGGATTGTCTTTACTACAGTTCTGCTAGGATCTTTCTTATAGAATCTAAATAATTAAACAATGGTTGTAATTTTCTAATACTTTGGAAACAAATGTAAATTAACAATGCTGCAAAAAAAAAACCAAAACAACTCACCTTATTGAGGAATGTATGCACACACAGTTATACATGGACATACAGCTGTAAGCATTGATATGCATGCAATGGTCCCTGTCTCTTCGTGCTGGTTCATAATTGTTCAGGAACGGCCCTTCCGACCTGGACCAGCAACTTAGAGGATGCAGAAGACCACATATAGTCACCAAACACTTTGCTGATTCCATATCCGAAGAGTTCCAAACTTCCACTGGCATTCATATCAGCACAAAAACCGTGCAGCGGGAGCTTTATGGAATGGGATTCCATAGCTGAGCAGCTGCATACAAGCCTCGCATCACCAAGTACAATGCCAAGCATCAGATCGAGTGGTGTAAAGCACGCCGCCGAAGCAGTGGAAACGTGATCTCTGTTTTGCCGCAGCGACTGACTAATGGGTTTGGCGGATGCTAGGGGAATGTTACCTGCCTGACTGCAGGAGGGATTACGTAGGGGGCTGTTTTTTTAGGGGCTGAGCTAGGCCCCTTTATTCCATTGAAGGGAAATCTTAATGCTTCAGCATACCAAGACGTTTTGGACTATGCTTCCAACTTTGTGGGGATAGTTTGGGGAAGGCCGTTTTCTAGTCCAGCATGACTGTGCCCCTGTGCACAAAGCAAGGTCAATAAAGACATGGTTGGGTGAGTTTGGTGTGGAAGAACTTAACTGGCCGCAGAGCCCTGACCTTAACCCCATCATACACTTTTGGAATGAACTGGAATGGAAATTGCAAGCCAGGCCTTTTCATTCACACAAATACTCTACTGGATCAATAGGCAAATATTTCCACAGAAACACTCCAAAATCTTGTGGAAAGCCTCTCCAGAACAGTGGAAGCTGTTATAGCTGCAATGGGGAGGGGGGCGCTACATATTAATGTCTGCATTTAGACTGCAATGTCCTAAAAGTCCCTGTTGGTGTAATGGACATCTGTTCCAATACTTTTGTCCATATAGTGTGTGTGTATATATATAAAAGAAATGTGGATTGATTGTGTGCTGCCTTTAGTAAACCAAAAAAGGTAAGATATTTTTTTTTTTTTTTTTTTGAACCAGTGTCATTCCCTGGGAAGTAATTGGGGTAGCCGGATGCCAAATTCCCTAGTCTCATGTTAAACAAAACTGTTCTTTTATTACTTCTGTTTGGGTTGGGGTAAGAGCTTTAATTATGGTGCAGGGTTTTACAAAGACCAAGTAACAATGGCATGCAGCACGACATCAATACAGCAATGTGGAGACTGGCAACTGAGGAGGTCAGCTGGTGGCGTCCGGAGCACAATCAACATGTGAAACACAGAGATGGGATTTGGGACCCTGCGTAGAAAAATGAAGAAACTCTTTCATTTATTCAAATGTCCCTTCAAAGATTTCTTTCATTAAGCGACAGTAGGAAAAGAGCAAAACAATACCCGGTGAAGCGAAACGTCTTAGGTGTGGCCAAGAACACCTTATAGAAGGCATATTTTACATAATATTGGAATATTATTTTAGATAATATTGTAGGTCATTTGAGGAAGATAAAATATTAAAGGAACGAGTAGTTTTTAGAGTTTGCCCTAAATTCCTCTGAATTATGATGAATAGTTCTTAACCTTTAAAATGAATAGTTCTAAATCACAGTGATTGAGAAAACAAAAATCATAGCCTATACGTAGTTTTAATAAACATGTTTAATAATGGTAAAATCAGGCCTACTTTATTGAGTTTACAATGACATCTACGTATTACATTGTTATATGACTGGTGTTGTAAAGAGAACAATGCTATAGTGAGATTGATTATTACCAACTCAAGTGTTGATGATGTTCTTATCATTCCTTTGTAAAAGGTAATTGGACCTTTCGCTGATGACCCCCAAGGACTCTTTGGAGACTATGAACCCCACCCAGATCCTCAGTATATCTTCACACCAAGGTAAAAAATAAAAAAACAATGTCACCATGGAACCATATACTTGAAGTGTATTAAATGCCTTCAATTTACCCTGTAAATACAGAAAGCTGTCGCATTAACAGCGCATGCATGTGTGCTCAAAGACCGGAAGTATGCCTGTAGTACTTTGCAGTTGTGTATTTCTTTACACCATCCTTGCAGTCTTATTTCTGACATGGCTCAGTTTACATCGTAAGCAGCTGCTCCTGTAGCTCTCTAACATCCATATATGTTATTGTATGACAGTAAGTTGTGAAGTAAGGGGAGATGTATCAAAATTAGGTACAGTATGGGTGGTAGTGGATCAGAGTTTAATTAAATGTCTCCCACTATGGCCATGAAAAAATGTCCCTCCAGGGACGTGCTTCCTGTTGCCCTCATGTCCTTTAGGGTATATTTACCTAGCATGTAATGTTGATCTGTCTGGTTATTCTTTAGGGGTGGTCTTGAAATGCTTCCAGTAAATGTGAGCTTCGCTGCAGGATGCAATGATGCACAGTGTAAAAAGTACTCCCCCAATGAGATAAAGGCATTGGTGCAATCTGCTGACATCACCATAGTGTGCCTTGGCACCGGTAAGTCAGCACCAATCACAAAGTGACAACATGGAGTAAAGCGCTGCGTAAATTGTTGGCGCTATATAAATAAAAGATAATAATAATAAGTACCAGCGTGCTAAATATATTAAAAAGATACAGAAGTAGCATACGACTATTCACTTCCATGAATAATATGTTAACAGTAAAAAAAAAAAACAGTTATAGCATTAATACATTCTAAAACACTTTTAAAGAGGAACAGTCGCATCTAAGGTCAAACCACATATGAATTCAATGCTGAATTCTGATTTTCATATGATGTGGCCAAACGATGTCTGTTCTCACATACAGTAACATAAGAAATAACAACAGATAGAGACAATATGATAATTATGTTGTACATATCTGATAAAATTAGGATTGAGGAAAATAATATAAATATTATTAAATATTATATTTCTCCAAAATATTTTTAATTGTTTTTTGGTACAAGATGGACAACACAATAGAGCACCATGTTTCTCCATGCCTCTTGTGGGGACAACAACAATTACCCTATTGCAAAATAGTAGGCCTTACTGGAGTAAGAACCTACATTATTTTGATTGCATGTCATACAGCGGTGTACAGTGGACTATTAGTTTATATCAGAATTGCTTTGCATAGCTTATGTTTCACAACTCATTACATATCATAACAAGGAAAGAACAAAACTCATGGTTAACATAACATAATATCTTAATGGCTAGTGATGCAGACAAGGAGTATCTTAACACCTAGACTTGACAGTCGGTGTATCTACCTACCTCCTATTCTCTTTCCCTCTCCTAAAGTCCTAAAATATAAAGAACCGCAGATGAGGGACAAGGTTCCACTATTTTCAGAAGTAATCCATAGCTTAAGGTCCTACACAAGACATCAACTCCATGCAGAGTCTAAAAAAAAATGTGCACACACATAGTACCCCTAACACATAAAGACCTACACCGTAAAATATTTGTCTCCTCATTGAGTCTGCAGTGCCAAGTTTCTTCTTAACATGACTTTTCCTGATATATCAGGTGTCGCTGTAGAGACTGAAGGTAAGGACCGATCTGACCTATTGCTACCGGGCCACCAAGCCGACCTTCTGAAGGATGCTGTAGCCTTAGGTAAGTTAATGAAATTTTTTGCGACTGCTATCTTCTAGACATCTTACAAAAACGCCTTGGCGACAACCATAAAGTCCAAGTTCATGAACCTTCACTCAGTACTATGATGAATTCATCACAACCTGAGCCCTCAAAAAATAAATTTGTTGCTGCTAATGTTGGAATGTCCTGGAACTTGGGTGACTAGTTTTGGAAACAATTGTATAATTAGAATAATAAGGGTGGAGAATACAAAATATAAATGAATGACACCACAAAACGTCCAATACAACAGTGTCCCTGTGCAGCAGGTATTGCTCTGCTTTGATCATCATAGGACACAGTGCTCTGCACTTGCTAGGTTTAAGAAACGGGTCTTTGGTAGTGATCAAAAGAGGGGGCATCTAAAGGTACAACTATAATAGAAATTAAATCATTTTTGGAGGTCCCTTGCACATGATCACCAATACAGCAGGTTTACAGTAACAGTTTGTACATAGAGACATTGCCTTAATATTTTTCAATCTGGAAATTGTATTAAAAAAAAAAAAACAACAATAAGCAATGTTGAACAAATCTGTTAAAGATTAATTTATCATGTAATCTGCCAGCTGGAGGGCACCCGGTTATCTTACTCTTATTTAATGCTGGACCGCTGGATGTTTCATGGGCCCAGAGCAGCGGCGGTGTACACGCCATCTTGGAGTGCTTCTTTCCTGCGCAAGCTGCTGGCGTTGCAATTGCTAAAACCTTAGTGGGGGCTGATGGAGCAAACCCTGCAGGCAGACTGCCAGCCACATGGCCAGCTGGAATGGAACAGGTGAGACACAGCATCACAATTGTTTCAATAGAATATACAGTCAATCTGAAATATAAAAAAAATAGAATCTTTATCTGTGGTTTAATGTTGTTCTTTTAAGGTGCCTGCCATGGACAATTACACTATGCAAGGCCGGACATACCGTTATTATGGCAAACAGGTGCCTCTTTATCCCTTTGGATATGGCCTTTCCTACACCAGGTTTCAGTACAGTGACCTGGTATTGACTCGTACCTCCCTATCCATGTGCGAGACACTGCAGTTGTCCGGCAAGCTGTATAATTCTGGTATCAGAACAGGGGAAGAGGTGAGAATTTTTTTGGGGGATACTCTATTTGGAGCCACGTGAGTGAATGGTGAATTTGACTTTTTGTTATTGAAATGCACGCACAACCTTCACTGGAGCAAAATATAGGGTTTCTATGAGAGAGACTAAGCTTAATGTAAGCCCTTTCATTTATCTGATGTCCTGCATGCATTTGTTGCCACCTAAGTGCACTGTTTGCCCTGTGTCAGAATGTTTTCTTCTAGTGAGTAAACAAATGTTGAAGTTCTGTGCCTCCATAAGGATAGGTAGACAAAGTGTAATTATATTTCTGCATTTTACCATTTTGTCTTTTTCCTAAAAAAAACCCCACAAAAAACACCCCCCAAAAACACCCCCCCAAAACACATGCAGCTGCATGTAACGGTACTTGCTCTCTTCACAGGTCGTGCAGTTGTACATCAGCTGGTCTGATGCATCTGTGCCGGTTCCTCGTTTGCAGCTTGTGGGCATTAAGCGAATTCTGGTTCCAGTTGGCCAGTATGTAAAGCTCTATTTTTCAGTACAGCCCGAGCAACGAGCAGTATGGACTGACAAGTGGATGCTGGAACCTGGTGAATTCTTTCTTTATTTTGGAGGTCAACAGCCTTTCCAAGATGTAACCGTGCCATCCAACGTCCTGCACGCCAACTTTACCGTTGAGGGGAAAGCACAGCCTCTTAGCACCTGCTAAGGTACTTATTCTCCCCACTAGGTGGACATCTTTGCATAGAAAAATCAACATGCCCACCTATTGGACAATAATGTTTTTACAGATGACAATAGCGAAGAACCTTGGACAATCTTTCTTTTGTAAAAACGCTCTTCCTTTTCCTGTGCGTTCTTTTCAAGTGCAGGCTGTCATACCTATTCAAATGGAATGAAAGGGAAATAAACTTTATTTTAGATTCTGTCATTATGATCTTTTGTGTGCTAGCTTCTTAAAGAGATCACCTATTCTGATTATCTGAATTATCTCTCTTCCCCTCCTCACCCTTACACAGGCTGTCAAACCAATCAGCAATTTAACCCCTTGAGGACCAGGGGCATGGTTGCAGCGATCAAAAGAGGCCCCTGACTTTTTTGTATTGCTTTATAGTGGCACCTCAGAAACACTGGCTGAGCTTAGGAAGCGATTGTTGATCACCTCCCAAGTACTTTTTTTTTTTTTAATTAGCCGCCGGGCACTGCCATTAATTTGAATGGCATATGGCCTTTTAATACGTTGGATATGACTGCCCGTACGGGGCCGCTACATTCTTTTTGGTGTTGCTGGATGCCTCAATGTTGAGGCATTGCAGCAACACCAGCTGAGAGAAGCAAGCAATCGTTGATTGCTTTCTATACATGTTTAACCCCATGACGTGCCTGGCATGTCAATTGTCATCAAGGGGTTAAACTACTCGGTGTGCACTTTAATATGTGTTCTTTTAAAATGTAAAAAAAAAAAAAAAGAAATCATACTGTAATGGGATTGAAGCAGCCAATCAGTCTGCAGGCAAATGAATGGAAAAGCTTTCTGCGCACTCGGCTCTGCACAGACCTCCACCCACATCTTTTGCCAAGCCTGTGCTGGAGCTGACTGGCGGTAAGTATATTGCATGCATGGAGATCTGTTTAGCTGAACACATTTCCTACGCAAAAAAATAGCTGGGGCATGGGGAAAAGGACATGGCAGCTTCCCATGAAGACACCACAAAAGTTTAAAGGGACAACACAGCATCTTCCCTGTCCCCAGCTCAAAAGTTTCAAAAATAACAAAACAATCTGCTAAAACAGACATAGACAGATCTAGGCAAAATGTAACAGATTTCTCCTGGAGCTGTAAGTAAGGTAGCAATGTAATAATCCCCACGGGATCATAGAAATGAAGGTAACTTGCATATACCTTAGTTTACCATAGTTTACAAATGATAATCATTTATGCTTATTTATTATTGCTACGGGTCCTGTACTACAGAAGTGCTTGTATAATGCAACACACCAGGTATCATTGCATATCCCTTAAATAACCATAGCATTTCTATTAAATTAATAAATTTGATCACAAGGAATATTTGAGAATCGTGTCCACTGTCATTGTAGCTATGATGTTCTGGATCTTCTCCAAGAGATTTAAAGTCCTCCGGCACAGATGAACAATAGCCGAAGTCAGTGGTTTTTGTAGAGCAAATGTGGCAGCTGCCCAGTTCCTATCTGTGCTCTAGGCCTCCAGCTGCCCACTTATATCTATTTTTAGTCCTAAAAACCATAATCAGACAAGTATGCCAGACTATATATAAAAGCGAGATCCATCTATCTGCATATGGTTAATCTCTCTCCCCTCCAGCAGTTGTGCGTAACCAGATATCCAAAATATTCATTCATATATTGACTTTGTGGGTAGGGTCCATCAGAAGAGGATTATTAGCCTTAGAAACAGACATTTACACTCGCTCTATGTTGAACCTTTGTAAAGTGAAATGCGTTGGGCTACTGAGAGGCGAGTGCTATCATTTTGTGGGCAATACTGTTTCAATTGACTCTGGTTACATCTGCTCCATCTTGGAAGAGCAAAGTCAATAAAAGACATGTGATGGGTGTCCTGGGTGGAGCGAACGCTCTATGATACAGTTTCGGATTTTAATAGATTTAACATTTGCTGTTTTGACGGGGGTATTAATTGTTCCGGATTATTTCGTTTTTAAATTGGGCAAGACGCTTGATATCATTAACAGTTTTGCTGTTTTCATGAAATGAGTATGCAAAACAGTGATAATATGTTGGCATAACAGCGGATGAAGTCGCTAAAGGCATATTGTAATGGATTTGAGGAATTAACCTCAGCTTTGACAATGACGAACTTACATAATGCTTTAACAATTCTCTTATGATTACCCTCATTAGTATTGAAATAAGCATTACTAATCATGTTATAATTTTTGTAATTTGTAGTAATACCCCGATAAGCACAGTTTAATTATGCTGATCTCCAGCTCACTAATGTTTTTTTCTGAAGCAATGCTGACCAGTTATATTCTGTAGATAATTATATATATATATATATATATATATATATATATATATATATATATATATATATATATATATAGATGAGGTCTCCATGGCAACCAATTAATGTTTAAATGTTAGCACTTTACCCTATAATTGTTCTAAATTTCCTCTGTTATTTTGATTTAGATTTTTTATACTGACTTTACCAGAATCTGACAGAATAAAAAATTCTGACTTTTGCAGGTCAGTCATTAGATACAATGGCTTATAATTATTATTATTCTCTTTTATTTATAAATCGCCAACCGTTTACGCAGCGCTTAATACAATACATAAATTCAAGGGATATGACAAGACAAGAATTGACAGACTAAGACAAACCGATACATTCGGTGGAGAGAGCCCTGCTCGCAAGCTTACAATCTAGAGGGAAAATGGGGTGACAAACATAAGGCATAGAGAAAGGGTGAGAGGTAGTGTGGTGGTTGTATCGATGACAAGGAAGTTCTAGCAGCTAAGATGGTATGCTTCTCTGAAGTGGGTTTTGAGATATTTCTTGAATGTTGGGAGGGAGGGTGAATGCTGAAGGTTCGGTGGAAGTAGATTCCAGAGATGGGGCAGCCCAGGTGAAATCTTGTAGACGGGAAAAGTAAGAGGTGATAAGTGAGGACTGTATATTAGAAGTAATGCTACTGAAACTTTCATTATACTACATATTCACATATATCTGATTAAAATGTCAGTAGTTATACGGTGTGAAAATTCTGGATACAATAAAGTTCGGTTTTTAGCTTCAAATTCAAATGTGACCTGATAGAACGCCTCAGGATGGCCACCTTCATGTCTTTTACTCTTGGACAGGGTACTGGAATTTTTCTTCAAATATGTCATTTTAGCTGTGGTCTAAGTCATGTGGGTTTAGATTGGGACTTGTAGCATTAGTTTGCCAGTTCTGAAACTGCCCCACAAAAGTATATGTTTCTGAAAAGCAAAGTAGGCTATTTCACATTTGTCACATGCGTATTTTTAATTTAAATGTTTTGATGGAAGTTTAGGAAACTCCTACCATATTTTATGTTTATGTGGCATAATTAAGTCAGCAGGGTACGTTGTAATGTGTGTTTAGTAGATAGGTGTTAGAAAACCATACCTAAAGTTTTTCATGGGTGTCCTTACTTCTTGGTAAGCCTGCAGTAAATCCTATCTTCACAGATCTTCAGGGTTGCCTTTCCTAGTCTGACTTAATGACGTGGAACTATCCTATACTTGAAACCTTGTATTGTGGAAAGTGAAACAGCTTTTTTTGGCAACATGCAGATCGTATATGGGACAACGGACAAAATTTGCATAATCAGTGCAGTGTTCTGATCTGTAGGAGGTTTCCAGATCACGAAGACATGCTTCACAAGCACAAGAGGATCATTGGTAGTTGAGTGCTCATTTGAAACATTTAAGTAAGCAAAAACTGTTATTAAAAACCATTATGTAGGATGGTTCACCCTTAAAGCGCTTGAATGTTCCTTATACGTTTTGATTAGCGAGAAGTGAAGTTGTTGATAACATTTTCTTTTTGCTACTTTATATGTCCACTGTATCAACCTTTTTACCAGCAAGCAGTGCAACATAACCAGTTACCCTCTTGGGTACTTTTGTAGACCCCAGCAATCTCTTGTACGTCTAGTAACCCTGATGATGGCATAAGATTTTACATGTTTATTTATAATTTATTATTACTAGGGTATATGGCCATCGCTAAAATGACACATTTGCTGGAATCTTGGAATTGTAATGCCCCAGGTGTAGTATGGGTCCCTGGTAATCCAGAACATGTGGCCCTCAGGATGCTATAGCTGTGGCAGTTATGGGTTCAGATGGGGGAGACAGGCCTACGGGTTACTGGGGTGGTGGCCAGGAGTAGGTTGACACAGGCTGAGGTTAATGCATATGATAGGTGCGTGGTCAATTTAAATCTTTGTGCTGTCATTTTTGAAAATGCATGGCTGGCTTTTGCCCCTTTCTTCACCTCCACAGCTTAATGCTGAGAGGGATATGTGTTTGGCCATGCATGTGATATACTCAATGGCTGGAAGAATGCTTTAATAGACATTCTGCTATAGTGGGGGGTGTCGGACATTAAACTGTCCCCCGGTAACAAACACCAGACTCACAACTTTACCCTGACTCCCTCTGATCTGCATCTCTGGTTCTGATTGGCTGGGGAGGGTGTCTGTCAATCCTTTCTCTCTACTAACTGGTGGAGGCTGATGTCTAGCTTTCTTGGAGCCCAACTCCATTTCTTTTCCAAACTGCCAAATGCTGGTCAGCTGGAGCCCTCGCTCTCTGGAAGGTGTGAGTGGGAATAGTGAGGTCAGAGAGGGAAGCACACATATGAATGCCCAATAAAGACACCCAGTGTCATCTGTGCAGAACTGGGGAGGGGAGCGTGTGGGATACACAGATAAAGAGTAAAGAAAAGCAACAAAGCCCTTATCTACAGGGCTTGAGGGCAGGTTGGGCAAGCCAGTAAAATTCCTCCCTCGTACTATTCCTGCCAGCCATGTGGTAGCTACCTAGAGGCCTGTTAATCAGTTGTGATATTTGGATCCTCCAGGTCAAACCCAAAAATTGCCTGGTCCAATGAATAAACTGGACATAGGTTTGGAAACAGAAAAATAAATTAACATGATTTTTGTAATCTATTAGGACTAATGAAAAGGACATAAGACTTCGCTAACAGCGGCCACCTCATTATGTAAAACCAGCAGTGAGTTAAGATAGGGTTAAGCTGTGTGGTATTTCCTAAGGCTTTAAGACGTCTGGGTTCTATCAGGCTGCCATCTATGCTGTAATTACAAGCCCTCTCTGGGTTCCAGCATCTGACTCTCTGCTTCATTACCCTTACCCCTCCCTTGCTTACTTAGCAGCTAGAAACATATTAATTATGTTTCAATGCAATTAATTAGCTTCAGACACACACACACGTTTAATTTGTACTGTACAAGAACTGTACAATATCCTTTCCTCTTGGTTGCAGGAGCCTATAACAAGAAATGGTTAATACTAGTGATTTGTTAGTAAAAAGCCAACTAGGATTATTGAGCACTAACCATCATTTTAAAAATCCCACATATGCTGATTTTTCAGGACAGTTAACAACACCAAGACTTTTGATGCTAGGATTGAGAGCTACTTTCTACATAGTTTACTCCATTTCACTACATATTATATTCTTCTCTTCCAATGTGTAATAAATACTTGGATGCAGATACTATCATCCTATTTAAAATTCAATTTATCCTGTCATGAGTAAGTTCCCAGAGGCATATAAACTAGAGATTCCTTGTTCTAATTTGCCAAAAAAGGGTCCACAGTGACACGGTTGGATGAGTTTGGTGTGGAAGAACTTGACTGGTCGCACAGAGCCCTAACTTCAACCCCATCAAACTCCTTTGGGATGAACTGGAATGGAGAGCGCGAGCTAGGCCTTCTCATTCAACATCAGTGCCTGACCTCACAAATGCTCTACTGGGACAAAAATTCCCACAGAAACACTCCAAAATCTTGTGGAAAGCCTTCCCAGAAAATTGGAAGCTGCTAAAGTCGCAAAAGGGGGGCCAACTTTATACATATAAGCATGTATTTATAATGCAAAGTCATGAAGTCCTTTAGCAGCAATACTGTACGTCATCGCTTATGTACACCTACTGATGAGATGAGCTGCTTTTCATTTGTATTTTGTCTTACAAAGGGCTGTGTGCATTTTTGGCAAAACATAAAAAGGAAAGATTAAAGAAATACTAGCCCGTATGAAATATGGTGCACGTAAGCTTATATTTATTACATAACGGTGTTAATAACATAAGAAACATATTTCTGATTCTGCTGAGATCACACATATAAAACCATTTACCTATTGGTATGTGAGCCACATGAAATAAGAATATAAAAAATATATAATACTAATTATGTCAATGCAGATAATAGTGTATGCTTCTATTTCCAGTATGGATTGCAAGCTTCACACAGTATATTTAATACAGCAAATCATTTGCAAGTGTAAACATTGCATTTGCTGAATTTTGTAGTATACGAAAATAATCCCTTAGAGTCTATTTCATTGGTTTTAGTTAATGTGGTGAGTGGTTAGTTAGTGGGGAATTCATCAGGGGTTAAAAGGAAAACAAAATCATAGACAGGTGTTTTTGTTTTTTATCCAAATCAGGGGAAATGAATGAATATTTTTTATGTATTTTCTTCCTATTAGCTGTGTACAAAATATACTCACTGGCCACTTTATTAGGTATACCTGTTCAACTGTTTGTTAACACAAATAGCTAATCAACCAATCAAATGGAAGCAACTTAATGCATTTAGGCACGTAGACGTGGTCAAGACAACTTGCTGAAGTTCAAATCGAGCATCAGAATGGGGAAGAAAGGGGATTGAAGTGACTTTGGACGTGGCATGGTTGTTGGTGCCAGACAGACTGGTATTTCAGAAACTGCTGATCTACTGGGATTTTCACGCACAACCATCTTGAGGGTTTACAGAGAATGGCCCGAAAAAGAGAAAATATCCAGTGAGCGGCAGTTGTGTGGACGAAAACACCTTGTCAGAGGAGAATGGGCAGACTGTATCGAGATGACAGAAAGGTAACGGTAACTCAAATAATCACTCATTACAACCAAGGTATGCAGAATACCATCTCTGAGCACACAACACATCGAACCTTGAAGCAGATGGGCTACAGCAGCAGAAGACCACACCGGGTGCCACTCCTGTCAGCTAAGAACAGGAAGCTGATTGGACAATGGAAGACTGGAAGAACATTGCCTGGTCTGATGAGTCTCGATTCCACCCAAAACATTCAGATGGCAGGGTCAGACTTTGGCGTAAACAACATGACAGCATGGATCCACTCTGCCTTGCATCTACTTGTCCCAGAAAAAAACAATATACAATTTGCAATGGTACTAATAGGAAAATTATGGTTAAAGAAAGACTTGGCACGAATACAAAAATTTAAATAGCTCTGGTCCTGAAGGTGTTCAAAGAGAAATCGGATGCCATGCTGTATCCAATGTTGTACCTCTGCATGGTCTGTTGTCATCAAAAGAGACATTCAGTAAAGAAACGTAATAACAATTGTTTTCCGTTTACATTTTTTTTTTTTTACCTTTAAGCAAAGCTAACAAAGTAGAACTCCAACTGGAGTCTAGAAGGTATTTGAAACAGAGAAGCACAATGACGTTTTAGTAACTATGATTACTCATTTAGTTGTCAAAGCAGAAGAGTTGCAATTGAGGACGCTATGTAAGCAGTGAGAATTTCCGAAAGCCAAGCAGTCCACTGACAATAACAAAGTCTTTCTAGGCCCATGTGAAATAGCATGACTGTGGAAAAAGCTCTCCACCTATGTGACAGCCCACTGGAGGAAGTTATGCTAGTGGAGATTGTGGAGGAAACTTATTGTCACGGAGCTGGCTAGTCCAACCGACTACCTCCGCTGTCTTGTGCTCCCTTAGCCTGGGACAACACACTTTCCCCGGTTCCCCAGTCACTAGCCGAAACTCAGTGTAGGGTAAAACCAAACGAAGACTGATTTATTTTAGACACACAGAGCTGGATATATCCAGCAAAACATACATTAACATAAAACAAGACATTGGGACACAAACCGCCCCCTTAATCTGCCTCTCAGAGACAACAGGGGCAGTAACGGGATTAACAATACAATAGGCGGAGACTGATTTATACAACATTAAACATCAAAGAATGGTGGTCACTCCATGGTGGCAGATCCTGGCTGTCTGCCGGAGATAATCCTCTCAGCCAGTGATGAGATGATACTGCTGGGGGTAGCCACAGAAGTCTTTACAAACCCAGGGCCCATAGTCAATAGGGAGGAGGCTGGCAGTCAGGCTTCTCCAGTGGCCCCAGTGATGGAGGCTTCCGTCACAATTCTCCCCCCTTCGAATTGGACTGACATAGGATGAGACCCCAAACGGGTTGACTCCGTAGTCAGTCAGTTTATTTGGCCCATTAATGCCCTCCCAAAATTGGTGCTCCTGCTGCTGCTGGGGAGATGGGCCGGCTGCGCCATCTCCCGGGTACCGCTGGGGAGTGATGCCGCCTGCATCCCCTCCCTGGTGCTCCTGTTGCCGTTGAGGAGGGAGTTCCGGTTGATCCGGTCCTGGAATTAGGTTCTTCTGCTGGGGGGGCGGGTCGGCCGCTGTATCTCCCTGAACTCCTGCAGCTTTGGTAGGTGCTGCGCAGAGGCCAGCGATGCTCTGCCTGGTTGCCAGCACTTCAGCTGGGGTTAGGGAATCTTGTGGGTCGGCCTGCCGCTGGGGAGGGAGGACCGGTTCCTCCGCTCCCGGACATGTGAGCTGCCGCTGGGGAGATGGGCCGGCTGTCACATCTCTCGGTTCCTCCCACTGCCGCTGGGGAGGAAAAACAAGTTCCTCCGCTCCCGGACATGTGAGCTGCCGCTGGGGAGAAGGGCTGGCTGCCACATCTCCCTGGATCCCTGTAGTCATTGCAGGTGTGGGGCAGTAGCCAGCAGCGCTCTGCCCTGTTGCCAGCTCTTCAGATGGGACTAAGAGATCTGGGCAGACTGCCCAGCATTCTGAGGCCCCCGGTGTGGAGACCGCAGTGTTATCCACCCCTCTTGGGTTAACATCCTCAGATGTAAAATCAGTTAGATCCACAATCTCTGGATCTGGTTGTGGAGCACAGTCGCACAGCTCCAGTATCGGATCTGGATTAGCTGCCCAGTATCCCTCTGACTCAGGGGTGGAGACCGCAGTCCCATCCACCCCGCCTGGGTCAACATCCTCAGGTGACCACTCAATAACATCCACAAAATCCACACAATCCCTGGACACTGGGGCATTCTGTTGAACGCGGTCAAACAGTTTTTTATACGCCTTTTCCAGTTCCCACTCCTGCGTAATTAAAAAGTCTAAATCACCTTTAAGTCCTAGCGCATCTGGGAGGTCCCACTCCCTGAAATCCCGGATGTCCTCAATCCGCCACTCCGCTGTACTGCCGAAGTCCGGATCCTCCTGAAGACTATCCCATAATAATCCAGGGCCACCAAAGTCATAGCCCTCTGGAGAACAATCTTTCGCAGTTCCCCAATATGCTTGTTCTGTATACCACTGCAGAGCCCTATAGTGATCTTCCAGCTCTACCTCCTGTTGGACCAGCTTGTCCAATTCGGATACCCATTGCTCCTGGGGTTGCTGTCCCAGGAAAGACATCCGTAGTTCCCGCTGGTCTCTAATCTTTTGTTCGGAGCTTGGAAGACACTGACCCCGGCGTATAACAGCCCTCTGCCATACTGACCGTCGAACCACTTGCCTCAGGTTCTGGTATTGTTCTGTAGGCAAAGCAGTGGTGTAGCAGGAGAGGATGACCCGCAGCAGTCCCTGGAATTCGGATACCACATCCATGTCCTTGTCAAGGCGACCGAAGTCTGCCGTCCTGTCGGTCAATCCCGGTAGAAAGTAAGTGTCCCTCAGACTAAGAAGAATTCCCACCGCTGCCACCAATGTCACGGAGCTGGCTAGTCCAACCGACTACCTCCGCTGTCTTGTGCTCCCTTAGCCTGGGACAACACACTTTCCCCGGTTCCCCAGTCACTAGCCGAAACTCAGTGTAGGGTAAAACCAAACGAAGACTGATTTATTTTAGACACACAGAGCTGGATATATCCAGCAAAACACACATTAACATAAAACAAGACATTGGGACACAAACCGCCCCCTTAATCTGCCTCTCAGAGACAACAGGGGCAGTAACGGGATTAACAATACAATAGGCGGAGACTGATTTATACAACATTAAACATCAAAGAATGGTGGTCACTCCATGGTGGCAGATCCTGGCTGTCTGCCGGAGATAATCCTCTCAGCCAGTGATGAGATGATACTGCTGGGGGTAGCCACAGAAGTCTTTACAAACCCAGGGCCCATAGTCAATAGGGAGGAGGCTGGCAGTCAGGCTTCTCCAGTGGCCCCAGTGATGGAGGCTTCCGTCACACTTATAAATTGGGCAGTATGATGTATTAACACATTTGCACTCCTCTCTATTTCAGGGTAGACACCAACAGTGATTGCCTGACAAACCTTGTCTCAGACGCTGGTCTCCCAGCAAACTACTCGTGTCATGAAGCCGTACAAGCATGGTCTGTGCTAACCAATATATTTCCTCTTGCTACATTTTTTGACACTTGAGGCTGATCAGTAGGCTGACTAACACAAAACAAGCATCCTGTTTATTAACATTCAAAAAAAATCAGAAACTTCAGAGTCTTGGTGAAGGCGCAGAACCACCCTGGAGAAAAATCCTTTTTCCAAGACAGATCTATAGAGCTTTTAACTAAATATATATATTTTTTATTTTTTTTCATTAATAAATATGGTGTTTAATGTATGTATCTTCGAGTGCAGGTTAGTAGCTAGGAGGCCATCATGTAGAAATAGTTGTGCACAAATGCAATGACAAAAATTACAGTAATAAGGAATGAGAAGAACTGACAATGAAAATTAACCTTCTAATAGTCCGTAGCCAATATTTTGTTCTAGTGACACCGTTATGTTGGTAACTATATGTCACTAATAACGGACCTTAGGAAAGCCTTTAGTTGTCAGGAGGTGAGGAGTCAGCTCTAGATTCTGAGATTCTGCCAATTCATGGTGAGACCCAAATATTGGTGTAGAAACCCAGATACCTTAAAACTAGAGTAAAAAAAAAAAAAACACAACTGTTGAACACGTAACAGTGACACTTTTGTAACATGGGCTTCTACAGGAGAAAATATATGAATAAAATATGGTAGAAATGGTAGGAGAGTTGTGTGGGGAAGGGGGATGGTTGGACAAAGATTGGGTATAGACACCCAAGTTACTAATGCATTAAACAAAGTGGAAAAAGGGCTTGATATGTATGCAAAGTTTCAGTATTGCTTTTCTTTTTAAAATGCCCCTCAATATGCATATCTATTAAATATTATTATTATCACTTATTTATATAGCGGCAACATTTTAAGCAGCTCTTCTTACAATATGTATATGCAAGGGGTATGACAAGACTAGAATTGACACACTAAGACAAACCGATACATTAGGTGTAGAGGGCCCTGCTCGCAAGCGTACAATCTTTTAGCATAGGTCATCTTACTCATCATTCCCCAATATTGCAGAAAGCAGTCGCTTCCATGAAAAGAGGTAACTAAAGTATTGCTTTCAGTATCAAATTGTGGCACAGGGAGACCTATCAATTTTGATTACTAAACACAAATCACTATATTTACTTGGTTACATGTCTGATATGTGTCATGTGTGTAATTTATGCTCAGTTCTTGAATACATTTGGTCATTTGAAATGTCGAGTATGGATTATTCCTCTCCAGCAAGTCCTAATCTTTGGAATTGTAAGTATTCAAACCTAACAATACCCCATCTTGTGAATTCCAGGGATGGGCCCAAGTCCAACCATGTTCCTTAGAGCAAGGTAGAAGTAGAAGGACATCGCTTTCCCAGCCACTAAATAGAGATTCTAGTATGCATTCATTCACATGAGGAACTATAACAAACTTGGAAAGCTGGTTTTATGCTCTTAAAGTTTAGTGTTGATGGTTGAGTATTGTTGAGTGCTGGCTTGAGCACTCCAAGTGCTAAACTTTGAAGTCAAGGCCATGAGTGGTCAAAGTTTGGAAATCACCTGTCTGCTACTTACTGCTAAATATGAATTTCTGTTTCTGACAGGGCATTGCTTTCTCACACTGATTCAGTGGTGATTCATAGGCACATGACTTTAGTATCTCTGAATACTGCATGAGTATTAGAACCTTCCAGAAAGGAAGATTCTCTTATGGTCAATGATCATAAAAGTAGAGGAACAACAATCATATACACTTTTTGCTATTTATAGATTTGCACAAGTTTTCCAGGAACATCACGAATTCTTACTTTTGTAATCAATACAACTTACTGCTCTCAATGCTGTAAATAATTTAACATTCTTAAAAAATATACAGAAAGGGGACCACAGCCTAAAGCGCATTAAAAGACATATACATTCAGATTCCTGGGTTGCTGCTAAAACAATAATGACCAATATGTACACAAAACAAAGTAAGAAAATCAGCACATACCCAGAAAATACCATTCAAAAGGCTCTTTAGGTTGTGCGCTCCCCTTTCTGTATATATATATGCACTCCCCCCCACACTTTTAGTCTTTAAAGTGGGGGTGCGGCCTATAATCGTGGTTTAGCGCAGGAATGCGCAATTCGTATTGCCCGACGCCTGGGACATGCAGTTCCGGGCGACGGGCAGGCGGCAGGGTTAGGATCCAGATCCCCTGCAGCGCTGCAGGAGACCTGGATCCTACTCTCCGGCAGCCGTGGACGTCTACGCTTACAGGGTGCGGCTCACTGGCACTTCTCTCATTGGCTGGTGAGTTAGAGTTTGTGTATACACGGATTTCATGCTCTGTTTTGTGTACATATTGGTCACTATTAATTTAATGTTTTGTCTCCATTGCTGCTCTGGTTTTTTAAGGGTGATTATCAACATATCAATTAATCACCTAATAATTGTAGATAGCCTACAATATGACATATCAATCATCCTTAAGATCTAAGATCAACTTCGCCCTTCTTTCTACATCCTAGGAAAACAATTCATCAGTGATTTTAATGAATGCCACATGACTTTGCAGCATATTGTTTGGTAACGTCATTGAAATGTAATGAAGTAACATAAACTCTTTTACTTTGTCATTGCGCTAATCAAATGGCTAGCAAATCTATAGAGCCTGAGATAACAAAATTACATATTCATCAATGCTCTTGCGCTTCTACCAACTGCTAAACGGGTGCCCATGGGAGGCTCAATTTGTACACTGGGGCATATGTTGCTATGTGCTGCCTCAAGGCACGTGGTACAAACATAACTTATTGTTGGAAAGCCTTGGGTATATTCCATGGTGCTGGCAAACAGGACCTTACTGAGTGAGATGGTACAGATTATTATATTTACTAGTTATTTGGCTATGATGCCGTATATATTATTCATATGGGACTCAAATTACAATTATTAACAATTTAATGAAGTGTGCCTTCCCACGCCATACATTGGTATGCACAGAAGTGACCATGAAGCAGGAGGCTCAACTCACAAACATGCAAGTTGTGATGACACGTGCGGATGGCATACCTTGGTTATGCTGCCTACTACAGTAGGAAAATGAAAGGAAGAAAGAAAATTAGATAAAATGGGTTCCAAAATTTATTTTAAACAATAAGAGGGCTGGAGTGTTCATTTAAGAAACCACAAATGCTTAGTTAAGTGCAAAGTACAAATGTATTACCAGGAAGGAAGGTTCATGCTTTAATGTACAGCAAGGCAATTCTTTTTTCATGGTGTGCTGAACTCAGATAAAAGGAAATGAATATCAAGATGCAATTATAACATAGTGAGCTAAGTAAATAAGAAAACAACAGTGAGGACTTTGACCGATGGCATCATCTCTATGGTCTGAGCTGTGTTTGTTTTTGTCTTTGTAGCGTCTGTATACTCATGGCTACGTGAAATGATTGTGTTTGCCTCATGAGGTACTCCAATAGCTTTAAACTTTGCCCAGGGCTGAGAAACACAAGACAGACAAGTATATTGTTAGTGATTCTGTTAGCATCCAAGCAGCAACTAGAACTGTGAGAAAATAATTTCAGAGTGAATTACCACATTATACAGCACTGCGGAATATGATGGCACTATGTAAAAAATTAATTATAATAACTCATAAAGGGGGCATAAGTTATGTTCTGAGTAACCCCAGACTGGCTATCAGGCAAACTAGACAAATGCCTGGTGGGCCGTTGCCTGATTGTGCCTTCCATATATCTTTAATGCCCAGATACTATCCTTTACAGCTTCAACACATGCCGATACACACTGCAAAATTGCAAGAGTGTACCATGCATATTCAACGGGTGGCAGTATAATAAATGTAATTTGTTGGCCTTAAATGTTTAATCCCCAATCCACCCCTGGCTCTGGGGGCCTACTTTAGCTGTGGATGACATTACTGCTTCACCCGGAGGAAGCAAATAGCTCTCCAACTGGTGTGGAACTACAAGTCCTATAATACTCATCTGTGGCTGAATAAGTAGCAGAGTTGCTGTTCAAGAACATCTAAAGACTTTCCCTAGCAGCCTATCCTATCTTTTCTAAATACCACTTCTAGGTAGGGTATATGAGTTGTGCTTCCTTACTATTTTATTATGTTTCATGAGACCCAATTTGCACATATTCAGGTCATGGCAGAAACTTTCTTTGGCGTTGGATGGACTTTATTCTACTATTCCATGACAAGCAATGTGTTAAAGATTTGTTAACTGTGTTTATAAGACTAAAATATAATCTCAGTGTAACACACTGACACAGCATCTAAACCTTAATACATAGGATCATGCTTACATGCCATAAGGGTTTTGGTGTGGACTTGTGTGGGAGTCCAGTACAACTGCTGACAACACCCTATGGTCACCCACTAGACTGGAGGTTGTTTCCGACATACTAATTAGTGTTTTTTTTAGTGTTTGGTTTCCCTGGACACCACATTCTGATACTGAGCAGCTGAGGATTAAGGGGAATGTGAACTATTCCTACAGAAAACACAGCAAAAATAAAATATCTTTACTATTAGTATGGATGAAATTTGTGGAGTTTTTCTAATACCTTTTGAATTATGTTGCCGTAGTTCTCAATTCTTAAGGACTCACCTCATCCTTTCTTCTGCTGATTCTACCTCATGCTGGCCCTAGGTCATACAATGTGACATGTGAGCTAGGCCTGTGCCACTGGTTCAGCCCACGACATGCATATATTCTTCTGATTTACTACTAATTTGTCATCATGTCCTGTGAACAGCTAGGCCTACTTCCCCAACCCAACGCCAACATTTCTTATAAGGAACAGAAAAGTGGAAGTTCTGGGGGTTTGCATAAAAACTGGTTGGAGAATAAGGCTTTACCAAGACTTTTTATGTTCAAATGAAAAACAATGTGTATTATTTACGTAGTTAATTCAAAAATGTAAGAATTTGTTTTTACTGTTTTATGCAGGTCTACAACACTGTGGCATACCCACTCTCCAAGTATTCAGAGCTCATAGAAAAGAAGAGCATTAAGAGAGACAGGGCAATTTGGGCTATTAAAAAGGGACTGTTCCACTTCAAGATGGACATCTGGGAGGTATGCTATGCCACCACCCCCTCTAGACTGTCGGTTTATGAACAGGACCTTAATTCATGTACTGGATTGTCTCTACTGTGTTGATATGAGTTGGGTTTGACCCAGTGTCTACGGGTGAAGCCCTGTCTTTGTGTCAGTTACTTTTTATCTGGGCAGGTAAAGAACATGTGCCATGCCCACTTGCCACCCGTGTTTCACCTACTTTCTCCCCCTATATAAAGCTAGCCCTACTTTGAGTAGTCTACCCTAGGAAGTTCTCTAGTATGGTACTAGGAAATGATAACGTAATGTCGTAACGTGTTGGTAATATAAAATAAAAAGGTGACTTTCTTTGACATAAGGAGGTGAGATATCACTCAGAACACTAGAACAGAGGCTAGGTTCAACTAATCCTGTAAGGACAAAAATTTCTAGGGCAGGATTGGGTCATATACAAACCCGCCAAATTAAGCATTGCCCCCATCTACTTTTCTTTTGATTTTTGATATTCTTTTGATATATTATCCTGCTTTCTGGGGATTAGTTTTGTATAGTTATGCATACAAGATTAAATGTTTGCTTACTTAATAAATAGATTACAAGTTTATAAATTGGATGTCCAGGTATTAATCACAGGAAGCTTAATACATGAACAACTTTTGTACGTCTTCTTTTTCTTTATTTTAAAAGACAACCCCTCACCCCCTATATTTGCCCAAGAAAGGTATTTTACTAATTTCACTTTGTTGCTATCCGAAACCTGTCCCTGCAGGCTGAGATATTTTGTGAACAATGGATTAAGTTGTCCTCAGTACAAAGACGCTTGTACCTACACGAGGAAACTGCTGTAACAGGGTAGCACGTTTGGGGTATGGAAGTCAAACATAGGACCCTTGTATGATGTAGAGGATGTATCCTGGTGAAAGACACTTTATGCGGGCAATTTTGGGGCACAATTTTTAAGTTGCATTTAATATATATTGTCACAAAGTTGGGATGGAGGATGTACTGTATATAGAGGGATTCATATCAAGTGGAATATATCCAGTATTCACTGTGGCAAATGTAAAGTTGGATAGCTATATTATTATTTTGTAGCACCAACAGATTCTGCAGTGTTGTAAAATCTTATACATAAAATACCAATTGTGTGGACAGCCCTGATTATTAGACCTCAAACTGTGGTGTAGTGGAAATATAGTATTAAGTTCTATAATAAATATGCGAGGTTTGTCTAATTCCTAAGAACAACTCTTGGGGTACACTATAGCAGCAAAAGAGCTAGTACGCCCATTCCGTCCCCTTCTACATCCGCTGATGATGCAACGCAGCGCATGACGTCACTCACAGAGTTAATAGCAAAGAGCTGTGGTGAATGATGCTGGCGTTATTGTGAATTAGCCCAGAAGCTGTGCCTGCATCCTATGTAAAGGGCCGGGTGTCTGGGGCCAAGCTGAATGAGTCACCATCTGTGCTTCCCAATCCTAAAAGAATGCAACTTTCCTTAGATAGTCTCAACAAGCTGACGGCTTCAACCAAACCGAAGATAGGGGGAGCTTTGGTTTCCAGTCACATGACATGCATATCTAAATATGTGAAAACCAGATCAGGAGGAGTCCCGGATAAGTGTAAGCAGATCCCGAACACGCCACCGGCTACTAAGCTGGTGATCAGAGTTTTTTTAAAGTGTGTTTAGCCGGATGGCAGGAAAGTTCCCCCTATTGTTCGCACATGGTACAGTCGTGTGTTAGAGGCTGGATAGTGTCTGTTACAATAGCATTTCATGCAGCTGCTCTGTGCTGAGATCTCTAGAAATTCTCCTGAATTCTCATCACAAGTTTTTCTTAAGCGCAGGAATCCAGATCCTCCCCGAGAAGCAGACAGTAACCGGGGGGATCAATTATCTTTGCGAATCTGGCGATTTCCTTACAAAGCTCCTGATCTCCATTCAAAACAAATAAATCTCAGCAGACACTGGCTTTCTATTTGAGTAGGGAGGGGGCTGGACGATATTCTTCTTCCCTCCCTGGTGATGAAGGCTTTTCCCCCCCAACTGTTAAACGGATCCTGCTGCCCTTAGGAATGAGACTGCATCGAAGAAGCAAAGAATAAACCCTAATAAAAAGTGGAACTGCAACACCCCTGGAAGTATCTGCAACGGGCCAATTATTTTATCTTTTGGGGGACATGGAAAACCAGACTGTGGAGATCCCAAACGAGGTGGGAAGACTAGAAGAGCATATACAAGGTGGGCTAAATAAATGCTGTTTTGCACGTACAACTTCCCTGGATCTAATTGTGATTTAATTTATATCCACTTAAGGTTTCCAGATAAGAATAATATAAGTATATAATATAAGTATATATATATATTGCAGTGATTTTGTATTTGACATTTTAAACACCATGTCTCAAGCTGCCTCCCATTGTGTGTTAGAAACAGGAGTGCTCAATGCTACGATTGCAGTCTGCTTGCTCGCAGATTTGGCCATATTCTGAGTGTTTTTAGTAATCTTATTTATTGAGGATTTTCTTTAATGGCAATCAGGGCTGGGACTGTGAGAGAGGAGTTCGATCTAGCCTTGCTGCATATACCAGTCCACTCCCACCCCCCCACACAGACAGGCAGACTGGGTGAGATCACTTGTACAGAATACAAGGCTACAGAACTCTCTTCCTCCCTCTCTCTCTTTCTCTCTCCTCTGCACTGTTATGGGGGCTGGTTCTAGGACTGTGTAGTTAATGACACTGCAGATTCCACGACTGGACTTTAAATACATGTTCTTTTTCTTGTGCTTCTTTTTCTAGGCATGTTTCAGATGGTTTATCAATGAGGAGGCTTTAACAATAGACTGATTCAGGGTGGGGGAGCAGTGATAATTTTTCCTTCGCCCATTTTAACAACCTGTTTCCATGATAGAGTATCTATCTATCTATCTATCTAGTCTTAATTATTTAAAACAGTAAATTATTGTTGGCATGGTGGCACATCATAACCTTTCCAAGAAAGATGAGTTAGGTTGTCTAACTCAG
This sequence comes from Spea hammondii, assembly GCA_029215755.1. NCBI lineage: Eukaryota > Metazoa > Chordata > Amphibia > Anura > Pelobatidae > Spea > Spea hammondii. The sequence goes on from JARDYJ010000002.1 coordinate 81,242,006, forward strand.
GAGGTCCGCTGTGAAGCCTTGCTCCTCATTATAAATGTCATTGGTCTGTTATCTCCATAAAAATAAAATTAGACCAAAATCTGTAAAGGGCACAATCACTCAGGATAGAATCTCTCCTTTGCTTTTTACTAATCGCAATGGGTTGCTTTCTAGCAAAATCTCTTGTCCTGTCAAGGCTATGAGCTGGAAAACGAAAAACTAAGCATGCTGGGTATTCATGACGAGGTGTCATCTGTGTCAGTTCCTTAAAAAGAAAACAAAAACCCCATAACTTTGTTTTTCCGTATAAAGGTTTAATGTTGCCGTTCGCACACATTCTGTTAACCCCTTTTTCACTCAAGCCATGATCTCCAAATCAGAAGCAATTTCACCAACCATTTGTCAGCACATGAGCCTTTGGCATGTTAGGCAATGGACAGTTTATCTTGTGAATAAGACCGATAATGACATTTTAAATTGCTTCAGAACTTTACTTTGGTTATGCCTGATTAAAATGTCTGTGAATTATTAGTGTTTTAGCTAGTTGGTAAAGGTGTCTTTTGTGCATCGACTATTTCATATCATGGCTGCCATCAGAAATGTTGAGGCCCAGTATAAAATTAGGGTTTGAGCCCCCACACTATAAAGGTCCATCGTGTTTATAACACAAGGTCCACCTCACATTAAAGTCCACTCTATCATCCTCTGGGATACCCATGTTAAGCACAGCTTTCCCTGGCCCATAAGTCTCTCTAGAAATAAGGAATGTGGTGTTAGGGATAAGTTGACTTAGAGGATTTCTCTAGGTTAGTTTAATTCACTCACTCTTGAAGACTAAACCAAAAACTTCCCAGGATTGTCTATAAGAACCAGCAGCAATCCCAGTTGTTACGATATTCCTGCTTGATCGCAGTAGAGGCAGTTTTTGACTGGCATATTGCTCTGACCTTAGAGTGATTGTTGAGGCTTCCTAGACCTCAAAAACCTCTTTCAGGATCTAGTGATCGTCCATCACTAGGATCAGCAGTTGGACTACAGATGTTTCAAGTCCTAGTTGTCAACTTCTGTTTCCCAAACCTGTTCCTCTGGACTACTTGTACTTCACAATTTATGGGGCAAAGAAATATGGGACTGCAAAGTGAGATATTTACTTACAGGAATTGTCAGTAGGCCAGTGAAAACATTCAAGGCAAAGTCACATGATAGGTGTAGGAAATAAACATGCTAAAAACTGTACTTACAGGAGTCAGCCCTTTCTTATCGGCGTGTGATTCGTACAGCTATTACGGTTTAAATGCAATTCTTATTACAGTATAGATCATAATATTGACCGAGGTCTGCTTTATAAATACCGTATGTGTGTACGGTATACGGTATATCTCTTTCCTAGGTGTGCACACAATAGCGGCAACATCTTGATTCACCTGGTGGGACCTTTTGCCTACTCTTTCTGAAGAACAAAGCTGGGATTGAAGTGACTTAGAATTTTACACATTGTTACTGATCAGTAACACTGTTGGAGTGTGTATCATTGTGGCAACAGTGTAATAGAGGTATATGTTTGTAACAAAATATCTAAGATGTTTATGCGGGGGTCACAATTTGTAGATCAAACAATTTGTGGAGCCATGACACATGTTTTGTGTGTGGGATGTTTCTCTTCATGGCTTGTTTAGTAAAACCAATAGCTTGATGGGGGAGTACTGTGTATCTCTACAGCCAGTTAGACCTCACCACTATTCATACAGTATAACTGGAGAGTCCTACGCCACTCCAGTCTCATTCCACATTCCATAACATTGTTTGTAATGTTGGGTCTGCTGTGGGCATTAATTAGCCCTGTTTTTAATATTCATTATTAACAATGCCCATTCCAAAAAATATATTAAAATATGTATATATATCGAACAGTAATGACTGTTGGCATTATGTGCCAATAAAAAAACCAAAACAATAACTATATTACTTTGTAAGGTGCTACTGATCTTTTTTAAGACTCAGATCCAGGACAAATATGATGACTAAGTAACAAATCCATTCTGTCAAGTGACCATACACATGGACACACTAACTTCTGTTTTAGAGATGTTGCAGATTGAAAGGGTTTGCACATAGCAGGGCAATTCGGGAACTTGTTAGCGCAGCTCATTTTGGTATTTGGTGAATTATCTAGTAAGTTCCCTTACATGCTCGTCGGCTCTAGTCCTCCCCGAGAATAAGAAGGGACACCCTAGTTGTGGCTTCTGTCTCCATTTCGGAGCATTTTAATATGCATTTAAAATGGGGGGGTGAAGTACTTGCGTGACACAGAAGGAGAAACCTTCCAGAAGCCCTGACTATCCTTGCCATGGATTTGATGGGTCATATCTGACTGGTACCAGTCGGCTATCTTATGTATTCAAGCAGGATTCAACAAACTAAATATCGCCATGATGACCAGAAATCACTGCTTGGAGTTAGGGTTTTGGGGTGCACTTCACCAGGTCCAATAAAACTACTGATGCAATGGAGGGCCCCCGCAGCATTTTTTGGGGCTGGCTCCTAGAACAAACTGAATTTGTCGAAAGCAAATCTGATTGCTGAAATCTTTAATCACTTTTGTTGGAAGTTAGTCCAACTTTGTTGCTATGACACTTATGCTTAGAAGAATAAAAAAGTGGGTGCATCGAAGACCAACAAATGGTTTGCTTATGCAAAAATGCATGTTCTATTTGAGTGCAGAAAGAGTAAACTGAGGATTTTTTAAAAAAACTTTATTTTTATAATTCTTATTACCGTATTTGCTGTGTTATGCCCCCCCCAACTTACCGGTGCTTCTGAGTCCCCGGTGCTTAGTCCGGGCAGCGTGTAGAGCTCTACGCGATTCACGTAGACAACTTCCGCTCAAGCGCGTAGAGCTCTACACGCGACCCGGACTAAGCACCGGCGACTCGGAAGACCCGGTAAGTTTGGGGGAGGGAGTGTTAAATGGGGGGGCATAAGACATTTCTGGAGGCAGAGTGCTCTGTGAAATTCCTTTTAACCCCCTTAATGCCACTCTGCCTCCTGAAATGCCTTATACCTTCCTATATGCCACTCTGCCCCATAAAATGCCTTTTAACCCCCTAAATGCCAGAGTGGCATATAGGGGTATAAGGCAATTCTGGAGGCAGAGTGGCTCATATGGGGGTCAAAAGGCATATCATGGGGCACAGTGGCATATAGAGGGTTAAAAGGCATATCATGGGGCACAGTGGCATTTAGAGGGTATAAGGCATTTCTGGGGCAGAGTGGCAAGCCTGGGGGCAGATGTGCATAACCGGGGGTGCAGGTTGAAAAAAAGGAAATAAAAACTATTTTTCTCAATCATAGCTTTTATTAACAAACAATTGTTCACATAGTTTACATTTACATTCAGGCTTTTTCTTTTTTTCATATATTAATATTCAGATTTTGGGGGGTCGTCTTATAATCGAGCAAATACGGTATTTTTTGTTTGTTTTTTTGTGTTTGTACTTTTGCTTCCAGGGATGCATGTTCTATTTGAACCCTATGCTCATTTTTGATCTACTGGGATGGGAGTTTGTATATAAGCTTTCATGTTAAACAGATATCAGCAATATAAACTTGCATTTTATTTGCTTGCTTTAGTAAAGCAACACCTCCCCTCTTATTATTTATTAGTGAAGGAGCAGCAGAGAATGGGCAATAAATCACATTCTTCGGATCATTAACGGTTTGGTGTCATGTTGGTGGGCTTGTCAACAACTAGTTCTTTTTTATAATGCTTTTGAAGACAAACCATATTTAAAAAAAATAAAATAAAAAATAAATAAATAAATATATATATATATTAGTTACGCAACAGCAAACGTCGGTTCTAGGTTGTATGTTGCCTTGAGCTGGGACTGTAGTTTTCACAAAAAGCCGGGTGCGTTCAGTGCCATAGTGTATTCTGTCATTGTTGGTGTTACGTGAGCATACTTAATGGTTTCCTCCTCTGTATGGTTTGTGCAGCAACTAAATATGACCCCCAACATTGTCTCCCATGTAATTTATTTTTACGTTATTGCTTGATCTTAAGCCTATATGTCTGTATAGAACATATGACATCATTTATTTTCTGCTTATATCACAGCTTGCTCCTGCATTACTTTTTTTGTTATTTGTTAAGGCATGATTTTAGGAAATCTGTAGCGCTAGAGACTCGTGCACGGTCTGCTAAAACAATGCAGGAAGAGTCCAGGAAGCATGTTATAATAGTTATTTATTGTTATGTATTGGTTTATGTAGCTCTGTCATATTCTGAAGCAGTGCTGAAAAATGCATCGGGCATCTCGGGTCATTATTACCCGTGTATCTGGTATATTTGTTACATAAACAAAATGGGACAAAAATGTGGTATTTTATTCTCAAAGTGGAGCTTGTTTCTGTACAGATAATGACAGAGACACAGGACTGGAGATAATGACATCATCAATAAAGGTCATGCATGTGACCTTTTTATGTTGCTTGTAATTATTTTTGCACAGCAGACACAAACTTCCATTTCTTCATTTTAAGCATAGGTGGAAATATTGATTGGGATATTTATTTACAAACCAACCTATTTTGTACCCTGTGCAGACATTGTCGTTCAAATGAGGCATCCATTTTAATGGGGTGGATACGCAAGCGGTAGTTATGATATACCGTATTGGCTCGAATATAGGCCGCACTTTTTTCCCCCACTTTAAGTCTTTAAAGTGGGGGTGCGGCCTATATTCGGGGTCTAGCGCCCGAAGCCCAGGACATGCAGTCCCGGGCCCCGGGCAGGCAGCGGGGTTAGGATACAGATCCCCCGCAGCGGTGCAGGGGACCTGCGTCCTACTCTCCGATGCGCTCTGACAGCCTCCCCTGCCAGCACTTTCCACGGGGGGGGGGGGTTGGCCGGCACGGGAGGTTGTCTAAGCGCATCGTGCGGACGGTCACCGGCAGCGGAGGTTTTTTACGCACATTGCCGCAGCCGGTGACCGTCCACACGATGCGTTTTACCTCTGCCCCCAAGACTTACCAGAGCAGACTCCCGGGTGTCTTGCGGGGCCGGCGGGGGACATCTACGCAATACGTGTATACAACTTCCAGTGCCGGTAAGTCGGGGGGGGGCAGAGTGGCAGCATATCTCGGGGGGGGGGAGGGAGGAGGACAGTGGTAGCATATCTCGGGGGGGGGGTCGGAGGAGGACAGTGGCAGAATATCTCGGGGGGGACAGTGGCAGCATATCTCGGGGGGGAGGAGGACAGTGGCAGCATATCTCGGGGGGGGAGGAGGACAGTGGCAGCATATCTCGGGGGGGGAGGAGGACAGTGGCAGCATATCTCGGGGGGGGAGGACAGTGGCAGCATATCTCGGGGGGGAGGAGGACAGTGGTAGCATATCTTGGGGGGGGGTCGGAGGAGGACAGTGGCAGAATATCTCGGGGGGGGGGAGGAGGACAGTGGCAGCATATCTCAGGGGGGGAGGACAGTGGCAGCATATCTCGGGGGGGGGAGGAGGACAGTGGCAGCATATCTCGGGGGGGGGGACGACAGTGGCAGCATATCTCGGGGGGGGGGGGAGGACAGTGGCAGCATGTTTTTTTGGTGCTTTTTTAAAGAAAAAAACTTTCTTTAAAAAAAGCACCAAACTTTTAGGGTGCGGCCTATATACGGGGGCGGCCTATATCCGAGCCAATACGGTATATAGATTTGCATTTACATTTTCTGTCAGGCCTGCTGAGATCATGATATATTTTGGCATGCAGTGAGGTGACAAGGTAACAGCAAGTGATGTATTTACCTTTTGGTGCTGCCCTAGGCCCAACCGCTCCGAGGCCGCCATCTTCACTGCATTAAAAGGCGCTGCACACCTTTTAAGATATGGGGCACAATTTAATGCAGCCGGCACAGCTTCCCTAATGAAAGTAAAGGGATGGTTGTAGGAGAGTTCGGGGGTAAATTGTGGTTTTAATACCCTAACTTTCTCCATTCTGGGGTCAAGAAGGATTTTTGTCCCCTAGTTTTCGCACAATTGGAAAAAGCCACAACTGGGGTTTTTTGCCTTCATTTGGATCAACAGCAAGAAATAAACACATGGGAAAGGCTGAACTTGATGGATGCGTGTCTTTTGTTCAGCCTATCTATGACATTTTATTATACATTATAAAAGGCCAACACTGGTAAGTTTCTCTTGCAAGAAGGCCTGAGGTGGCCCTATATAATTCAGTGGGTGAGGAGACTGAAGACATTTTGCTGATTTAACTATACATCATACAGACTGGCCCTTTATAAAGTGAACTAGTGAAATCAAGGAACTGAAACACAACATTGTAAAACTTCTACAGAAAATAGTAGATATGAAGAGGTTTACATGATTGCACACACTATCCAAAGCCTCACAGCAAGGAAATTCAACTCTTCTAAAAAAGTAACAATTGTCAACACCCCGTATGTTTTTAAGCGCTCATAGGGACTGTTTAATATATATATAATATTTTATGATATATATATATTATACACTATATTTTTCCCCAATTTTTCGCACAATGTTTTTAAGTTATTCAGATATTCTTATTCTTATTTTCTTAAATGCCTTTTACTTTTTAAATGCAACAATTTCCTTCTGCCGTGTCACATGGAATGAACCGAGATATTTGCTATTTAAATAGGTCAGATCTGAAGCTTCCTTAATATATTTGTTATTTTAGTGATTGAATTAGAGGCTTTGAGGAAGAAAAAAACCATGTGATTGCCTTAAAATGCTACAGGGCATATTTAATTATCTGTATTGATCTGTTTAGATGGGTGTTTTACATGTCTGTAAGATGGATACCTATTTTATATTTGTCAATATAGATTTAATTTGTATAGAGAATAACGGTGCTGTTCTAGCGGCTGCCAGTCTAACCAAAGTGTAATGTAATGGCACGCTGATTTCTCATAAGGAGAGTTAGTCTAAAATTAATTGCTAGACGATAGTTACTAGTGACGTCACCAAAACCTACATCTGGGCTGCAAGCACCATTTTTTTGCTAACTGCATTTTTTAAACTGTTGTGTTTTTGTCTTCCACCTGCAGTGGTTAGAGTATAATGCATTGAATTGGCATACAGCTCCAAGGAACGATAAATAATAAATGGGTTGAATGGTTTCTACGAACTTGGTTTATGGCAGCTAAGTTAAATCTGTGTTACAATGTCTTGTGTAGGATAAAGGAAATCTTATCGGTCCTAGCATGGTTCTTTTGCCAAGCTTAATGTCCCATCTGACCTGGTCAATTTACACTACAGTAACAATCTGTTTAGTAAATGGTATGGTATGTATAGTAATTTAAGTGATAACACACACACTTAATTTAAGTGAACACACACACACACACACACAAACACACACTGTTACATTTACACCCAAAACGTGTGTACACAAAAAATGTGTTCTTAGGATTGTTAGTATGCCAATTAATAAAAAAACCACAATGGAAGCAAGTCTTGTTTCTGGGTTCTCAGACCCTGGAAATATAAAAGCTGAATATGGAAATACATTAAAGGATTCATCTATCCTCTAGACCAGGGGTGGGCAATTAATTTTCCCATGGGGCCACATGAGAAATTGGAATGGTTTTAGAGGGCCAGACCTCTACAAACTACAAACTCCGAAGCCTTGTCCATTTTGTTAACTTATGTGCTGTTTAATAAAGTTATTCAAGCCTACGTCATTGGTAGAGGTGCTTGAATAAGTAAGGCCTGAATAACTATTAGCACAGCACAGAAGTGAACAAAATGAACAAGGCTTCGGAGTGCATACCGTATTTTTCGCTCTATAAGACGCACCTGCTGATAAGACGCACCTAGATTTTAGAGGAGAAAAAAAGGAAAAAATATTTTGAGCTAAAAAATGGGCTAAAATATTTATTACAATAACTGAATAAGCTATGAACACAGTAAGACACACGCAGTAAGACACACACAGACACAGTAAGACACACACAGACACAGTGAGACACACACAGACACAGTGAGACACACACAGACACAGTAAGACACACACAGACACAGTAAGACACACACAGACACAGTAAGACACACACAGACACAGTGAGACACACACAGACACAGTAAGACAGACACAGTAAGACACACACAGACACAGTGAGACACACACAGACACAGTAAGACACACACAGACACAGTGAGACACACACAGACACAGTGAGACACACACAGACACAGTGAGACACACACAGACACAGTGAGACACACACAGACACAGTGAGACACACACAGACACAGTGAGACACACACAGACACAGTAAGACACACACAGACACAGTGAGACACACACAGACACAGTGAGACACACACAGACACAGTGAGACACACACAGACACAGTAAGACACACACAGACACAGTGAGACACACACAGACACAGTAAGACACACACAGACACAGTAAGATACACACACACACACACAAACACAGTAAGACACACACACACAGTAAGACCTCCCTCCCTAACCCCCCTTCTCAGTATCTCCCCTCTAACTCCCTAACCCCCCCTTCTCAGGATCTCCCCCCCCGCCCCGGTCACTTACCTTAAACTCCTGTGTTGGAAGCGTGAGGCGTTTGTCTCGGGTGCCGGCGCTTCACTGCTGATCGCCGGCGTCTGACGTCATATGCCGGCGCCCAGCGTAAAGCGCCGGCACCCGAGACAAACGCTTCCAACACAGGAGTTTAAGGTAAGTGACCGGGGCGGGGGGGGACACCGGACTCATTGGTGAGTCACCAGGACACTCTTTGCGGGCCGGTCCGAGCTATTCAGCGGGCCGGATGTGGCCCGCGGGCCGTGCTTTGCCCAGGTCTGCTCTAGACTGTAAGCTCGTTTGAACAGGGCCCTCCTCACCTGTTGTCTCTGTAAATCAATTTGTAATGTTACATACTACTTATGTCCTGTCTACCCATTATACGGCGCTATATAAAACAATAAATAATAATAATGTATCGCAATCTGAGGGAATTTGTTGTGCATGGTGGTTTGTGCTATACTGGTACATCTTTGTTACTCTAGGAAAACGCACAGCAAAGAGTTTGGCCTAGATGTTTATTATTGCCATGGTTCCATTGGTAATATAGCTATGGCACAGTAAACCACAGTATGGTGTGTGTGTGTGTGTGTGTTAAGAACATGGGACTGACTTAAGGCAAAACTCAGTAGCCTAAAGAGGCCTTCTGCAGCTTGGCTGGCTCGAAACCCCAAGTGTCCCATGATGCCTGCTCAGAGCAGTAGCGTAACGCTCAATCCCGGGCCTCTTCCCATATATGTAATTAGATGCGTCGTTGGGACATGTTACTGAACATTATATGTGGTATATTAACAAAAATTTTGTGGTTTATTCACTAAACAAGGATTGACAGGGGACTTGTGTTTTACTTGCTAAATACCTCACTATACCTCATGAGAAGCCAACCTCAGTAAGGGACTGGTCCTGCATAATGTATTGTTAAATCGGCAAGATTTTTAAATTCTCCTCGCAAATTGAATTATGCATTCTAGAGGATCAGCTCAGCCCTTTTTGCTGGAGTAACTTGCTCATAATGAATAGTGAGGGAAATTAAACCGCAACTCTCCCTTTCGTGAATAGACCCCATTGTATATGCACGGTAATTACAGAAATCATTAACAGCAGATTATGGCAAGTTTCAAAGGGCCCATTTTCTCACCAAGAAGCCTGGGGGGGCCCCCATGGCACCACAGGGGTTGCAGTGGCATTGGTTCCGCCTACACATAGGTAACGGCATAACATTTAAACAGGATATACAGTCCTTTCTACTAATACCAACGGCCCCCCATTGCTTCAAATGAGAGGTAATTATTCCATTATGTCAAGCTGATGTAATAGCCAATGTTCTTGGCTACTACAGTATTTCACGGCAGTACACCTCATATATAGTATATAGGTTTTGTGCTTGTGCATTATTACTAGGAATCTGTATTGGTCGCTATTATAATAAAAGGTACCTAATAAAATACTTTGCTTGTCAGAGGAGTTTGTCTTCTCTGGCTGATCAGGGTGGGTGGAAGTGAGAAATCACGTCTCCCTTCCCCCAAGGGTTTACTGGCCCATTTAATACAATAACAAGCCCTGAATGGTGAGCTAGGAAAGGGGGGAGGCAGTGGGCTAGTGTTTGAATAGACTGGGCCTGACAAAGTCTCCGTTCCTTTATAGACTGCGTTGTCGGTGTTTACCCTGTGTTAAACTGTAAGTTTTCTGTAGTCATGTTTAAGCACTTAGTGATTCAGTTGTCAGTTTCTTTCAAATATATATATTAATAGGGATTATACATATCCATGTTTCTTTTAACCCTGCGAGTGTCACCAGGGTGTCCAGCACATTGTGAGTCAATGGATTGGCACACCTCTTGGGGTTCTAGGGGTTAAACTTAATGCATACGTGCTCTCTCTCTGTAAGCTTTGTAAACTCACAAGCGGGGCCCCTTACAGCCAGGAACTTTGTGTAACGATACTATAAGACTAGATGGCAAGTTTACAGGCAGGGTTCTCAACTCCTGATGTATCTCTGTGTATTAATGTATATTTTGAATGTATGCGTTAACTGCCCCATTTAGTAGTTTGTTGCTGCGAAATAAATCAAAGTTAATAGTATGTGTGTGTGTAATATATATATATGAACACTTGTAGGTCCGCACAGACTCTAAGTTGAAAGGAGCAGTCAATGAGCACCCTCGTTTCTTACGTTTTAGCCCCTAACATGAATCACTGTACACCCGTGTTTTATAAAGCTGTTTTTTGGTGCTCGGCGATTTGCAGAAATATTGCACTGGTTTTCCCGGTGATCGCTCCACTTTCAGAACTTTCATTTATTTATTTTCCTGCCGATCACCACCTGACACATGATCGCTTTGCAGAAATCAGAAGGGTTTGAGATGCACGTCAAGTTTTATATGGAACGTGACTCATTTTGACAGGTTTAGTTGAGTTGCCGAAACAATACTGCATAAGTTGAAGAGTATCCATTTACGCCATACACTTTTATACTTCACATAGACTTCACATTCAGCTCCATATTACGCTGATGAAGAGTTGACATGTTTAGGAACATTGTTCTATGCACAGCCTTCACCTATTGTAATACAATATTAGCGAGTGCCTTCCCTACCCCCATCACTAGAGCTGTCTCAGGGATGAATGCTCTGCTGCCCCTGTCTGTTGCTGAATGCTTTATAATGAGGGAGGACAGCACTCTGTGCCAGCTGCCAGCACGCGATACATAAACTTATCTGCTAGCACAGACTTTTCTGTGTAGATCACTTACCATCTTGCAGTATGACTGAGGACACAGTCCCGGAAGGGGACAGCAGTGGCATGACAAGCCCTGTGCCAGCAGGTGCAAGACATTAGTGCCAAGCAAGGTCCACATGTTGTGAGTGTTGCAGTGTATAGTATTGAAAATGGAAATTATGCTAAAGGAAAGGATAGTTGGGTGTAAGTGGTTTACAAGATCAGGAACAGCCTGGGTGTACTGTAGGGAGGTTTACATAGTAACATAGTAACATAGTTCATAAGGTTGAAAAAAGACCAAAGTCCATCAAGTTCAACCTATATACATATTGTGTCCCTACTGTGTTGATCCAGAGGATCTAAGTGTGACAAACCTTGCTAGCTGAGGGCTGTAAGTGTCACTTTTATGTAACATTATTTTTTATTGTTGTTTAAAAGCATTTTTATTATACAGAAAGGAAAAACATTAGTCAATGGTTAGGATGACAAACATGAATAATATGCTTTTGTGTTTTACAGAAAGATAAAGAGAAGTAAAAATAAATAATAATTTTATTTATCTTGAACAGTGGTGGTCATTTTGTTATTGGTGAGCATAAATGTGTGAAAAATACGAATGATGTGTTTACTTTCTGATATTTTCATTAGATGTGTTTAAGGCCCTCAATGGGGTCTCTCTCCCCATGGGAGTCTCACCCTTTCTGGTACATGTGTAATTTTATGTTGTTTATTTAGGGATCTCAAGCACAGTCTCCCAGGGCAATATGGCTCAGGAACACCAATTTTGTAACAAACCGTGTCATTTATTTGCTAGTGGACAAATCAAACGCCCTAAAACAAAATCATAAAAGAAAGGCTTCGATCCCAAGTAGAACCCTCTCTGGCTATAGTTTGCTTGCCCAGAGACTTTACTTCCCTGCCAGACCCAGCTATGCCAGGCTCTGGAAGCCTCCCCCAGACAATACACACGGGCCCGGGCAGGTTAGCTATACTTGGCTGTTGGATCTTCTTCAGGGCCTCTCCTTGCCCTGGGAGCACAGGGGAACTTCCTTTCCCCACAACAATCTGATTGTCTAATGCCGAGATAATGATAATGTGTTGGAAAGAGCAGGCAGGGTGCTGAGTTGTATAGCTAGAGGCATTATTAGCAGGGAGAGGGATGTGCTTATGCCACTTTACAGATCTCTGGTCCCACCTTTTTGTACTGTGTACAGTTCTGGGGATGGGGTCTCTAGAAGCTTAGGGGCGTTTTGGAGAGAGTTCAGAGAAGGGCTACTAAAATGGTGAATGGTTTGCAAGACAAAAAAGATCAGGAAAGATTAAAGTATCTCAATATGTATAGTTTGGAAAGAAGATGGAGAGGAGATGTGATAGAAACATTTCAATATGAAAAGGGATTTAACAGAGGGACGTTTATTTCAAAGAATGAGAAATAGAACAAGAGGTCATAAACATTAGAGGATCAGAGGCTTAGATGTACTTTACCGAGAGATGTTAAAGCACTGAGGGAATTTAAACATGCATAGGATAGGCATAAAGCTTTCCTAAATGTAAGATGAGTCCAGGATTTGATTAGGTTTGACAGGAGAGCTTCCAAGAGAGTTGTGGTTTAATCAAGTCTTATCAAGGACCAACACAAGTTTGTCCAGCAAGAAAGGTTCATCTGGCCCTGTATAATTCAATGGGTGAGGAGAGTTATGTTTAGGTTACTCGACTTGACTACACCAATCCTATTTGATGCCAGTAGAGAAATGCAGACGTCGGTGAGAAAAGATGGTTTTGCTAGGGGTTACCGAAGACCAAGAAAAGTCTCATGTCTGCGGATAAAGGATATACAAGTTGGGAGGAGAGCCTATGGTGTGTGTGTGTATATGTGATGCATAATATGTGTCTATAGTGTATTTTAGGAGATTATCTCCTATGTGCTTGTGGTATGCATGGTAAAAGGACCAGTGAAGCTGGAATGGCCTCAAGATCAGGATCTGTCATGCTTCTACTGGTATACCAGTGAGTAACTATACAGGTAGGAGAGTTGACACAGTAGGAGAAGGGATTAATAGCAGCAGAGGTAAAAGATTAGAATCCGATGGGGGGTCATTAGGATAATTCAAATAGTTAATAGGAAGTGAATTTGCAGTATGGATAAGGTTCAGGGGGATAGTAATGATAAAGACCTCTAGAATGTAAGCTTATGAGTAGGACCCTCTTTACCTAATATATATCTGTTTGTCTTTGTCAAGTCTAGTTTTGTCACACCCTTTGAATGTATGTATTGTAAGGAGCATATGAGGGATAATAATTATAATAAAGTCAAGGTAGACTATTACAGACAATGTTACAGAACAAAATGTATTAAATATGAATTAGAGAACAGAGAGCTGCAGATTATAAAGAAACAAATGAGACTGAAATGTTAGAAAACTTCTTTTATGCACAGAAATGTCTATATAGAAATGGTTTCGGTATTATGCACTGTATTCCTTTTATTCTGGATTGCTGCACAGCAAAGTCGTCAGCTCCATTTTAACTGAACCAAAAATGCCCACGATAGGATGTTTAAATATTTAATTGGCTTTGTTTTAAATAGATGTTATGAGCAGATCACCGACTGACTCACTTTTATTGTAAGCCACCACTGCTAAAGTGCACCTGAATAAAGACACATTATAAAGAGTCAATAAAAAAAACAAACTAATTAATCAAAAGTGTTTTTAATCTGTTGCTGCTTTCTTACCACAAAAAAAAACATTAGTTAGCAGAAGTAACCCTCCTTGCAACCGGATGCTGTAATGTGATTATTATATATAGCAAGCTCCTACATGCAGCACCTTGAACATCATTGCCATTATTAGAGTTCATTACTCAAATTCTTGTGATTCATTTAGGTTAGAGGAGTTTCTTATAAGCAAGGCTCTATTCAATGTGCTGTGTACAGGGGCCAGTGCACAGTTTATGGGCTTTGCGATGATAATTTTGGCGTTTCCACATGAGAATCTTCGCCTGTTGGCCAATGCAACTTTTTTAATAATTGATATTTTTAATATCATTCCAGGAGACTGTGAAATGAGTCGAAAAAATATTGTCCCTAATGAACATGTTTGTTCGTTTGTTTGTTTTGTTTTTTTATTTTTTTTATTGTTGGAATTCATGTCTCCATGTGATTTTGGACTTCTGACGTCACCAACTGCCAGAATATAGCCTATAGCTATATCTCCATTACCTCGCTGTAAATAAAAAAGGCCCAATAAAATATTGGTTTTGATTACTGCCAACCCATAAGCCTATTTGTTCCCAAATGCTGTATTGTTATTGTGATCACACCAAACCTTTCCGGTGCCCTTGTTCCCCCTTGTTGAGAACGATGCGTTGACTGCAGTGAGATCACTGTTTCGCAGAGGGGAGGGATGGCTGCGCACGAGGCTCTCGTCAGCCCTTGTTTTGCCCTCTCAGGAAGCCCTGCTTTTGTCCTGCAGCGTCTCTACCTCCTTTCAGTTGCCTCTGTAGCCTGATTCATTTCCCGCAGTGTCTCTGCTTTTCCGCCTCATTGCCTGGGAGCTGGCCTCTCCTGTAATCCCCCTCTGCCACCAGTCCTGGCACAGACAACGCTGTTATTATTTTAGGCTCTATAATCAATTATCAGACGCCATTAAACCATATTGCTTTTTTTGACATGGCGTTAACAGGCTAAATGTGATGCAGCTCTGACTGTGCGTGACAAACTTTCAGCTTCAGTTCAGATCATGATGGTGTGACACAGTTTCGTGCCAAGGCCAGGCTGACCGATGTTCCTGCTTGACCGCCTATTCCTGGAATATGCATCAATTTTAAACAATTTATACCTGTTCGCATCAAAGATTTAAATGTTGTAATTTTAAAAAAAAAATAAAAAATCTGAAAATGTGATCTAAAGAATTCTTTAATTTTTTTTTTTTTTAAAACACTTTGATATTAAATGTCATTATTTTTCTCCACTGAAAGCCATTAGTTCCATCTACAGTTTTCACGGACGGTAAAGTCCAAATAAAATAAGAGGGAACACCCATTATTTATTTATTTTTATATACTTGTATATATGGCATATTTAAGTGATCAGGGTAACATTTTCCTCATTTGAAGCACATAGCGTTCTGCCTAAGTGTTTGTTGGTTTCTGGGGATCCCAGTGGGGTTTGCCTGCATCCAGCGTTCACTGCGGCAGCAGTATTGTTGCAAATATGCGTTTTTGGTATTTTTGAGATACATGGCTTATTGGGTGGCGCCAAACGCCGGCCTCGCATTTCCCTAAAATTAAGCTGTGCAAAGTTTTTGAGTCATGATTTTATTTTAAGGAGACATGTCCTTTTTAAGCAACTCTGTGTTCCAGACTCAATCTCAGCCATAGCAAACTGAACCATTCACACGGCGTCTTAAACCTTGGTTTGATACGTCATTGCTTTTTCAATGAAGCTGCTTATTTAACTTTTTTAGATTGCCGTTTGTCCCTTCGACTCCGCTAAGCGCTCTTGTAGATTTCTGTGTGGATGTAGCTGTGAGAAGCTTTTTAAATGCCTCGGAAGTATTCAGAGACTAACACCAGTTGTCATGACACAGGAGGGTATGATCTCAGCCCTGAGAAATTCTGTGTGTGTCTGAAAAGATTGGAGAATCTGTGAAAGACACAGCCCTGACCTGTTCTCTATACTGGGGAGGACTACACTTGCTCTGTATAAAGAAGTTAACTCTTTAAGGACCACAGGGGCTCAGCAGACGGCACCTAACGCGACTGATGTGCACACACTCAATGAAATGTGTACAAAGTCTTTACAGAACTTTATAAATATACACCTCTGCAGAATATGATAGCGCTATATAAATCAATAGATAACAATAAATTTGCTCCTGGGAATTTCCCCCCCCCCTAATACCGTATTTTACCACTTAATTGTTCCTATCGTTTTTGTACAATCATATTAAATATATGACATATGAGCATAGTTAGTATCTTACTGATTATTCTATGACTATTATTTAACTTTCCGAAATGCCCCCATATGTGTAAAAATGACTATTAAGAAAAATAAGCATATTGCGTAAAATGGGAGTGCTATTGTCCAAAAAGTAGGGTAATTGAGAAAGTTTGGGGTGATTATATGATTAAAGTGTAATAATGGGGATAAAAGGTGTTATGTTCATTAAGTACTGTAGTATTGTGCATGTCTTTTATCAGATGATGCTGGGTAATACAGAAGAACTGCATTTTAGAATGTTAAGGTTATTTGGGGTAGGATTTAAACTCCCTTCCTCCCTGTTTCTTAGAAGGATGTTTGGAAAGCTCTAAATTCCTCTTGCGTTGTCGAGAGGGAAGGGCAGGAAGTGAGTCGTTGTGATTCATGCTGCGGTCAAAAGATGGGTAAACAGGTACCCTCCAGGGGAATTTGTCATTTCCAGGTCATGCAGGTGATCACCTAGGTTTTTTTATTTAATAGTAAAAATACTGGCTAAGGAGCAAGCCTTAGGTGCCATCTTTTCTGGAACAACTTAGCGGCATCACAGTTGTCAGAGATACACAACCACCACAAAACGTGCTTATCACACATTCAAGTGTTTTCAAATGATTCGTTTTGCATGTAATTAAAATTTTGTTAAACTTTTGATCTGCACAAGGAACCATCGGTATAGGGTCTGGATGCAAGAGCATTACTGTAGCATCAATGCAAAAATCTTTTAGATGGTTCAATTTCACTTAGTTGAATTTTCACTTAAGGTGATAGTGTTGAGTTGACTCTTGTGGTGCTTTATTTTGTTACAGCTTTTTCTTTTTCCCCAAATTATTTTGCTGTTGGAACTTTCCAAATTGCTAAATTTGTGGCCTTTTCTCTAAAGCATGTGCTCTACGGCTCAGAAAACCATGTGATTAATGTTTTTGTCTATTACTGTCTCCTACATACATTCATTGACATACATTTTTTTATTTTTGAAGGGCAGAGCATCTTCACTGCCTTAACCAGGCTTGCCTTGTAACAAAGAAGTGCATGGTTGTTCTCTCCTGCTATGTTATCTGTCCTCTATCGTTAAGCTTTCAATTGGTTTGAGAGTAACCTTTGCAAGGATGTATAAGGAGAAAAGCTAGATTTTATTGTATTATTATTGTACTCGCTACATTTTTTTTTGTTTTATCCAGAAAATGCGTTGGCAGCAAGACAGGCACTGTCTCGTCTTTATGTCCACTGAATGTCCTTGTCCCTTTAGTTTATCACTGTCTGTATTTCCCCCCTAGGACATATATGCTCTGCCAGGGAAGCCATGAAGCCCAGTTACTCCTGTTGTGTAATTATGTTATGTAAGATTCAGATAATAATGGTAAATAATTCCCTCAAAAGACAGTACTTTTGAGAACAAAAAAAGGCCTTGACGATTATCACTGGCATTTGCTTTGACTGCTCACTATTTCTTAATATTCTATGTTTATTGAACATACTAGGAGAGATGTGTTAAATTTTTCCCTCACTTTTAGGGTCCGGGGCCACATAATGAGAGGCTTTACACAACACAAACATTATTAGGTAGAGGAAGAGGGCACAACATCTGAACCTCTGGCAATACAGAATCATTCACAGCAGGGGAGGCCTGGCACCTTCTGGCCCGGGGGGGGGGGGGAGTAAAGCCCCTCGGCCACATATGCACTGGCATACATATGTAACTATACACGCTAACACAAACTTACACCAACATACGTGTACTCCTACTTAACACACACTTACACACATTGCCCCACACACACACACATATATTTATGCTGCGTTCCTGCCCCCGTACCAGTCTAGAATTGTTTACAAATGTTCATGGTATTCATTTTGTATTCTCCCTCATTGTAATAGTGCTACAAAATCGGCCAACATTTTGCAAGTAAATTATGCTAAAGTTTAAATTACATTAGCAGTATATGTAATGAAAATGATGTGTGGGCTGTGCGAACGCCATTTTAGCAAGCAGACATCTCTGATGCCTCTCTAACAGAATTTAAAGAGCTAAGTTGGCCATTTTATTTAAACCGCGCCTGTCTTCAAAATAAGTCTAACATGGTATAGGTACTGAACTTACATTTGTTCATAAAAATATTTTTTGTTTGTTTTGGAGCTTAGCTGCTTAACTCCATGAGGGAAATTTATTTTATTTGTAGGTTTATTTAAATAGCAACCGTTTATTGTATTTGTGTTCCTCATGTAACCCTGAGTACCTTGTGCAGATACTAAACATTGTATTTTACATCTGGTAGTTGAGTTTAATGATCTTGTGGGTGATAACATATATGTAATTTTTTGTTTTTGGTCTTTTGAAAAAATTTTTGGACAGGCTAAGATTTAATAATGCATCTACATCTAAATAAAAAAACATTCTTAAAATACAGTTCCCTTGTCTATCTGAATTGTTAATATTTTAACTTCTGCCTTCTTTCTCTTTCAGACGAGGCTAGTATGTAATGCTGGTGTGACACGGCTGTTATTTGATGGTATATTAATCTTTCGGCATCTGTACTCTTAATTCACAGCGTCCGTGTGTCTCTCCCAGGGTTGGGTGGCTGGGAGGCAGGATAGGCTTTTGGCTTTGTTTTCGCGCTTCCGCCTTAAAGTTGTCAGTGTGATATGTAGGTAATGGACACTCCATGTCCATTACATAACAAAACAAATATATCTGAAACCTTTTCTTTTTTTTTTTTCTTTTTAGTTTTATATGCATATTTTCTCTTTTTGAATCTGTTTGTGCCTCCTATCTTCAAATATTTGCTTCACGCTGTCTCCTAAATTAACTCATTCCCGCTTTATTTACATATAATCCTTTAGACCATGAAGGTGTCCCACCACAGTTTTGAATTAAGTGTATACTTTTGCCCTGCCCTTTCAGTTTGAGCGCTTAGAGCAATGCAGCCTTTTATATCCCAACTGAGTATTGTTGTTATTTGTTTTATATAGCGCCATCAAATTCCGTAGCGCTATACAGTGTCCGTCAGGTCATCCTGAGGCCAGCTGGATTCACCAGTCTGTAGCCTCTGACTTATGAACATACCCGGGAACTCTACCGGTTTTGCCCAGAAGCTCTGGGTGCTGCGGTGTTCAGCGTGAAACTCTGGGTCACGGGAGCGGCATTGCGATGCGTCCCACTTCCCCTCCAGACAGTTTTCCTGCAACGCCAGTGGATCCACCCACCGACGGCAGCATGACTGCCTACTGGGAGGCATATGTTACATAGTTAGGCTGAAAAAAAACATGCGTCCATAAAGTTCAGCCTTTCCCATATCTGTTTTTCTTGCTGTTGGTCCAAATATGCTTAAGAATATGCTTATGAATACTATCACACCAATAGGTCAGAGATAAAGCTTCTTCTTTTGAACCAGTAACACTGGTTTGCTTTCGGGCCCCAGTCTGTTTATGGTCTGCATGCCCTTTAGATATTTCTTCAACTGGCTGCTGCTTTGGTGTAGTGCTTTACCAAATACCGGTACCCATCCTTCAGCGACACGCTAAGAATGAGCTCTTTCTCTACTAAGAAACGCAGGCAGGCGTCAATCATAATAAAAGAAAAATACTTGGCAGATGCATCAGAAAAAAGTGCAAAATAATGGAAAAACTTAGTGTGCTGTTTGAGAAATACCACATATATTGTGCCAAGCAAACAATGCTGCAGTTTATTATGTTACAATGTTACAAATTACAAAAAGAGCAATAAAAAGTACACTACAAACACAAAGTAGACAATGAATAAAACCCAACCTCTCTCCAGTAAATCTCGATAATTCCACTTGGGCAGCATGGGTAGTGTTTTATTTGTTTGTTTGTTTGTTTTTTTGTTATGTCTTACACCTTTTATAATTTAATTAACATCCTCTTCCATAAGCAGCAGTCAGAGAATATTTTTTATTATTTTTTATTTATATAGTGCCAACAATTTATGCAGAACATATACTATGTTAATGAAAGTGAACTTTTATCCTGGGAAAAATTATGCTGTTTTTATTAATTTGCTTTTTCCAAAGGATAAGGCCGTTACCCAAGAAACATTACTAAAATTGTTTAAAAAAAAAAAAGTCAATGGCGCTTTAAGTGTTAATTTATTATTTAATGGTCATGAACATTTCTTCAGTACTAGAATATGTCGGGTCAACGACATATAATGTAAGGTAAAACTGAGAGACGAGATACTTTTTCCTCCCTAAAGTAATACTTTTGGATAGCGCTTAATTTCTGTATACCTATTTTTGTTTGTCTGTGTGTCATCGCGGTCAGGATACTTTGACTCTCTTCCTTATACAGGAGCAGCAGGGTGGCTGCTGGGACCTCAGTGTGTGTGCTGGCAGCCATGTGGTGCTAGTTATGATAAGATGGCTCGGTAGAACGTTCCTTGCCATTTGATGGCTGTAGGCAGCTGTAAAACGAACAAGGTCAGACTGCTTGAGTAATGTCAGCTGACTGTTATCCCTCATACATTTAGTAGCTGCTGCCTATTGATGAAAATTAATACTGTATCTGTACGTTTTTTTATATATTACACATACACACATCTTTCTCATATATTGGCAAACTAAATCATTACTAAGGCAACACAGGATCAACAGTTGTGATCCCATCCTGTGAAAGCCATACTTGATGTGACCTGTAGGAGATCCGTTACCAATGGAATGAAAGGCTTAGTAGCTCCTATCTGGACTCGTCTACGCTGCTTTTTTGCTTTTAGGAAATGTTTTATACCATGTGATAGGTTTCCTCAACTTCCGTTTATTGGCTCAAAGGCAATATAATAGGTTTGTTTGTTTTTGTCTGTAAAATGTATTTATATTTTTTTATTATTATTATTTTTTTTTTATTCTATTATTTATATAACATTTTAAAAGTTTTTAGTATTGCATCTTAATAGTTTGTGATATACTGGTATTTCCTTGTAGTTTATTATGTGAGTTGTGTAGAATGAGGTGTTCATTCCTCATTTGTTCAGAGCCTAAGCTGGTATCTGGCAGGAGCTCTGCGGTCCGAGATGAGCCCAGACAGACTCTCTGATCTGACAGGTGCGGCATTGCTGACAGTCGTAGAGAGGGCAGCTGGGGCAGAGAATGCCTACCGGGCAGCTGTGATGGTCGCTCCCACCCCTCATTCATTTTATGATAGGCCTTCATTGTCGAGCAATGGAGTAGGAATGTGCGATAATGAAGGACGCAACCTTAAGAACAACACACCCAATCTTGTATGGATCCATAGATGCCCTTAATGACATTTGTTCATGGCTCACATATAGTAACAGTAGGACAGACCCACTTGTGATAAATCAGAAACCTTGTCATAGTAAATGACTGCCAGCTACAGATTTCCACCTACGGTTTATTTTGATTATTTAATTAGATTGTAAGCTTGCAAGCAGGGCGCCTCTGTGCCTAATGGTTCGGTTCGTCTTGGTCTGTCAATTCTAGTCTTGTCATACCCCTTGAATACATGTATTGTAAGAATCGCTGCTTAAATTGTTGGCACTATATAAATAAAACATAATAGACAAATTTGAGCCTTTTGAAAAGCCACTTGTATGATGGCCTTACAGATTGGTTGTGGCCTGATGCTAACCCTGCCGGCTTGTTAGAGATGCGGTAGCACTTCAGTGGGTGGAAGATCTGTACTTTGTTTTGTGTTAAGACTTGAGGGTAAACCGATATAGCTTGGGGAAGCGAGTATGTATGCAGCGATAACCCTGCTTTACTTTTGTCCTCTGAAAATGTGTGTGACCTATTGTATTACAAGAATAGAGAACTTGCCCAGCAAGAGACAGGCGTAGAGAATTGCTGACAAATAGAACTTTGCAGGTTAACCCTTTTATGGTTGGAATTTCTGCAATGAGTAGGACATTGACCATACTTCTGATAACTTACTTGGTTTTGGAGAGTACATTACATAGAAATATATACTGTGCACTTCTTTTACAGAACCTAAGCTAATTAGTGTCTGCGTTTTACCAACACACCCAGTGCTTTTTTTCCCCAGTGCTTAAAGGGTTTCACTTCTAACACGTGTTTATATTTTCCTGTTACATGAGAACTAAAAATATTCTGCAGCTCCATCATTCCTGATGGGATGGGTCACATGGAGAGTCTTCTAGTGAACAGGACAGAGGGAAAAGGGGGGACGCTTATCTGCTCAGCTGTTCCCACAGTCATTTAACCCACAAAATGACAGTGCATTTTTTAATGCGTTTATGTTTGCATAACCCTCCTTGTGCTGTTAGGTAGTTGTTGGCTTGAATACCTACTGTATATATGCTACATCAACCGTTGGCTAGTAGTTGCAGTGTTCTGGCATCTGCGTTTAGTGGTGGATATCTTAGACGTGACCTTTGTGGTGGCCATCATTGGTGTTCATATAAGTTCAGTATTAGGTAAGTTATGGTACCAATATTGTGTAGAGATACCCCAGCCTTTTGTTTTATATTTCCACCTCCATTTAATTAACTTTTTTCTACGCAAGATTCATTGGAGTCTGGAGTCTGTTTTGCATGGACTCCAATACCGATACTTCATGCAAATTTGGCAGAGACTTCTCTCTTTTTCCTCCTCCCCGTGCCCGCCTTTACACAAAGAGAAAGCATACTGAAGCATCTATGATTCATTGATAGCAGTGGCTGAGGAGTTGCTCAGACATTGTATACTCTGATGGGGTTTCTCAAGACTCCCTGCCACAGATCACACATACTGTGAACAGGAGAGCAGAAATGCAGAGCCCTGCTTCCTGATCAAAGCAAACTATATGAGATCAGAAACAACGTTTCTCTCTCTTTAAAACAGGGTTTTCCTTAATATGGTTCTTGTAGTTGTTGGGAGGGATGGTTGAGGTTTTGGAGCCACCGAGAGACGTTGGTGGCTTTGTCCTGCAACCCCAGAAGTAGTAGACTGGGGACCTGGTTTCCATGTGAGAAAAAAAAACAGATGTTGTTAATATTGTAGTATACGATCAGGGATTTGTCGAAGGGGCAACGTCTATCAATAAGTGTATAGTCCTAATAGGGACGTAATTATTTTATCAATTCGAGGATATGATTGCATACCATATGACAGACAAACTAATTGGTCTGTAGTTTGAAAATATTGAATCATTCTCAAATATATCATGTATTTTCCATCAGATCTGAGAAAGCAATTTTGATTCACACTCCCTATTGGAAAGAAAACAGCATTGTGTTAGTTATGTAGTGATGCCGGCTTTTGCATAGAATGGTAAAATTGTCATTAAAATCAGTTTACTGATTTATATCTACTTTCTTCTTCAGAACATGTTTTATATAGGTTTACTTTACTGGGGCTGCAAACAATGGCAATGTGTTTATCCCTTTAATCTGCTGTTTTCTATTCATATCTACTGAGATTATCCTCTAAACCCCAATTTGAGCCCAGGTATTATAATAAAATCAGCAATTGATTTTTGGTTACACCGTTATTATGTAAATTATCCTGACAAACCTTTTTTGTCTTAAATGTCGACATCACACTGAGAAGCGATAGACGTTTTGACAAGTACAGTGAGTTGGTGAAAGGTGAACTATTTTAGAAGGCTGTTATGTAATGACCAATATTCTTCCTCTACAGATGTTAAATTAAATAAAGAAGATGTTGATGTACAACAAGACACAACGGAAACCCCTTTGCAGAAGACAGACCCCCACCTAGAAGGTTATCAAATGAGCACAAGGACAGAGACTCCCAGCTCCTCTTCTATGTCTAAGAGTCAAAGCTCCCCTCAACAGACTGAAGGTCCTCTCCTTGATGGACCAGAACCCTCTTCCTCGCCATTACCCACATTGGAGGCATCCAGATTATCCCCTGAGGGCCACAGCTCATCAACACAGACAGAAAGTCAGACCTCCTCTCCAATATCTGAAGGATGTAGTTCGCAGAAAGACGAGCAAATTGCAAAATGTGATGCCCCGTCTCCCCCTCCTGCTCCATCTCCTAGTACTGTTGTCAGTTCCAGGCAAAAACCTGGTGAGTATACTATGGTACTGGTCAGCGAGTGTGGGAATTAGCATGGCTCAAGCCTTTTTTAAATTGTATTTCCTTTTTACTACAGGATTAATAAAGTACCTTCTTCTGCAATAATATCATCAGCAGTGTCAAAAAAGTATTAACATGCTTTAAAGATATATCAGTGTGATTATTATCATACCCTTTTAGGTTAAAGGAAATTCCTGTTCTACTGGAGGCCAGCGAGCCAAATGTGGCCCTCTCAGGGGTTTCCCCTGAAGCCTCACACTGTTTGGAAAGTTTTAATTGTATTACATTTGTTGATTGACGAGAGTCTGGCACGCTAACCCAGTGCTCGAAAGAAACCCAGGCACCAGGCGATCATGGCATCTAGAAATTCCATCCTGGGACCTAGGGTTTCATCAGCCAGTGAGGAACAAGCGTTGTAGATGCATTATGGGAAATATGTCCAAAGTGGAAGCAACTGATGCATTATATATATATATATATATATATATATATATATATATATATATATATATATATATATATATATATATATATATATATATATATATATATATAATGCATCAGTTGCTTCCACTTTGGACATATTTCCCATAATGCATCTACAACGCTTGTTCCTATATTTTGAACATTTTTATTCCTTTTCTTTCCATTTGGGGGGGAAAAAGAATACCAACGAAACGTATGGCACTGGTAATGTTGGTAAATAGTCATTTTGATTTATGATGTAAAATGAGAAAATGTGGATGTTATTGAAAGACATCCAAATGTTTTGTTACATACGGCTGTGAATTTTGTTGGCCTTGGTCATTTCCTCACGTAGAGAATAAGCCAATTTTGCATGTCTTGTGAGGCTGTCCACGGATGAGTTATGGTGTCCGCATGCAGTGTGTCTGGAGAAGGGTAATGATGCATAGGATTGTATTCTCTGTTGCTGCTGGCCTCCTCTTTCAGAGTTCTTTAACCCCTTCAGGACCGGGATTTTGATACTAACGTGTTGCTTAAGGACCGGAGCCGTTTTTGTGTTTTTGCCATGTCTTTCTTCAACTGTAATTTCTCTCTTATCAATTGGTGCACCCACACAAATCATATATTGTTTTTTTCAGCACAAGTAGGGCTTTCATTTGAAACCATAGTAAGCTGGGTAGTACATTGTTTTGTTTGAAAAAAACTGGAAAAAGTGGGGAAAAAATGAAAAAAACGCATTTTTTTACAGTTTTGTATACATACAAATTGTACACACATTAAACCAATGGGAAAAAATTATCCCAAATATATTCATAACTTGTCCTGATTTGGAAACCACCCAACATGGCCAGGATTTTTATCTATTTTGACCAGTATAGGGCAAATATTGCAAGGCATGCATCACGTTTTTGAAATGTAATTTTTTTCAAATTTGGCATGGTAGTCTAATAACTGCAATAGTTGTCACAGATACTGATTACCCCCCCAAAATTATATGTTTATGAACAGTAGATAAGTCAAGGTGTACAACTAGGGTCATTTTGACACTTTTCAAACAGGGATTTTATCGCCAATTGCTGCCAAATTTTGAGGTATTTTTATATTTTTGGGGTTTTTTTTGCATATGTTGCAATGTTGCTTTAGATTTTATATTATATTTTGTATAGAATATGTGCAACTGCAGAACAAAACACCAAATTGTGTTCACCAACATCCCCCGGTTCCAACAAGGCCTCACATGCATGGTTCATGCATTTTTTGAGGAAGCTATGAGGGCAAAACTGGAACATGCGCATTTTCGTTTTCACATTTGGAATTTTCAGAAATTGGTTTCCTGGGCCCATATCCCATTTGGGACATTTTGGAAGCCCCCTGCTGTAAATTACCCCATAAAAGTATATATTTATGAACAGTAGACAAGTCAAGGTGTTCAACTAGGGTAGTTTTGACAGTTTTCAGCTAGCCTTTTCTTCACTGATGTCTGCCAAAGTTCACGGAAAATTTATTTTATTGCGTTTTTAACAAATACATTTCAATGTTAAAATTTATTTCTTGCACAGCATATGTGCAACAGTGGAAGAAAGCACCACATTTTGTTCACCAACACCCCCCGGTTCCAACAAGGCCTCACATGCATGGTTCATGCATTTTTTGAGGAAGCCATGAGGCCATAACTGGAACATGCGCAAGTTTTCAGAAATTGGTTTCCTGGGCCCATATCCCATTTGGGACATTTTGGAAGCCCCCCCCCCACTGTAAATTACCCCATAAAAGTATATATTTATGAACAGTAGACGAGTCAAGGTGTTTAACTAGGGTAGTTTTGACAGTTTTCAGCCAGCCATTTCTTCACTGATGTCTGCCAAACTTCACAGGGAAATTATTTTATTGCGTTTTTAACGCATACATTTCAATGTTGCAATTTATTTCTTGCACAGCATATGTGTAACACTGGAAAAAAACACCACATTTTGTTCACCAACACCCCCCCGGTTCCAACAAGGCCTCACATGCATGGTTCATGTATTTTTTGAGGAAGCTATGAGGGCAAAACTGGAACATGTGCATTTACATTTTTTTAAATATTTTTTTTCATCAGATTACTTGTAAGTGACAGGTTTAGGCCGCTGACATCAATCAGGGAGACCGATCAATAATCAGCGACTTAAAATGTCACCGACAAGTGATCAGGTAATAATTATGATTATTTCATTTATTAATAATTTGTGTTTTTTCATAATTACCCTAGATGACCCCTCTCTCTTTGTAGAGCAGGGTCATCCATGGGCTGCCATAATGATCCGATCACTCCTATTGGCCAGGAGCGATCTGATCAGCCCAGCATTTGACCTGGAAGCACCCTGGACTTTCAGGTCAGTGCTGTTATTTTTTTTTTATTATTATTGTGGGGACTAATATTAACCCCTGCAATGCTGCGATGGGGGTCATACACAATCGCAGCATTGAAGGGGTTAATTGAGGAAGAGGGGGGTAGGGGTTAACTGAGGAAGGGTGGGGGTTGGGGGAGTCTGGTCTCCACACTCATGTGGAGACCAAAGAACCCTGTCTCCCTGTCCCTGAAGCTGCCTCTGGCAGCTGGGACACAATCTCCAATAGACTGGAGATTGTAGGGGAGGAGTCCTACAGGACTGATCAGAGGACTTCTGGGGGCTCGTTTTTGCTGTTGCTGGTCTGCCTGGGCTTCCAGGCAGACCACCAGCAGCAGAACCCCCTAAAAAAACGGGAATTAACCCCTTCAATGCCGCGATCGCGGCATTGAAGGGGTTAACGCTGCACTGACGCTCTCATGGAGCGATCAGGCAGCAGGGGGGTGTTGGATCAGGTCCCCACACTTGTGTGGGGACCCATTCAATACCCCCCCCCTTCCCTGAAGCTGCCTGTGGCAGCTGAAACCGCGATTGCAGATTTTTCTGCAATCGCAGTTTCTGCCTAGAGAATCACTCCGTGGGAGTTATCGTGGGCTTGGGGGCGGGCTTAGACAGGCTGTGCTGTCTGCCCAGGACTCCTGGGCAGACAGCAGCAGCAGCGCCCCCACGATCACCGCGATTGTGGTGATGTGGGGGCGTTTTTTGGAGGAGACGTACCTGGTACGTCCCGGTCTACCGGTGACTGTTAACCAGGAAGTACCAGGTACGTCCCGGTACTGAAGGGGTTAAAGCATATAGACCAACAACATTACATGCTTCCATAAATCCCCTCTATTATAAATAATGTTTAAATACTTAAGTGGATTTAGCAGGAGGGAAGTTTCTTTCAAAGAAGGATAAATGTTACCGGTCGTAGTCTTAAACTAGAGGGTCAGATGTAATGTGAGGAAGTTTAACTGTACTGAGAGGGAATGGTTCTTCTCTACCGTCAAATTCTCTGTTTCCCTGGTTCATTAGATGATTATAAAGTGTCTTGGAGCTAAATAATGACTACTATGGATAGCAATGTAATGTCCTCTTGAACGATTAACGGTTAGGTGTAAAAATGGATTGTGGTGCACAATTTGAAAGGTGCTCAATAGAACATTCTGTCTGGTTCGGTCAATCCATTTGCTACTATGGGGACAAAACCACTTTTCAGTCTTTGCTCCTCAATGATCAATTTAATACATAACACCCTTTGTGCCCATAATACATATGACTTTATAGGTTCAAAACTTGTACACGAGAAAGAATTCACATAAGTCTTTGCGATTAAAACCAAGTTATAGGTGAGTGAAATTGTGAAATGATATTATGCATGCATTGGGAATGGGAAAGCATTTAAATGAAAACCTTTTACATTTTCAGAACTGAATTGTCGCTCTCAAAAACCAAGTGATGAGCAAAGCTATTTAATTCATAGGAAATAGATCTAAATGCTGGATCAGGATCTAGGATGTTGACATGATGTTTACACCGCAATCCTATTATCTACTTATTTATATATGTGCCTGGTAATTTTTACAAAAACAATACACTTTTGAATGTCTACAGACACCCAAAAAGCAGAACAGCGGCAGAAGCTGGCCAAGGAGAGACGGGAAGAGAGAGCCAAGTATTTGGGTGAGTTCACCTGTGTTTAAAATATTTCATTCCTGAATCCTACATTTTGCAGTTTCGTGCACTAAATAAACTTGTGTAGTGGTGTTAAAAAGCTGAGATTCCAAGTATGTACATACAATGGGAGCAGATTACCCTCTACACACACACAATTATTTGTTTCTCCTCTTTTGCTGTGAAGTTGATTATGGCAGGCAGCTTTTGCTGAATGTGTAAGATTCAGAGATCTCCGCTTCCCTGGGGAATAACAAACAAACAAACAAAGAAGTAAGCACACGCTGTTGGTACATTTATTTTATAAATTTTTTTAAAAATTTTATTTGATTTTATGTAAACACCTGTAACCGTTCCCCTTTTGAAAGTAGCAGCCTAGAACCTATCCAGTAGTAATGCAGCGGCAATCAACTCTACTGGAAGCCACCCTAGGTAGCTAAGGTATAGCCATGATAGATCTTCCCTCGTAAACCCATGTCTTGCACATGAATATTTTATTGGCTGTGTAGTCTGTAAACCATAAATATTTCACGTGGCCCAGTGATAACACGTACTGTGTGTTTAAGGAAGACAGATCACTTTATGTTTTTTTGCTGCAGATGCCTAGCTGGCCCGCGGGTCCCTTTGCTCGCTCTGCATTGGCTCAGTGGCTTTAAACAGCTATATCTGCATAGTTATATTTTCACAAGCAATCCATTAGTCTTTGTGAGCATAACATCACTTTAGTGCGTTTAGTGCTGTTATGCACAGTGGCAAAATCCAGGGGCATGGAGATAATGTTCACCCATGTGGCATCCATCCAGGGCCCGTGAAATTGCTGGATTTAAAATATTAACCGTGTTCTTTTTCTGGTGTTTTATGGCTATCATAAACATTGATCCAAACCCACTGCAGAATTTTCTGCAGATTCCCGTATCTCGCTGCGGATGCCAGGGGAAAGGCTTTGTACAGGGTGTGGCTGCGTGAAAATGATAAAGCAGATCCGCACGATATATAGTGAAATGTATTTTAATCACCAAATAGCAGTGGTCCCTATATATATATATATATATATATATGTATGTAATGGCAGAAGAAAAGCATCTTACAGGTAGTGGTAACAAGCTATGCTTACTCTCACTTAAGATGTTTTTGTTGCTATTATTATATGTTTGTGGTATGTGCCATTGCTAGATGGTGGTTAACTTGTTTCAATTTACACACACACACACACACACACACACACACACACACACACACACACACACACACACACACACACACACACACGTCACGTAGTTACTTTTGCAAATGCTTGGCTCCAGCTTCAGTGTCATGTATGTTTATTTAGGAAGAATGCAAATCGAGGTACTCGTATAGGTTGATGTCAGACATTTAACTGTCTCTTTAACCAATCTTTTGTTAACTCTTTAGCTGCCAAGAAAAATGTGTGGTTGGAGAAAGAAGAGAAGGCCAGACAGCTTCGGGAGAAGCAGCTCCAAGACCGCAAGAAGAGGCTGGAGGAACAGAGGCTGAAAGCAGAAAGGAAGCGGGTTCTGCTTGAAGAACGGCAACGGCTAAAACATGAGAAGAACAAGGTATTTGGACTGAGCGGCTGTTTATGAATAGAAAACAGTATTCTGCAGCACTGGTGCGGTATTAAAGATAAAGTAGATCTTTAAACTGCACGGTGCTCTACACAACTGCAGACCTTCACTTTTGGTTCTGTACCTCAGCCACGGGGGGCAATATCATAGGGGCAGTTTAAGTCTGTGCTGAAGAACAGCACTTGTCTACAGAGTAACAGTCATGTGAATGCAAACCACCACTCCCTAAATACTGTGTTTGCCATGTTTAAATTCTTTACATAACATTGTGCCAGTTCTTGTGCCCTCTATATGTGTGAATATTTAGTAATACACAGAGATTGTAGGAGACATTAATACTTCCCCTCCTAATGTCTCTATGCATTGTGAAGATCTAACCCCTGTAACCTTCCCCTGCTGAAGAAAAGAGCAGGTCCTGCATAATGTATAGCTAATGTAGGAGCATTTTGGGCTTAAATATATGTTGTGCAGGGGCAACTCAACTCTTCATGGTGCATATTTAAATCAATGAGTTGAAATGTAGAATACTGCATTGTATAATTTATGTATATCTTATTATATATTTAGACTGTGCAAAAATAAAATAGCAGCCTCCTTGCATATCTTCAGAGTGCCAGGTACAGGGAAAAATGCCATAGAAGCTAAGCAAAAAGCCATTAAAGACGGTTTACCCCATGTTGGTTCAGAGCCATTGTCAGATGGCCAGCTACTGAGAGCTTCCTGTTAATAATACATATTTATCCTAAGGAACGATATGAGGCTGCAGTAAACAGATCCGCCAAGAAGACATGGGCAGAGATCCGGCAGCAGAGGTGGTCGTGGGCAGGAGCGCTGATCCAGAACTCCCCTGGACCTAGAGGTGGTGAGTAACGGTGCCTAGCAGTAAGTCTGTGGCATCATTAGGTGTACTCCAGTCCTCTCTGTTATAAAGAAATCCTCATTCTGTATGCATGTTTCCTTGCATGAACTCTCTCTGATCTTGACCTCTGACACAGGATACACGTTGGGTTCTAAACCATGGAAATGCACTTTAATTGAGGCCAGCAGAAAACATTAACGTTGCGGCTTTTCAGCTTCTTGCTGATTAGTGGTTTCTGTGCTACTTTAATATATCTTTACGGCTCTCAGCAGCTCAAAGTACAATGACCCCAGGGTGATGAATCCCCCCAGTTCCTCCAAGTGAAAAATAAAAGTATTAGTAGTAAATATATGGGAGGACTTGCTGTTGGTTATACAGTCCAGCACTAAAACATTGACACTTCGATCATGATACATTTCAAAAAGTACAGTTTATCTGTAATGATCCAGAGAGAAAAAAATGAAAACATTGACACTATTTGCAGTTTATTAAATGGTTAAAATATATACATTTTTTTTATTTTACCAAAAATGACATTGCTGTTTGCGCAGGAGCACTATTCCACGATTATTGTTGCGTGCAATGCATTTTTCCCCATTTAACCATTTCCACTCAGGGCCTCCCAATTTAACATGAATGCTGGTAGGTAATGTTCTGCATTGCAATTGGGGTCTTTGTACTTTGGTACTTTACTTGCACCAGCTGTGGTGTTCTTACTGTGCATGCAACAGCGTACACCTAACAGTACATTATATATTGCAGGTGCAAACAGATGCTCAGTGTCTGCTGTAAATCTCCCCAGACATGTTGACTCTATAATCAACAAGCGACTGTCTAAATCCTCTGCAACCCTATGGAACTCTCCAAGTAGAAGTAAGCTTTAAATTTAAATGTAGAGGAAGGACGTCCACAGTATGGCCTCAATTAGACCATTGACAGAGTGGTACAGATGGCAGTAACGTGTAATGCACATTTACCATCTACATCATATTATCCAAGTTACCTGTCAAATACCATCTTACCTATTGCCCCTTTTGGAATTTATTTTTATGTATTTCCATCCCAAGCCTTCTCCAGTAGATCACCTGCTAAAAGGCACTTTACTGTTCTTCAAAACTGTTAAAAGCTGTGTCACGAATGGCTGTAGTCGGAACAGTTTTTTCTGTTGCCAGATTACGGCTTATAAGGAGAGATTTAACTAAATTGGGATACATTTTCACTCTCTAGCTCCAATACTGTTCATTCGACGGTTTCATCAGTTTCAAGATATTAATATGATATTCATTATTCGTTGGAGACAACATAATGGTATCCTTGTAGTGTTAGTGTCTATGCACATGTACAGAGTAACCCCCCCCCACACACACACACACACACAAAAAGAGATGCTCATGACCTGAAACATGATTGTCCTAAGATTTTAGGATCCTGATCCCGTGGCTTAGATATATTGAAGTGCATGTGTATTCTGTACTGTCGTAACATTTCACCATTGCCAAGACTCTGTTCTATTAACGCAGAATCTGAGATTTTACAGTATTGACTGTAGTGATCATTTACTTATGCAAACAGCTCGAGTGCTCTCTACCTTCGTGGAGCTGCTCCCTTTTAACATAGAGAATTGCTGAGATGTTTCAGTTTCTCAGGAATGTTACTGGTAACCATCTCCGGCCTCCCAGTTATTTCCAGGGCGGATAGTGGAGGAGGAAGTTTCATCATTGTGTAGATGTCAAGTGGAATTACTGGCCTGTTCTATCCATTGAGTGTGTGTGTGTGTGTGTATGTGTGTGTGTATGTATATATATATATATATATATATATATATATATATATATATATATTATATTGCAAAAAGCATGCTGCACAGAAGTGATCCTCCAGTGCTCCCCGCTGGTAGCTGGATCTGCCTGGGGAACGGGCGCTGAAGACCCAAAGCGCCTGCAACTCAAACAGAAATAAACGCAGGCTTTGCACGCTAACCCATAAGCTAAAAGTTTTAGCTTATGAGTGCCATCTAAGCTTTGTGCTTTTTACTCTTGCTTATCATGCGTTTTGTATCGCCAGTTTATTACACATTAAAAGCATCTTATACTTACTATAGGAAGTGTGATGCCTGTGTTTATTTCTGTTGCTGTGTGTGTATATATATATATATACCGTATTGGCTCGGATATAGGCCGCCCCCGTATATAGGCCGCACCCTAAAAGTTTGGTGCTTTTTTAAAGAAAAAGTTTTTTTCTTTAAAAAAGCACCAAAAAAACATGCTGCCACTCTGCCCCCCCCCGAGATATGCTGTCACTGTCCTCCCTCCCCGAGATATGCTACCACTGTCCGTCCCCCCCCCCCCCCGAGATATGCTGCCACTGTCCCCCCCCCCCCCCCCGAGATATGCTGCCACTGTCCTCCTCTGCCCACCGACTTACCGGAGCTGACTCCCGGGTGTCTTGCGAGGCCGGCGGGGGACATCTACGCAATACGCGTATACAACTTCCGGTGCCGGATGTGCCGGCACCGGAAGTTGTATACGCGTATTGCGTAGATGTCCCCCGCCGGCCCCGCAAGACACCCGGGAGTCTGCTCCGGTAAGTCAGACGGGGGGGCCAGAGGTAAAACGCTTAGACAACCTCCCGTGCCGGCACCCTCCCCGTGGGAAGTGCTGGCAGGGGAGGCTGTCTGAGCGTATCGGGGAGTAGGATGCAGGTCCCCTGCACCGCTGCGGGGGATCTGTATCCTAACCCCGCTGCCTGCCCGGCGCCCGGGACTGCATGTCCCGGGCGTCGGGCGCTAGACCCCGAATATAGGCCGCACCCCCACTTTAAAGACTTAAAGTGGGGGGAAAAAGTGCGGCCTATATCCGAGCCAATACGGTATATATATATATATATCTATATACATATATATATATACATATATACCATACAGTAATTCACCTGTTTTTAGTTTATTTGGGAAATTTAGACTCCGTGGAGAGAAAAGAGGCGGACGGATATTGGCTCTATGTCATGGTACTGAGAAAAAGCGGGTTTTTTTTTGGCACACTTGTCTATCATAACATAGCTGACATAGCAATAGCAAATAATCTTAACAGAAGCAAATTAGTAGCCTGCTAGTTTTGCAGACAGCGAGCATAAAGGCAAATTAACACTATGGGAAAGACTAATGCCACAGTGAATTGCACTGAATGTGCTTGCTTTGGAATAAAACAGAGTGTGAATCGCCTCAAAATACATGCTTCTTTTTTGCACAATTCTCTTAATTCTCTTCTCTTATGAATTTCCACTCGTCTCCATTTTTTTTTTTTTTTTCTGTTTCTGAACTTTTTTTTTTTCCCTTCCTCTTTAAAGACCGAAGTCTACAGCTCAGCCCCTGGGAAAGCAGTATTGTAGACCGATTAATGACTCCCACTCTCTCTTTCCTTGCACGGAGCCGCAGTGCAGCCAACCTTCCAGGGAACAGTCGAGATCTGAGTAAGAATTGGAATGGAATTTGGATTAAAAGGTCGAATAGTAACTTGCTATTGTCTGCTAAAGTGTAAATGGGTAGTAATTACTCATTAGTGTGAATAATGGGGCACCAAGTGATATTCTAACAGGTGTTATACATGTGGGCACATACTTGGAAATTAAGTAACTCTTATGCGGTGTCGTTTTGTTCTGTTAGGTTCTCTTGTTTGTCCTCGCTCTTCTTCTGCTAGCCCTTTGACACCATGTAACAGTCACAAGCACCGCTGCGTAGAACGTCGTAGGACCATTGCCAGTAGCACAGATGTGGCCCCCAGAAAAAGCAGTGATTCACCGGTGAGACGCAAAATAATTTAAAAAGTATTAGCACAGCATGCAAACAGTTACTGGTTTCTCATGTGGACTATTGCAATGTAGTATTTTTTTAAATGTAAGCTTAAAGTATAGTTTGTTAAAGAAAAAATATTTAGTGATTCTAACAGCTCAAGCAGGAACTTTTCTTCTACTTATGCTGCTCTGTGTTCGAAGCCTTCATTCTGTATACTGAGTGTATATTAGCCCAAGCCTTTTTAGTTTCATGTTTGTCTGTCTTTCTATGTTCCTTTCTGCTTCTATACTAATTCCAGCTTCTCTCTGCTTTTAACCCTCTTTGCCTTCTGAGTCTATCCAACACCTTTTGTGTTGCTTTCTTTATCTTGGCCATTTTACCATCTGTTTCCATCTTGCCAATGTTTTCTAGAAAAAGAAAGAAAAGAAGGAGAAGGATCGAGAGAACGAGAGAGAGAAGAGTGCTATAACCAGGGAACGTGTCCTAAAGAAACGCCAGTCCCTCCCTGCCACTAAGAGTCACATGTCTCCTGCTTCAGACAGGTCAGATTACATGAAAATCATTATTGTGTGTGGTCAATTTACAGGACTGCGTGTAATTTTTTCAAAATCTCCTTCACAGCTTGTTGAAGTCCAAAAACCGACCGCCCTCACCAGCCACTCCTACTCATCGTGTGGCATCCCCTGTTCAAGGCACCGTGGGACAAATCACCCCA
This sequence comes from Spea hammondii, assembly GCA_029215755.1. Lineage (NCBI taxonomy): Eukaryota > Metazoa > Chordata > Amphibia > Anura > Pelobatidae > Spea > Spea hammondii. The sequence goes on from JARDYJ010000002.1 coordinate 81,277,730, forward strand.
AAGCAGTCCTCCACAAAGAATATTCAAGGGGCAACAAAGGCCAAACCCAAGTCAGAAAAGCGTAAAGAACACAAGCCTAAAGAAGAAAAAACTCCCATTAAGACCAGAGAGAAAAAGGAAGAACGTAAGGTGGAGAAAGAGAGGCAGTCGTTACCTGCTCCCCCATCAGAGGAAGTAACCAAGTTGCAAGAAGAACAAGAAACGACTCCAATCACAGGTCAGTGCATTGTGGCAATAATTTAAACTATTCTAAATTGAAATAGATTAATTACTGTAATCTATTGCTATGTTGAAGCATCTCTGTCACATCTTTGTCTAGAATACCTTTTTAACCTTGTATTGCTTGTCAGACCTTGCAGCTACTCCCTCGATCCCTGTAATTGCCCCTACACTAGCTCCCTCGTCCATTACCGCATCAATAATCACGCCATCCCCAGCTCCTTCTCCCAATAAGCCTATGGCAGGCACTACTGACAAGGAAGAAGCTGCTCGTCTGCTGGCAGAGAAGAGGAGGCAGGCTCGGGAGCAGAGAGAGCGGGAGGAACAAGAGAGGAGAGAGAGGGAGGAACAGGAAAGGTGAGTGTCGCCCTCGTGCTGTGCAATTTTCCTTTGAGTTACAAAACCATAGTCTACATAGGTCACGTTTCTTAAGCGTGGATTGTTTGAGAAGTACTTCAATATATCCATGGATGATGTACCCTTTTAACGCAATGATCTAATATAATGCAGTTTGTAGGGGTTTTACACCCACATAAGCTTGGGGCACGGTATTGTGTTTGATTATGTAGCCATTAGTCCAATGGCAGTTCCAAGACTGATAATTTTAAAGAAAACAGTTTAGAAGTTTGGGGGCCTAATGGGATTAGAAATGTGTTGTATCCCTTGCAACCAGACAGTTTGATCTTTGTTTGCAATTTTTATTTATTTGTTTAGTAATCCTTGTGTTCATGATGAAACATTTCAATTTTTTTCACTTTACACTGCAGTATCTCCTCATGAGCATCGTCTCATATCCTACGTGTAAAATGTATTTCCTTGGCATTCTCAAATGTTTTTCTTTCTCCCAGCCATTGTGCACCATATATAGTGATGTCTTACTTTTGTAAAATAGTTATAATTTTTTCACAATATAATGTTTTCTAACAGTTACATATTCGGTTATTTGTATGTGTTTTTGTGTAAAAAACAAAACAAAATCACTGCCACAAATTTGACAAAGGCTGTTGGTAGAATGAGTGCACGGAAAGTGTTAAAATACCACCATTTCAAATACTCTAGTGTCTCGTTTAAAATAAAATTAAATAGATGGTTTGATGGGGTTAAATTGAATTGGCTGGCTACCAAGATGGGACATGGGAGCAGGATGCCCAGATGTCAAAATTCAAAACTGAAAATGTTCTGCTCCCAAATGTGGCCTTTTAGCCCCCCAAAACTAGACAAACTTATGCATGGTTCATTTAGGAGATGTTCCTGAACACATATTTGTTACGTTAAGGTTATTGAATTGCAATCTGTGTGCAGGAAAAAAAAAAACTAAAATATTTTACCTCTACAAACGTTGGCAAATATTGGTGGTAAAATGGCTGTATGAAAAGTACCGCAAGTCGAATACTCTGTGTTGTACATATTTTTCAAAAGTAGATATTTGGAGGGTGATATCATGACACATATCAGTGGTACAATGTCACTATCGCTGATTTTGAGGGGAAAAAATATTTTTTTTTAATGGAAATAAGTACTTGTTGCCCTATAACTTGCAAAAAAGTGAGAAAAAAAACATTGGTTATTTCAAAACTGGGGACAAACATTGGAGTCTATTTACCAGTTTTTTCATTAACTTTTGTAGATGAGTAAAAGATTTTTTTAAAATAAAAGTCAAAAAAGTTCAATTTTTCACCATTTTTTATATATTTTTTTTTATATTAAATGTGCATCCTTATGTGTTAAGGCTGTATGGGGCATAGGCATATCCCTTTTTAATATGTTGACAAATATGCCCAGAGATGATTATTATTTTCAAAAACTACACATTAAATTTATGTAAAGGTGGATTCTGTGATACCGTCTCTATATTATGTAATCTATTTCTCCTTAAAACAACAACAACAAAAACAACAACAAACAAAAAACACACCAGGATTTCACTTAATGTTTTATCAGGGGTTATTAAGGTAGCTAATTGTGTATTCATGGCTTATGCAGGCGTGAGCGGGAAAAGGCTGCCCTCAAGGAGGCTGAGGAGAGGTTGCAGAGGGAGGCAGAGGCACGGCTCCTTGAGGAACAGAAGAGACTGGAAGAGGAAGAGAGGCGTCAAAGGGAAGACGAGCAGCAGAGAATCGAGGCTGAAGAGCGAGCCAAGGCTGAGCAGGAGGAGATGGCACGTCTGCTGAAACAAGTGAGAAGAATGGGGGTGCCATGTTTGCTCCCCGCTTTCTACACAGGGCTGCAAAATGTTTTTTAACAAAATAATATACAGGTCTTTCCACAGTGCATTGTTATATAATGTAAAAAAATGTGTGTAGCCTTCTTGCTTCGCTGCACTTACCCTCTTGGGAAAGAAGTTAATGACTCCCAAATGGCCTTGTCATATGAGCTTTTCAGTACAGCAGCGAATAATGATCTTTCCACATTGTGTAAACTAGCAAGTATTTTGGGAACTTTCTGCAGTAATCACACATTACCAATGTTGCTACATTACTTCCCTTGGAGGAAGCTAAATGGGGATATATGATGGCACCATATTTCTCTTATGTCTGCCATATTGTGAACATTTTTGCTGATCACATTGATTTTAATTTTTTGTCTTCATTAAAAGGGTACTTCAGCCATCATATGTCCTTTTAATGGATGTGATAGCTGAGTGTCCCTTTAAATTCCTATGTGGTATCCTTCCCAAATGTATGACTTCAATGGAGGTGCTTTCCTATCACTGACTGGCTGCTTAAACAGTCACATTTAGGGGTTGCTACACCACATATTCTTTACATTTTTTAAACCGGTTCAATGAATGAACATTAAAGTACCGTATTTGCTCGATTATAAGACGAGGTTTTTTTCAGAGCAAATGCTCTGAAAAATACCCCTCGTCTTATAATCGAGGTCGTCTTCTAATTAGACCTCAAAATGTCCGCTGGGGCCAGGCTGCCTACCGGTGCTTTGGTCACGAGCAGCAGGAGAACAAGAAGCTAGAAGATTGTCACATAACTCTGCCTCCCCCCTCCTTCTTTGTTGAGGGGGTTGCCTGGGACACTAAACTATGCCTTTATTTTAAGGTTAACGTCTAATCACCCTAATCACACCTGTTACACAGAACACCCCACTCAATCACACATACTGGCCATCACACTCTAATGTGGCTCTGTTAAACTTTGCTGTTTCACATGCAAGAGCATCAAATGGCAGAGTGGGAGTGGCTGCTTGTGGGCAGTCTTGTAAATAGGGGAGGGGTTTGGAGGAATGACAGGACTCTGTTTCTAGGCAACTGTAGCATTTCAATACACTGAAACACTTTAAACACTGTTTTTAAGAGGCGTATTAAAGAAAAAAACTGATTTTTTGCAGTGTCACCTACATAACACATTTGGGCATGTACCTGTAACATCATACACTCATGTACACACATGCCTACGCCATACATTAACACGCACTATAACATTAACACTATGTGCTGAGGTACACACTCCTGCTAATGCCACACGGTAACATTTACAACCCCATACACGCCAATGCACACTGGCTAACACTAACCAACACTTTACATATATAAAATACCTACTCACTATACATGCTGAATCTGGCACTACAATACAGTAGACATACTGACTCTGGCACTATACATACACATACTTACAGACTTACTCCAGCTCTATACATATACACACACTGAATCTGACACTATGGTATATACACAAACACGCTGGGCAGCTGCTTATCTTCTGCCATTGTGAATCTGTCACCCTATGCTTTCCTGCAGTGGTGTGGTAAAGCGAGTGCCGTGAGGTGCCCAGTGGGGGTCACATAACATGCATTAGGTACGTGAACCCGCTGGGCGCCCCATGGCACTTGCTTCACTGCACCCCACAAGAAAGCATAGGTTGCCGTATTCATAATGGTAGCCCTGGCAAGTTTTTAACCCCTTGTTCTCCAAAACCCTAGGAGGTTTCTGGTCGGCATGGCAACCTGGCGCCCGGAGTTTGTCAAGCCCTGTCATAATGGATAACATCTATTCGTTGAATGGGTGGGCTGCCCTGAAGAACCTTGTATATTAAGATTGTTTTCCTTCATAGAAAGAAGAAGCTGAAGCTAAAGCACGAGAGGAAGCTGAAAAACAGAGATTGGAGAGAGAATTGCATTTCCAGAAAGAAGAGAAGGAGAGGCTTGAACGCAAGAAGGTATCTGCTGATAACATAATAGTAGAACATAGCCTTTAGAATTAAAGACCGGTTCAAGTTAGTAAACCCAGTGTATATTAATTTATTGAAAATTAGACACTGTCTTAGGGCTTGGTGGGGAATGTTCAGTGAAGGCAAAGAGCCTGTTCCTGAGGGTTATTTTATAAATAAACTGCAATGCCAATTCAACCATATCTGAAAGGAGAAAACCTTGGAGGCTAGAAACATTTTTTTGATTTCTATCCTGAATGATACTGGTAAAGGCTCAGCCTGTGCCAACTCAAGATAAGCAAATTGTTAATCATTATTATTTATGATTCTTATATTTATATAAAGGGACAGCAATTTATGAAGTGCTTCCTACAATGCATATATTAAAGGGTTATGACAAAACTATAATTAACAGACTAGGACAAACCGATTACCATAGGTAGAGAGGGCCCTACTTGCAAGCTTACAATTCACAGGGTACTCCCATCTGTTACAAAGATAAAAATAAGTTTCCATCCCATATAAACCACTGACCAGTACTTTAATAAATCTTTAAAAAAAAACAAAAACCTGCATTGTATTTCCCAGTTTGTATGTGAGAGTTTGTGTAATGTTTTCTGGAGGGTATGTGAAATTTTATTTTTCCCTGGACTCACTTTGGTTTTTATTTTAGCGTCTTGAAGAGATTATGAAAAGAACAAGAAAATCTGATGCTTCAGACAAAGTGAGTTTACTTTACTTTTAAAGTAGAAAACCAAGGGAGATCACAGGTTGATGCATTCGTAAGTTAATATATACACATGCACTTAGCCGTTTAGATTTTTAATACATAGGGAGGCTGTGGGAAAATCCATTTCTTCAGATAAAGCATTCCTGTCACATCTTCCTTTTTACAGCATCTTAATTGTGTGCATTGCTTTGGTGAAATGTGTGCTTTTTTCTTGATTCTCTGTGGATCCATGCATTCATTAGAAAACTTCAGTTAAATGTTTGCATCATGCGGTTACTCTTCATTTTAGTTTCTGTACGTATATCAGTTCTGTGGGGTATTGTCACAAATGTTTGTCTTAAAATATATGAAATATGTGCACTGCTTTTCTGCAGAAGAAAGAGGACAAGCTGACATTGAATGGAAAAGAAACCAAACAGTCTGTACCAAGCAAAGGTAAAAAGGCAATAAGAGGAAATATACCTTTAATGTGTACTTCTTGTTAGAGAGACCCATTGACTGCATATATGAACTCCTAATGAATATAGTGATTAAATTATCCATATGTTGCATGTGCGTTGTCTCCAGATGCAGAAAATCCTACTGAAAATATAATGAAAGTGGAACTTCCAGAGAAAAAAGTGGTGAGAATTCAAGAGAAGATGGGAGTACTTGAGTGTCCACAAGGGTATGTAGACAAATGCTTTTATACAATAATTTGGCGATACTACAACCATATCAGGTTAAATTGTATATTTTTCTCCATCTAACAGTGAAATCGACTTCCACTTTTTAATTTGTACATTCACCTTGTTACGATTAACAAAGTAGATCATCATTCTGATTTTAGTCACCCATTAATTTGTTGTAGTGTTCTACAGGAAAAAGGTGTGCTAAATATACCAAATATGTGTGTTAATCTCACTAATGGCATTTATTCAGGGTTCCTGATGCTGTGGTGAACGGGGTCCAAACTCCCAAACAAGAAAATGGATTCTCTTCTAAGGATGCTTCCCCTGCTTTTGAGGAGGTGATCACGCTGTCCGAAATTAGTAATCCTATTGTCGAGAAAGGAATTTCCCCTGGAGAGCCCATTATTGCTTTTGGAGGAAAAGATTCTTTCATAAATAAGGCAACTGTTCAACCCCCTCAAGTCACAGGTAAAGCTCAAATTAATGTGGTTTTGTGGAGTTATTATAGTTGGAAACAATACTCCAAAAATGGCAGATAATTACCATCATCTGTTTTTTTTCCTGATGTACCAAGTTGGCCTCAAGCCTTGTCAACACCCTGTTTGTCTAACTAACTTCAGTAGTGTATTATGAAGTTCAGCCCTTCTTACTGGCACAAAGTCTTCAAAATGTTCAACTTTTCATGCAAACTTCGAAATTTAGTGAAATTCTGAGAATATTTTGTATTGAGCGTGTGTTCAATCAGCCAATGGCCATTGCCTTTTATTCTGACAATTACTGTAAACAAGAGAAATGATTTACAATTATGGTGGCCATCTAGAATTGTTTAACAGCAGTTTGGTCAAATGTGCCTTTAAAGGAACATTCATACAGTGGTAGCGTGCACTAGGCACACTCCTAATGTTTCCCAAGATCTGGAGGGGGGCTGTGCACTAGTGAATAATCTGACACTGTTCCACCACATAACAAATAGCAGTAAGTGCATTGTAGCCCAATTAAGTGACCGGTGCAGCTGCTCTCGCTACACTATGTACTTGAAATGTAAAGAGATTTGTGTGTATGGACATGTACATATTCAGGTGTATGTGTGCACATCGGGGGACATATTGTGGCCCTGCATCCATGTTACACATTGAAATGCTTCTTAGCTAGTGTTGGTTCAAAGAGGGAATTGCTAACAGGCTAGTGTGTGCTGGTGACATGGACAGATCGTCATAGCCTTTAGTCTTAAATCCAGCCTCGCTAGTTTGATGGACTGGGGGGCAACGGGCTGGCAGTACTACCTTACAAATAACAAGCAATTGTAAGGAAAAATAATACAAAGTTTCAATGTTTTTACACTGTTTGTTTTATTGAAAGAACGGACTCAGTAACACAAATTAGGTATTTGTCACTGATCAGAAAAATACAAACGACTGGCCGGTATTTTTTATCTGATGTCTACTTTTGTAATATTATGGTACATAATTAATTCTCCTCTTGTTTTTATTTCTTCTGTAGAAGTTCTGTAAAGTGTTGCAACAGGAGCCTGAGGTGGTGCTTAGTGCAAGGTCTTTCTGGTGTCACAAGGAATGGGACTGATTGACGAGAGACCTTTCTGGGTTGAAAACCCGGTTTTGTTTTAATTTTTAACTTTTTTTTCTGATGTTTTCATGGACACAATGACTGCCAGGAGGAAATCCAAAGGCTTCGTTAATTAGGCAAGAAAAAAATAAATCTGAAATTCTGAATGTTACAAGACAATACTACAATATCTTTTCTTATGTGATGTGGCTGATACCAGGATACACTTTACTGGTGCCACAGCATATCCACTGGACACTTCCTAGTGTTATTACTATTTTGTTCTATGTGGTTGTTTTTTTTTATAACATGCACCTTATATTAAAATAAAGAAAACAAAACTGACAAATCTCACAATAAAGTAAGGGTGGAAACAAAATGATAAAAGGAAGTGGTTTTGAGAATTCCACCGATTACTGAAAATGTGTGATAGAGCCTTACTGGTGTCCTTAATTATGTAGCTATTTAACAAAGAGAGAGACTGCTGGGTACCATGCTGTATATGAATTCTGTAAATAAAACCTCACAGTGTTACATCAATGATCATGACAAAGTGCCTGTTTTACACATTGAAGAAATATGTGTATTTAACTGTTTTAAGACAATAATCCAATTCTAAAGGCATTAGTCTACTATGACCTGTTCTTGAACATAGTAAATATGGTTTTAAGCACGTCATAAGTATGCCTATTCATTTCCCATAGAGTCTCAGTGAAGACTACTGTAATTATACTGTCAATCCAAGTATGGAGTTATAACACTTTCTTGATGCTATGTACAATGTTTATCAGATTGCTCATCCGCTGTAGAGATTGTTTAAAACTGCATTTCCTCTGTAAAGCTGTTATCTAACATTTGGCAGGAGTTGTAAGGTAGAAGCATATAGAAAACAAAGTAATTGTTCATACAGTGGAAGATAAATTATTTGAATGCTGTCCAACTCACTCTCATGTGCAACATTTCCATTATTTACCAGAATCATTCATGAGGCCTTTCACATGCTGTGGACTCAGTCTTCTGATGACCTGCTAGCCAATTGTTTTTGACACCAGCGTATTGATGTACAACAGTATTGTCATAAAACAAATGCACATCATAATCTAAAAAATACTTTGTAGAACATACAAAATACCACTTGCAGAACTATCATGGTGAGCATCAGCTTCTTTATGGTCCCAAGTTGCTGGTTATTCTGTGACCCTCATCAATAATACTTCAAATTGCTACACTATATGACCAAAACTATGTAGACACCCCTCCTAATAACTAAGTTAAGCTGATACACCCATTCCTAACGGGTGTATAAAATAAAGCACATAGGCATGCGATCTCCACAGAAAAACACTGACAGTAGTACTGAAGAGCTCAAATTCGGCAAAAAGGCAGAGGCACGGCACTCCCGATGGGGACAGCTTCTTACCAGCGCTCCAGGAGGCCAGGTTAAAGGAACAGCTGGTGGAGAGCAGAGGACCAAGAAAGAAGACAGAAGAATAAGAAGAGGAAAAACAAAAAGGAGCAGGAGGAAAGGAGACAAGGGCATGGAAACGGATGGGGAGAATATTAGGAGACAAGTTAGAATACAAAAAATGAAAATGAGTAGCTCGCTGCTTTGTTTTTGTTGAGGTCCTCGTTTTCTGAAGTTCCTATGAATTAATCTTGTTAAAATTTTACAACAGGTTTGCTAGTTTTGTCCTTACAGTCTGGGAGGTCACTGGCATAGCTGGGCTCATTGCAGAGATTGAGATTGCAATCTCGAAAGGCCATCCATCATGGTGAATACATGCCTCAAATCTGCTGACAAAATTTGATGTCATACGTGATCTTCAAGGACATCGGAATGTGAGACAGACAGACATCATAATTAAAGATGATTATTTCAGTACCAAAGCCAATTTACTAAATAAAAGCAAAAGATTCCTGTAGCATCACCAAAACTTTTATATAGGATGTTTTGAGTCTCTGTTTAAGTCAAAACTAACTATTGAAAGCTCATCCTTACTGTTACATGTTTAGTCCATTAAAAAAAGGTACATACTGCAGTACTCATTTCTGACTAGGCATCTTAGGCGACACTCACAGAAGAGACTCTACCCCCAAGCAGCAGGAGGAAAAACCTTTTACTTGTTACTCAATGATCTTTCTGACTTGCCTCTGGTAGCCAGATGTCTCATCTGCTTGTTTTTTCTCCTGGGATTCTATGGAGCAGACAAACATAGGGTCCTTAACCCGTTTCCTTGCGTAGCCCTATAAGAAAACACACAACTCACAATACTTATGGGTTGTTTTTTTCCTGATGGTTTTAGAACAAGCGGTCCTGCTTCTTGTGGGGGTGCCTAAGTAGTTACAGCTGCTCATGGCTCTGTGAGTCAGCCATGAAACTGGAAGTTTTTGGGACCTGATGTCCATTATCCACACTAGAACGCAAGATGTGTTCAGTGTTTCAGAAGAGATCATGGTGGGAGTTTTGAAATTTCTTAGCACCGGGGGTGAGTTACATCAGTTTGGTGGCTTTCCTGCTCTATAGCTGCTGGGTTATGTTGCTGCAGGTCCAGGTCCAGATTTTACAATGTCATTGTCTGCACATACTATGTATGTCCATTGGTATTTCTTGGTTTATGGGTCTCTGTATTGGTTATGCTGTTCCTTCACCTCTGATTATCTACACATACTTTGTATGACCATTGATGTATATTATTTATGTAATGGGATTTTATTTAGAACGTCTGAGGCTCTGGATCCTCCTCTCAGACACCCACCTTCCAGTGGAAGAAGCCGATTAAAACTAAACACCTAGTGTGTCAAGCATGTGATCAGTACTAGAAAAAGAGTTGTACGCATAGCAGCAAAGAGGGTGAATTAGAGGTCAAGTAATTTGTATCTTGGCTACAAGGCAGTGTGGATGCCTGCACCGCAGCACTCTAGCCAGGACCCTGTTCCAACCGGAAGACATGTCCCTCTGTCCGTTAGAGGACGTACCTAAACTGATCAAAGCAGTGTATGGTGGTATGGAGACACCCAAATGCTTTTCCAGTCCACCCGGTGTTCAAAGAGCTCATAAGTGAGGAGCCTGAAAAAAGATCCCTGTGCTTGTTCCTCTCAAAATAATTGAGGAAGAAGAATTGTAGGAAGGCAGAAGGTTGCATGATACAAGCACTTCTTACATCAGCTACTCTTGCCAAAGTTGATAGGATCTTGGTAGGTCTACTTGAGGTGGAGATCAAGAATACGACACCAAAAACTTCAGATGCTACCTGGGATTCGTATAGCTGCTAATTTTATGTGTAACACAACAGTAGAAGCACTGAAGTTGGTAGCCTGAAATATGGGGCTTAATAGGTAGCCCACAAAACATTAGGGTTTAAAACATGGTGGGCAGATACTACTACAGCTTATTTGTCAACCCTTACAAACAGGGCAAATTATTTGGGAGGGTGGCTTTACTATAGGTCATGGAGGAGCTTTTATTCAGATGCCCCTCTAGGTTTGGCTGACACTTTGACTAAGGTAAAATACATTTATGGTAAGGAATTTACCCCATTAGGGGCTTTTTTCCTCTCCCTTTCCCCATAGTAGCACCCACGGTGGGGTCTGAAGAGTTGATGGGCTGCCTCTCCTGCCAACACAGATACTCTTGTAGGTTTTTTCTTATATAAAGCTCCAGGAATTGCTAAATTGTGGAACTTCTGGCTTTCAGTGTTTCCTGCATTAGAAAGCTCATTTACACCTTCCTTCATCAGAAGTGGGAGAATATACAGAAGAATTGAGAGAGTTAGCAAGCTGTCTGCTGTCTGTTCTGCCCAGGCTATGCAAGCTAAGAAACCCACCTTTATGTTCTTTTCCGCTGCCAAGAAAATGCATGCTTTCCCTGCACACAAGGCCTTTCCTACCATTATTGGGGAGGAATGGAACCATCCATAATGAAAGCTAAGTATATAGTGGCAAGAAAAAGTAAGTGAAAACTTTGGAATTACCAGCATTTATGTATAAATTTGTATTAAAAGTATGACATGATCTCCATCTAAATTGAAGAATAATGAAGAAACACAATCTGTTTTAGCACACAAATTTTGTATTGTTCTTGTCCATACTGAACACAATTTAAACCCTAGGCTAATCACATCAACAAAAGCTAATTCGAGTTGGGAGTTCGCAAACTGCATCTGGAAGCATGAGAAGCATCTGCTTATGTGAACCATGTCTCAGAAGACCTACAATCAAGAATTGTTGATTTACATAATACTGGGAAGTGTTACAAAGTAATCTCAAAGAGTTTACTTATACATCAGTCCACAGATAGACAAATTGTTTATAAATGGAGATGAGTTAGTACTATGGCTACTCTACATAGAAGTGGGTGCCCAGCCACAATGCCTCCAAGGGCACAACACAAAATGCTCAATTAGGTCAAAAAGTAATAGCTAAAGGCTTGAACACCTTTACACTCCACAACACTACTGGGAAAATGGTTTGTGGACTGATGAAGTTAAGGTTGATTTGTGTGGCAAGAACAAGCAGAATGGTGATTTAGGGTTGCTTTGTTGCCTCAGCCTAAACAGCTTCCCATCTTTGAGGGGACAATGATTTCCCATAATTTGTCAAGGTATCATTCAGGATAATGTCAAGAATGTCAAGGGTGGCTGTCTGACAGCTGAAACTCAGTAGAAGTTGTGTAATACAGCAGGACAACGACCCTAAACCAGGTCCGGCCCACCCGGTGCCTGGGGTGAAGTGTGAAATGCCGGCCACATTCATTATGTTATATCATGATAGTTAAAACTAAAGTTAAACTTTACAAGCAACAGGACAAAAGAAAGGTGAAATTAAACTTTATGATGCCCAGGCTCAGCCAACCCAACTCAATATAATGCATATAATACCTCTCACTGCTGGCCGCCACTGTAATTGGTGTCAGCTCCAGGATTCACTCCGAGTGAGCACTGATGTCACCGTGCTCTCCGGGAAACTCACGCCCATGCTGCCACATGAGAGCTGAACTCCAATCACGGAGGAGCGTGCATTTGGTCTGCAGACCGCAGGCCTATGCCACCGCTGCCTATTTAGCAGCCTGCCTTTGCCACCGCTGCCCCTGATGCAGTCTGCCTGTGCCACCACTGCCCTAGAAGCAGCCAGCCTGTGCCACCGCTGCTCCTGAAGCAGTCTGCCTGTGCCACTACTGCCCTAGAAGCAGCCTGCCTGTGCCACCGCTGCTCCTGAAGCAGCCTGCCTGTGCCAAGTCTGCCATTGAAACAGCCTGCCTATGCCAAGTCTCCAAACCTACTACTGTTAACCACACAACACCACAAAAATACAAATAGATAAATTGAAATAGATATTTAGTAGAAAGTTTGATTTTATATCATAAAAACAAAGCTAGGCTATTAATAAAAAAAACACTCTCCCCCACTTTTGGTGTAAAAGTATACATTTTATGCTTTTGTGTCAGTTGTGAGCTCCCCTTTATGTACATTTTTGCTATGCATATTTGCAGGTCATGACCAAGCTATAAGGTTGAGAAACCCACCTGCCACACAGGAGCCTCTGGTTTCCAAAGAAGCCTTTAAATTCCAAGACTCATTGGGTTAAAATGAAAAGGTATTCAGCTCCTTGGTAAGCAATATAGTCATGAAAAATTAAATAGGAATGACCATATACAGAATACCCAATATTTATGCCTTAGATGTTTTTTTGAGAACCAGAGATTATATAGCTGGACTACAGGAGACTCTGAAATATGGTACGGTATTCCAAAGACTAGGTACAGCACAGATAAAAGCCTGGGTACGTGAGTAGGAAGAGAAGATAACAGTTGGAGAAAGTTGTGGAAGGTGTGAAGTAGGACATCAGGAGGGTATTTAGAGATAACAGGGGAGATATAGGGCACAACATGTTAGGGTAATGGTTAGTAGTTCTGTGGGATAGATGACACCAATAGAAGGACTGGCATGGTAGGGAAGCAGATGAAGAACTATACAAAAATGGTGTTAACAATGGATTGGAGTTGGGAGAGAGGGAGGACAATAGGGGGTTGCAATAATCCAGATTTGATATCACAAGAGAATGGATAGTATTTTAGTAATTTCTTGCATGAGAGATATTTTGCAGGTTCACTAGCATTAGATGAGCAACAGGCTACGAAGGATAAGTGGAGCTAGGTGTACCACCAAGGCAGCAAACTTGGTCCCTCAGAAATTGTAGATAGAAAACATGGAAGTTAAACAGGAGTGCAGTTTTGAAAACAGGAACTTTAGGTAGTGAGATGTCATCCAGGATGGGAATCCTGCTAGCAACAGGCTCCCACCCAGACTGGCTAACACAAGGAAGAACAGTGCTAATCATGAAAGACTCTGGTTAGGACACAACACCCTCCAAATACCGGCCAATAACCTGCCTACCCACAACATACAAATGGGAAGAACAAGATCCACACCATCAACACATACATCCTGCCAGTCATCAGATACCCTGCCGGCATAGTGACCAATGCAGGACACAGGCTGCCAACGTGAAGACTCGGAAGCTACTCACTGAAAGCCACTCCATAAGCATTTACCAACCGCCTGGCCAAAAGCTGAATGGTTCCCGCTTGCCTAGTTATTTTTCCCATACATTTAGAGGCATTCTTTAATGAACACTAGAGGTCGCCAAGACACTAGGTTCTGCAATTTATACACTATAGTTGACTTCATGTTATAATAATTTATATTGTTACAATGGTCGAGCTTTTTGGCACAAAATTATTAGACATTATTATTGTGATACGTGTGAGTAAGACGCTGGAGCTGCTTTTGATTTTGCATTTTTTGCTGATTCATGAACTACATTTTTTTTTTTTTTTAAATACTCTTTATTTTGTTTTTGTTTTTTCCAATTTAAAAAAAAATACACAATTTATACAAAACATACATACAAAAAAGAAAAATAGAAAAGCAAAAAATTACATAATAAATACAAATAATATAAAATAATATAATACATCTAAGTAAATAAATACATAAATCTCTTAGCTGCATTTGGGAATCATAAAGGCAATGTGGACCCCGAATAATTATAAACCAATAATCATTTCCAGTTATCATAGGTGAAATTACTTAGTCAACAAAACCAGGCATTATTTCATATATTCTTCCAGCCTCTTTAACCAACCATCCCATTTCTTAGCTTTCAGAATAAAATAAGATCTATATAGCTGTCTTTCCATTTTAATCTGATAGTTCAATTGAGAAATAATCATATTCCATGATGCTAAAGTATTTTGTTTCCATAAGCGGGCAATCGTGATTTTCACTGCTATAAAGCAGTGAATAAAAAATTGTTTTTCATTATTGCTACAATTAGGCCACACTAAATGTAATAAAGCCGTTACAGGAGTTCGAGCAATAGATTTTGCTGTTAAAGCAAAAATTAAATCATAAATATTAGACCATAGATTTTTCACTCCCACGCAGTCCCACCAAATATGAAGAAAAGTTCCTCTTTCTATTCCACATCTCCAACAGATATCTGAACAATTGCTATATATTTTGTGCATTCTTGATGGTATCAAATACCATCTGTTTAGTATTTTGAATTGAGTTTCAGCCAGTGACAACGAATGAATAGATTTCGTAAACTCATGTAAGGATCTGTACCAATTGTCCTGATCAATTTTTATATCTAACTCTTGTTCCCATATCTTAATAACATGTGGAATATAATCAAGCATAGCAAGATTAATTAGATCTAAACACTTGGATAACACTTTGTTTACATCAATTGACAACTCTCGGCTGGGTTTCCATAGGTCTTTCAACAAAAAGTTTTTCATTCTCAGGTATTTAAATATATCAGCACTAGATACACCAAATTCTTGTATTAATTGAGAAAAAGGTTTGGGTCCCCCAGAGGTCAGTAGTTGATCTAAAGTAAGTATGCCCTTAATTCTCCAATCATCAAGATTTATATCTGGAATAAAAGTTTCTACAAGTTTGAGTTTAGAAAACGACGGGATCCCTTTATTGGGATTTAATTTTTTCTTGATAGACTCCCATACTGGAAGAATCTGTCCCAAAATTAAATTGGAACTTTTTATTTTTAAAAGAGATTTTGCTGTTAGGGGATACCATACAATATTATGCAAATTGTTGATACCATCTGTTCCCATCTCAATTGCATACCATCCTTCATTAATAGAGTGCTCTAGCTGCAATCTATGAATATGAACCATTATGTTTGCCAGATATATATTTTTTACAATAGGAAAACCCAAGCCTCCATACTTCGGTTTACGTGCCATAACAGCAAGTTTTATTCTTGGTTTCTTAGCTTTCCAAACAAAGCATTCAAAACTCGCCTGTAACATTCTTATCCATGAGTCCGGCACCCTTAAAGGGATCATTGAAAACAAATAAGACCATTTTGGAACTATATAAGAATTTAGTATATTTATTCTGCCCCACCAGGAGAATTCTTTATTTCTCCATTCTTTTAGCCAAATATTTGTTGATTTCAATAATCGGATAAAATTGGTCTCAACTAATAGTGACATAGATTTTGTTATATATATACCAAGATAAATAAAATCGGATTTGGCCCAGACAAAATCAAATTCTTTTTTAATCTGTTCTATTAAGAAGTTTTCTAAATTAATTTCTAATAATGTTGTTTTGTTTGTATTCATTTTATAATTCGAGACCTTACTATAATCTTTAAATTCCGCCATAAAATATTTTAAAGAGACTCGAGGATTAGTAATAGAGATTAATATATCATCTGCATACAGGTTGATTTTTAAATCTAGATCTCTAGTAGAGAAGCCTTGAATATCATAATTATCTCTGATACTAGTAGCCAAAGGTTCTACCGAAAATATATATAGCAATGGGGACAGAGGGCAGTCTTGTCTTGTTCCATTTTTTATGGCAAACCATTGAGAACATATATTTGGTCCTACTGTCCTAGCAGAAAGATTGGAATAAAGAGCCATAATCGCCTTATGAATCCAGCCAATAAGTCCAAACTTAATTAAAACTTTGCTCATGAATTCCCAATTAACCCGGTCAAAGGCCTTCTCCGCATCCACTGACATTATAATAATTGAAACTTTTTTCTTCTCCGCTTGATCTAAGATATTAATAATTCTTCTAATGTGGTTACAAGACGATCGGCCCGGAATAAAACCAACTTGATCCGGGTCAATAATAGATTTAAGAATAGATTTTAATCTATTAGCAAGAATAGAGGAATATAGTTTAACGTCTACGTTAATATGAGAAATAGGCTTATAACTAGCAGGGTCTGTCGGGTTTTTCCCTTGCTTCAAAATAGGAAGAATATTAGCTCTTGACATTTCCATGGGAAGTTTACCATGGCTGGCAATAGAGTTAAAAGTAAGAGTTAGAGAATCTAAGATTTGTAGACTAAATACTTTAAAGAATAGATTTGTAAAGCCGTCTGGCCCCGGGGTTTTGTATTTGACTAATTTAGATATTACTTCTCTTAATTCAGCTGAGGTTATGTCTTTATGTCTGCGGATATCTGAGGAAGGTTTATTTTATCCAAATAGTTATCAATTTCTTCTAGAGAGACTTTATTGTTCAAATTATAGAGTTTCTCATAGTATTGATTGAACTTTTCACCAATTGCTTCTGGTGTAGAGTATATCTTATTATCCAATATTATCTTATGGACTCGATTGCTAGTTTTTAGTTTCTTCAATCTATTAGTCATCAATTTATCTACTCTATTACTACAGCAATAGTGTGTAGTTTTTAGTTTCTCCATATTAATAACTGTTCTTTCCATCAATTTATCATTGATTCGAGCTTGGATTTGTTTAATTTTTTCCGATTTATCTAAAGTTGGATTTTTTTTATTTTCTAGAAGTTCCTGGTTGTACAGCAGATAAAGCTCCGCCAAAGTTCTTCCTTGTTTTCTCATAATTGTATATTTCAGCTTAATTAAATATCCTCTCATTACTGTTTTAAAGGCACACCAGTTATTTACTATTGAAGTATCATTGGGATTATTTTCCTTGAAAAATAAATTTATTAAATCAGATAGATATTTCACATTGTTTTTATTGAGGAGAATAGAATTGTCTAATTTCCAAGTGGTCCGTACATTCTTATTGATATTGTTTTTAATTACCATAATGATAATGTTATGGTCTGACCAGGTGTTATTTCTAATCTCAATTTTTTGAATCCTATTGATTAGAGATGGAGAGCATAGTATATAATCAATACGAGAATATGACAAATGAACATGAGAAAAATGCTTAAAGTCTCTTTCAAGTGGATGAAAAACTCTCCAAGTATCCATAAGTTCATAGTTATTTAAAGAATTATTAAAAGCTCTTGCTTGAGACTTTATCCTTTTTTCATTAGCTCTTTTTTTTTACGTTTTCGTATCTAAATTACTATCTAGGACACAATTGAAATCTCCTGCTATAATACAGCAGCCAGTCTTAATATTATCTATCTGATCTAAGATCTTGTTTAACCCCTTCGCGACCTTTGCCGGTTCAGGACCGTCATGACATGAAGGTCGCTAAATGACCTTTGACGGTCCTGAACCGTCATAAAATAAAATAAGCTTAGAAAGTGATCAACGATCACTTTCTTCGCTTAAACGGCGTTACTGTAATGCCTCGATGTCGAGGCATTCAGTAACGCCGAGATCGGCATCGGGGGCCATGTCTGGCCCCTCCCCGGGGCGTCAACAGCCGCCATACATTGTATGGCGGCGGACGCCCGTTTTAAAAGCGTTTAGGAGGCGATCGACGATCGCCTCCTAAACTTAAATGGTGTCGCTGGAATGCCTCAATCAGGAGGCATCCAGCGACACCAAACACTTACCTCTGGGTGGGCTGTGACCGCTCCGGAGAGCGGTCACAGCCGCCGCTGCCGGTGATCTTCGCCATCAAGCAAGATGGCGGCGGTCCGGGAAAATAAACAATAAAGATGATAGAGTTAGCTAGACGGTCTCCAGACCCTCTAGAGAACTCTGGCTCCACTTGCAGGTTGAATACAGGTACTGCATTCAACCATGCAAGTCAATGGAGCCCAGCTTTCTAATCACTATGTGATTAGTAAAATATTAAAAAAAAAATAAAAAATGGAAAAAAAATAAAAAAAATGTGCTAACATTTAAAAATAATTATGCAGTGATGTCACTAGATGAACCATCCAGTACATTGCAAAATGTGTAAAAAAAATATAAAAAAGTATTAAAAAGATAAAATAAAAAAAATAAGGTTTATTATTTTGAGCAAGTGCTAAAATTTCTCAAAAATCTCAACAAAGAGTTAAAATAAAAGCACTTCAAATACCCAAGGGGTGTCTAATATATAAAAAAATGGCTGATGGGGTAAATTGGAGTGGCCAAGCTCAAAGATAGGGCATAGGTCCAGACTGACCAAAACGGAGAAAAAAAGCGCACTTCCCAAATGTGGCATTTTAAATCTCAAACAACCCGACAAACCCATGCATGTCGGGTATCACTGCACTCAGGAGATGTTCCTGAACACATATTGGGGGGTTGTTTGACAGTGGCATATACCAGAACCTGTATATCTATAACTAAAGTACAATTTGTGTGGAAAAAAAATAAAAAAAAAATACTATTACAAAGTTTGACAAAGTGTAGTTCTATAATTGGTGCATGGAAAGGGTTAAAATAACAGCATTTGGAATACCCTGGGGTGTCTAGTTTTCAAAAATATATGGTTTAAATGGGTTAAATTGAGTTAACCGGCTTCAAAGATATTCCAAAGAGGAGATGGAGGCAGAATGACCAGATTTGTTAAAAAAGATTTGGAAATCATAAAACGCTGCTTGTACTTATTGCCCTATAACTTACAAAAAACAGCAAAAAAACATAAAAACATTGGGTATCTCTAAACTCAGGACAAGTAGTAGAATCTATTTAGCTAGTTTTTTTACTTGCTTTTTTAGGTGAGTAAAAGATTTTTCAAATAAAAGTCATAAAATGTGTTTTTTTTCAATTTTTCACCATGTTTTTTTTATTTTTTTTATAGTAAATAAGATGATACGATCAAAATAATGGTATCTGAAGAAAGCCCATCTTGTCCTGAAAAAAACAATATATAACTTATGTGGGTTCACTAAATGGGTGAGGAGAAAATTACAGCTGAACACAAGCACCACAAAAGTGTCAAAACAGCTGCGGTCCCACAGGGTACAAAACGAAAAATGAGCCTGGTCCTTAAGGGGTTAAAAGATGTACTGGAGAGATATTTGGTAAATAAACATTCACCAGTGTAAACCACTCTTCATTTACTTTGCAGACTACAATTAAGAATTCCGTATCATGAAATTCAAACTTAACTTCAATTTGAAGTGCTGCAGAAAACACTATTGCGACTCCTTTTTTTTTTTTTTTAATTCATTTGAGGCATGGATCATAATCGGAAATTTCTTCCCTCCCCATTTATTCTTATCTATTCGTCTCCAATGGGTCTCCTGTAAGAAACCTACGTCTATATGTTCTCTACATAGAAAATTGTATACTATAGAGCGTTTATATGGCGAATTTAAGCCTTGGGTGTTGACTGAACACACCTTGATCATTCAAAAATTCTTGGGATCCCCTGTCTCAGTTTCCCTATGCAGCCAAGCAAAGTCCAGTTAACAAAATAACAAGATAACATATAAAAAAGAACTGTCTTACAAACATTCAGTCCAATCCCCCTTAGGCACCAAAAGGGCCCAAAGGGAGGAAAAAAGAAAACATTTAAAACCTCCTTGATCTTCAGTGTTACTGAAGCAAGGAATTCATTCATCAGAAAACACAAAACGAAACTATAGAGAAACTTGAGTATATAACCCAAGTCCCTCTGAGTGAGGAGTCTGAAAACTGACATACCTCCTATGTCTAATTTAAGACATAAAGTAGAGATGACAGCACTCGCTGATCTTTAGTAAATTTATCATAATATATATAAGGGTGATGAAGAAGCTCACTAATGTAATATTAATATACTAGTAGGCATAATCGGAGATGTGTAAAAAAAAATAAATAAAAAATCTCTTATCTAATTAACACCCGAATAGTGTCATCCACAAACATTCTTATATTTGATTTAGTGTCCAACATTGTATCACCAGCCTATTATTATTATTAAGCCCTTAAACATAGTCAGAAATATACCACAAAAGATCAAAAACGTCTACTATCTAATTAACACCCAGATAGTATCAACCTCTTTTAGATGGCAAACATTCTTATATTTAATTTAGTGTCCAGCACTGTGTCACCAGCCATTTATTATTATTGAACCCTTAAACGTGATCAGAAATATACCACAAAAGATCAAAAACATCTATTATTTGATTAACACCCAGATAGTGTCATCCAATTTTAAGTGACAATCGTCATATATCTAATTAGTGTCCAACACTGTGTCGTCAACCTTTTATTATTATTGAACCCTTAGGCATGGTCAGAAATATACCGAATACCGAAAAAAAAACAAAAAAAAAAAACAACACATCTATTATCTAATTAACACCCCAATAGTGTCGTCCGATTTTAAGTAGAAAAACATTCTTATATTTAATTAGTGTCCAACACTGTGTCATCAGCCTTTTGTTATTATTAAACCCTTAAACATGGTCAAAAATATATAACAAAACAAAACAAAAAAAAAAAATCAGTTTGGTGAGATTGTCTTCATAGACTTGCACCATTCAGCCAAAGCAGTTGGTGAGTCATAGGATCTTACTTGACCTTCCCACCAGAATCTCACATTAGATGAGCTAGTCCAGCTATATTTAATATTGTTTTGTCTTAAAAAAGACAACGAAGTAGAAAATTCCTTCCTCCATTGCCGGGTTTGATATGATAGGTCTTGATATATTTGGATATTCTGGTAAACTTCGTCTTTCAAATTAGAGTTTCTTTTTGCACGCAGAACTAATTCTTTTGGATATAAGGATGAAAAAGAGACAATAACATCTCACGATGATGTTTCAGGTAAGCCGTTTGGTCGTCTAAGTCTGAAAATTTTATCAGTAATTAGATCAGAATCTTTTAGGGTCACACCCATTGCTTGGAATAGATCAAATAAAAAGGATTTAAGTTGATCTTGTGTAACTTTCTCCGGAATATTCCTAAAACGAAGATTTGCTCTCCTAAAGCTGTCCTCTAAGTCTCTCAGCTTTATCTCAATCTTGTCCACTCTATGAGTAACCGATGTAATAGACTCTTTCAAAGTTGAGCAATTTAGGTCAAGATTTAAAATTTTATTTTCAACTTCCAATAATTTATTAGCCAGCCCATTTAATTCTTGTTTAATTTCTGTAGAGCCCTTAGATATCTCTTTTTTAATTTCATCAAAATGAGCAAGCATAAAGTCTTGAGATACTGATGAAATAGGGCTAAGGCTGTTGCGAGTTTGAAGATCCTGGGATTCATCCGATTGAGAAATTGTTGATATATTTAAGATTTTTTCTTTATTTCTCTCCAAAGTAGGAGAAAAAAATTCAACCACTGATCCAGATTGTTTCTCTTTTTTTTTCCTTTTTATCTCTTTTTAATTGGTCTTTAAGAGGGTCTCTATTCACATTTCTTTTAGATGCCATATTATCTTTCACTCTGATCAATTCCCAATTGTCTATTTGTTATACCGATAATACAGTCTAGGAAAAATCTAAATGCAGTCGTCTTCAAAGGACCATTATTTAGTTATCAGCTTAACAGATTAACCGACCTCATGTGGCAACAGCTGGTTTCGGCGTCAGCGTTTTCCAGTCCCGAGAAGTCCGCCAACACATCACCTCTTGCCCGCCGAGTCGACGCTGGAATCCAGTCTCTTCCCTGCAGGCCAAAAAAGAGGGGGATAGGAGGACAATTCCGCGTAATAATTTATTACGGGTACTCTGGTACCGTATGCCGCCAAGCTGCCGAGCCGTCAAGCCGTCAAGCCGCAAGACTGCAAAGCATGGGGGCGGCCATTAGTATCAGCCGCTCCCGTCTTGCCGTACGCTTCTCCGTCAGGTCCCTCCTCCCCCTGCAGCGAGTGCGCTCCTCCACCTCCTACGACGTATGCGTCGTCACGTCATCTCCCGCAAACACCATTCTTTAGTGGTAACTACATTTTTTATAATCACATGGGTTTAACTAGTTGCAGTAGTTTTTTTCCCACGATACATAGTTTATCCCTACAGAGATAACCCCCTTTCACCAAAAAAATGAAGAAAAAAAAGAGGTCTTAAATAAAATAGTAATAAAAACAGAAAATACAAAATAATGATAACTATAAGGAACCACAAAAATGTCTCTATAATAATAGAGTACTGTATGTGATATGTCTCTCTAAAACATAAAACAACTATTTATATTGGTAGTACTTTAACCAGGGCTGGCCTTAGGTGTTCAGGTGCCCTGTGCGGACTACTTCTCTGGCGCCCCTCAACAAAAAATAAAGGGAAAAAATCTTTTAACAAACAACTAGTTTTATTTAGAGATTATTTATGTGCAAGTGCAAACAAGTACAATAATATATAACTGGTAACAATAATGTACAATAAAATAATTTAGGAAAAAAGAAAAAACCTGAATATAAGACTACCCTATAGGAAAAAAGATTTACTAGTAAACATTAATTCACATTTTGTCATATTTAATAAAAACTATGATTTAGAAAAAATATTTAGTTTTTCCTTTTATTTATCACTCTGCCCCAGTTATGCACATCTGCCGCCCAGAAATGCCTTATACACCCCTATATGCCACTCTGCCTCCCTGATATGCCTTTTAGCCCCCTATATGACACTCTGCCTCCAGAAAACCATTGTAACACCCCCCCCCAATTTACCAGTGCATCCCTAGACTTGTCCCCTGTGCTTCACAATCCCTGGTGTCTAGTGGGGGCAGCCGGTGGAGGTCTGTGCAATGCGCGCAGACAACCTCCGTTGCCGCTGGCCGGTACTTCCACCGCAGCTTCTATGACTGAGCACCGGAAGGTCATGTCACACTGGTGCTCTGTCATAGAAGCCGCGGCGGAAGTGCTCGCAGCGGAGGTTGTCTGTGCGCATCCCGCAAACGTTCACCGGCTGTGGGATGCGCACGGACAACCTCCGCTGCTGCCAGCACTTCCGCCGGGGCTTCTATGGTGGAGCGCCCGAAGGTCATGTGATGCCGGCGCTCTGTCATAGAAGCCCCAAGAGGAAGTGCTGGCAGCAGCGGAGGTTGTCCGTGTGCGCATCGCACAGATGCCCACCAGCTGCCAGAGAGGAGGATCCAGGTCCCCAAAGTGCAATCTTTGTAATAAAAGTTTTTTTCGTTATATATTGAAAAAATTGGACCCTAGGTAATTATTATTTCCTTGGCACCCCCTCCACGCTCCTTAGCATGCAATCACTCCCTCCGCTCCCACACCAAAAAAAATTTTTGCCACACTGACTGCAGATTAGGGGAAGACTGAGAGTCAGTACAGTCTTCCCTCATTCTGACCCTACCGTGGCTTTGAGATGTCCTCTCCCAGTACTCATCCCCAGAGTCCCTTTGTCGTTCTCTAAGTCACAACTCTCTTTTACTTCCTCCCTGTAGTTCAGGTATAGATCAAATACACAACACATGTAAACAGCACTTGCGTGTATAGCTCACCTGAATAAGACATACAAACCCTATGTTTGCAGGTACACATAAATAATGTATGAAAACATAGTATTGTAGGTATAGATCAACATAACAAACAAACTCAGCTTTGCTTGTATACCGTATTTCCCCAAGTATAGGACGCTCCCTTGTATAAGACGCACCCCCATTTTTGGGGGCCAAAAAATATATATATATTACATAAAGTTATTGTACTGGCTGCCTGGGCATGATATGAGTGTGACTGATGTTGGCTGTTAGCAACTGTTAGCAATCGCACTCCTATCATGCTCAGGCAGCCAGTACATGCACATCACTTTCAGCCTCCCTGTGCCCCCTACACACAGATCCATGCTAACATACATACATACATACAATTTACTCCCCAACCTTACCTGAACTGCAGATCTTCTGCTGCCGCTCGCCGACTTTCGTGGGGGCCGCTGTTTCCCCTCTGCCTTGCTCGACGCGGCTGCACAGGAACTGAGCGGAGTCATGTGATGCGGTGTGCATTCACGTGACTCCACCGGGTTCCTGTGCAGCCGTGGCGGATGAAGGTAAGCAGCAGTTTACCTTAAAAATAATTTTTAGACCCAAATTTTTTCTAAAAAAGGTGCATCTTATACATGGGGAAATATGGTAGATCAATTGAAAATCACATGTGAACTCAGCTTTGAAGATATAAATCAAATAAACAGAATCAGACATACAAATCCTATATTTGCAGGTATACAATAATAATGTATGGAAACATAGCATAGCACAGACCTGGGCAAAGCACGGCCCGCGGGCCACATCCGGCCCGCTGAATAGCTCGGACCGGCCCGCAAAGAGTGTCCTGGTGACTCACCAATGAGTCCGGTGTCCCCCCCCGCCCCGGTCACTTACCTTAAACTCCTGTGTTGGAAGCGTTTGTCTCGGGTGCCGGCGCTTTACGCTGGGCGCCGGCATATGACGTCAGACGCCGGCGATCAGCAGTGAAGCGCCGGCACCCGAGACAAACGCCTCACGCTTCCAACACAGGAGTTTAAGGTAAGTGACCGGGGCGGGGGGGGAGATCCTGAGAAGGGGGGGTTAGGGAGTTAGAGGGGAGATACTGAGAAGGGGGGGTTAGGGAGTTAGAGGGGAGATACTGAGAAGGGGGGTTAGGGAGGGAGGTCTTACTGTGTGTGTGTGTCTTACTGTGTTTGTGTGTCTTACTGTGTGTGTGTGTATATCTTACTGTGTCTGTGTGTGTCTCACTGTGTCTGTGTGTGTCTTACTGTGTCTGTGTGTCTTACTGTGTCTGTGTGTGTCTCACTGTGTCTGTGTGTGTCTTACTGTGTCTGTGTGTGTCTTACTGTGTCTGTGTGTGTCTCACTGTGTCTGTGTGTGTCTTACTGTGTCTGTGTGTGTCTCACTGTGTCTGTGTGTGTCTTACTGTGTCTGTGTGTGTCTCACTGTGTCTGTGTGTGTCTTACTGTGTCTGTGTGTGTCTTACTGTGTCTGTGTGTGTCTCACTGTGTCTGTGTGTATCTTACTGTGTCTGTGTGTGTCTCACTGTGTCTGTGTGTGTCTCACTGTGTCTGTGTGTGTCTCACTGTGTCTGTGTGTGTCTTACTGTGTCTGTGTGTGTCTTACTGCGTGTGTCTTACTGTGTTCATAGCTTATTCAGTTATTGTAATAAATATTTTAGCCCATTTTTTAGCTCAAAATATTTTTTCCTTTTTTTTCTCCTCTAAAATCTAGGTGCGTCTTATCAGCAGGTGCGTCTTATAGAGCGAAAAATACGGTATGCACTCCGAAGCCTTGTTCATTTTGTTCACTTCTGTGCTGTGCTAATAGTTATTCAGGCCTTACTTATTCAAGCACCTCTACCAATGACGTAGGCTTGAATAACTTTATTAAACAGCACATAAGTTAACAAAATGGACAAGGCTTCGGAGTTTGTAGTTTGTAGAGGTCTGGCCCTCTAAAACCATTCCAATTTCTCATGTAGCCCCATGGGAAAATTAATTGCCCACCCCTGGCATAGCAGATACAGATCAACAAAATAGCACACAAACCCGGCTTTGCAGGTATAAGTCAACTGGAAATCACATATAAACTCAGCATTAAAGGTATAGATTAAAAGAAACCTAAATTACAGGCATAGATCCAGGTTGCACACCCCAAAGGCCAGCCCTGTTGTCCACATAGAACTTGAACAGCACCCAGATTAAACACACAGATTACAGCCCAGCCTGAGCCATTTTTGTCCCCAAACAGCCCAGCGTCAGCCATCTTTGTCCCAAAAACACCATGCCTGTGCCATCTTGGTCCCCAAACTCAAACACCCTGCTTGAGTCAACTTTGCCTTTCGCCAAATCACTTATACATCTATGATACACACAAAACATTTATACAGTCACTCATTCACTCTTTCATTTACACAATTATATATTCTCTAAGTCATTCACACATAATTATTAATGCATTCAAGCATTTCATCCACAGAAGTGTCTGCGCACCCAAATAATAAGCGAGTAAATTATATGTGCAACACAAAAATAATATGTACAAAGATACCCGTCCAGCGAGAGTTCCCACACAAAGTATCTTAATGGTTCCTCTCTGGCAGCGGGTGGACGTCTCTGCGATGCACGCAGACAACCTCCGCTGCTACCCTGAACTTCCCCTGGGGATTCTACGATGGAGCGCCGGCGTCACATGACCATACCTGGGAACACTCCGGGTTTGACCTAGAGACTTCCAGGTGAGCGCTGCTCCTCTGTCGGTGGGCAGTTCCGCTGATTTTGGGGGCCGTCCCACTGACATCAGGGGGAACACCCCCGTGTAAATGAAAAAATGGGCGGGGAGCAAGGCGTGTCAAGACCCCGCTCCTGCGAACCGTAGGATTTGGGGTCTTGACACGCCCTGCTCCCCGCCCCGAGTGGCAAGCTGGAGGAGGGGCAGATGTGCATAACTGGGGGGGGGGGCAGGCTGGCAAATAAAAATAAATAAAAACAAAAAATGCATTTTTATCAATCATAGTTTTTATTAAATAAATGAAAAAATAGTTTACATATGAATTAATATTTGCTAGTAAAACGTTTTCCTATAGGGTAGTCTTATATTCAGGCTTTTTCTTTTTTTCCTTAAAAAATTATACATGTTAAAATGCGGGACGTCTAGAAACCCCATATATCGGACTCGGCAGTAGCATTAGTTCGGTACACCTATATGGCTTTAATTGTCTGCATCGTGTCTCATTTGTTTAAAACTCTCTGACGGTTTATCACTTCCTCAATCGTTCCTCAGAAACTGCGTGAGCACGTGAGGTATTCTGGGAAATGTAGTTTTCGCTGGCCGCTTAACACGGTTAAGCTGGTAATCCATTAACTACAACTCCCAGAACCATACTCGGTTGTGTGTCTGTTGTCGGCGCTTTGACTATACGCTTCCGATAGAGGTGAGAATCAGTAGATGCCCCGGGATCTGCAGGTGAGCTGGGTATATATAAATGTGCAGTGATGGAATAACGAAATAGCGCTACCCACTTGTTTGCTTATATGCTTATCATAGTTAGGGTATTACTTAATGCGACCGTTTCCGTCCTGGTGGTTTTTTTTCCCGCCGTGTTTACGGCCTGCTTGCGGCCGGGGAGCCTGTGGTAGAGTTTAGAGGTGGCTTTAGCCAGGCATTTGTCACTTAAAGTCTCCTTTGGTTTTAAATTTAGGACACTGCAGCCACAAGAGTCAATATTAATCTTATATTGAAGTGAGAGACGAATGCGGTGTACAGCTGTTAATTAAAATCCTAGTGTAAATGTCCATAGATATGGGGCGCTACACGGAAGTGCGGCCGTGGAAATTTCTGCGTGTAAGTGCGTGCTGCGGGGTAATCCTTATAGAATGTGGGTATTTTTTATGTTTTAAGTGATCGCCTTGTAAATTGTTATTTCCAACGGCATATAGAAGCCTAAAATGTTACTTTAAATGTACACCATGTGTTTATATATAATGTGTGTGTGTGTGTACTGATGAGTAGCAAAAGGGGAAACGCCATTACTGTTTGGATTACCAAGGCTACACTTGCTTGGAAATTCGATCTTTATGCTTTTTGTAGTATTTGTATAATTAGATATTTGCTACTGTGTGAATGTGGCTGTATCTTGGGCTATCAGCCCGCTGTGCATGTGCGCAGACCGGGTGTGAGATGCCATTCTGGTACACTATGTAACTTATGATGATCCTGTAGACTCTTAAGCTAGGGATGTTTATGACAAATCTGTTACATGGCTGCGTTGAAATTTAGCTGTGTATGATGCATTTTTAGAACCCGCCAGTAGCACACGCTTCCTGTTTTAAAGTGAGTTTTGTACAGCACTGTTTTTTCTTGGTTAAACCCTGTTTTCCCAAGAAACTCAGAAAACCAGATAGTTTCCCTGGGATTGCAGGGTGCAGACACGGATTGTCCAGATGATTCCAGATATTACTTTTCCGGTTGCCTGGGGGCTCTTGCAAAAGGTTGTCCACAACAGGACGCAATAGAACCGCTGCTTACCCGCAGCAGGGATAAATGGGCAGAAAAAAAACCCACTGCATGTCCCGGGCATCGGACGACACAAACTGCGCATCCCTACGCTAAACCTTGATTATAGGCCGCACCCCCACTTTAAAGACATAAAGTGAGGGGAAAAGGTCCGGCCTATATTCGGGAAAATACGGTATATTTTTATGGTGCCAACAGAAGTGTTAAAGCTTTTTAGTTCATATTAAATTATTAGTAGGTACACACAGTGTAAAGATGGTAGTAAAGTAGGGCTGTGTTCTGCAGCCACAGATTATAGTATTAAAATTAAAGTTGCAGCAGTGGAGTGTATGTTCAACAGACAGACCAATATATAATGCAAGTTGTTGCAAGCCGGTGTTAAATGTCTAAATAGTTTTCCAGCAGTGTTAGTACAAGATACAGTAACAGAAGGATGATCCTACTTCTGAGGACTTAGTTACAGTATTTTTGAGCCCGTTGTACTTTGTCTTTATTGACAATAAAAACAATATTCATATATATAGAATAAACAAATACAAGATATTTTGGGTTTTCTCCATGCAGGATATACTGGTATGCACGTGTTCATAAAAAATGTAGAAAAATGACTTTACCGTACCCAATTTGCGTTTATTTAATTATAATAGCAACACTAAGGTTTTATTTCCCATATTCATCACAAAATTCAGAAATGTACGCAATACATTGTGATGTTTCACCACTGAACAGCTTGCTATATAGTTTATCTGGACTGCCCTCCCCCCTCGGATGTTACTGCAATAAGCAGTCTCTGTTCAGGTTTTTTTTTTATATTTGCATTTGTCTTTGCCAGCAATTCAACCACCTGTTGGGTTTAACCCCCTATTCCTGAAGAAAGGGAGTAAAGTTATACTTCAGCGTCTGTCTTTGTGAAATCCAAGCAGTGTGTGGGACATTTCTAGTTCACACTCCCCATGTGGGCAGCTAGCATCAGATGAATGCACAAGCACTTGGAGATAAATACAAAATAACACAAGGTCTGGCCCCCAAAGTTGCCTTCAAGGAACCAAAGATTTCTTGTTCCTGGTAATAGTTCAACCCTGATTCACATGTACCTGCATACATACAAAACCACCAAGGTCTAATGTCTGAACTTCTCTGAACTTTTTCTACCTTTGCTTATAAACCGAATATTGCAATATGTATTTAGGTCCTAGTTCAAATATTGTCTTTTTGTTTTGCACAGCGTGTTTACCAATTTCAGTTTATTCACCAAAAAGGGAATTGCTGTTTACTTACTTCAATTTACATATTGAAGGAACAACTCTAGCAACCTTCTTCTGCAAGAACATGCATAAAAGCAATGAGATTTCTTGATTGAACCATGTGTTATGCATTGCCGGTTCAGTCATTCTTGCAGATAAAGTTGCCTGGGATGGTTAGTGAATGCAGTTGAAACAACTCCCCTGCAGACTCACACTTTAGTAAGTAAGCTCTGTAATTGTGTGCTGTCCAAAAAAAATAAAAATTTAAAAAAATGCCTTGTCCCTCTACAGATAAAGGTGTGTTGAGAGCGTGATATTGGGCTAAACCGATGATTGCGATTCGTCTCGGATATTTCTGAGGTAAGTCATTTGTGCATATTTATGAGGTGAAAAACTTGTAACAAATCCACGTGCTAGAATTGAAGCCAGCCCCCAGAACAAATAAACAACCTGTTGAGCTTTTTCTGTGTCTTCTTGTGCACTTTTCTGATTTAAAGAAAGAAGTTTCCTTTATATTGTGAAACTCTGAACATGTATCTGACATGTAAAATGAGCCACTTATTCTTAGATTTGCTAAAGCTTTTCACATATTACTACACACTGTTATATCATAAGTAAAATATGTAGACGTTGATAAGATTCTTTTCTGACTTCCCTAATAGCTTTATCTGCATACATGTTATGCATACATGTGTCATGTGACACCTTGGTAAGTGATCATAAGGTCATTAAAGAGCAAGTGCTACTGGCTGTTATTTAACAAACGGCCCTTAACAGTTTGACAGCCAGATAGTAAAACCGTTAACATTAGTTAAGCTGTCATAACACAAAAGATGTTTGCACTTTAATGAGCAGAAAAGTATATCCAGTTATGAGGTTATCATTAGACTTGGAGGCTCTTTGTGTTCTTCTCCTACGAATATTCCCCTACTCCTGTGTTCGGTTCAGGCGAATATTCGTGTGCATTATTCCTTTTTGTTTTTTTCTTTGTTTCTTGTAGAAGGGGTTAAAGCTTTGGCGCCAGGAGTTTAAATGTTCGTACAAGCAACTCTATTGGTCGCCTGCAGTGGCCTCCTCTGCCATCAACCAATGAAGTACACCTCTACTTCACTGGTTGATGGCAGACGAGCCCCCAGCTGGCGACCAATAGTTGCTCGTACAGACTTTTAGAAGTCTGGTCCAGCGACTTGGCCGGCAGAGAACACTGGTCTTGCTGCTATAACAGTTAAAGGTCCGTACAAGTGGCTTTATTGGTCGTTCGTGGTCTCTGCCGGCCAAGTTGCACCAAGTTAACCCCTGACTGCGAACCTACGGATGCTTAGGTTTGCTGTCAGGAGTTAAAAAGGCTATGCGAGTGAGCCAGAGGAGGACCCTGAAGGCGACCAATAGTCGTTCGCATGTCCCCTTAACACCTTACGGCGAACCTACAGATTTTCGCTTCTATCAACCCCTTTGATGCTGCGTAGATAAGGTAGGCTAGATGGGGAAGGGATCAGGGATATGTAAAATGAGCCACTTATTCTTAGATTTGCAAAAGCTTTTCACATATTACTACACACTGTTATACCACGGATTTCCGCTTCCATCAACGACTCTATTGGTCGCCTTCAGGGTCCTCCTCTGGCATCAACCAATATGTTAATGCCAGAGGAGGATCCTAAAGGCGACCACTAGTGGTTCGCATGGCCCCTTAACCCCTTACGGCGAACCTACGGATTTCAGCTTCCATCAACCCCTGTGATGCTGCGTAGATAAGGTAGGCTAGATGGGAAGGGACCAGGGAGATGATTAGACGATGACGAACATGAAGATTCTTTGTGACGTGTGTCTTCGTGTACGTTTTACCACCGCTATCTTCGGTTCTTCGGGATGAACAATGAAAACTCACTCTTCGTGTTCGTTTTCATGTTCATCCGAAGATGAATGCGCAAGTCTAGTTATCGCATAAGTAAATACTTCAATTGGAACTATAGCTCATGTGTATTCGATTTAAAGGTTCACCTCATGGATTCTGAGGTTGGTGACAGAGCTAGCATTAACTAATCCAATTTTCTCTCCTGCAGTTAATTTCCCATCTCCTTTCCTACTCCGCAATTAGGGAGAGATAAATTATATATTTCACGATACCGTATTTGCACCCTAAAAGTTTGGTGCTACTAGCTGGCCGCAGACAACCTCCGCTGGCGGCACTTCCGCCGGGGGTTCTATGGTGGAGCACCGGATGGATATGTGACGCCAGTTCTCCTCTATAGAAGTGCTGGCAGCGGAGGTTGTCTAGACACCCTGCGGGGCACCTGGATCCTTACCCTGCTGCTTGCCCGCAGCAGGGCTAAATGGAAAAAAAAACACCTGCCCAGTGCCCGGAAATGCATATCCCAGGCATCGGGCGGTACGAAATGCACATCCCTGCGCTAAACCATGATTATAGGCTGCACCCCCTCTTTAAAGACTTAGTCGGGGGAAAGTGCCACTTATATTCTGGCAAATACGGTTTTTATTCCTTTCCTCAGTGCATATTGGATTTCATTATAATGGCAGCACAAGCAAAGTATTTGAGGGCTGTATGTGCTCATGTTACATGAAGGCAAAGGATAAATTATACTCCCCTTACAGAGGGCTGTTTGTTTAACTTGAGCTGTTCTGCTCAGATGACTACAACATGTTTGCATGTCTGCATTGTGGCAGCTGCAGATATAACCCATTTCTGGGGGAACCTAAGCTATAGAAATGTAAATCCTGGTATGTTTTAACATCTCGAAACTAAAGTCTGACTCATCTTAAGCAACTGTCAGAGTTCCTGTCCTGCTTATTTGCATGGAATGAAACTGTAGGCCTTACACATTTCTACGAGGTTTGAGAACAAAGGATCTTTAAAAATGACTGTTCTGTACAGCCTCACCAATGAACAGTGCATAATAAAAAAACAAAACAAAAAAGCAAAAAAAACCCCTTTTGACCTGTATGAAAAAGTAATACATACATTTAGGGCAGATCCTTTTGTGGGCTTGTTTCCCGTCCGCTTTTGGCTGCTTTCTGCTCATGCCATTTTGCTGGTATAAAAACTTAATACAAAAAGTGTGAATTTGACTATAATTAAAAAAAAAAGTATGAAAGTGAATTCACCTATAAACGTAA
Source organism: Spea hammondii (assembly GCA_029215755.1). Lineage (NCBI taxonomy): Eukaryota > Metazoa > Chordata > Amphibia > Anura > Pelobatidae > Spea > Spea hammondii. The sequence goes on from JARDYJ010000002.1 coordinate 81,310,566, forward strand.
AAATAAAATAAGTGAATACATTTTATGAATAAATCCTCAATAGTGAATTTCCAATCAATGAATATAAAATTAATTTAGGGACCAATTTACTTATCAATAGTGAATTTCATATGAATAGATAAAATTTAATAAATTGATTAATCCCTAAACACTCAACAATGAATTTAAAAGAAGTTGATTAATGAATTTGCAATAAATAGATTAATAAAACCCAGAATGCATGCCCCAAAAATGTCCAAAGAAAAAAAATACAATCTAAATTCCTTATGTCTTAATTTTAAAGACTGATCAAGTGCTGATATAATGTGCCAGAAATTGAATCCTGTGGAATTGTATAACACTTTTTTCTTCCTTATCTGAAGAAGATGGTAGACCACACCTGAAATAATCAGATATTAAACATAAAAGTATAATATGTAATGTGAGGAGTATACCCAACTTTAAGCGTACAAATATTACTCATAAGACTGGATCTGATAAATTCACATACTTCTTGTGTTTTCAGGTTTTTTGTTTTTTTTATGTAAGCACCTTATTTTAACACCGAGCACTTTGAGGTCTATCTTCTTACATTGAGTGCGGGAAACCATTCGCATTGAGTACAGCATTCATAGTGTTTGGGAGCATATGAGACTTTGAAAATGTATAAATTAATAATGCTTTAACATCTGTTACATACTATATTCAAAAATGTACCTGTCACAGCTCAACAAACTGCTGGAATGTGTGCATTAAACAAGTTTGGAGGGGAGCAGTTAATCATTTCGCTCGTTGCTGGCGTAGTAATGTAAAACGCTTCTTAAAGGCATGATTGGTAGATCTGGACTTGAAACATCAAGACGTGTTGATCTTGAAGCCAGCATGAATATGACCCCTCATCTGTGCTTAAAATATATGAACCAAAGACTGCAAATATTAATACTGGACATGACAGAAACACAGAAGTGAATTTAAAGGCAATTTGGTTCCCTGTATTTATGTAGCTTTAAAGTTTCCTAAGGAATGTAAGTGCGATAGGGGGTGGATTAACATAAAAAAAACTCCCAATAAACTACTTCTTTAAGCAGAGTATTACTCTGTCATGTTATCCAGCATGAAAATTCATTAAGACAGACTCTTGTACATCCGTATCTGTGGTAGAAAACTGATTAGCAACATTGAGTTGTCACTTCTGCTCTGATGCTACAGGATGCCACCACCTCGAAACCTGATCAAGGCCTGAACATTGATAAAGGCCAACTCCCAAACTCTGGCATCTGCTAAGTGACGGTAGATGGTGGAGATTTGTGCTTTTCTGGGACACGTTTCCATAGTGTTAACTTCTAGCAGCTGTGCTTGTGGAGCAAGCAAAGATATGTCATATACTGATGCTGCACTCCCAGCAGGTCCCCACTCCCTCTCAGGGAGCCTCTCGGTCCTGTTGTGCCTCCCAAAGCATACATAACTTATGTGACTACATATACACACGCACAGAAAGCACTTATATTGACTTTATTGGGGTAACGTTACCATTGACCAGCTGCTTCAAAATAGTCAAAACTGATATTGAAATAAGACTGCAGAGGGGGGCTGTCTGCTGCAGCTTCTATTAAAAACTAGTACTTTTTATTAAAGGTGCAACAGACTCGGCAGAAGTGATAGAGGCTAATACAATGAGGAAATGCAAACCTGCATGGGGGGGGTGAAGCTATCCTGAATCTAAGGCAAGACCAAGGACTGATTAGGGATTGGGTCTTTAAATCAGAGAAAATGGCGACCATGCGCTTATGTGCCATCCAATTGTATGTTTCTGTTCCATCTTCCTAGACTATCTCTTCCAGATAAGACACCACACACTTCATTATTTAAAGAAGAGTAATCCCAGTCCTCCTACTTCCTAGCATGTGGTTTCTAGTTTCCGTTAAGGGTTGAGTTTCACCAGGTCTCTCATTTTAAGGTTGATGGGGGGGGGGGTTACTGTCTTTATTGTTGCAGTAACCAAATGGTTACGTTTCTGAAAGCACTTTGTGTGTCAGCTGTTTGAAACCAATCCTTGCACCTGGTAGGTGCTCCAGAGATTGTTTGCTACAAAATAAAGGGAAGGCTCGGCTGATTAAGACTGAACATTGTCAGGGGTAGACTTTTAGGAGCCATCATACTTTAATTTTTGAAGCTATGGGTGTACTTGCTAACCAGAGAAAACATTCCAGATCAAGCTGTTACTGTTTGACCTGCCCTGTTACCTTAGCTGGAGTTCCGACTCGGTGATCAAAGAACCTTTTTGTTTCCTCTCCATCGATTGTACAGATAATTTTTCTTTGTAGGAACCCTGGAGGGAGGACATGTTTGTAGGTATAACGAAATATTACATAGTGTATTTGCCATCAATGGGGATATACCTGCCAATCTTCAGTTAGTGCTTGGGTTATACAAAATTTTTTCCTCCATTACGGTAACTATGCGTAGTTTTAAAATAGCATGTAGGCTACTCATAACATTAACAAATGTATGGTGGGATTCTGCAGCACCCCTCCATATGTATGCATTTATCTCTTCCCCACCCCCCAGCTCCTAATCTTGCACGTTTTCCATGCTGGCTTGTTAGAAACCACCAGGGGCTACCTCACAAGCATTTGCAAAAAGCGATCAAGGGTAGCTGCTTCGAGTACTATCAGTGGTGAATGATGTCTTACTATCCCTGGTTTGACCCTTAACAGCCTTAAAATGTTTGGGTTTCTCTGATTTTGTTATTGAGCTTAGTAAGACCTTTCCATTTCTTATCATTCAAGGAGGAGAAATCTTTTGGTGCTTAACGTCTAGTTCCTCTGCGTAGATTTGCCCCATCATGCTTTTTTTCTTTTTCTTTTCTTACGTCGGATAGAAAAATGGTCAGAATAGATGAGAAACATGGATCTAATCATGAATTATATGGCCTTCTGACAAGATGCCACAGCTGTTATGCCTCCTTGACTGTGTGACATGAGTCTGTAGGGGGTAGTCTTTTTTTTTTTTCTATTTTCACAGCTGCTGTGCCTTCTCAAGCATCTTTATAGTAGTTTAATCCACAGTTTGGTGTGCATGAGCAGAATAATAGTGATATTATTTAAATAGAAGCAAGTGTTTAACACTTATAGGTTATATAAAACTGACACACACACACACAGAGAGACACACACACACTAATCCTACATTTTACAGTTCAGTCCACTAAATGTTTATATAAAGACACACACACACACACACGCGCGCGCGAAATGCTATTGTATACCATGCAAGCAACTATTTTAACTTCCTTATCTATGGCACTTCACCAACAAAAGAATGGCATCCTACCATGGTACCATTATCACACCAATGATTGAAATCAATTGGCGCTCTTTCTGCACATGCTTATGGGCAGAAAGAGCGCCTGTACAGGCTTCTGTATGTTAATTTCAGATGTTAAGTGTCTTTGAATTGATCATGTTCAATCACAGGTTAAGATGTAAAAATTCAAGTTATCGATGTTTTAAACTTTGCCCCCATAATCCTGCTTTCTTGTAGCTGATATTCCCAACGTCACTTGAAAAGAACTGCTGTCAACAGTTACCTTCTCAGCCCTAGTTAAGGTAAATTATATAATATTTCCATGAATGCTAATGCAGTGCCACCGTAAATTCTGTAGAGCGATTGCAGAGCCAAACACCTAGTCACCTAGAACAGTAATGGAGAAGAGCAGTTGCTAAGGATTAAAAAAAATATATAAAGCTTTGGGATTCTTTCTTTAAATGATAAAACTGTGCCCCTTGTGCTTGTATTTTGGTACAACAGTAATAGTTTTAGAATTACATTTATTAGCCTGACTCAGCTGCTAACCTTTCCGCTGCTTACTGCCAACAAGTCAAACCTGTCTTTGGAAAGCACCGTGATATTTTAAACTATCCTGGCAGGCAGCTGCAAATGTGTAGTATGTGCCTCTAATCGGCTATAGCCAAAACTCTCCATTTTAAACCCTGTTTTATCTTGTAAAAACTCTAAAATCTCTAAAAACACAACACTTCATTTTAAGCTGGCAACTAATGGATCTTTGATTACTAGCTGTAACTAGTGTTACGTGCACAATATTATCTATATGTAGTGTATACCTGAAAGCATTAAAATCCTTGAATTGGATCTATACCTGTGATTAAAAAGTGGTATTATAATTGGACTTGTAACTTGTTTTGTAGTTCTTGGTTGCTATATTGTGCAAGATTTGAGGCTCTAAATAGATTTAGATCTTAAGATGTGTCCGAGATCTGCAGCTGCATTCTGCGCTGCACCTGTTCTTTCATGTTGTCCATTTTAACCTAATCATAACTGAAACTTGGTAAGCTAGTAGTGGTAACATGGGCACAACATTTTTTTTCTTAAGGTTTATTTTTTTTACATAGTTTGGACTTATCCTCTAAAACATCTTCTGTGTGTTGAGTGGGATTTGCAGATCGGGGGGGGGGGCTGCATACTCTTACTGTCTGGTGGGCATTTCATAGATGTTGGCAGTTCTGTGTCTCCCAGCTGAAATCAACTGGACTACAGGAGGCATTTTGTAAAAGCAAAAGTTCTATGAGTTGCCTAGCTTGTTTTGCCACGCATTGTCACCATGAAGAGGGGAATGGTGGTACAGTTACTTGCAATTGCACATAACAATCCAAAGCCTGTTATGAGTTGCTTATCTAATGAGTGGACATGCTTATAGTATTTCTGTGTACACTTCTGATTACATAAAAAACTGATAACAATCACCTGTTCCTTAGCAGGTCTATAAATCGGGTAAATACAACCTCCGATGAACACATGACATATTACAATGAGTTATTCACCAAAAATAGAGCCAAAATGGAGAAACCATGTGTGAAAAGCTAAGTACACCTTATGATTCAAAATCATGTATGACACTGTCTCTCGGATCGTTTAAAAGAGTGTGCCAAAATTTCTCCAATGTTGCTTCAGTTCATTTAGGTTTTGCAGGCATTTGTTTATGCACAGCTCTCTTAGAGTCCCACAGCATTTCAGTCAGGTTGAGGTCTGGACTTTGACTGGGCCATTTCAACACCTTTATTCTTTCATCTTCAGCTGTTCTGTTGTAGATTTGCTGGTGCACTTGGGATCTTTGTCCTGTTGCATGACTCATTTTGGCCAAGCTTTAGCTGTCGGACAGATGGACTCAAATTTTACTCTAGAATACCTTGGTATGTAGAGCAGTTCATGATTGACTCTATGACCGCAAGGTTTCCAGGTCCTTTGGCCGCAAAACAAGCCCAAATCATCACCCCTTCACCACTGTGCTTTCTCCTGGCCAACCTTCCAAACATACTGGACAAGTATAGTTTTTCTCTAATTGTACACCCATTAACTTTATCATTTAAAAACATGCTAACTGAGGCCTGTAGAGTCCTTTTAGTGATGTAACTCTAGGTTTTGGGTTTTTTTGCCAATTCCTCTGAGCATTGCACAGTCTGATTTTGTGGTGAATTTGTTGCGACGTCTACTCCTGGGAAGGTCGGCAGCCGTCTTGAATGTTTTCCACTTTTGAATAATCTTTCTCGCTGTAGAATGATGGACTTTAAGTTGTTTGGAAAGGCCTTATAACCATTCCCAGATTGATGGATATCAACAATTGGTTTTATAAGATCATTGCTGGTGTCTCTCCTCCTTAGCATTGTGTTAACACACACAGATCAGCAAACTGCTAAAACTTTGGCTTTTAAAGGTGGTGGTCATGCTTGCTGATAAATTAATCAAGGATATTTGATTAGCAGCATGTTTTGCTACTTAGTATCTTCCTATAGAAGCAGTAAGGGTGTACTTTAATTTGTCACACATGGCTTCTCCATTTTGGCTTTCTTGAATAAATCATGACACCGTGTAATATGTCATGTCATTGACTTTGCCTAATTTGTAGACCTGCCAAGGAATAGATGTGTATATAGTACTGTGCAAATGTGAACAGAATAAATATCTAAATCGAGTCAATATTTGGTGTAACCTTTGATTTCAAAATCTTTCTTGCATTACAGAATTTTCATGCCTGTCTGAAACATTAGCACAGTACTATATAATTATTGTGGGTGTAAATTTTTTGAAACCTGCATTTTCATTAAAAAAAAAGAAATTGTAAACGGCATGTTCACAGTAAATGGTAGTATCACTTTAATAGATAACTGGGTGGAGATTCAGCCGTAGCGATGTGCTAAACAGTATTGTAGATGAAACCAGGAAGGAAATTTGACCTTTCTGGTGTGGCTGGTGAGTAGCGCTCTTGTTTCTCTGCACATTTTAAATTCAGTTTTTTGTTGTTTTTTTTTTCTGTCCTATACAAACAGGAAACGTTGTATTTTGATATACTGGTGTAGCTACTGTATTTTCTTATGTTTGAGTACAAAGTTAAGCTCCCTCTGGCATCTTCTTTAGTGGACAGTGTGCCTGCGGTGCATAGTTGAAGACTAATACTCCTAACACTAGTTAGTTTAAAGTCTTTCCATTTTTCAGCGGTGTGTGCTTTAAAACACTGCTTGAATACTCCACTTAGTGATGTACCCCAGTATGCATTAATCATAATAAAATAACATTTTTAATATGAGCATGTTCCTCTGTTTACTGTCACATTTTCAAAGCCCTTAACATTTTTGTTGGATATCAGAAAACATTTTGGTGCATTTTAAATTTTCATTTTCGAAATAAGCAATATGTGCCGTTTTAGGGACTTTCTACCGTCTATATCAATACGCAGTCTCCACCGATTTAGCTCTCTACAAGAAGTACAAAGTTCACACACCCATCGTTCTGATGATTGGCACGTCCATAATAAACCGGGGCTCTCTGAAAACCGTTTAACTTGGTAATTGTTTAACGTGACTCCTAGTTAATGTTTCGTGTTTGGAGTGACACGGTCAGCAGGTCAGAGTCCTCCTGCATTTTCAGCTCGGTGGTGCAGTAGCAGAGGTCTTTGCTTGTGTCTGCATGCGTACCTAGTAACATTACCACAAGGTTTGTTGCTCTTGATATATCTCAGAATCCCTTTGCCCCCTCCTGGCTGTTTTGTTCCTTCTCATGCCCCCAGTTGGGTCCTTGCCAGTCTCCCACGGGTACCGAGCAATAAACAGTTTTCAGTCTTTCACCTGCTGCGTTTTTGTTGCCAAACGTGCTCAAGGCAGCTCTGGAATGGACAAAAAAAAAAATAGCTGTCAGCCTCTCTCAAAATATCTGTGCAAGTGTTAATACCTCACTGATCAAGTTATGGATAAGTGACTGCCAGCTGAGCTGCTTTTAAACTTCTTTTAGTAATGAGAAGCTTTATCTTGGCATTATTACTTGGTACAGAATGGTTTCCTCACTGGAAAGCTTTCGCTGCTGTATATGTAAATGGAAAGACTTAAGGTTATTCGTCCGTTTATTACGTCTTCAGTTTCAAATTCCCATTTGGCCTGCACATTTTAAGGCGCGTTCCACTCATGTATTTAACGGTATAGTGTAATGTCCCTGACACCCCCTCTAAAGGAAAATGCACATTAAAGTACTCGAAAGAACTTTAGTATGCATTCTTCCAAAATGAAAAAGCACTTAGCTAACCTAGAAGTTGAAGCAGCTGCCCTCCTGAGTGGCCTGACTTTTCTTGCCACTGATTGGCTGCTTGAATCAGATGACCAGGGGCACTCATTGAAACGATGAAATAGGAACATGCATACTTTATAAACAGAAACATAGAATTTGACAGCGGGTAGGAACCATTCGACCCGTCTAGTCTGCCATTGTTTCCTGATGTAGACTCGGACCTTAATCTGGTCTTATTTTAGATTCAAGATAGCTTTGTCTGCCTGAAATGTTTTATTTCCCTTGCTGTATTATCTGCCACCCTCTCGAATTATTGCAGGCTTTAAAAAGACTTTAGCCTAATCAGTGTTTTTTTTTTTTTTATGACAAATGTAAAGTATGATGTATGTATTTACTGTACCAGAGTATATAGTATTACATAGAAGGTGAAATGTCATTCAGATACGCCAGTTTATGCAAACTAACTTCTACAATTTAGCCTGCTTACTCTTCATAGTGTTCTTTTTTGGGGGGGGTCAAGCAAATGCAAGAGCCTTCTTGAACATATGCCTTCAAACATGACTTCACATCAGAGGTTCAAATTAGGGTTGGATTTCCTAATAAAAATATTATTGGCACTGAACTGCTATATCTGCTTGTCTCTAACGTTTCATTCGCCTTGTTCTGAGTATTGTGTAGCACTGATTTTTAGATGAAGTCATCGCAGACGCAGCAAACAAGCTGACTCTGTGATACTATGACCTACTCATGTCTTTTGCTGGATTTTGGGTCTGGTTCCTGAAAATCCATAAAATAATTTGGCCGCTCATACTTTGTGGTCTGGATGGGGCTGGCTAATGGTGTAATTTAAGACTGTTGTCAGTCTTGGTGATAACAGGTGACAGTCTCTAATTATTTCACGAATCTCCAGATTTCTCATTGTGGATGTGATTTGAGTACTTTCATCTGTTTGCTGTCGGTGAACACGGGATTAGCAAGTTAATCATAGAAACATTCTTATTGAGGAAACAATGTGTGTGTATGAATTTTACTGGTTAAAGATAAAGTTAATAAGAGTATTAAAGTTAATAAGATAAAGTACATTTTTTTTTTTTTTGACAGTCAATTGTGGTAGTTTAGAGAAAAAAAGAAACCTTAAACATTTTTGTGAGCTATTTTCATGTCTCTTTTGAACAGGAACTGCTAGCGGTGTGAAAATGTCCAAAACAAAATCCAAATCCAGATCTCCCTCCTCTCGCTCCATATCCCGTTCTCGGTCCCGTTCGTTCTCGAAGTCCCGTTCGCGATCAAGGTCTCTTTCACACTCACGGAAGCGTAGACACAGGTAAGAGTTTAATTTGATGCCTCCGTGTAATAAATGTTACATGCCCTTGGTGTGTTGCTGTACGATCATCAGGTAGATGATGAGCATAGATTTCTGCACAGAACTGAATGGGTTAGCTTTGAAGAAGGCATAAGCTTTCTAGAATTAGTGTATGATTGGGAGACGATCTATTTACATGACTGCATGGGCTACTTGTGACTTTAATCCCTTTACATATTAAATTGCTAACATACGCCTGGTGTTCTTCTTGGCATCAACTATGAACAAAATGCTTAGTCATAAGATTGCTAGCCTAAAATCGTCCTTCATTCTTTTCTGAAATACTGTCCGATACAGTCTACCCACTCCGAAAGGCTACCAGACTAGACAAATCCCACTGACTACGATGCTCCTCTTCCATGGAGTTTTGTTAATAGACCCTAGTTTTCATATACTTTCCCGTACCTAAATTTGTGGAGAAAACCTCATGGTAGCTCTTCATGCCACTTGGCGAAATGGCCTAAAATTCTATGAATTGGAATAGCGGAACATCAGCTATACTCTTGCTATTTTATTTTCTGTTTTGTTGCCTCCCTTTTATTATGTGTTAGACCAAAATTAAAAAGCATCCCAATTTTGTACAATAACTTTGATACAGATTAAAATGTCTGCGGTTATGATGTTACGTCACATGCATTTAGTTGTGGTTTTGTTTATGTATTCTTGTTGCTTGGAGCACAGGGTTAATTTACGTCTGATAAAATTACGATGTCCCCACTGAGAAGCTTGTAAGAAATAATTGAATTTCTCCCCTGTTGGCAACCTGCTATTTGTAACAAGTGGTTTAAATTGGTGGTTTGTCCCTCTCTTGAGGTATCGCTGCTTGCTTCTTTGGATACCAGCTCCACGTCTTTTGTGTGGATTTTTTATTTTTTTTTATTTTATACTTTAGTCATTTCTAGATTTTGCAAACAGTGTTTAAAATTTTTACCAGTAATATATTTCTTGCTGTCCATGAAAAGAGTAGTGTGCGATGCCTTGCGTTGCGAACAGTAATTATTCCCTACCAAGCTGTCGGTTCCTCTTGGGGACTGTCAGATAAGTGTTGTTCTCTTGGGCATACTTTGGGTTGACCTTGCCTCAGCTTGTAGTATTAGTTTAGATCTCATCAGCAGATCAGCTCTGTTGCTCCCTGACTCCCATGTTCTTGCTGTCTCCGTTAAAATGAAATCAAAGAAGAGGTAAGGATGTTAAATCTTGAGTATGCCTTGGATTTATGTATATTTAGTGTGATTCCTTTGGCAACACTGATTTTATTATTAGGTGCCTTTTGTGTATTTGACACACAGCTTTTCTATATTTGAAAAATTGTAAATTGAAATCAAGCTGTTATCTTTGGTTGTATATCATACTCTGGCAGAGAATTAAAAAGCATACGTGTTCAGAGGACTGATTTTATGTAGGTTTTTGAGCATTTTCAGAATACACACATTTGCAGTTTTATTTTAATAGGTAAATTTTGCAGGAATTAAATGTATCTGTTTAGGTTTTTTGTAAACTCATTGTTAGAGTAACATTGACTAGGCTAGAGTTTTTTTTCTTTAGCACTTTTAATTTTTATTTCTCACACCAGCAGCCTATGTGCGTAGATTTTTTGTTCAGGTCACTGGGTTTCACTTTCTTTGATGGCGATTCATCACGGTGCAATCACTTTAGTTAACTTTAGAAAGCTCAACTCTGAAGCTTATCGCTGCCTTTCGGGTTTTCCAAGGTTATTTACCAATGTTGGTTAAAATTGTTTGGCATTTAAAAATATAAATTAAAAAAATCATATATTATAATGTGCATCTACTGTAATTGACAGATCCTAAATTGTAATTCCCCACCCCACCCCACCCCACCACAGTGACTACACCAGTACCGTACCAGAGACATCTGTCCTTGCATGTCTTCATTCCTTTTAGGCGATTGAATGAGTGCTTTATATGGCTCATCATCATTTCCAAGGGAGCAGCGATTGCTTGTAGCGCAGGACTTCTCTGTGCAGTCCCCTGATTTTCCACAGAACACAGTAACGGCGCGGCCCAATGCCATCATTCCAAAATTATATATATGTATATTTTTTTCTTTTCTTGAAGCATTTGCACAGGCTGTGGAATGTTGGGGGGGGGGGTATTCCGTAAGCTTGTCCAAATAGAGCACTTTTTGTGACTTACATTAATTTATAACCAGCTTGCAGCAGGATGTTAATTGTTCAAGACCAGTGATGCATATCTTGGGGGGGGGGGGGGGGTTGGGGGGGGGGGACACATCAAAAAGGCACCCAGTGCAACCAAGTAAAAAGTGTAAAATCATTAAAACGATGCGGTGTAATAGCATGTACAAGCCTCTGGTTGTTGAATGTGAACTGTGCAGTGTCGCACTTAGTGTTTTTCCATCACTGTATAAACAGTTGAGTTTTTAATATGTAGCTTTACCATTGCAGTCATGAATGCCCTCTGCTGTCAACACGTCAAACTACACATTTGAGGAATGTAACAATGTGTATAAACTTGTACAGTAATAGCCTTGTTATAATCCGCGGTACAACAGTGCTATTGGGCCCAAAGGGCAAAACCTATTATCCCTCTGACGCCAACATCCTGAAAACTCCAGTTAGCAGAAACTTTGTGTTGCGCTTTCTCTCATATAAGAGAACGTTTAAAAATCTAGGAAATAAGACAATCTTTATTATATAACTATACTGTGTAACATTTCCCTGCTTATGTGAGTGTTCAAATATATATATATTTACGGTGCCCTCCACTTACATTGGCACAATTGATGCTGTGAAAAATGTTTTATTGCCTAACATTTTGGTCTTTTCTTACAAAAAAATTACACAAAAAACCCCCCTCTGGTCTCATGATTATCAAACAATGGAAACACAACATACGTTTATCAAAAACAAAAAAAAGTTAAATATATGTGCGGCACAATTATTGCTACCCTTTTAGTCAATACCTCCCATTGCCATGATAACAGCTCTGAGCTTTCTCATATAATCAACAAAAACGTGTGCTAAATAATCACAGTGGGAAATACTTGGCTTAATATTTTTTTTTGTTTTATTTTTGCTCGTAGTAAAACACTTGCAGGTTGTCCGTACTGGTTTTGTCATGGTTTCTGGTTGCGTTCACTGTACACCTCTCCTCTTGTAATGCCTGATGAGGTTGGGGAATATGTGGCAAGGGATCTGAGACTATTCCTGCACACAGAATCTCCCCAGATCCTTCAGATGTCGAGGTTTACACTTTAGTTCACTCCCACAGGTTTTCTATTAGGTTCTAGTTAGTGGACTGGGATAGCCATGGTGTAACCTTGATTTTTTTTTTTTTTTATGATTTTTTTTTTTTATGGTCAGTAAACCATTTTTGTGTTTATTTGGTTTCATCTGCCCATAGAACCTGATCCTGTTTGGAGCTCCTGTAGTGTCTGGCAAACTGAAGACAGTTGAGTTTGTTTTTGGATGAGAGCAGAGGGGTTTTTTTGTTCTTGAAACCTTTCCAAACAACTTGTGGTGGTGGGGATGTAGTTTTAGTTTGAGACTTGATGGCCCCAAGACGCAACTACCCTCTGCAATTCTCCAGCTTTGATCCTTGGGTATTTTTTTGGCCACTTAAACCATCCTCTTCCACAGTACTTTGAGACAAGAGACACGTCTTCTTTCGGGTTGCCTTTTGAGTTTACTGCAACTAAATTATTGCCCTGATGGTGGAAATGAGCATTTTCAATGCCCTTGCTATTTTCTTATAACCACTTCTCATTATGTGAAGCTCAAACACCCTTTTGCCGCATATCACGGCTGTATTCCTTGGTCTTACCCATTGTGATAAATGGCCAACGTGTTTCATAATATTTATACCCCTGTGAAACAGGAAGTCATAGGTGAACAATTTCCTGTTCCTACAATAGGAATATATATTTCTCATATGAGTTGATAGGGGTGCCAATTATTGTGCCATACGTAACTTTTTTGTCTTTGTTGATAAACCCGTGTTTGATATCCATGAGAGCAGAGTATTTTTGTGCATTTTTTTTTTTTTTTTTTGTTTCTTTTAAAGAAAATATCAAAAGGTTACATAGACAATTTTTCACAGCCTTCTTTGCCATATTTACCCAAGGCGCCCACATTAGTGTGTTTGTATTTGTATTGGAATAATTAATTATATGGGAAGCTTTAAGTGGTGGAATTTACAAAAGCAAGTTAAAACTTAACAGAAATTGCCTCCATTTTAATGAAAATCCTCTTCTCATTTGATACAGCTCTAGGTCTCGCTCCAGATCCTATTCTCCTAGTTATAACAGGGAGAGGAATCATCCCAGGGTTTACCAGAACCGGGATTTCAGAGGACACAATAGAGGTTACAGGAGACCATATTATTTTAGAGGGCGTGGCAGAGGATTTTACCCCCGAGGCCAGTACAATCGCGGTGGATATGGAAACTACCGTCCCAACTGGCAGAATTATAATCGTCAGCAGTACAGCCCCCGCAGGGCCAGGTCTCGATCCCGTTCTCCAAAGAGGAGGTCCATGTCTCCTAGGTCTAGGAGCCATTCTAGAGATTCAGACAAGTCCTCTTCTGACCGCTCTAGGAGATCTTCCTCTTCCAGGTCATCATCCAACCACAGCAGGGTAGAGACATCAAAGCGCAAGTCCAAGAAGGACAAGAAGAGTCTTTCTAAGGAACAAAGAGGCCGTGCATCAGACGATGACTCCAAGGAGCATTCAGGATCTGGAGCAGCAGACAGTGGGAATAAAACGGAGGGATCCAAGTCGTGGCAGAATACTGAGACTTACGATACAAGTCCTGTTCCCCAACACAGCCCAGCAGAGCGTGCCCCAACACTGAAAAGTTCAGTTCAGTCTGTGGTGGTAAGGCGCTGCTCTCCTAGACCCAGCCCTGCCCTAAAGCCCAGTCCTCCCTCGCCATCTGTCTTGCAGAGCAGTGGCTCCTTCCGGGCATCATCACGACAGAGCCCGTTTGATCATAGCTTGAGCCCGCCAAGGAAAAGTCCTCTTACCAAGAGCCCACCCACAGTTAGTTCTCTTTATGGTAATCAAAAGGAGGAGGGACGTTCTGGGGAGATGACTGCTCCCATAGGAACAGGATATAAAAGGTACGTGGAATTCTCATAAAGGATACAATTTTGTTATTCCTAGTTCAGTTAAGATAGAAATATATACACAAGTTGCATTCATCTTAGCCATGTTTGTCATAATTAACATTACCCTAGTTATAGGCTGTTTATCCACTGTGAAATCCTTCCACATCTGGATCTTTGAAAAATATCTGTCTTTCATCATGTATGTATGAAAAGTAGAAGTAGCAAAAGTCCGCACGTGCACGTTATATGTACGGACGCTTTTCTGGGGCCTTATCTGTTTTATTTAGTTGCCTATTTCCATTCAATGCAGAAGTGGTTTGGAGATTCAGAAGTGTATCTAAAAATTAAACTATGGTACCTTTTAACCGTAACGCTTTCTTCCCTGCAATAGATATTTAAGTCTCCATACAAAGTAAATTCCTGTGTTAATCATTTTATACTAATGGAGCAGCACACATGTCCAGTTGCTTAGTTCATCATGTTAGTGCTTCTTAAGTTACTGTATAAATAAGAATTGATATGCTACTTCGCCTGCATGAATGCTGTCCTATTCTTAGACCTTAACCACATCAGGTTGAGTGTATATACTCTGGCAGTTGAGATCTTTATTTAGTGCCAGAAGTTACATTTTGCCCTATAACTTAGTGTTGCTTAAAAAAGTGAATCTGTGTTAACCACTTAACCACTTAAATAAAAAAATAGAGTGCAGGAATTGATGACTTTCTCCTTTCTAGGATGTAACATGGATTTTACATTTCTAAACAGACCTGTACCAAGACTAATGTATTCTTGTTTTTCTCTTTACCACACTTGTTTTTTTGTTTTTTTTTTTATATGTTTTTGTTTTCAGCAAGCAGACAATTTTTAGATCTTCTAGGAGACTTGAATCAAAATGTTGAAGTATTTTTTGGCCTTTGAGGCTTTGTTTTCCACTATGTGTTCTTCTTAAGAAGACACTGTCCGGAGCAGAGGAAAAGTTTTTTATGGTCTAAACATGTAGACCAGATACTAAGCACACTAAAAATATTTTTAAAAAAAACATCTCAAAAATGCCAAACACAGGTTGGTAAATTGACTCTCGTAGCTTGGAAAAAAAATCATAATTTCTCTCAGTTCCAAAGATAAGTGTAGGACACAGATTGGTAAGTAGATCTGTTCTTGATTTGTATGAGCAGGGTTCACTCTTCCATGATTCAGTCATAAAGCAGCAGTTCTAACAGTCCCCCCCTTTCAAGTGACTTTTGGAAGAGGACCAAATAAACACGAAGGACTGTTGCTGTCGTAACTTGGTGCTAGGGATCCAAAGAAAAACCATACGATAAAGAAATAGGGTCCTGAGCATACATAGTCCCTTAAACATGTGAAACTTGATCCTAATCAGATTGTTCCCAGCCAATGCATATAGGGAGATTAGCGGCACAAGGAAAAGAGCATACGGGAACCTTTGCGTGCTGCTGTCACCTTGTGAATGGTTGAACTTTTTCTTCTATGTAAATGGGTTTTTCACCTTTTTGTGTAGTGCAACCACATGTAGCGCTCTGGTTAACCCCTTAAAAATATGTATGATACATTGTACAGATAATATGCTTTGGACTGAAGGAAGACTCGAATGTAGGGACAGTTCAGTGGGGGATCTCCTTTTGTTGAGAAGCCCTTGATAGCAGTAAGGCATTAATTAGGAATTGTGTTTAGAACTGCTGCTTTAAATTCATGTTTTGTCATTTGGTGGTTGTATTTCATCACAAGAAACTTTCACAGATTGTAGAGAATGAAACATTTTGGTCATTACACAAGCTGAATAATGAACCATCAACGCCCATGGAAAATAATAATCCAATACCGTTTTTAAGAGTCGGAAATATTAAATTGACATCCATCTAAATTGTAAATAACACTTCTTTGCGCAAATGTTTCAGTGTATTTTCTGATTATAGCATTAAATGCTTTTGCTCAGGTACCACAGACAAGTCAAACTTTTTCCCTGGAAAAAATACACCACTTAATTTTTTTTTTTCAGGTTTTTCATACAATCAGTCTTTTCTGCTGAGTAGATGAAATATTCTAGTATGCAGCCAAACCCCTCTTTTTCAGCTTTAGCATCTTTATAAAAAGTATATTTCTGTAGCTTTTCTTATATTGCAGAACCATTTTGTGCTGCTAGCGTTACGTTTCCAGGGAAGGGTGGCTCAGTAGTGGTACTTGGGTATAAATTGGAATTTCTGTTGTTGACCATAGAGGAAGTTCATGCCATTGTAATACTTCTGTTTTTTTAAATCTAACTGAAATATTGAGTACTATGAGACAAGCTGTGAACTTCTCCAATCGTTTTTTAATCTAGGTTCATGGAAGAGCAAAAGAATAAGGCATCTGAACTTGAGAAAGAGAATGGAAAAGACAAGGATAAAATGAAGGATCGTAGTAGCCCCACAGATTTTGCTATGAATGAGTTAGAACGTGCGTATAGAAAGAGCCAGTCGCCAAAACGTTACAAGATGCGGGAGGAGTTGGAAAAGTTTAAATTGGCCGAGTTGCGCTTTGCCAAAGAGGAGACGGAGCTGGAGAGAAAAGGACGATCTAGGAAGGATTCAGACAGTGACTCAAAGAACCAAGACCCATACGATCCCGCGAAGTGGGAGGAGCTTTCTTTTATACCAACCACAAAGGAGAAACGCCGGAAGTCTGAGGATATTGAGGACGACCTTTATATCGAGCGGCCCAAGAAGGAGGACAAAGCCTCTAAGAAAGGGGAATCTGCTCATAAAGGATTCCTACCTGAAAAGAACTTCAGGGTGACAAGTTTCAAGGCTTCCAAGGAAAGGAGCGAGTCCCCTCCACTTTGGAAATCTGAAGGCAAAGAGAGGGAGAAAATGTCAGCCAAGGATGATGTCACTATCTCCAAGTCCTCTTTCTCTGTTAGCAGAGAAACCGGCCCTAGTGTCCGCCTGGACTCCTTTGATGAGGAAGTTGCTCGGTAAGCAATTTGAATTTTCCCAAGGACATAAAAAGTTGATAATTAAGACATTTTAAAAACCATAATTATTATATAGTGCCATTTAGACAGTGTTACAATGCATATATTTAAAGCCACAACTTGATTTAATAGACCAAGATGAATTGATACAGTAGTTGGAGAGTCCTGAAGGGGATGTACACTGTACGTAACATTCTAGGGGTAAAGTAGCCTTTTCACTTAGTAATACTAATTATTGGTTAAACCTGTAGCACATGTAGTCTAAAATGAGCTCAAAACAAGAAAGCCACCAGTTTTGCAGGAGCCTTTAAAATAACAAAAATGTTGCCTATTGGTATAATATGGAATGCTGAATCATTAAGATTTCCCTTTGCTGTAAGAAAGGGTGGACCAGCCCAACACATGAAAAAGCTCCCTATAACATTATCCCTCCTCCACCAAACTTTACAATTGGCACGGTGCTGTCCGGCGGGTACCGTTCTCCGGTATCTGCCAGACCCACCAAACAGAGAAACGTGATTTGTCACTCCACAGAAAACGTTTCTACTGCTCCAGAGTCCAGTGGCGGCGTGCTTTACACCCCTCTGTCCGATGCTTGCCATTGTACTTGGTGATGCGAAGCTTGCATGCAGCTGCTCAGCCATGGAAACCCATTCCCTGAATCTCCGCCAAAAAGTTTTTGTGCTGATATTAATGCCGGTGCAGGAGTGGCATCATATCACAGCACCATGCTTTAATTCACTAAACTGAGTGACCCATTTCACAAGTGGTTGTAAATGCAAACTGCATGGCTTGGTACTTAATTTTATACACCTATGGTAATTACCTGAATTCAACAAGTAAGGGGGTGCCCCAACACTTTTGTCCATATAGTGTATTTTAGTGTGTGTGTGTGTGTGTGTATATATAATATGTGCGCCTTATCGAGTAGTGTTTCTGTTTTGGTGCTTTTAATCAATGACATAAGGTTCTTTTCCTCTATTACAGTCCAAGTGGAGTGCTGGCCCAAGAACGCAAGCTGTCTCGTGACCTTGTTCACAGCAATAAAAAAGACCAGGAGTTCAAATCTATATTCCAGCACATTCAATCTGCACAGCCACAGCGCAGCCCTTCAGAGCTTTTCGCTCAGCATATAGTTACTATTGTACATCATGTCAAAGGTAATTTATAATGAAGATATTTTAAATGGCAACACACTTGGGCAGGGTTATATACTATACAAAATCATTCATAGGCTGTGCAAGCTTTCCAACAGTGTCCTAGAGTTCAGTTTTTTCCCCACGTTATTACTCTGCCAAATTAGTTATTAAAGAGAAAATATAAGTGATGTGAGAATCTAGATATAACTTTGAAAAGGCGGTTGTGTGGATAAAATAATGCCTTATAACCCGCAACAGGAGAGAAAATGTTCATTTTCGTTTTATGCCCTTTACAGCTGCTCTTGGGATTTAGACATTGGCAAATGTTCAGCCTTATTCTGTTCTTATTCTGTTTAAGGCTTTGAATATGTTTAGACCAGATCATAATGTGAATGTTCTCTTGAAAAAACAATTTAAACCACCAAAGACTAGTGCCGTTTGGTTACAAGTTGATAGCATCTCTTAGTTCTCTTTTAAAACAATTTTGTAACAAAAATCTTTCTGATCTTGTTGGACGTCCAATAGAGCACCACTTTGGGCCAACAACTATGACACTGAGTGAACGCTTCACCAAGTACCTAAAGAAAGCAAAAGAACAAGAACAGTCCAAAAGTCGAAAGAGTCCTGAGATTCACAGGTACATCTCCGTTAGGCTTGCAAGTATTGTAATATATCTCATTTGCATCTTGGTGTGTTAGCTTGTATTAGTTATGAGTTTTCCCCACTTTCTGCTGCATGTTCCCACTCCTTCTAATCTATTTTTCCCTCACCACACTTCATTTCTTCCCACCTGCGGCTCTGCTTTCAGTATCACGCAGCAGGGATTATTGCCTTTTCCTTGCAAACGTCAAATTCCAGACTGGAGTCCTTTAGAGGGTCAAGTGGTTTAAAGTGAAAACCACTGCTTCCAAAACCTAATGTAAAGATCATTCTAATTTAACATTGTAAATTGCGCTAGTGTGTAAACCAGCTACTGCATTGTGCAGAGTAACACGTTTTTTAGGCTTTAAATGAGCTCTTCCACCTACACACAACGCAAATGCTTTCAACGTTTTGAAAATGGCACAAGCTTTAAAATGTCTGCATGTTGCCATCGAAACGGATCCTTTCAATGTTTGTGTCATGTGACGGGAAGCTAGGCTCCCCAAAGAAATGTCAAGGTGCCAAAGTATAGTATCAATTTTATATCTCGGGAATCTTTAGACATTTTAGATTAATAATGTTAACACTCTTTAACGTTTACGTTCTGTGTAATGTTCTATTTTATTTAGCAGGTCGTGTAAGGACTGGACAGTTTGTTTTGGATAGCCATCCATGTTTTGGATTTTTATTTGTTTAATGTTTCATTAAATATAATCCATGTATTCAAATGTTTACTAAGGGGGCATTAGAAACGCAACTAAACAGAATTATGCCAGTCACGGTAATTGTCCAGATGTTACGTTTCCCTTTAATGGGTGTTGGGAAAGTGTCAAAACCAAAAATATACGTGTTATTCTTCGTCATGAGAGCATATGGGTGCTTGCTTGTTTTTTTATGTATATCTCCTATACCATCTCTTGCAGGAGAATAGATATTTCTCCAAGTGCTTTTAGAAAACATGGATTTTTGCAAGAGGAACCAAAACACTCAAAGGAAGGAAGCCACAAGGTTAGCTCGGTGCCTTTTCATATTTTAATCGCCACAAATTTAAAGTCTTTTTATAAACTAAAGTGGGTGTCTTTTTTTCTTTTTAAACCGTGCTTCTCTTGCCCTCTACTTAAGTTTGTGTTTTTCTTTTAAGGATGTGAAATATTTCTAAAAAAAATGAACTACAAAGGTTTAAATTTTTAATAAAACAAAATCTATATATCAACAACCTTTGTGAAGTGGTTTAGGATATGGTAAAAAATGAGATCACTCCAAGGTCTATTGTGGTTGAACTTGAAACCCAAAAGAGGAATTTTGGATCCAAATTCTACAGTGATGAGCCAATCATGTGTGTTTGGGTTCTGCTTGTAAGTATCTTACTCCATTGTATACCAAACTCATTGTGCTAATGACAACCCGTTGCATGTCACAAATGGTGGGTCTTACAGCCTCACCTATAGTCTATAGCAGAGATGCACACAAGTGCATCGACAATGATGCTAGCTGTTACCTGCTGTTTAAAACCAGCTGCCTTGTTGAAGGATTTCTATACAGTGAAGAATTACTACAACCAAAAGTGAAAAGGTTAACGCATCTGTCATTTTTAAATATGGGCAGTAGCAAAAATTGTTTACTTATGGGTTTAAAGCCTCAATAGGTTGACATAAAACAAGTTCTTGTGTTACCAACTTGATAACTAGCTGGGGTTTGTACCCAGCACTTGGTTTTGCCCTATACCAGTAGACTAAGCCTGGGCTAGCAGGACATATTTAATGTAGTGTGGCTTATGGACATGTTTTCTAAGTAAGTAACAAAATGGCAATGTGTAAACGGTTTACAGTACCATGCTACAATTTTGAACATCCCCTTTAGTGTAGTATGTGTTTAGCTAGTAAGTATCTAATTGGAAGCTAGGACCTGGACTTTGTGTACAGCTTAATCATAAAATGTTATTAGATTTTAGCGTACTAAAGGTGGCACGTTCTTAAAATATTCATTAGAATGACTTATTACATTAAGGAAGTGCTATAAATTACCAATGTTTTATTATAACAATTTTCCCGTATTTCTAACATAATCAGCAGGGTAATATGCTTAGTATTAATCTGAACATGTTGTAACTGTGCTGTTTTAGGGCCGGTGTTTGAAACATGTAAACTTTATTATGTGCTCAAATATTGGTTGTATCTACAGAGTAATACGGATAGAAGCTCATATATTCATTGTTATGGGTTGGATATGTAGTTTTTTCTTTTCATTATTCCTCGTGTTCTCAAATGCACAACATACTCCTTAAATGTCGAGACTTTCAGTTCTTTCTATATTTATGTATTCTAGCCCAATATTACACTTTTAGTGCATCGTTATATACTTCAGTTGATATGTGTATATAATGTTTATGCTGACTTGCTTCTCAATCACTCAACCAGGGAGAAGGCAAATACCGAGAAGAACCATCAGACCTGCGGCAGGACATTGAGCGCCGCAAAAAACACAAGGATTCCAAACGTGACCACTCCCGGGACTCTGGGGATTCCAGAGACTCAAGCCGTTCCAGAGAACGGTCACCAGAGAAAACCGAGAAGCCCAGAAAATCTTCCAAAAAACACAAGTATGTGAGGCTTTGCTTACCCTAGAGGACTTATGTTTTTTGTTGGGGAGGGGGTTAAACGATCTTTGGAATAATTTAAATAATGGAAAAGAGGTAAATGTGTCCGTTGTGTGGTTAACAAAATAAATGCTGTTGGGCCATCTATCCTGTTTCATTTAATTTAGAGAATGCCAACCATTGCTGTAACTAGATGAATTTTGCTGTATAATATAGGATGTTAAAAACATTTGGTTACTGAAATATTACTATTACTAATTCAACTGCTTGAACTCCTCATTTTGGGGCCCACCATCCCAATGAAGCGATCTATTAATGCAAATCCTGAACAAGGTAGATGGAGTGAATCATAGATTGTATAGTTCTATATGATCAATAAAGCTATGATGTGAGATATATAGGTATGCCTGGGTGAGCTTCCCTTTTGCATGATGTGAAGAGTTATGTTATCTTTCCACTGTTAGGCTAGGTTTCCACTTGGTTTTTTTTTAGCTAAAAACGCCCATAAAAACGCCAATAGCGCCACCTGGCGTTTTTTAGTGAAAAAACGCAGCAGCCAGATGTTAGCTGTTCTTCAATAGGAAATCGCAGAATGCCATATCCACTTGGCATTTTTCTGTTCGGCGTTTTTTCAGTCCTCTTTGGCGTTTTTCTGCTGTTTTGGGCTCTGTGGCAGTTTTTCAAAATCGCAGCATGTTGACACTCTGGCGTTTTTTGCAAGGAAATCTTGGCGTTTTTCTCCAATAGAAGTCTATGGGAGAGAAAAAACGCCATGAAAAAGCCATGTGGGTTTATTGCCTTGGCGTTTTTTATGGCGTTTTTTTCCACAGTTACAATGCAGAGGATGGACCCAGTATCTGTGTGTCCTACGAGAAATAGGCTGGAAACAAACAGTTTCACACAAAACAAAGTTCATATTGAATTCTACACCATTTGGAACAAACATGCCATTACAAACAAACATACGCGACACATCAACTGGATCCTGCGTGCCAAAAGCAACAGCAAACAATTTGCACCATCATTTGGGGCCAATCTTCCTAGAGGAGCAGACATTCGGAATAAAGCACGCCTTACAAACCACAGAAAAGTGACAAAAGGGTCCGCCGGGGTGTTTAAGTAGAACTCTACCAAGGAAATGACATCAGGGGGCAGATACTTGCCATTTATCCTAATCCCTTTTAGCTGGGTGAAACTTCTAACTTGTAAAGGCTGGAAAAACTGCCTAAGGTCAAAAAAAGCAATTTCCACAAAGGCTAAAACGCCAGAAAAAACTCCAGAAAAAAACGCCAAAACGCAGGAAAATGCAGTGGCAGTTTTCTTGGCGTTTTTCATCAAGAAAAAAAAACGCAGGACAAAAACCCAAGTGGAAACCTAGCCTTACGTTGCTCACTGTTTTGGTTCATTGAATAAATGGAATAGTGAATTCAGTAGTGATATTGAAAAGCTGTAGGTTGTTTCAATAAATGAAGTTAGGTATGCTAAAAGCTTTTGAAGTGACAGTTCCTTCCTAAGACATATCCTTGCTAAGGAACTCGTTCTTCTAAATAGTTTATGAAATACACTAAAAATTTAGTAGAAACTTTTTTGGAACAAGTCCACTTTAAGATTGTCCTTGGATCCCATAAATCCTAAATTTAAGTCCGTAAGTTTTTTATTTTTGCAAGTGTATTTGCCCTGTACTTTCAGAGCTAGTGAGATGTTATGGCTTAGCACATGATCACACCTTGCCTAGTAAAGGCCTCGGATAGGTGGTGTGTATGATCCTTCCTGCCCGGACTTGCAGCCCATGCGAGAAATAACTAAAACTTGTACATTCCTTGCTGAAGCCTTATTACAGGGAGCTTTCATGCATTCTGCACACTAATAGTTGGTATGAAGTGTTCTCTAATAGTCGTCACTCTTGTTGTTTCAACAATCCCCTGAAATGTATAATTGTTTGCAGTCTATACTATGTCATTCATTATTGCCATCTTGCTACAAATGCATTGACTGTGTAGTCCTAGATGCCGGCTGCATATACGAATGGGCTCTGTGAGCATTCTTACTCACTGTCTTTACCTTTGAACAGGAAGCACAGGAAAGTGCGTGAGCGTTCTCGCTCCTCTTCTTCTTCATCTCACTCTTCTCATTCGCTGAGGGCACCAGGCCCAGAGGAGTTTCCCGCAGAAGCTGAGGATAAAGAAGAAGCTTCTGCTGCCCGCTACGGCAACAAAGAGTTCCAAGGATCCAATGAGAGAGGCCGTGCACGTGGAACCTTTGTAAGCAT
Organism: Spea hammondii; assembly: GCA_029215755.1. Classification (NCBI taxonomy): domain Eukaryota; kingdom Metazoa; phylum Chordata; class Amphibia; order Anura; family Pelobatidae; genus Spea; species Spea hammondii. The sequence continues at coordinate 81,334,185 of JARDYJ010000002.1, forward strand.
TTATTTTAAAACAAACCTGGCAGGTCTATGTGCACCTTCATAAATGCGTGAGACCATTGTCTTTGATATGCTAAATACTAATTTAGTGCAATGGTGGTTTGGATTTTTTATTTTTTTTTATGTTAACGTTTTTGTTGATAGCATCCCAGAAGGGTACGTCTGACTTGCAATAAGCAAGGCAATCGTTATTCTGTGGAATTCCATGGATGTTTATACTGCCCAAACGCAAGTTTCAGTATATTTTTGGCGTGTTAACCCTTAGCCCCAAAACATTACAATACGTCAGCTTCTGCCTATTTGAATTCCTTTTGCTATAGCAGGCATGGAAACCAGAAGAAGTAACTTTGTAACTGTGTACACACAAACTCTCAAGAATGGCCAACAAGCTGTAAATCTTTCGGAGATTTAATTTAGTGTATGTAAAGTGTTATAATTTTAATAACCAAAGGCACTGTAATCGGCATATTGACATGTTGTGTGATAAAATTTACACGTAAACCTATTTTGATTCACACAGCAATATCGAGCAAGAGGAACAAGGCCATGGGGTAGAGGTACTTTTCAAGGGAATAACAATAACAGTGACTTCCAAAAACGTAACAGAGATGAAGAGTGGGATCCAGAATATACTCCTAAAAGCAAGAAGTATTATCTGGTATGTGACATTCTCCCTCCACTGGACTTAAAATGTAATAACATGTGCACACATCCCCCTAGCGTAGATAGAAATCCTGTTACGGCTTTGTCGTCATATGTGCACTTAATTCCCTGTTCCCATAAATCGGGAGCTATGTAACTACCTTCTTTATTAATCTTAGTGTGATCTCTTAAAATGTAAATAGTATCTTATTTCTATGAAACGTAATGTTTAGCAGGTGCTGTCTCTTGGAAGCCACTTCCCAGCTAATGTAATCGTTGCTGGTTAGAAGAAATGTATGCTTCCTGTGCCTAGGAGTGTTGCTGTTGTGTACCCACATAGGATTTTTTTGGACAGGAAATAGGTATATTAAGGGCAGACGATTTATAGAAGCCTGTTCATTTTCAGGTGCGGTGGTAAAAGCCAGCGCAGATTGTGGAGTGACTATGAGTAAACGTCCCCTTCCCATCCTGATCCATTCTCATCTCTCTGCAGCATGATGACCGGGAAGGGGAGAACGAAGAGAAATGGGTCAGTCGCGGGAGAGGCCGTGCCAGCTTTGCCCGCGGAAGAGGCAGGTTCTTGTTTCGTAAACCTGGCACCAGTCCCAAATGGTCCCATGACAAGTTCAGCGGGGAGGAAGGAGAGATAGAAGAAGATGAAAGTGGAGCAGAAAGCAAAGATGAGAAAGGCAGCAGTATAGCCAATATGGAGTAGGGATAAGTTCCATAACCTTGTTACGAACTGTACCTGCAGGAGGATGGAGAGGGCACGCTTCGATTTCTTGTCATAATCCATGAGATGACTGGCAGACCATGTGCAGAAGCCAGTGTCTGATTTTATGTATTTTCACACCCTCTTGCATCTATTGTTTATTGGATTCTTTTGTTCAATATAAAAAGTTTGTATTTTTTTTTAATCTTTGTTCAGAAATAGAATAGTGTGATGTCTAATAAATGTATATACTGCTGCCATCCAGCAACTTGCCCACATTAGATTTTATCTTCTCTGAACTAGACACGCTGACTTGAGTGTAATTTTTACTATGCCCTTCTGAAAACCAAATTTCTCTTGTTTTCTTTTGTAATGGTTGACAATTTTTTTTAAATTTCCTGTTTTAAGCTTATGTAGAAATACAATTACTATTATGGTATTCTTTTTAGAGAAATCATTATAGAAGGTGAAGGAAAAACGTTAAAATGGGGAAAATACCTTTTTTTTTTTTTTTTTTGTTGTAATAAATGTTTGTTTCGCATAACTGTTGAGTATATTTACCTACGCAATTCATTTTTTCTTTATATGCTTTTCCATTTTTGGACCTGAGTACTATAATGCATTTAAAGTTTGACTTCCACAGGACCATTATTTTGTCCCAAGAAAGATAAGGAAAATTCTGTTATTTCTTAAAGGCTCTTCACAGGATGTTAAATAAATCTGCTTTTGTGGTTGAACAGTGTTCCCTTTGGTCATTTGTGGTGAGAGAATGGAAAACTATGGAATTGTGCCATTGGCAATGACATTAAGAAAATAGCACCCTTCCTGTGATTGTGCTAAACTTCTATAAGCTGCATATATATATGCATATATATATATATATGCTACTAAACATTAAATACATTTAAGAGCTAGCCGTACTAATGAACGGGTCGAAAACTTGGTTTGAATCTCGGAGACAGTTTTTATTTTCAAAATGCACTCCTTAACCTCTTCAGTCCCCTATGGATGTACCGCTACGTCCATAGCGGACATTCCCTTCTGGGTCGCATCACTGCTGACGTTACCTGGAAGGACATCGGAGGGATATCCGATCGCTCCGATGAGGCAGAGATCACAGACCCTGATGCAAGTCTGTGGGGACTTTCATAGAGATCAGTGTTATCGGTGCAGGGGGATCGCAGGGAGCAGAGTGAGAAACCATGTTTCTTACTCTTCTCCCATGCTGAAAAACCAATCCGCAAAAAAAGAAAATGTGTTGGTGATTAAAAAAAAAAAAATAAATCACTAAAATATAATAAAAAATAAAGTGAGCTAAGTGATGTCATTGTGACATCAGTGGCATTGATTGATGTTCAAGAGGTCCCTAAGAGAACTTCTTACCATACAAAAAATAATAAAGACAAAAACCCTTAACAGAACATCTAAAAGGTATAACCCTCCTGCCCCCGTTCACAATCCCCAAACCCGTTAAGCCATAAGCATAAAAATTCTATGAATAATGTACACCTTTACAGTATGTTCTGTATAAGTGCTGGGGAAGTATGGAAATTCTATATAAATCAGGTATTTCTGAAATCAGGACACCTGAATTGATAAACCTTGGAGGGGATTTTCCGTCACTTTACCTAATTTTGTGAGTATTCAGAGGGGAAAATATATATATATATATATATATATATATATATATATATATATATATATATAAAAAAAAAATTTCAGCTAATCATCTAACTATGGTATCAAAATCAATATATAGTTTACATGGGTACACTATTCACAGGAAAAGAGAATAATCGCTGAACCGACAGCGCAAAAATGGCAAAATTGCTCCGGGCTTTGGGGTACCAAAAACCCCTGGGACTGAAGGGGTTAACCCATGGATATACTTAATATAGTGTTTACATTTTATTATGAAGTTTAAGTGTGTGATAAATATATTTGAGATGTGCACAGCACGCGTTTATTTTCTGGCAAATTTCATTTCCTCTTTTGATTCAGGATGGGGGGCGGGTTCCCAAAAGGGAGAGGTCACTGACACCTTCTGGATTCACCTTTTCATTATGGAAATTAAAATTAAAAAAATAATGCACATTTATGATGGTCAAAGAGCAGCACTGGGCCTGGGCAGGCAGACTGTGACAGATGATACACATGCGGCGCTGTGGGATAGGACTGAATTCCCACAATATTTTAGAAATTTAAAAAAAACATTCCCCCAGGACAGACATAGAGGTACAGCAGCAGTAGTAGGACACAAGGCCTGGGCAGACAGACTCTTGCAGATAGGCACATGCCGCCCTGTGGAGTAGAACTGAATTTGCACCACAACATAGAAATTGAGAAGTATAAAAGGTTCCCCCAGAGTGAAGGACGGTCAAAGGTGCAGTAGTAGTAGTGGCCTGGGTAGGCAGGCAGATTAACAAAAAATAAGTAAACTGGGCAGATGTAATGGATAAATCAGGGGTTCTTCCATTCAACAAACTGCAACTATACTTTGGTTTAGAACATAGAGTTCTATAAATTCCTCCAAATACGCCATTGCCTAAATACAGCTCCATTTTTATTACTAGCTCGCAAGGAGGATGACAAATTTGTGTCCTTATTCTTAGAAGCAAAGCCCAAACCAGGCCTAATTTCAGTCTTCTATATAAAAGCCCTGGAAAATCAGATTAAGGGCCAAATTAGTCAGAGGGTAGCATGGGAGAGAGAGCTGGGTTTGACGTTTCCACAAGATGAGTGGATAAAAACATTATTCGATGAAAGGGGTCTCCTTTTACTTAAATCACCAGGATCTCCGGAAGAAAATTAATTGTAGGTGGTTCTTAACACGAGCAAGACTGGCTCACATAGTACCGGGGGCCTCCCCTCTATGTTGGAGGGAGTGTAACCAGAAGGGTGAAATGTTGCATGTTTGGTGGTCCTGTCCCAAGCTCCATCCATTGTGGGAAGAATATATCCAGAAGCTTGAAACAAAAACTGCAACAAGTCTCCCACATACACCAGAGTTTGCACTATTACATTTTTTCCCCAGACAATATAGCTAAGACCCATAAAATTCTGATAATCCATGGCCTTCTAGCTCTCAAAATAGTGATAGCCTGACACTGGAAAGATCCACTCGCACCCCCATTATCTGAAGTCTGGAGGACACTGGAAATGCATTCCCAAATGGAACATATGTCCCACGCAATTAATCATACCCTTCCCATAGTTTGAATAGCTGCCCTTTACCATCAGACCTAGCATATGTGCTACACAACGCAAACCCACAAAGTCCCCATCTCCAACCGCCTTCACCATGTTTGCTTCCCCATCAGTATCCACCATTCCCATTTCTACTACTGTACCTGCCTGTGGTCTAATTCACTGCACCAGCATCCTCCTAAGAGTTGCCAAAATGTGAACTGATTGTGTGGTGCTCACCTATTACTTCAGCATGGAGTAGGAAGGATCTATAACCCTGCTGCCCTTCTGCTCCTCCTCCATCCCTCCTATCACCCTGTCTGCCTCTGCATACTTCAGCTACAGAAGTCCTCTCTTTGTCCTTCTAATATTTGGGCAGCCACCTGTGTGCCGTCAGTCAAAGAAAGGTATGGTGTGCACTAATGGCACCTGCTGAAGGTGGTAATGGGCAGTGAGAGTTCTAGCAGCTGCTTGAAGGGCTCCCCCTCAATCATGCAAAAGGAAGCACCTCCAACAGCAATATGTTGACTAAGCAGCCGGTGTGGTAGAGCCTGTCCTGGTGCGTGTGTGGGTGTCGGTGTGGTAGAGCCTGTCCACACTTTACTGTAGGAATAAATTGACCTATTTCATTTTTACTTATCCACACATAAAACACCCTCCTGAATTTGTAGTCACTTCCAGGCCCAGAAATCAGAGAGCGGAAAAGTAAAGATTTTGTGTTATTTACTCTTCTTCAATTTGCATAATTTATTAAAAAGGATTAATTGCACTAAATTGTGACTTCAGGCGTCCTGTGTATGATGACTTTTTTGTGTACTAAGGTACTCCCAATCCTATCACATAAGATTCTATCCTATAGTATCTGCCTAGCACTGATGTCATCTTTACCCAGTACACATGGATGATGATGAGTTAAGGTTCTGTCTATTTTATTCATTTCCATAAAAAACCCACTAAAATCCTCAACATCAGTCATTGATATATATATATATATATATATATACCCTCCAACACAGTTCCTCCCACATTACCTCATCAACAAGCGCCAAAACAGTTTGCAATGGCGGCCGCTACACGTGGCGACAAATGGACGAATCATGACAAACTTTCGGCACTTTTGCAGTTCATTTTCAAAAGTTTCGTCGGAGATTACCCTCGCTTTCGTTGATTCATACAAACACACAATACAGACAATTTTTGTTAAAAATAAAGTTTGTATATAAACAAATGCGCAAGTCTAATATATAATATATATATATATATATATATATATATAAATGAAATATATGGCAAATACATATAAATCGATCCATTTACTAACTGTTACAGGGTCACCTGTCACACTAACCAATTGATAATAGTTGTGAAGACAAAATATTGGTAAATCAAGTCAAGTAATTGATAACTAGTATATTTCTCTCTCTCAAAGTTGATGTGTTAGAAGCAGGAAAAATGGACAAGTGAAAGAATCTGAGTGACTTTGTCAAAAAATAAAATTAAAACAAGAAAGCAGAATTTGTCATTCAAAGGCACAATAATATACTAGTTATCAATTATATATATATATATATATATATAGATATAAAATATATATTGATAAATACATTAAATAATTGGAGAAATCAATGTAATTTTCATTAAATAAAGTTGACAAATGCACTAGTACATGAATATATAAAGGAAGCAACCTGAAGCCACACTTACAGTCACATCCAGACACTAACACAATCACTCTCTCACTTAAACATATACACAAACACACAACTAACTCACCCTGTGAAGCTTTAGCTTGTCTTCAATGCAGCCGTGCTTTTCCCATGGGATCATAATACGTGATGTTACTTCAGCCGAGCCCTGCCTCTTCTTAATCAGAGACATTAAGAAGTAAGGTTAAAATCCAGGTGAACAAAAGCAAACGCAAGACAAAGGCACAGCTAGTTCAGAGTCCAAACCTTTTATGAGCAACTGCATGCAGATACAAGATTGCCTATTCACTCTCCAGTTTAGGAATAATCCCAAAGTATCACTAGCTGTATGTATTTAATATATCCAATTAAATAATAAATTAATACATTATCGGATCAAAGCCCTCCTGGTATGGCAGACCAAACACGTGCTACAAATTATACCCCTGAATGACAAAGCCTGTACGTGTACGGGCTCACAATTCATTGTTTTTAATGGGTTTAAGGACAACCCATTGTCCTTAAGGGGTTAAATATAAAAATGGAGTTATAATGTAGCACCAACACAAGATGATCTAACGTGCAATGCGATTATTTAACCTCAGGTGTTGCCTGCATTGTTCAGTACACTTTTGGCAGACTAAATAATTCAGGGTACTGTCAGTGGGTGGGATATATTAGGCAGCAATTTAATATTTCCTCCTCAAAGTTGATGTGTTAGAAGCAGAAAAAATAAACAAGTGAAAGAATCTGAGTGACTTTGTCAAAAAATAAAATTAAAACAAGAAAGCAGAATTTGTCATTCAAAGGCACAATAATCAATTTCTTTTAACCCCTTAACGACCAATGGGCCGGGCACTTCAAGCAAAACCGGTCACTTAACGACCACTGACGTACCTGGCACGTCATGGCATTGAACAAGTTTAGAACGTCATCTACAATCGCTTTCTTCTCTTAAACGGTATTGCTGTAATCCCTCAATGTCGAGGCATTCACCAACACTGAGTTTGGCATCAGGGGCCATGTCTGGCCCCTCCCCGGGGCGTCAATGTCCGCCATAGACTGTAAAAAAAATAAAAAAGTTGCGCCTTCCCCCATTCCACAAAAAAAGGAAAAAAATCTTGTAACAAACAACTAGTTTTAATTAAAGATTATTTATGTGCAAGTGCAAACAAGTACAATAATATATATCTTGAAACACTGGTAACAATAATATACATTAAATATAGGAAAAAAACAACTAATCTTTGTAACCAAAACATTTTTTTAAATATTAAAAAATTAGACCCCAGAAAGCATTTCCTTGGGCCGCGCTCCACGCTCCCTAGCATGGAATCACTCCCGTTGCTCCCGCATGAAAAAAAAAATATTTGCCACACTGACTGCAGATTAGGGGTTGACTGTGAGAGTCAGTACAGCCTTCCCTCTTTCTGTGACTTTGAGTGGTCCTCTCCCCCACAATCATCCCCAGAGTCCCTTTGTCCCATCATTCGCTAAGCCATACCTCTCTTTTCCTTTCTTCCCTGTGAACTATACAATCAAATAAACAACACATGTAAACAGCACTTGCCTCACCTGAATAAGACAATACAAACCCTATATTTGCAGGTATACATAAATAATGTATGGAAACATGGCATAAGAGGTATAGATCGAAAGAATAACACCCAAACCCAGTTTTGGTGGTATAGATCAATTGACAATCACATGTAAACTCAGCATTGAATGCATAGATCAAATAAACAGAATCAGACACACAAATCCTGAATGTGCAGGTATACAATAATTATGTATGGAAACACAGCATAGCAGATACAGATCAACAGAATGACACACAAACCCAGCTTTGCATGCATAGCTCAATTGGAAATCTCATATAAACTCTGCATTAAATGTATAGATTAAAAAAAAACTAAATTACAGGCATAGCTCACAGGTTGCACACCCCAGAGGCCAGCCCTGGCATCCATAATAGAACTTGACCAGCACCCAGATTACACACACAAATTACAGCCCAGCCTGAGCCAACTTTGTCCCCAAACAGCCCAGCATAAAACATCTTTGTCAGCAAACAGCCCACCCTTTGCCATCTTTGTCCCATAAACACCCTACATGTGCCATCTTTGCCTTTCCCCAAATCACTTAAACATCCATGATACACACAAACACTTATACAGTCACTCACTCATTCACTCTTTTATTCACACATTTATTCTTTCACTCATTCACGCAAATCATTTACACATATTCATTAATGTATTCTCACAAATCACTCAAGCAATTAATCCACACATTAATTCATTCTCTCACTCATTCTCACTCTTTATTTATTTCAAGATTCTTACTATCCCCTTTCTCACTATCTATTCCCCTTTCTCACTATCTACCCCCCTCTCCCCCTTCTCACTATCTACCCCCTCTCCCTCCTTTCACTATGTACCCCCTCTCCCACTTCTCACCCTTCTCAGTCTACCCCCTCCCCGTTCTCACTATGTACCCCCTCTCCCCACTTCTCACTATCTACCCCCTCTCCCCACTTCTCACTATCTGCCCCCCACCTTTGTAGTTCACTTACTTTGACAAAGTCTTGTGGTGGGAGCGCAAGGCCTTGGTCTTGCTGCCAGGGCCGGCCCGACAATGGAGCCGAGTGGGGCAACCGCTCCAGGCGGCACTTTTGAAGGGGCGGCACTTTGCCGCCCCAAGCCTTTTTTTTTTTAAGCGAAAGAGAGAGAAAGGGGCGCCGAGTGGTTTTTGCTTACCAAGCTGTCAGTACCTGCTCGGCGCCCCTCTCTCTCTCCTCTGCGGTGAGTCTCCCTGTTCGGTCTCGGTGCCGGCTTGTAATGCTGAGTGCCGGAAGATTACGTCATTTCCGGCGCTCAGCATTACAAGCCGGCACCGAGACCGAACAGGGAGACTCGCCGCAGGACTGCTGAAAGGTAAGTACAAGGGGTGGGGGTAAGGGTAGATACTAGGGAGGGATAGGAAGGGTAGATAATGGGGGGGGCGGTAGGGACGGAGGGAGAGGAAGGGTAGATAAGGGGAGGGGCGTCATTTTAAAATTCGCCCCAGGCAGCATTTTGCCTTGGGCCGGCCCTGGCTGAAAGGTAAGTACAATGGGGGGGTAAGGGTAGATAATAGGGAGGGAGGGATAGGAAGGGTAGATAATGGGGGGGGTGGCAGGGACAGAAGGGAGAGGAAGGGTAGATAAGGGGGGGGGCGGCATTTTAAAATTCGCCCCAGGCGGCATTTTGCCTTGGGCCGGCCCTGGCTGAAAGGTAAGTACAATGGGGGGGTAAGGGTAGATAATAGGGAGGGATAGGAAGGGTAGATAATGGGGGGGGCGGCAGGGACGGAGGGAGAGGAAGGGTAGATAAGGGGGGGCGGCATTTTAAAATTCGCCCCAGGCGGCATTTTGCCTTGGGCCGGCCCTTCTTGCTGCTCTGTCGCATCTTCACTGCTGAGCGCCGGGATTTGATGTCATATTCTGGTGCTCAGCATGAAGCGCCGGCACCGAGACAGATGCCCGACGCTCCCACCACTGCAGTCAGAGCAGCGACGAGGCGGGTGGCGGTAAGGAATGGAAGAGAGAGGGGCGCTGAGATGTTGCTGAAAATGTTTTCATGAGTGAGCGCACAATTTCTTTAGTAACCACTTCCGAGATTTCGTACTAAAAAATAAAAACCTCACACACAGACTCAGGGGGTCTCTCTCACACACAGACTCAGGCAGTCTCTCTCACACACACAGAGACTCAGGCAGTCTCTCACACATGCACACAGACTCGGGCAGTCTCTCACACACGCACACAGACTCAGGCAGTCTCTCACACACGCACACACACAGACTCAGGCAGTCTCTCTCTCACACACGCACACAGAGACTCAGACAGTCTCTCTCTCTCACACACGCACACACAGACTCAGGCAGTCTCTCTCTCTCTCACACACGCACATAGAGACTCAGGCAGTCTCTCTCTCTCTCACACACGCACATAGAGACTCAGGCAGTCTCTCTTGCACACAGAGACTCAGGCAGTCTCTCGCACACAGAGACTCAGGCAGTCTCTCTCGCACACAGAGACTCAGGCAGTCTCTTTCTCAATCTAATGCAAAAAAGTAGTTCACTTACCTTCCAGAAGTCCTCTGTCTCCCTGCTTTGCCGCGGCTTGTGTTGCTTCACTGCTAAGCGCCGGAATATGACTTCCGAGCTAGATGCCTCGTGGAGGAGACTGAGGGGCGCCGAAAAGTTTTCAGGGGCGCTGAAAACTTCATGAGCGACCCCTCGGCGCCCCTCTCTCTCCTCCGCGTCAGAAAAAAAAGACAGAGTTTCAATTAGGCTGCACGGGACCCGGGGAAAAAACAATAAACAAAAACAACAAAAAACACTAAATGAGGAGAAAATTACAGCTAAACACAAGCACCACAAAAAATAAAAAACAGCCTGGTCCTTAAGGGGTTAACATAGAAGTATTGTTTTATACTTTTATGTTAAAGTAACTTGTTTTTTTGCAGACAGGGTCAGATCCAAAGAAGGCCCTTGCCGGCGACCAATAGAGTTGCTCATATGGACCAGTAACTTCTGATGCCGAAACCTGGACTGGGGAGGTTCCAGGAGTTATGAAGGGCAGCTGCTTTCTTTTTTGATGCTATCTGTAGACACATCAGGAAACACAGGAAGTCTAAGAACAGGCTCACAGCAACCAGGTCTGTAGAATAGGCAGGTATGGGAAGAACATCACGGAATCAGTAGCATGAGCAGACGACAAGGGGGTCTGTTGAACGAGCAAACTGATATTTCTGACACAATAGGCCCTTGATTGTCATAACAAGCAACAGGTGAGGCAGGCATCTTATGTTCATGGGAGGCAAAAAGTTCAGCAACCCAAAAGCCACCTGGTGGCGTAATGGTTAGGTGTACTATCTACCTCTGGCAGGGTTGCTTGTTCAGTCCCCATGGCTTCTGACAGAGATGCCTCTACTCAAAGTGAAATAGTTCAAAAAGGTGACCTCCCCCCTTGGAAACACCCCCTGAATGTGAAAATGCCGATGAATTTCATCCAAACTGAAAAACAAACATGGAAAAAACAAAATGAAAATGTTATCTTAATATATAGATCTTATATTAAAAAGATTGGTCAATAGATTAGTTACATGATGTATGTTTATATAACTATAAATTAATAGTTCCTTAGAACTGGAACCTCCAACTAACCTCTAACTTACTTGTGTCTCAAATTCCCAAGGCATGAATCTTGATGAGGTGATATATCATTTGCTTTCTTATGCGCTTATTTATGTATCCAAACTGACCTTGTGTTCTTAGGACTGTCGCAATTCCTCCTGTTAATCCTGAATAACAAGTTAGTATGATAATACAAACCACATGAATGAAATATTGGGAACATAAAGATAGTAGATAAATAGAATGAATTCACTCAGCTTTGGTGTGGGGTTGTCAGCTGTTTATTGTTTATATATATTTTTTTTGCCAAGAAAAGCATAAAATGCAAAAATCAACTATCTCTTCAAAAAAAAGATTAACGTCAACCATTTTCCAGCACATATATACAGGTGAGTCACTTCAGCTTATACATTCTATATACTGCAGGGTAGCACTTTATATGTGCTGGTTTGCACCATGTAAAAATATTTGCCCTGGTAAAAAAAAATGGCTAATGTAAGAAATCTTGGAACAATAGCAAAATAGCTGTAGGAAGGCTTTCTTAGTGTTAGGGGGAGCTAAAGACAAATGGATTATGTGGACTAAAATGCAATCAGTCAATTGAAGGAAGTTAAATTTCAAATCAGAATTATGCATGATGCGAGGATTTATCAATTTAATTACATATTGAACACCAAACTGGTGTCCTATATATTTGATTGCTTGTTTGCTTGTCTTGCATACTCGTATGCCAAAGCCATGGCACGGTTTAAGTATGAAGACGTGCATGAATCCATCAGTGAGACATTTAGAAAAAGCCCTTCCTGGGCCCTACCAGTCTGTCAACTCTTCTCCCATCTCTCAACTTCCTGCCAGGCTCTCCCTTGAATGACTTTTATATACCAGACTGACTAACATTTATAATTCCAGCACTTTACTTGACCCTCTTCAGTCTGGTTTCCTCTCTCTCTAAGGAGACCAATCTAGCTAGTGATCAACGATTTACCCACTGATAAATTCAAGGGTCAGAACTCTTTGATAATTCTCAGCATGCCACTCCTGTGGTTGTGTGCCTTTCACTACAGCCTCTTACCTCATTCAGTCTGTACATATGTCAAGTCACATTACCTACTTAAACAAATTTTCCATTGAAATGTGTGGCTGGTCCACCTCAAACATTGTATGTTTGAGCAGTGACCTTCTTGGTCTTTGGTTTCCGTAGGCCACATTTGTACCACTTAAGTTTGCCCATTGTACAACCTTGTGGAATATGACTGTGCTGTATAATAACTTATAGCCTAGTTGATTAATTCTGAGACCAATGCAATTTTTACTCAAACATGCGTTTGGATCACCCCTGCAAGACAACTGGACAACACAGAAACATGTTACAGCATTTAGGTTGAACCTTACTCTGGTTTTTGTTACTAACAGATTGTGTGCCGCAATGACTAGGCAAGTGCTAAAAAAGGGTGAATTGGCAGGATAGTTTTTACTCTCTTACATTACAAGGGGCCAACAACAACCTGCATCATTTCATGGGTAAGGAGACTTTGGAGAAATCACTAATTTAAACATTATATAGGGCCAGCCAAGTTCCTCATGCATGAGGATGGACCTTCAAAATGTAAAGGAGCTGAAATACAACTCTTTGGTGGATAGACCACTATGAGCTGTTCATAGATGACAGTGTATGTATGACTGCAACCACTGAATATTCAGGCGTGTCTGTTACATGTGATTTAAATGTCTAAATGGTTTACTTAACATGACATCATAATATGATTGTGTAGCTGACTCACAATACTTAAAGTGGAATATAAAATAATAAATTACTTCATGCTATAAATATTCATATATATTTTTCCCACTGCAGTATTTAAGTAACTGTCTGTATTATTTTATTGTTTTTTTTTTATATTATTAAAGACGCGTATTGAATAAAGAATCATATTACTTGTAGTATTGTTAAATCCACAAACTTTTCCAATAAATAATAGTTTAATTATGTAACATATTTGTCATTTGTAACTTTTTTGTTGCGCAGATGTCATTTGACACAAAAGCAGACACTGATTGGAGCACAAAAAAGATCCAATTGCATTGGACCTTCCAATGACCAGCAATAATAATGGCTCAAATGTATAAAATCTTAGCAGTAGCCGCATTACTAGCCCTTGCCCCCTGTCTACAGTTGCCTTGTCATCCATTTATTTCCCAGGACACATCTAAATTTCACATGTTGGTGACCTGCACTATGTGGAATGTATAACCTCACAAAAGGAAAATAAATTACTTAACAAAGTTTGTGCATCTTCTGTAATGGTGGTGTACAATTGGTGGTCAGAAACCAAAAGCCAGAATCTAATCTATATAATGATAAATTCCTTGTGAGTGTAAAAGCTGTAAATGTTTTTTTTAGTTTTTTTTATCTGAAGGTGTTCACTTAGTTGCTCACGTGGGACTGCAGGTGGAACCACCCTTGCTGCATTGGTCGCAGACTTGTTCATGTTCACCTTGAATACATTCCTTTCTGATTACTAATTAAAACCATGTTGTATGGCGCAAGCCCTGTTGTACTCAAAGTTAACTCTTGCCAGACTTGTTTGCTGTTTTTTTTTTCTTTTTCTGTACTAGGTGAAGTGTGTCAAGCGCCTCATTCATTCCCCAACTTGCCTTTCCTGTTTTCTACCGACCAATCATTCAGCTCATGTTAAGGCAAGTTTTTTTTTTTCTGTCTTACGAGCTTCAGGATTAAGGAACTACTTCTTTACAAAGTTGTTGTTTGCTTCTGAAAAGCAGGAAGCCAGAGCTCATTAATACCAAAGCTGGGACGTGTCGGTGACATTTCGATGTATAAATAAAGGAATCATTTTTGCATTGGACATACAACACCTTTAACACCATGAGCACACAAGGTAAGTACTTTTTATTTTACATTTTTTATTTACATAGAAGCAAAAGACATGCAGCAGCTGGTTTTTTGTTGTTGTTATAGTAAAGGTGAATAAAAAGAATTTGTATTATTCAATGAAACAAAATAAGTAAAAAGTATCACAAAGTGATATGAGAACTATAAATTATATATTTATATATAAACAATAATAGTAAAGCTATATACCAATGAGAATTAAACTGTATGCTATTCAGAGGAGCCTATGAGCTAGCATACTTACTGCACTTTAGTAAATACATGTAAATGTTATGCCATCTCTTATAAAAAGTTCCAATTTACTGAAAGATTCTTTCGAGTGTGATAGTTTCTTTATGATTTAGAAATATATCCACTTTAAGATAGTTGCAAACCTATCTGTAATAGTCACTATAAGATATTGACAATGAAGAGGCTCTTTTTTATCAGAGTTTCAATGTTTTGTTTTAGAAAGAAAGTCCAATAAAGGGCAAATTGGTATAACTGTCAACTCGCTTGTCAAGCATGGTTAAGTGTGTCGACACAAGAAGAGAATAATTAGCACTATTTGATAATATTAGTGAACTGTGCCGTTTATAAATGAAGTATAAAAATAGAAACATATCTAAATGGTGCTAAGATGGGATGTTTAAGACCCCCCAAAATAAGTAAGATACATCAGTAGTGGGGAAATTCTTACATCACTAGTGGGGAAATGAATAGAAACTGCATAGGATCATTGAACATCTGAAGTCACATGGGTTTCAAAATAAAAAAATAAGATGGGTTTACCGCCAGAAGATCATGCCAGGCTAATCTTATTGATTTTGTTGATTGGGTGACGAAAGTAATTGATCAAGGTGATGCAGTAGACATTGCATATCTAGATTTGACACTGTCCCACATAGAAGACTTATCAATAAACTGCAGTCTCTGAGTTTAGATCCCAATATCTATCTAATACAGCGAATGTATTTAAACAAGCATGAGATAGGCATGAGGATAAACTAGATATAATATAATGCCAGGGACTAAGGAGAGAGGCTGGACATAAATAAACTGGGATGCATGAGGAGAACAAAGGGTATAGCTGCCGGGACTGAGGAAGGGGTCAGATTAAAAAAGGAAAACTAGATTGATGAAAATGCACGGGCAGGGAGAGGCAACGCGTCAGTACAAGGACACCGGTGTCCGTGGAAAGGCTTGTGAAGGTCCATTGAACATCATTACGTTGTCCCTCACAGACCCCAGTAAGTGTCCACCATAAGCAAGATTGGTGCCTACCCCTGTGCACATGCCCAACTTTGCCATTCTATCCATTACCTTCATTTATTGCACCCTAACATAGTACAGATCTGTAAATGATCTCTCACTGTGAGACCTGATCGGAAGGACGTGAATACGCAGGGCCTTGCTTTACTGCTTGCTGCACATTGGCTTTAGAAAAATTGCTTGAAATTAGTGGTAATTGGTCACATGTTTGCATTCCAAAGAATATAATACTTCTCAGTAAAGTTCTTTAGATCTAAGATGCATGGGCAGGGTGCTATTTAGTTATGATATCAATCGTTAACATCCTGCTCATGTTTTCTGATCAATATTATTGCACAAGGGATTTTGTTAACTGGAATATACATATGCGTCATGTATTTAATCTGTAATCTGCTCAAAAAATGCTATTATATTGAAAATTACAAATCTCATACCATATATATTGCAAAATTTGAATTGCCAAATAGATTTGTTTGTGCATTGTTTCCATGATCGGCTAATAGTGAGACATTTATAGCAAGGGCAAAATATTTGATTTACACAAACCAAAGTTTAAACACAGTTTAAATTTATATGAAATACTTAGGCATGTGCTTGTGATTCCAAGCCTAATGACACAACGGAATATTGTGTAAGAAAACCACAGATTTTACGAACATTAATAGCGAGTAACCACAAACCAGAACAAGCTACAGAGGCCGAACCCCTGGTTCGACAGACGGTTACCTCCCAATGAGTGCCACGGTGGCAATATCCTGGGGGACCAGTAAGCACTATTATCTCCATTCCCTATGGTCCAATGCGGGTCTTCACTGTAAGTATTATTCATGTGATCCTTTGGGATTAACGCCAAACCTTGAGTCTGACAGATGAATTAACCCTTCAATAAATAAAAAAATATGGTGACCAGACCCAATAGAATAACATAGTAAGATGCATCATTGCTTTCATGTGTCAGTTGAGATATAAGATGCTTTGATGAACAGATCCTATGTTGGCGTCACTATTTTATAGTTCTCTGACTCGATACAAGTGTCTAAAATAATTTACAGCATGATGAGTCTGCCACATGTGTGATAAAGGTACAAGAAAACAGTATGGGTTGTATAGATTCTATTTTTGGTTTCTGTCGAAATACATTATTGCTCAGAAGACTTGTGACTGAGTTTACAAATAAAATGTGATAATCTATTTATTAACACTTATGTTTTAAATACCAAATTTTGGACAGAGCCCACTCTTTGATACCTTTATCGAACGGTAGTGTTTATGTTGGTCATCTCCCTTAATCCCCCCCATTTCTGAAAAAGAGAAAAAGTATAATTTTGCTATTTAATGTAACACACCACCTTTAAGGGGTAGTATAAATCAAGCAAAATTGACTGCTTTACATATCACAGGACATCACGTCATTACACTTTTTTTAATAATTGAAAATGAAAACTATATGCCTCTCTCCGTTAAAATAAATAATTTCTTCTTCTCTCTGAAAACATGGTCATCTGGAAATTACAGTATGTATGTTTCAGAATCAAATTCAGGACTACCGGGATTGTATTGCCCACAACATGGCATGTGTAATGTAGTAAGGTCACTATTTTCTACTTTGCACAAAGACTGGAGTCCAGAGCTTCTACAGTGCCTCATACTAGATTTTGCCATCATAGCCCCCTATTTTGAGGGGCATCCTATATCGATTTGCTGTGGTACATGGCAGGGCTCCTGTATCCATATATATATTTAGCACAGCGTGCATTATCAGTATTGTTCATAGTAGCATGATTAATAATTATATAGTATGCATCAGTGAGCTCATAAAAATAGTAATTTTAATTACAAGTTGAGCCAAACAGAACCACATTTGAGCTACCTAGCTACCTAGATAATTAGACTCCATCCTTATTGAGGATAGTCTGTCTGTGAACCAATCCCTCCTTGCATTTTTCATCTCTTGATGGCCCTCTCTTCCAAATCCTTAAGCCCATCTATAACAATAATGCTTAAATAAAACATAACACATATGTGACTTAATTGAAATGCATTTTTTCTTCTAAATGCCTCCCTTAGTTAGTTATATACATAGCTATCAACAGGTCACATAGAAAGTAAGGCCCTGTACCTAGCTTCACTAAAACATTCCAACTAAAACAAAAATGGATTACATTGAAGAGCTGGCAACTCAGTTTGTAACATTTCTGCCATGCCAGCTCTGCCCCAGTCTAGTGTAAGTATTATTATTATGAAGTGAAAACATCTAGGAGTTACACAGCTCAGTCATAAAGCGATAGACCTCTCACACACACTAACACGACTGCGAGTGCTAAAGCGCGCAGTGGGTACAAATCACAGTCCTCTGTAGCATCATTCAGTACAAATTGTTTCTGGAAGCAACATTAGCACAAGCACTGTGTATAGGGAGCTTCATGAAATGGATTTCATGGCTGAAGTGATGTAAAGCACACCACCACTGAACTCATGGATTGATTCATTTCAACTAAATAAACACCCGTTTCATTTTTGCTGGTGCTGTTAGCATGGGGTTATACCAGAAGCATTCCAGTAGGGTTTAATTCTGACAGGAGTGGGCATCTTTCCAATGAATCCTTTTGTATCGTTAAGGTGACGTGATGGTCCTGGTGGACTTTCAAGGACAGCAGGAAGATGAGCTGAACATAAAAGCTGGTGAGATAATAAGGAATGTGAAGAAAACAGCAGAAGATGGATGGTTGGAAGGTGAAATCAATGGGAAGAGAGGCCTTTTCCCCAAAATCTTTGCCAAGGTGAGTAAATCTACACATCTATGTTCATTTCACTTAACTTGTCTTTCCCGTATAATCTGAGTCATCCACAAGAATAGTTTCATATTTATCAAATGTTGCAATTATGTCATGTTGAACGGGTCTTTCTAGGGTCTGCAAATGTGAACATATTGTTTAAAGTGAGTTTTAAGATATGTGTGGGTGTCTATAAATATATATATATATATATATATATATATATTTGCTCAATTAAAAGATGACTCCCCAAATTTGAATATTAATTTAGGAAAAAGCCTGAATATAATACTATCCTATAGGAAAAAAAGTTTTACTAGTAAATATTGATTCACATGTAAACTATTTTTTCATATTTAATAAAAACTATGATTGAAAAAAAATATTTTTTTTGTTTTAATTTCCTTTTTATTGCCACTCTGCCACAGTTATGCACATCTGCCCCCAGAAATGCCATATACCCCTTATATGCCACTCTGCCTCCCTAATAAGCCACTCTGCCCCAGATATGCCTTTTAACCCCCTATTTGCCACTCTGCCCCCCCCCAGATATGCCTTATACACCCAAATATGCCACGCTACCTCCCTGTCATGCCTTTTAACTCCCTATATTCCACTCTGCCTCCCTGATATGCCTTAACCCCAGAAAACCATTTAACCCCCCCATGCCACTCTCCCCCCCCTCGACTTACCAGTGCATCCCTTTACCTGTGACTTCAGACTCCCTGGTGGTCTAGTGGGGCAGCACTGGTCTCCCCGCTCCAAGAGTGAAAAGTCAGTACGAACGACCAATAAAGTCACCCAACTCATTATATAAACACACCGTAGCTTCTTTTGACAAGGTGTCGATAGCATAGTTAGGTACAAACAAATTCTGGTACTGTAAGAGTTTATTGTATTTAAGGCAAGGAGTAGGATATTAGACCCCTTGAATGGTGATTAAGTTCTATGTGCAGCAAAATCCATTTATATTTTGTCACACTCCATGTACTGTGTAACATGTTGAGTAAATAATGGCACTATGAAAGCTATATAAGATATACTTTTCCTGTGTATGACAATTTAGAATGAATACTCAGTATGCTTTGTTTCGGTTGCAGGAAATCCCTTCATTATTACTAAACAACAATGGGCAACAGTACCCAAGATCCATCAGGAAAGTCAACGGTAAGATGATGTTAGTTTAGGGAGTATTCTGAAATATGGTTCAGATAGTTGAAATATATTTCTATTCTATTAAAATTCTATTAAATTGACCTCTGCTTGGATGTAATCTTGCAATATTTGCATTTTATTTGTTACAAAAAGAGAGAAGTGATTAATTTGTCAATTAGGAAAGGATTAAATTACATACTCACGCAATATGCTCAACATATATAATATATGTCAATTATGATGTAAGCCATTGTTTATTAAATATGATGTAAAAATTAAGTTAGTAAAATTCAAAGTCTCAAGCTACATAGTATAACAAAATAAATGTAAATTCACCAGGATTTTTGTTATTTTTCTCACATTCCATATCATAATATTACATGATATATTTCATAAAATGTCAGGAGCAGGAATTTATACCAATACTTTTTAATATCAAAGATCAAAATACTTTTCAATTACCGTTATACTGTAGACTCAACAGGGATTTTGGGTACACTACCAAGGACATGATTAAACCTTTAAGCAAAGTAGCCATACCCACAGCTGATTGACTCGTAACCGTACATGTTTGTTGCTGAATAACCCTGGTATACTCAAGTGCATACCACAGTGCTGTAGTCTGTGAAAGCCATTGATCAACATTTTATGTCATATCCTCCTTTTTATAGACGGATCTAAAGCTTTTGATGTAAATTTCAACTCCCAATTAAGTGTGTTAAATTATTTCAAAGTGTGAAGTCCATTTTTAGTGGCTTCTGTGTGTAAAATGGTAACTTTATTGGGGTTACAACAGTATAAAGGTGCTTTGATCTTTTTAGATCCTTAAATCTTGGACCAGGGGACCACTCCCCTTTTATAACACAGCAAACTAATGTAACACCTCTGTAGACTATTTCTTCCATGGGAAACCTGGAAGTGGAGAAGGAGGAGTGGCAAAAATGAGACCACACTATACATACTAAAATTGCTTCTTTGCTGAATATGCAGGATAAGCATACTTTGAATTATCCGGGTTTGACTGGAGTCTTTGGGTCAAACCCTCCTGATCCTGGCCTTAGTGTCAAGCCACCTCCTTATCCCCGACTTTGGTCTTGTACGCTTGCTGCTTACCTAAACCCAACTCCGCACCCACTAAAGGTCTATCTGGGCCTACCCTCTCCGCCATGTGTGGGTGGCCCCACCCTTACAACTGAAGCCCTGTCCCTTCACAAAGTCACTCCTCCAGAAAAGGGAGAATTCTGAAAAATTAAATTTTTTATATTAAATATGCAGTACTTATTCCTATATGACATTCTTATAAAGTCATTTTTGCTATTGGCCCGAACACTTCATAATTTTAGATAGCAAACTAACCAAAAAAAGTCCAAGAATTGCTGGCATTTTTTTTAAAACTAAAAGTTAGCCAACCTCAAATTATAGCTTTAAGATAAAAATATATTGTTTTGTGATGAACAAGAAGTGTGCGTATTTATGGTGGTTCATATTGAAGGTGGATCTGTACATGTCAAGTGGCACATTTTAACCTGGGAAGGAACTGCTGATAAGCTCAAGATGACTTAATATCAATTAGGAAACCCAACTGCTTGCATTGCACATACTGCTTCTTCTTTACTCCTTGGGCAACAGCATAGAGATGAGCAGTGCATTTTTTCATCTCTTAGAGTGTTAAAAGGGAAATTGCCTTTGTTTTTGACATTCAGCAGTAAAGTTCTGGTCCTTATTTTAAAGGATAAGTTTACTTTGTTTCATCTATATCTGCCAGCAAAGATTAGAGTGACTAGTCTCAATTAATATTTTTGCTCTTCAGGCCAATGGAAAAGTAGCCTCAACATATTGTATAAATGGTATAACCCTAGGGGTATGTCCAGATCAGTTGGGGCTCCAGAGCATACTGTATACCATAGTAGCAGAGATATTACTTCTTTCCTTATGCTGGTACACTGATACATATAGACACACAAAAGATTAATACATTTACATACATATACACATATATGCAGCCATTTACAAGGCACAACCAAATGTATTTACATATAGACATCCCGACATAAATACACACTGACTTTCAAACACAAAAGATTCCAGCTCCTATCTGTACTGGATGTTCCTATAACTGCTAGCTGGGGGATCCTGGCACAATAACACCCCAAAAAAGAATCTATTGGATAAGTATGCAGGTTACAAAGTGCAAATAAGATCTACCTATCACATCTTTGGTAAACATTTCATTCATTCTGTAGAATAGGTTCATGCATATACCAGGCATTCTTGATTTCCTCCTGCTGACAGGCTATTCAATGTCTAATATTTAATATATGGTTTGTGTAAAGCAGTATTTGCTCACCATGTACCTTAGTCTTATGGAACAGAGATAACATATTTGATTATTTTTATTATGTCCCCACTTTCCTTTTATGTACTTATCTGTTTAATAATTCTCATTAATATTTTTCAATACATTATTTATATTTTAGTTGTTTCAGGAAAGGGAATGTCAGTTGACAAATCAGCACAAACATATGCATCATTTATAATAATAATATTATTAGTATAACGTTATATAATTATTATTATATAACGTTATTACAACGTTATATATCTCATTATTAACAGCAAGATATATTGAAAATAAATATATAGAAAAAAAAGAAATGAGGTACATAGTAAACAAGGGTCAGTGGGCTGAATTTGAGTATGAATAGACACAATGATATTTTGTGCATTCATCCCAGATTCCAGTAGCAAGGGTCAGATCAATTGGCCAGTCAGGGAAGGACAGTCATAGCTTGTCCACCTGATGTCACACCTATACCACAGTATATAATTTATATTGGCCATTCACATTTAATGTTTAGGTTTGTTGATCATTTCACCTACCAAATCAACTTAATTAACCATCAATATGGTATTCTCTATACTTCTCCAGCTTGTATTCAGAAGAAGAAACAGAGGTGGTGCAGGGCAGACTATGCCTATAACCCAGGGAAGCCTGACGAGTTGGACCTCTGTCCAGGAGAAATAATAGAAGTTCTGGAAGAGGTAAGAATGCCGTAATAAGTCTACAGTCAAAACATATTTGTATAACTGTAAACAAAATACCAAATTCACTGAATCTACAACTGTAAATACAAATACTACAATCTATCGATCCTGGCAATCTTTGCCACCCTGGGGGTTCTGATCCTCATCAACATGATGCCACTATGCTTATGCTATGATATAAGTATCCTGTTGTTTTTCTGTTGACCAATAAAGTTAATTGAATTTTCATAGATAAGAGCAGCCTGCTTCAACCCCAGTGAACTTCTTTTGCAATAGAATTGATGTCCCTACATAATGTTCTACCAACAAACATCCCCCAATGAATTGCTTGTTATGCAGGGCTAACGCAGCCTATCTTGCAGGAGAAGCTCACTGATGTTGACCCATAATAATATATAGAGAAGTCAGAAAGTTAAAATGTTCTACTCGCCTGCAAAGGTTAATACATGTTACCATACTTGGGGAACTTCCAAAGGATGGCCACCCGAAGCTTCTCCAGTTCTGGCTATGCGCTCATAGGGATGGGACTAGGCCACCACTGCCTACTCCCAACCTTCTACTGCTTACTAAAGTGGGTGGAAAGCAGGCAGTAGCGGGTAAGGAGTAGGCAATGGTGGGTGGGTCACTGGAGTATCCGAGCCAATACCCCCGGTATTAATATAGTCCCATAAGGACATCTTTGGCTGATTTTTTAGTAAACAGAGACATACCAGGTCCTAGTATGCTAATGTGTGTGTAACTATGCTCTATGTCCATGCACAAGGAGGCCATAATCAGCTCTGCTCATTTCAGGACAACCATGTCCTTCAAGTTAACCCTGAAATCCAATCAGTAAAGAAACTAGCAAATGAAAATGGCATGACTGCAGAAAATCAGCCTT
The DNA here is from genome assembly GCA_029215755.1 of Spea hammondii. Lineage (NCBI taxonomy): Eukaryota > Metazoa > Chordata > Amphibia > Anura > Pelobatidae > Spea > Spea hammondii. The sequence continues at coordinate 81,357,604 of JARDYJ010000002.1, forward strand.
GATTATAGTTATCCAGGCATGACTTTTCCTCTTTGTATATAGATTGAAGATGGTTGGTGGCTAGGCAAGAAGGGAACTCTCATTGGAGCCTTTCCATCCAACTTTGTGCAAGAAATTGCAGAGTCTCCTTCAGGTAAGGCTTAAGTAGATCAGGCTTAACACACCTGATTCTCTGCAAGGTGTCAAACTTGCAAGAGTTTTGTTGATTCTCTGGATTGACACAAGCAACTGGCTCAGTATTACTCCAAAGATTGTCTGTTGTACAGCTATAGTTTTGTTAAATATTTAGCTTTCATTTTAATTATGTAACAGTAACCAGTAAGCTTTTAGAGACACTTCTAAAAACATAATCAAACAAGAAGCTTCATGCTCCTGGCCAAAAAGGCATATGTTTATTTTTTACCTGAATAAGGCTTTGCAAACAATGAACGTCTTTAGCCCTTTATATAAGTTGTGTTGATGTAAGTTTAATGAGATAACCATTGTTGTTTATACGTAGATATGGTCCTGGATCTCAAGAAAAATAATAAACAAAGACCAAAAATGAAAGAATTCACATTTGTCCCTAAGGATGAAGAGAAGGTAAGACTGTGGTGAAAAGTGCAACTTTTCTATACATTAGTAGTAGTAGTAGTAGTAGTAGTAGTAGTAGTAGTAGTAGTAGTAGTAGTAGTGATACCGTTATGGGATCTTTTAGAAGACTGTTGTAAAAAGCCAAGCCAAGATAGATTCTCTAAGAATTGTATTTCTTCCAAGTGTAAGTATTTAAAATAGCCACATAAGGTGGTCATAAGGTGACCACATTAGCCATTTTATCTAGTACATGTATTCAGTTTCACATGTTGTTGACTTGCACAGTAAAGTGCCGCCCTGCAATATGTGGGATGTATAGCTAAATAATTGTTTGCCCTTTTGTGACTGTGTATCTTTGTGTGATTGGGAGAGAGGGACTTATGAATGTATGGGGTCAAAAGTCCAGGTGAAGCTGTCAATCTATTAAGGATGCATTATAAATTTGAAAGTTCTAAAACATTAATAAGATTGAGGCTAGAAGGGTAGGGGGGTTAAAATGTTCATATGTGAGTCACAGGTGATTAACATAGGTAGGGTAAAATAGGATTTGAAAAGAAGGTTCTACCGCTTTTACAAAAAGAAGAACTTTCCAGCCAACCCAACCTTTCCATTTGGGAGGTGGGGCATGTCACAGCTATTGCAACCTAAATTCATTGATTTAAGTATTGGTAGTTATTTGTTTGATTATTTCACCTTCCAAATCAAGGTGGCGGGTATGGTTGCATGGTTGGCGGGGTCTCTGTAAGTAGCAACCTGGGAGCTAATGGGTTCATTAAGGTTTTTTATACTTTACAAATTTCTGAATAAAGCCCTGGCCATTCTATACTAGGGGAACAAAGGGTATACAGCCATACTAAGCTTTGCGAATGATGGGGCATTGGACTTGTCTCAAATGTCAGTAAACATGTCAACTGAAGAGATGATGAAAGGTTTAAACCAGAAATAACAAAAAAGACAGGTGGATATAGAGGAAGAATTAAGTTAAAACATCTGAATGTGTAGGTCATATATTGTGTCGACAGGTCATTAAGATAAAGATATTTTCTTCTGTTTCATAGATATTCATAACATACCGGTATATCTTGTAAGCTTGTTTGTTATTGTGTGTGATTTTAAAATATTTCCAAATCAGTATTAACAAGCAATTCCTATGCATCTAATTTGTATGTTATTTACGTTTCCTAGTCTCCTTATGATTATATTTTGTGATTCTTTTTTATTTCAGGTTAATCCACCTGATAATCCTACAGTTAACAATCAAAAAGGTACACGGTAGCATGTCTGCCACTTCAACATACCCTTGGCATTTTTGACCACTTTTGTCAGATGTCTTCTACGATGAAAGCATATACTAGGAAAATAAAATAATGTAGATAGTTTGACTATTATTATCATTAATAGCATTAATCTACATGAAATATACATGGGCGTAGGAACCGGGGGGGACAGATCCCCCCCAGTAACTCATGCGGGGGGGACCGATAATGAAGAAATCCCCCCCAGGGCCATAGGAACCCCCCTCCAATAGAAACGCCTCGAGGTGCGGCCCGCGTAAGATCGGCAGCCAGGGCAACCGATCTTACACGGTCCGCACCTCGAGCCCTGCTACTTACCTGTGGGAGGGCCTTCTGTACTGCACAGAGGAAGCAGAACCCAGCAGAGTTCACGTGACATCACATCCTGCTTCCTCTGTGCAGTACCAGAGAACGCAGAGGGAGGCCACGCCCCCTGCTGAAGTCTGTGAGCGGCATCGAGGAGCTGCAGTGCAGGTAAGGGGGTGGGGAGGGTGTTTGAGTCAGTATGCGTGATTGAGGGAATGAATCTGTGAATGAATGAGTATATTAATGAATGAGTGTGTGTGTGTGATAGCATGGATGTGTAAGTGCTGGAACCTAGGCATGATGGGACTGTGATTGCTGTTAGCAATCACACTCCTATCATGCCAAGTCAGCCAGTACATGCTGAAACCTAGCTAGCTGACCCCCTTGTGTATTGATGCTGCCAGCAGTATGGGGTCTGCACATCACTTACAGCCACCCTGTACCAGCATGTACTGGCTGACTTGGCATGATGGGAGTGTGATTGCTAACAGCAATCACAGTCCCATCAAGCCTAGGTTCCAGCATTTACTGGTTGGATGTGTAAGTGCTGGAACCTAGGCATGATGGGACTGTGATTGCTGTTAGCAATCACACTCCTATCATGCCAAGTCAGCCAGTACATGCTGAAACCTAGCTAGCTGCCCCCCTTGTGTATTGATGCTGCCAGCAATATGGGGTCTGCACATCACTTACAGCCACCCTGTACCAGCATGTACTGGCTGCCTGGGTATGATAGGAGTGTGATTGCTGTTAGCAATCACACTCCTGTCATGCCAAGTCATATTGCTATTTTTTTTTGTCCAGTTGTGGTGTGTTACCTACTTTTTTTAAAAATGTGAGTTTTTATTATTATTTTTAAAGGTGGGGGGTCATTTTCGGTTTTGGCTAAGTGAACCGTGAATGTTTTGGTCCAGAATTTTCATTTTGGTGCATCCCTAGAATAAATAGAACTATTTCATTTTTAATTATCCTGAATTCGTAGTCACAAAACTTTCTAGGCAGAAATCAGTGAGAGGAAAAGTAAAGGTTTTATGTCATTTACTTTATTTTAATCTGCATATTTTATTAAAGGCCATATTTTCTCACAGTGAAAAATGAGTACGGCCCGGGCACGTATACAATTCTGATGAAGTGGCCCGCTGCAGAAAAAACTTGGACACCCCTGGGGTAGACAGTGAGAAGGGGGGGTAGGGAGAGGTTAGCTAGTGAGAAGGAGGGTAGGGAGAGGGTAGCTAGTGAGAAGGGGGGGTAGGGAGAGGGTAGCTGGTGAGAAGGGGGGGTAGGGAGAGTGTAGCTAGTGTGAAGGGGCGGTAGGGAGAGGGTAGCTAGTGAGAAGGGGGTGATAGGGATAGGGTAGCTAGTGAGAAGGGAGGGTAGGGAGAGGGTAGCTAGTGAGAAGGGGGGTAGGGAGAGGGTAGATAGTGTGAGAAGGGAGGGTAGGGAGGGGGTAGATAGTGTGAGAAGGGAGTGTAAGGAGGGGGTAGATAGTAAGAAAGTGTGAGAGGGGGGAAGATAGTGTGAGAAGGGGGAGAGGGGGTAGATAGTGTGAGAGATGGAGAGAAAGTGGGGATCTGATGGGGGAAAATGCTGTCCCCCCCAGATTTTTAGGGGTTCCTACGCCCATGGTAATATATACAAATCCATCATTATTTTAACAAGTAATTGTATGATACATTATTTAATCATGATTACAAAATCTCTACTGTCTACCTATCAGGGGCAGGCTGGGCCGCCCTGAATCTACATTAAACGGCCGCGCGGCCGACCATTTAAGCGGCTGATTCGGCCACACCAGGGCCGTCTTTAACGCCCGCAGCATCCGTGGTAGGCGGGCCGAACTGGCCGCCACACCGAAATGCCATTGCAGCCGATGTGGCTGTGACTCTTAAAGCGGCCAGCGTGTGTTACGGCCGCTTTAAGAGTCACAGCCACATCGGCTGCAATGGTTAATCATTAAGCGGGCAGCGTGCCTGCACAGTGACGCCCAGTGTCCTGTGTGACTCCGCCCCCTTGAGCGGCACGTCACATCGTCAATGTGATGGGCCGCTCAAGGGGGCGGAGTCACACGGAACAGCTCCTCGTGACAGCTAGAAGAGCACGTTGGAGCACAGCATCAGTGAAGGATGCGGCAAAAACGTAAGTATTCAAACAATTTTAAAAATACACTTTTGCTGCTGCAGCTAATGAAAAAAGTAAGGATACTTAACTTGGGTACTAACCATATAATTTCTGCCAATTACAAAAAAAAAAAAATGGGGTAATAGGCGGAAGGGGAGCCATATTCAAAGGGGAGGGCTGCATTGGGACAACAATTAAATGCAAAATGGGGTGGCTAGGCGGTATAAGTACACAAAAGAGTGGGGGGTGGGGGGCTGGGTTCAAATTACATGGGTCAGTCATTAACAATGCAAAGGGGGGCATCAATACACAAGGGAGGGGGCTGGCTGGGGACATCACATAAATCAATACACAAGGGTGTTGGGGCATAATGTACAAAGGGGGCTGGCTGTGGGCACAAATCCACATGGGGCAATACACAAGGGGCATAATGTACAAAGGGGTCTGGCTGGGGGCACAAATCCACATGGGGCAATACACAAGGGTGTGGGGGGAAATAGATTAAAACCAAAGGGGGGGGCTGGCTGGGCATCAATACACAAGGGGGAAAAACAAACAAACAACAAACCAGTGTGGAAAGCATTTTGGATGTGGGTGTAAGTGTTGCAGAGCCTGTCCTGGTGTGTGTGTGTTTGGATATCGATGTGGCAGAGCCTGTCCTGGTGTCTGTGTGTTTGGCTGTCTGTGTGGCAGAGCCTGTCCTGGTGTGTGTGTGTGGGTGTCGGTGTGGCAGAGCCTGTCCTGGTGTGTGTTTGGATGTTGATGTGGCAGAGCCTGTCCTGGTGTCTGTGTGTTTGGCTGTCTGTGTGGCAGGGCCTGTCATGGTGTGTGTGTGTTTGGGTGTCAGTGTGGCAGAGCCTGTCCTGGTGTGTGTGTCTGGGTGTCGGTGTGGCAGAGCCTGTCCTGGTGTGTGTGTTTGGGTGTCGGTGTTGCAGAGCTTGTACTGGTGTGTGTGTTTGGGTGTCTGTGTTGCAGAGCTTGTACTGGTGTCAGGGCAGGCTGTTTGGGGACAAAATTGGCTCACCCTGGGCTGTTTGGGGATAAAGTTGGCTCACTCTGGACTGTAATTTGTTAATGTTATCTTGGTGCTGGTCGGGTTCTATGTGGGCAGTGTGGACACCAGGGCTGGCTTTGGGGGTGTGCATCCTGTGATCTATGCCTGTAATTTAGGGGTTTTTATCTATACCTTATATATATATAGCTTAGTTGTTATGTGATTTCAAGTTGATCTGTACCTGCAAAGCTGGGTTTGTGTGTTATTCTGCTATGCTATGTTTGCATACATTATTTATGTATACCTGCAAATACAGAGTTTTTATTTCTTATTCAGTTGATCTATACATGCACGTGCTGTTTACATGTGTTTATTTTATCTATACCTGAACTACCGGGAGTAAGGAAAACAGAGGTGTGGCTTAGTGAATGAGGGACAAAGGGACTCTGGGGATAATTACAGGCAGGGGTCCAAGGAAATGCCTAGGGTCCAATTTTTCCATATTTAAATTTTATTTTGTTACAAAGATTAGCTGTTTTTTATTGTATTAAACATATTTTTTTTTACTCCCAGTCCCATCACATTACATCAATATGTGTTAGAAAATCAGGAAAAGATGGGCATGTATAGTGGGCTGATTTGGTGGCGCAACGGGCCACTTGACTAGACTTGCCCCCCAAGCCTTAGGTTGCCAGCCCTCCCCTGCTACCTATGTTCTAAAGTATTCCTTGGTCTTAAAATAGAATTGTGTTGCTTTGAAGAGCACACATGGTTATGTGACATAGCAAGATAAAGTTTCCCGTTCAATTTAGAACTTATTTCTTTCTTTTGGCAGGGATATCTATCTCTATCTTTAGGCAGGCATTGGTTCATGCAGGAATTTTGGCTCTATCTTTAGGCAGGCATTGGTTCATGCTCGCAAACACGGCAACTACTGTTGTGGAAAAAAATAAAAGTATCACAATGTTGTGTGATCAGCTGGCTGATAGAAATGAAAATACTAATTTTATTGAGATTTACAAGCTTGCAGCTGTCTACCTATATTCTAAAATATCCCTTATTTTTAAATTGTGTGGCTCTTAAGAGCTTTCTTTCTTTCTTTCTTTCTTTCTTTCTTTATCAGCTGGCCATTATAGAGGAAACCTCTGATGCCTGCTAAAATGTATGTATCAGTAATAAATGTATTTTCTGAATAAAAAGGGGCAGATTAGCATTTGTAGGCTATAACTTGCATCTCTCACAGCCTTTGTGCAAAAATCCACATGTAAATTTACTAGGGGTGGACCCAGACTTTTAATTAAATCCTGAAGTTATTATTCGATTTGGCATATAACGAGATAATTTGTGCCATTATAGCATGTGAATAAATTGGACATGTATGACTAACTTAATTTATGCTAATACATATAAATATACACCCACACATACCAAAGTCATGTCACAGTGAGTCTCGCAGGGCTTATAGGATCACTCCAGCCGTCATATGCACTTATACATATGATAGCCGTTTGGTTCCTTTAAAATTTTGTGTGGTCTGTTTTGCAAATAAACCCTCTGTAAGCATTTGCCCCATTCCAGCTATTTGTACACCAGGATGTGTTCACAACTCTGTTCATGTTCGAACAAATCTCTCTGTATATAATATATTTACCACTAGTCAGCTCCAGCACTGGCTTAGCGAATGCTCAGAACACAGAGGTGGAGTGCAGCTACTGCAGTAGGACTGCAACTTCTAGGTCAGTTAAGTGCTTTTTTTCATTTTAAACAATGTGGATGGCAGCCCTCGCCGAGTCAGTGCTGGAGCTGACTGGCTCTGCCACACCGACACCCAAACACACACACCAGGACAGGCTCTGCCACACGGGTACACACACCAGGACAGGCTCTGCCACACCGACACCCAAACACACACACCAGGACAGGCTCTGACATGCCGACACCCATACACACACACCAGGACAGGCTCTGCCATGCCGACACCCAAGCACAGACACCAGGACAGGCTCTGCCACACCGATCCCCAAACACACACACCAGGACAGGCTCTGCCACACCGACACGCAAACACACAGACACCAGGACAGGCTCTATCACACCAAAGCATAAAAAAATTATTTTCTACACTGCTTTGTCATTAACTGCCCCTTTTGTAATTTTTCTCTCTTGTCTATTGATGCCCCCACTGCCATGTGTATTACCCCCCCCAGACACACACACCCCTGTTTATATTGATTTTGTAATGCCATAACCCAGCCACCCCCCTTGAATATGGGTCCGCTTTCCTATAACCCCTAGCTATTTTTTTGGTAATACATTTTTGTTTTTTTGTTTTTTTCCTGCTCTCCTCCGATGTGATGACCCTCTCCTTGCCACGAGGAACACCTTCTGTGAGCCCGCCCCCTCGAACTTCACGTGTTCAAAGCGGCCACCTGGCCGTCAAGTTCAAAGTGCAGCTTTAAGACCGCTTAATGAAGTTAAAGCGGCCAGTGGAGGCGATCTTACAGCCGCACGACGGGTGGCCGCTTTGAATGTGGTCTTCACTGTTTTTCTGTGTCAGTCCCTGTGCAGTTTGGAGGAGACTCCTTTCTGGTTCTTTTTGCTGTTGACGTTGTTTGGAAATAAAGTAAAGAAAATATTAGAAGAAGGTGATCAATCACAGTCTCTGTGTGGTGTGGGTTTGTCCTTTTTGTTTGAAAATATTAATCTAAGAGGTTGTACAAGATAGTTTTGTAGGTGCTTTGGAAGCTAGGTTGGGACAAGAAACTTTTTTAGTTTTGCTCCAATTTTTTTTTCTTTTGTCCATCATTTGATGATTGCTGTCCTTTATGGTTTTTAACTGTTTTGCTTATTCATGAACATCAGGATTGTTATTATGATTATTTTTATAACATAGAACAGTTTTAAAAGTTATTAAACAATGCACAGCCTGCCTTTAATTAAAGAACTGCCAGCAGTGTTATCAGCCTTCTGGCTGAAGTCATTTCCTGGCTGTGTTTCTTGTAGAACAGCAAAATGTTTACCAGCCTGAGTCAACGTGACATGCGAAGGGTGTACTGTAGATATCATGATGGTAAAACAGTCATAAAGGGGGGCAATTTTCACCATGACTTTTCTACCAGCCATCTAATAAAAAAAAAACATTTCCATAAATATAACCTTTAATCTTAAATACTATATTCTGTTATTCATCCCACCGTAAAGTTATTGCTTTGTAATGTTTGTTTTTTTTAAATTCTTTTTACGAATTAGCCATTTGAAAATATGCCATACCAAAACAGCAGCAGTAGGCAGTTGCGGTAGAAGTAGGATAGCTTTGAATATGGTTTTAATACTTGCTTGGTGTCTGGCCCAGCATTATATGTGAAATTTTGTGTGGAGGCAGTGAATTTAAATGTATGGCAGCTTTAGTGGATGGATTTGTGACCTGTTTGTTCATCAGGTTTTTACGTATGTATTTTTTCCCTCTCTCTGTCTGAACCTTTTATCTGATTGACCTCATAATAAGATATGAATACCTGACTCTTTAAATCAATATCCTCCCTTTGACATATTATGCTCACCACTCCTCATTGCGACACAATTGGTCAGGGAGGGATAAAGCTTATACAGAATCCTATGTAATCAATGCATGTTGTTCACCACCACACAATGTTTTACAATGTTGCATGTCACTAATATTTCCTTTATTCCTATATCATTTATTCAGTCAAGGAGTTCTGCAGGGTCATGTTTGACTACGTTCCAACCATGCAAGATGAGCTGGGCCTGAAGAAGGGGGATGTAATATCAATTATTAGCAAGGTATGGGATGATTTTAGCCTGATACCAAAATAAGGTAATTAACATGTAAAAACTAACACATTATTTGAACAGTATACCAAGAAATGCAACCTGTGGATTTTGCAAACCTCTTAAAGTGCCTTGTGCTAGCCTTGGGGCTAGCCTTCGGGCCCTCTCCAGTGTGGCTTTGCTGGGGGGCTCCCTCCTCTATTATGTTTTGTATTGCTTTGCTTTTCTCTTCTCTGTGCATCATGCTTTTAGTTGCGTTTACTAGTGCTTTACTTGCTCACAAAACAAGATGTGACATGTAATGAGAATATATCCTCTGTGATCAATGGGCATCTTATCTATGCCTTTAAATGCCAACATTTATGCTTACATATCACTTCCTATAAAAAATAACTACCGCACCCTTACTGTTAAAGGGACAGTATTAAAACAGTGGGGAAAGATCTCCTGAAAGGGACCACAAATTACTTTAAGAGGGTAGTCTATGGAACATGTATATGCAAGGTTGATGTTAATATATTGTGACAAATCATATTAATTTAAAAAGAAATGTAACATCTTTGGTACACTTTGTATTAGAAACATACTATTTTATAGGTGTTATTTCTACCTTGCAGGATACAGAAGATGAAGGTTGGTGGAGAGGAGAACTGAATGGAAAAACTGGGTTTTTCCCAGACAACTTTGTCATGTTACTGCCTCCCACCTCAGAGTTTGTAAGTATTTCAAGGGGAAGTCCCATTAAAAAAATAAATATTTTTCATTTAGCCTTAAATACTGAATACAGCAATATAGTTTATCGTTGAAAAAAGTGTCTTTTATTTCATTTTGTTTCAATAAACCTTTTGATATTTTGGGTGACTTTCCCTGCTCAAATGCCACACTGAGCTGATTCTCTATGACAGTGATAATGAATTATTGCTTATTTTTTTCCCTCCATAAACTTTAGTTTTAAACATTAGTCCAACTGGCTGATTAAGACTGAGCTATTATGATGTTCACCAAGGGTAGTATGAGAAAGAGTCAGTGTATTTGTCTAGTATATTGGGCTAAGAAAATACAGCCAGAACATATACACATGACAAATATACAGCTGTCCCAAAATATTATTATTTAATTGTAAAAACAAAAAACAATACAATATTTTAGCAGGAGTTTTACAACAATGCACAGAGACATTGGTGGATAAGTGTGACGGAGACCTGTACGACTGAGTAGCTCCGCTGTAGAGATCTTCCTTGCCGCTGACAGCTCAATTGCTCAAGGGATTAACCCATTGTGTTCACCCAAGCGCATGTCGACACTAGTCAAGTGTAGGGTGCAAACAGAACTCAGTTTGCTGGGAACAGCACATATATTTATACACAAACATAATTAGATCAGAATTATAATCTCATCAACTACCAGACAGCCCGGCACCTCCATACAGTTCTATGGCCAGCAATGCCCACCCAACAAGGAGGCACTATTTCGGGGTAATCCCGACAGAGCAATGTCAATCCCTTGGGTACCGACGGAGATGATAAGTCCAAGGATGTTATGTTCCAAAAAGGGACTTGATCCATCGTTGGCACCCTGAGAGACGGCGCTGGGAACATCCCTTGGAATAGTCCACACAGTAGCCGGGCCAGAGTTCCAGAGCCGTGGCTGGGTAAACCCCAGTTCTAAGGATGGTAATAAAACCAGTTTTCCCAAATGAGCTCCCTCTCCATAATCACCTCCGATTGCGGCCCAATATAGCCCCAAAATAGTGATGTAGTAACAGGGGAGGGCTGGCAGCAAGTCAAGTGAAGTGGCCCGTTGTGCCACGAATCAGCCCACCATACATGCCCATCTTTTCCTGAACGCATATTCATTATAAAAATACAAATATGATTCAAATGTGGTTCAACATAAGTAAATTTAATAGCAACAAAGAATGGTAAAAAAAAAAAAGCAAAACCTAATGTCCCCCTGATGCTCAGCCAGTTACATGCCCCCCATGATACTGGCTGAGGATTATGGGAAGTATAGTACACAGCAGCAGGAAAATTGTAAAGGCTAATATTAGTACCCTGCCAGGATCATACCATAAAGTGGGCTGATTGGGGACAGAGCTGACACTGAAGAGCTGAATGGGGACAGCAATGACATGGGGGGCTGAAGGGGGACAGAGGTGACACTGGCAGGGTCTGATTGGGGACAGAGATGACACTGGGGAGCTGAATGGGGACAGCAATGACATGGGGGGGCTGATTGGGGACAGAAGTGACACTGGACACACACACACCTATTTTTTTGTTTTTAACGAATACAATAAAAATATTATATAGCTTGTACAAAAATAAATTGGTTTACTAACCTTCTACTTCCACTTTTGGGGGGTTTCGTCTAGACCTCCATCCCCTGGTAGCAACAGACTGTTTTCTATGTATACAGGATGTCAGTGACACGACATCTGGTGCTCCAGCAGTCTGAGTGCGAGGGGGCGGAGCTTTCACCCCTCACGCTGCTTCCATCACTATGCGGCCATCAGATTGCTGGAAAACTGATCTAAACGGCCGCTGGGTGCTGATGCCGCCGGCCAGAGCTACTTTAATACTTTTTTTTTTCATTTAATAGCCGATCCGGCTTGCCATATTAAATTTTTTTTTAAGTATTAAAGTAGCACCGGCCGGCGGCATCAGCACCCAGCGGCCGTTTAGATTAGATTTCGGCGGCCTGGGAGGCAATTGCCCCCCGGCCCAGCCCGCCCCTGCGTAGTAAGGCAATAGACATCTGTAGCGACTCGGTCCCAAATGACAGGGGCATCGCTGTGGTTCCTAGCGATGGTTCCATGGATTTGCGGCTAGGTCCTGTCAGGCGCATGGTGCGTTTCCGGCTATTTAGATCCCCCATAGCTAGCTACTCCATGGAAGTCTGTTTATGGCAGACTAGACTGGGTTTTCATGTCACCCAGTGCCCCCCCCCCACTGAGCACAGGGTGATTTAGACATAAGAGGGGACTTGGCAGGCAAACAAGGAGTCTCCCCATAAATCCGTCATGGCCCCTCTCCCAAACTTAAACCTACCCCATGTTTCCTCAGGGGGTTTTAGTGACAATAAGTATGCTTCCACTTCTTTTTAGTGCTACAATAACTGTGGACAGAAAAGGAAAGTATGTTGTAAACTTGGTAGTGGGTGTGACTGCAAACCGCTGCACTCACTAAATGCCTGTTCTTTTATTTTTTCTCTCTCACAGAAAACCAGCAAGCCTCCAACACGGACCTTAACTTTGAAAAGATTGCGTGAGTTTTGCATTTTAAAAGCATAATTTCCCAAATCATGCTCCAAAAATAATGTTGAGGTTTCATTAAACTGTACCTTAAATTTTAGAAGCACTTGTACACTAACCAATGAAACCAATGTTCTATCTAATCCACTTCTTCAAACCGTTAACTTTTATGTATACTTGTCCATTAATAATGAGAATGGTTAAAGGGAACATTAGTAAGAAAAAACCCACAAGTGATTCTAACACTAAAGATATATATCACTATATATATATATATATTTTTTATTTTTTTTTTCTGGTAAAGTATGACTTTTATTTACGGGTGCACACGAAAAACCCGTAGAAACCAATAGAAAAATTATAAAACAAAAGCCTAGATCCCAACTGAAGCCTTGTCTGGTTTATACTTTGCTGGCCCAGGTTAGCCAGTATGAATGTCTTTTATTGTAATCTTCTCTGCCAGACCCAGCTAAGCATGGCCCTTAAAAACTTTCCCTAGACAGCATACGCACTGGTCCAGGCAGGTAATGCCACACTTGACTTAGGGATTCTTTGTCAGGGCCTTTCCTTGCCATGGGAGCACAGAGGAACTCTTCCCCTCAGCAGTCTTTCTGTTTGTAAGGCTCTAGGTAGTATAAGTGTCCATGGCCTGCACCTTTTGCAAACAAATCATCTCCCTGGTGCTTACGGTGTCACAGTATAGAATATAATGTTTCAAAATATAAAACATTGGATATATACTAAATATCAAATTCAGCGCTACGGAATTTGATGGCGCTATATAAAACAATAAATAATGACAACACTGCACACCCCAACAAAAAACATACAACATCAAGTGATCATACTTGTGTACGTCTGTAAAAATTGTGTATATGATCCAGTGCAATAAGTGTGAAGTAAGATGTTAAATTGGAGAAATTGAACCTAAAGATGAACCTGCGTAGACACTCCATCTACAGACATAATGAAAATAACAACTACACCCTGGTTGGCTACCACTTCACCTAAAGGGACCACTCCATTGAGTGGTCCATCAATAAAGATGATTACATGTTTCATCACTAAGGACACTGGATTAGACATGGGTATTTGATTCACATTAACAGAACTTCATATGACATTTCCTTGATTTTATTCTAGTTTATGCATTCTCCTCATTTAACAGGCCTCACTTTTGTTTATTTATCTGTTTGTTATTTATTTGTTTTAACAATGCCATTACCACTCTCACTCTCCCTACCACTCCAAATATTTTGTAGTTTGTAGTACATTGTAGTATTGCTTTTGACTTGATAAAGGGATGGTGGTACTCCTGAAAGCTCATTGTTAAAATGGAATGTTAGTGTAATAACAATAAATTATTTTCTATTGCTTTTCTCATGTTTTTTACACACACACACACACACACACATATATATAATACACAATGTTTTATTTTAGCTTAAGTTGTGATGTAGTTACCAAGGAAATAACAGAACCCAGAACTGACTAGATCTTGCAAGGTCACTTTCAGTGTCACTATAGGTTTTGATATATGCCTATTACATGTGTTCTTTAGCTCAAATCAGAGTCTAGTCCTGTTAAGATGCAAATTATACCACAAATGTAAGCATTGAACAAAAATAATAATAAATAAACATAGCCATGCCAGTTTGCTCTAAATGAAAGTCTTGGGCCGAATTACACTTTCTGAAGTTTCAGAAGCAGAAGTTCCGGAAGCAAATGACGCAGTAGTTCCAAAACCAAGATTCATTGGGGTTTTCATATTAATATAGCATTCTGAAGGTATTTGGACAAGATTCTTGTCACCTTGCCTTTTTTTAAACTATGTGCATGTGCAGCATTTTACCAGCCACACAGGAAGAGCGTTGTCTGATGTAGTGATTCTGATAGAACATAAAAATGTTACCGAACTGTAAGCTTCAGACAAGTCTCTTCATTATGAAACTCCCTCCTTTGTCAGCAGGAAACTAACAGCCCTTGATAAAGTAACTTTTCATCTTTGCATAAGCATCAGGTAAAATACTTATCATGTTTGGTGCTCAGAAGATAATCTAATTTTACAAAGACTCTGGAATCTGTGTTGATTCCAAAAAAAGAAACATTTTCATCTTTTTCTTCATAGCAAAAATGGATATATCTACAACGGACAAGAAAGTTGTTGTTAATAGACCAGACTTGCCTTCCTCTTCAAATCAAAAAGGTAATAAAGACAATGTGCACTGTATTGTACGGAAAAAAAGTAATTAGTTGCTTATTTGCTCTATTAGTATATTAAGCTCAGATTTTCACAAAATCCAGGTAAAAATGTTGGTGTATTTCCGGGACCAAGCATACATGCAAGGCTTTTCACGATGAGAAGTGTTATGTTTCAAAAGTGCTTCTGGTGTAAAGATGGAAAGTGGTTTCCCCACCATGTCAGTGACATGTTCCTCAAAAAACGTCTCCATCTTTTTCTTCACAGACAAAGTAGATACATCTGCAACTGACAAAAAATGTCCAGATGTTAAAAGGCCAGAATCACCTTCAGGTAACAAATGCAATTTACACGGTGCGTCAGGAAAAGTTTATCGATGTTAACTGTGTCAGGCTATACAGCAATCCAGATAAAGGTTGTGGCAAATTTTTGCTACCAAGATTACAGGTATAGCTTTTCATGGCATGCAGTTGTACAATTTTGTATCGGCAACAATGATTGGATCGTTCCATTGTTTGTTCTAGTGATTATTATTAGCTTTTATTTATACCACATTGACAATTTATGCAGTGCTTCTTACAATACATACTATATGAGATGACAGACTAAGACAAATCAATACATTAGGTAAAGAAGGTGATAAGACCCTTTTTCATGTTTAATACATTGCTGTGATAGTTACATCAAAATAAAAAGGGGGTCGTGTTAGTAAGAATGTTGGTGCATTTCTTTTTCCCATATGTATAAATCACATTTAAACATGGTCATACATTTGAAAACTCACTAAGCCAAATGTAAGGCAGTAAAACCAACAGCACTTTTTAAAACTATATGTAGCTTAGTGCGTTTTTGGTTGGTTTGGTTTCTGGTACATGATGAATTATATAATGTATAATGTACCATTTTTGGTTGTGTTTTTTCTGGTACAGGAGCAAAAACTGATATTTCTACAGACAAAAAGGTCCCAGATGTTAACAGGCCAGAGTCTCCTGCTTCAATTGGACAGAAAGGTAACATTGATACTGGTTTGTTGTGGTGCATGTGGAACACATAGTTGATCATAGAGTTTATCATGGTATTTGGAATATTGAATAAGTTCACCAAGTCATAGTGTATGAGATAGGAATGAGTCTGCAGTTTGTGTTCACTGAACTCGTGCAACCTGCCATGGTTTTCACATCAGTGATACAACCTCACTTTTTTCTATAGCTAAAACAGAACTAACTAAAGAGAAAAAAAAGCTCCAAGTAACTAACAGATCAGAGTCTCCTGTCTCTACAAGTCAAAATGGTAATAATGACAATTGCTTACTTCTGCTTGACAAATTAACTGATTAGATGGCATCATTGTTTTTAATAATGAAGCATTGGTTTATGGACGTTAAACTTAAACACCAATTCACAAGCAAAGTTTCAAAAACACCATAGCAATAAATGGAATAATCAATATAACCAATATACCATTGGTTAATGTGGTGATAGAAAAATTATTAGTTATAAAGCCGCAAATACATTTTTATCCACCATATTCCCAGACATGTGCTAAGCATATAAATGGCGTCCGTCACAGTTGGAAGGAAAGATAATATTAAATGCCAGAGACATGGTGTTATGCGTTAGGTGCATGCATACAGTCTCCTCCCTCTACAAGTTTAAAAGGTAACTTATACTATATGACAAATACAATAAAACTACAGCAGTTAAGTCGATAAGAGCCTTCACGTTGTTCTTTTTTGTATTTTTTTCTTAGAACAAGAGACTAAATAGTATGTTTTTTTACTTGGATTTTAATTGTTTAACCATTGTTATTTTTTTAGCTTTATTATTAGTGTTAGTTAATGCTTAATATAATTTTGAAATTTGCTTACAATTCTAGTCTTTGGTATATTTGTACAGAGAACAGACACTACTAAAGACATTGGGTGGTTAGAAAAATGTTACATGATTGCAATATATTGTATAGCGATTATTTTTTCTGGAATCTGACAATAATGAAATCTATCAACAAAAGAGACAAAGCGGATTATCCAAGGGTAAAAGTTATCAGGATTTATAAAGGTCTAAAATTTACTGTGATATCAGTAGTAATGGTACTGAATCCACAACAGATCTATGCATAGTGGTTGGCTATACTTGTTTATACATATTGATAATGCTTATGCAGCATTTGTTTACATCGGCCCAGTTTATAATGACATGGGATATACACTTTTTTTTACACTATAGACCTGATTTAGATTTGTGACCATGTAAATCATCATGCTTCATATTTCAGACCGGAAAGATGGAAAAGCAGACCCTGCTCCAAAAATGACCAATGCACCAGGAAAAAAGTCAGCACCACCCCCGCCTGTGCCAGTCAAAAACAAATCCAGTCCTGCAAACAAGTGAGACGGCTCAGTAAATTGAGTATAATCAACACACACCAAATTTGACATACCAATTTACAGACCTGCCTGGTTTAAATCCACCTTTTTGATGCACTTGTTCTGGGGTTGCCACATTGTACTTTTTTTTTTTAAAGTGCACATTGTTGACCAGCACTTATTCAATAAACCACATTGTAAAAAATGCTATAAAACTGTATCATTGCCATGATGGTAGCTTCTTGTGGTGAACAATACACAAAAGTCCTAGATTCAGTATTTTGATCTCTAATACATTACTCTATAAACATATTTTTTATTAAGTACCAGAAAACTATTACTCTCTACTGATACATTGTGTCATTTCACATGATGTGTTGTGAGGCAGCATCAACTCAGATCAGAAAACCTAACCTCAGAATGTATGTTTACTGAAAGCCACCATTTTTATATTATCACTGACTACACGTGATTGTAAAGTTTTATTAAAAAATAGATGTCATATTTCATCCCTCCAGGCCTAGTGCGGAACCTCAAACGAAACCAGTGGAAGAATCAAAGGAAGCTGGTAAAACTAGTAAGTTCCAGATGTTTGTACCATCATTAATCAGTACATAGAGTAAAACAAAACTAATTACAAGTTCTTAACACAACAACTTGTTGCCCCCTTTTTTCACATACGTAACTCTCAAGCAGTTGATTTTAGGTGAGCATTTAAATTCTTAAGTAAAAGTATCATTACTTTTCCATTTCAAATGAGATTCCGTTGACCTTTCTATGTAGATACTTTAGATGGGCTGAAAGTGTCATCTGTGAAGTTGGCACATCCCACGGCAGAGAGGCCCAAAGTACAAGGCAAACGCCCACCAAAGACCAAAGTCATCTTACCAGAGGCGAGTCATCAAGATTTTTTATGTTTTTTAGAAACAGAACTATGTAGCATTTTATTGAAGATATCTTTATATGAAATAAGCTATACAAGGTAGATATATTTAGAGATTGTGGAAAAATAATGTTCTTTTGTGCTGATTTCTTTTTTTTAAATTGTTTTAAGAATGTTGGAAATCCTCTGGAACATGTGTATAAGAAGGAAGAAGAGGAAGAGAGTAAAAGTCCTACATATGCAAAGGTAAAATAAAGCCAACAAGCTGGTAGCATCATGCATCAACAAATCTTGACCATCTTATTTGTTCATTTCCTCTACTCTTTTTGCCAACCTGCTCTCTGGTAAATCCTCTACAGTCTTATTTCCTACTCTACCCTTGTTATTACATATACAGCATATATAAATATTATTATTATGTGTGTGTATATGGTCTGTGACATAATACATATAAACAGCTCACCCTTCTTCTAACATGCTTGAACGGTACTGTGGGACCAGTTGTGGCTTTAGTAATAATACTTTAACATTGCCATTAATTGACAAACTGATTGTCTACATTTTACAGTGTGATCAATATGTAAATTAATAAAATTATTGTACATATTTACTTAAGCAAGACTTTTCGAAAATCTTATTTAACTCTCCCAGGTTACTCCAAAGTTATTCAACTCATCAGGCCAAGCACCCTCCCCTACCTCAAAAGCCAGCACACAGTTTCCTTCTGTAACATCAGCTTCCAAGAAGACCACGGAGGCTGTGCAAAATCTACAAGTGGAGGAACTTGCAGCTGAGATTAAATTGCTTAAAACCATGATGGAGATTATGAAAAACAAACACACGTGAGTAGTGCAAAAACATGCAAGGTTACCACACTGCACGTGGTAGCTCTGCAGCCTAGAATATTGTGTTATATGTGTCATGTCACTGGTAACACTTCACTGATCTCCATCATTCCTCTTCTAATTTATTACCATTCCCTTCATTTGCTATTTCATTTTGCTTTTGTCCTAATACATAATAATCCAGTTACCACAATTCCCATTATCCCTAATTATTCCCCAATTCTGTGATTGTCCCTCATCTTAATACATGGAATGTATACCAATCCACTAATCCAATGTTTCTAATTTAATAAAAATTAGTTATCATGTTCCAAGGTGAAAAAGGATATACAAATACTAGATTTTTCATCTCTAACTTTATCTGAATTCATGTAGCCTCTAACGATTCCTAGAAAGAGGCCATATAGAGCGAAGTTATTAAGAGCGTGTCTGGGCTAGTCATAGGGTACAAAATACAGGGCACATGCATGGTAGTTCACTTGACCTGGACCTGTTTTACAATAACGGAAGTGTGGGCTGCTGTTCTTTTTAATGCCAGGGTCTAATTTGGTCCCTGATAGAAAGGTCACAGGTTGAGAGATAAGAGGGGTATACAGAGAGATGACGTTACAGAGGAGTTATAGACAATATTATACTTAAGAGTACCAATTATGGTTGTGAGTTTGACAATCCTTCTCACTCTGTCTCTGCAGGAAAGACATGGAAGACATTAGGAGTGAAATAAGTAATGAGCAAGCCAAACGATTGGCACTGCAGGTAACCAACAAGGAATCATAATAAAGTACTGTAAAACACCGAAGAAAAAATGTAAGATGAGCATGTAGAATACTACAAAAAATCCTAGGAATCACATCAATTACAGATAATTCTCTTTGAATCTTACAGATGGAGGTTGAGAATCTGAAGAAACTGTCCTCATCCTAGCTGAAGCCAGTCCAAGTTCTAGGCTGATCGCATGGGCATTAAAAAGTTAATGTCAGTAACTACAACTACAACAACTACCTGCATGAAAACACCAAGAATAGTCCTTCAGGGCCATCATTCAGGGAGCGTACTTAGATGTATGCTGAGATGGAGTTAAACAAAAGAGAAAGCGGGACAATAATTTAACCTACCTTATATATACAGCATATGCATAAACTTTCAGGTCTTCCAGACTCTTCTAACCATTTTTCTGTTTCGCTCTCATCTGGAAGGTTGAGCACATACTACATCAACCTCCATTTAATCCTCAAAGCCAGAGGACAATATCTTGATCTTGTGTGCATGAATTCAGCTCAGCATGGTAAATTGGTTATACGTTGTAATAGTGACATTAAACAGTTAAACCAGTTCCAGCTACATCATCTACTAAGAATAAATTGTGACACAGGACAGATTATATGTACAGAAAATTTTAGTGCAGACTTCTGAAAAAAGATGGATATACATTCAGCGTCATTGTATGAGCAGCTAGTTTGGTTAGGTTTATTGAAATTGTGCGATATTTTAATAAAGATACATATATTTATTAAGATGTAGTTGTCCTCTGTTTTCTTAGTTTAGTGCATATTTGAGGAATATTTTATCAGTATGCAGCGCTACTCTTGAGTAGGGCCATGCATTTAGCTGCTTCATTAACCATTCCTTTTTCCCCACAGACTGCAATACTTTTTTCTTCAAAGAAATTATAACAAAACATATTCTTGATTATTAGAAATGATACCTCTACAGGTGCACCTGCATTGGTTATTCATTGGGTATACTGATTTTGAAGAAAAGGTCATTGTTAATTTGTAGAGAATACCTGGTGAATTGGCTATTATTTGGTCATATGTATAAGGAGCAAACATTTCAAAAATTCCTAAAAATATACAGTCAGCAGGAACATCCCATTGGTTGGATTGCCCCCAAACTAGAATTATTCACCAGAATTGCTCTTCATAAATAAGGTCCAATGTGTCCTTATATAGATATCTTATGGACATTAACAAACTGATTCAGCAATTTATCTTATAACTGTGACTTTTGTGCCCAACATATAATGCAGGTATATAATGGCAGAGAGTTTTCATGCAATATTTGATTTTTTTTAAATATAAGTAAAGGCATTAAATTTGATTCATTTTTTTTCATCCTGGTGTACTATGTACTGTATTTCTAGATCTGTAGAAATAGTTCCACCTAGTGGTAAAGTTCAAGAATAGTATTTCCTATTTGTTAAACATTTTTGGCCATTCAAAGTGAATGAATTCTTTTTCCTTTTTTTTTTTTAATCTTTGTTTTCTTAATATAAAAAAAGACAAAAAAACCATTCACAGACACATAAAAAAGAAAAAAAAAGATATAACGATACATCTAAAGAAGGCTATATACGACATAGTTACACATATAGTCAGTAGTGATCAGTAGTGTCGATCACAAAAAAATAGTGTATCAAACATAACATAAAAAACAAAACCAAAAAAAACCACAGCTGCCACTTGGCATTATGAAGACATGTGTTCTCATTGCTCGCTTACAAAATGATATATACAATCTTATCAAGGGTGTAAGGGGGCCAACAACCCTGGGTACCATGGTCAAACCCCATTGAGAAAAAGGAAGTTATTTTATATCTTTATCTATTTTCTCTAATTTTTCTAGCCAAAAATCCCATAGAGCAAATTTCTTTTTAGAATAAAAATATGATTTATGTAATTGTCTTTCCAATTTTTATTTGAAATTTCAGTATTTGCTCGATTACAAGACAAGGTTTTTTCCAGGGCAAATGCTCTGAAAAATACCCCTCATCTTATAATCGGGGTCGTCTTATAATCAGACCTCAAATAGGTCTGACTATGAGATTAAGATCCAGATCCCCTGCAGCAGAGTTCTACATGCTGCCCGGACTAAGCACCGGGGACTCAGATGCAGGGGACCTGGATCATCCTGTGTTATGACCCCCAACTTACCGGTGCTTCTGAGTCCCCGGTGCTTAGTCCGGGCAGCGTGTAGAGCTCTACGCGATTCGCGTAGAGCGGAAGTTGTCTACGCGAATGGGAGGGGGAGGTAGTGTTAAATGGGGGAGGCAGAGTGCTCTGTGAAATGCCTTTTAACCCCCTTAATGCCACTCTTCTGCCAGAAATGCCTTTTAACCCTCTATACGCCACTCTGCCTCCTGAAATGCCCTATACCTTCCTATATGCCACTCTGCCCCATAATATGCCTTTTAACCCCCTAAATGCCAGAGTGGCATATAGGGGTATAAGGCATTTCTGGAGGCAGAGTGGCACATAGGGGGACAAAAGGCATATCATGGGGCACAGTGGCATATAGAGGGTTAAAAGGTGTGTCATGGGGCACAGTGGCATTTAGAGGGTTAAAAGGCATATCATGGGGCACAGTGGCATATATAGGGTATAAGGCATTTCTGGGGCAGAGTGGCAAGTCTGGGGGCAGATGTGCATAACTGGGGGGGGCAAACAATTGTTCACATAGTTTACATGAATTAACATTTACTGGTAAAACTTTTTTCCTATAGGGTCGTCTTATATTCAGGCTTTTTCTTTTTTTCATAAATTATTATTCAAATTTTGGGGGGTCGTCTTATAATCAGGGTCGTGTTATAATCGAGCAAATACGGTACTATACCCCAATGAATAGGGAGAGTTTGTTTCCACAAGCGAGCAATCGTAATTTTCATAGCGATAAAACAACGAATAACATTGTTTTTCTTTAACAGTAAAGTTTGGCCAGTCTAGATGTATTGTATTGTTTACTGGATTTTAAGATGATTACAAAATATGTTCCTTTGTACGGATTCTTAACAACTAGAACATCATTAAAGATACCACATTTATTGGGACACAACTAAAGGGTGCAGGGGACAGTCTCCACTTATATTTCCACAGTGATATTCCTGTAAGTAAGCACAGTTATGTGTGGGTCACAACCAGGTGGAAACCAAAAATAAATCTGGGCGTATAGGACTTAGATCCACTTTGCTGAGGGTCAAAGGTTTACTGCATGCAGCCATCTGTATTTTTGTGACAGAAGGAGAGAGTTGGCACCTTCTGGAGGGAAGGGGGGCAGGTACAGGTGAGTGCTCCCCCTTGCCTCCCACAGTAACCAAAATACAGAGTAGCACACATTTATTATAACACATACACACTTACCTTTAAAAACTCATAAAAAATATTGGTGTTGATTTGTAAACTCTACCTCCACACCAAGTCCTATGCCCGTGGTCTCAATTACTGTTTTTCATGAATTCCACAGGGTGTATGCTATTTTAATTGAGAGTATTAAAGATGTGGTTCCAGGGGGCGATTCTCCCCACTGAGAACCGGGACATTCCCGGAATAAAGAGGTAAGTCCTAGACTTACCGTATTATGTCCATACTTTCCAAAAAGAGGTGGGGTTCAGCAGGGTGACATTAAAATAACATCAAATATACCAGAGATACAGTGTAGATATTGTTAATGTTGTAAATTACTATTATAGCTGGTATTTTCATAACAATACAGAGGCTCTATATTAGCAAGCACCAGGTTACCACCAAGTTACACCGCCCTGCTGGGGTCACACGGGTAGGGCAAGCAGCATAAAAGACCAGCTGAGGCTATCTAGGCTAAGTGAGCTGCATGTGCATGTGCCTACCTGAGTATTTTAGTGTGTGTCTAACAGAGTATCTTAGTGTCTGCCTGGTTATGCATGTGTGCCTGCCCACGGGGTCACTCAACGCATGCCTCCGTCTATCTCGAGGGGGAGGATTAATCCGCAAATGTCAGCTGTGTGCTTGCATATGATATCATATGTCGGCCAAGGTGGAATTGCAAAGGAGCAGTGAGACGGAGACCCAGAGCTCCTTTTGGTGCTAGATCCATGAGCTCCCCAATTGGCCCATCCAGTCTACCACAGAGGAGGTGCCCCCACATAGATCTGTGCACCAGGCCAGCCCTGGCACCCATCACTCTTGTGTCAATGGCACATTGTGCTAGCTAATTTAAGGCTAATTGATAACCCTTTTTTAATTATGTTAGCACAGCTAGATATTTCTTGATTTATATGAAAACAGCTAAATGACCCCAAACTTGTATATCTACATATGTATGTGTCTGGGTATGTTAGTGTGTGCCAGGCTATGTTAGTGTGTGTTTGTGTCTAGAAATGTTAGTGTGTGTGTGTCTGGGCATGTTAGTGTTAGCTTAACATAACCATGGTCCTGCCAAATATACATAAACATCACCCATATCACAAACATGTTAATGTGGGTGTGTCACTACGTTGGGCAGTCTGATTAGTGTGTATGTGCGTCTTCATCTGCTACCCCCAGCAAGGACCATACCTCCATGTCAAGTTCTTTTTTAGACCAACAAAAAAAAGTCCTGTTCTGTACAGTCCTGCAAGCCACTCAAAAGGGGAACCCCATCCCTGAGTCACATAGCTATGCAGATCAAAGACCTCTTCTCCGCCCAGTAGACAAATGAGTGATCAAGAATACACACGTTTGGGGCACTGTACGCTGAATGAAAAAAAATCATAAACAGACATATGAATGTTAATATGAGGAGCACTATCAAAGTAGATGTTTAGCGGGAGCTTCAGACAGCCCAGCACAAAGCGCATCTGTAGCTGCACCAATACGAAAATACTTAGTTCCAGTAAGATTGGCTGGAATGCCTAGATCCACTAAGCAACATTTAAGAAAACTGAAAAGGAGAAAGGGGAGAACCATCCAAACAGACTAAAAAATGTTGTACCTGTCTCTTGAACGCGAAGATGGCTTTGAACTGCACATAGAGTTACATTAAATCAAAATCAAACAACCTGTGGTGAAAATGTCCATTTGCAATGCAATGGGCATCATTCATCCCAAAAAGTGACTGAAAGGTGAAAAGAAACACCTCAAAATTCAGTGTTCCTGTTAAATTTTTGGCTCCAGTATGCTATCTAGTGAGGTGTGTTTGAAATGTTCAAGGGGTGCACTTTTAGGGAATACATAGAAATTGAAATATAGAACTTCTACTGTGTCTCAAATGAGACATGGGCCAATCAGGGCCGGCCCGACAATAGAGCCGAGTGGGGCAACCGCTCCAGGCGGCACTTTTGAAGGGGCGGCACTTTGCCGCCCCAAGCCCTTTTTTTTTTTTTTAAAAAGAGAGAGAAAGGGGCGCCGAGTGGTTTTCGCTTACCAAGCTGTCAGTACCCGCTCGGCGCCCCTCTCTCTCTCCTCTGCGGCGAGTCTTACTGTTCGGTCTCGGTGCCGGCTTGTAATGCTGAGTGCCCGCGCTCAGCATTACAAGCCGGCACCGAGACCGAACAGGGAGACTCGCCGCAGGACTGCTGAAAGGTAAGTACAAGGGGGGGGGGGGCGAGGAAGGGTAGATAATGGGGGGGGGCGGCAGGAACGCAGGGAGAGGAAGGGTAGATAAGGGAGGGGGCGGCATTTTAAAATTCGCCCCAGGCGGCATTTTGCCTTGGGCCAGCCCTGGGGCCAATAAAGTGATCTGTCAAAATTCTAAGTTTGAAAACTGAAATGCGCATGTTCCAATTTTGACCCTACAATATCTGAGAAACATGACTTACCCATGCATGTGGGGTATTGCTGTACTCTGTGTGTGTTGCTGAATACAAATCATATGTTCTTTAGTAATTGCATGTACCCTGGGAAAGAACCCTGGAAAGAAATGTACTCAAACACTTTGTAAATAATGTGCCCGTAAAAAATTTATAAAACTAAATTTTATTGCAATGTTTGGTAACACATTAGGACTTCTTTTATATAGTCACATTTCCTATGTTTGGCCAAAGAATAGAACTAAATGACATTTAATTTCCATTAAAGAATGTATTTAAAGTTTTATATAGGCCAATACCTGTTTATAGAGACATTAATATTTATACCATTTACACCAAATACACAATTTTGTACTATTTAAAAAGGTAGATTTCTTCAGTATAGTTCTGCAGTTCAAAGGTCTAGTTACCTAACAGGAAAGTTTAATAGATTTGCTAACTCTAGGCCAACATAGGTGAACTGGGAGCCATGCTTCAGTCAATCTATTTAATTTAATTTGAAATTCCCTGCTTAGTCAGTAGACTTCAATGAATCTTAAGTTGGGTTAGAGTAGAGTCCTGCTTAAAGAGTCTACCTTGACTTGGTAGCAGGCTTAATATTTTAGGCCAAACTGTAGATGGACAGACTCCTTTCTACCAAGTAAGACCATATTTGAAACCAGACCTGTGTAAATGACTGTTCAAGTGACATTTAAAGTATAATTTTAGATCTTTTTAACATCAAAAAAAGATGAGCAGGAGATAAAATCCTGATGCTGTGAAGGATGGGGGTCATCTGTGTGTGTGTGTGTGTGTGGAGGGGGTCAGACCATTTCTTCTGTATAGGATCTCTGCGATTCTGATGACAGAGATGGCCCTTACACTGACTGGAGAAGTATTGAGACTATCCGTAAAGTTTAACTCCATACATTTATATTGCTTATGGTCTCACCACCATGTAATCCTTTTACCTGACCATGACAGCATTATGTTAGCAAAACAACAAGCTGCCAGGGGTAAGCTGTATGGAGGAACCATCTGTACCTTAAGTGTTTACTTTTCGCATCGTGCTTTGCTATTTTTAAAGCTAATGTTTCTAACAACACCAGTACTGGAAAACGGGTGATACACCCTTTGTCTTCTGCTTTTTCCAGCACAAGAAGGGGAAGTGGTTTTATGCAATCACTCTGTCCCTCTTACCTCAATCATATTGCAAAATACCTTATGTTTCTCATGTGGCAGATGCCAGGGACTACAAGACACAAGGGAAGACGCATGGCTGAGATCTATATCACTGGTGAACCAGCCATGCATGGAAGAGATAACATTACATTACATGGAGAGTACTATCTGACATGGGGTGGGTTTTTTGCTGAAATGTATGAAAAGCTATTTCCACATATGTCTTTTTTCACATTTATGACGGGAACTAAGGTAACTGCTGAACTCAGATAAGGCAATTGTGAATAGTTGTAACATTTTTCTAAAAAGGTGTATAATGGAATAATGGGCTTCATTTTAATGAATACGATTCTGGTAACCTTTATTAGAACAGAAAAAGGTTTCAGTAGTTTATATTTGCTCCTAATAAGTATGCCCTCAAGAAATAGCATTAATGCTAACCCCCTAAAATGTTGGATTAGACACTAATCTAAAATACATTACAAGAACAATTATTATTCAAGAACAATATTAGTTTTTGTCAATTTTTACTGTTATCCATAGTTATGTTTGTTCTACACATACTAACCAGAAATAGCAATGCTAGTTAGTGGCTACTGACTATAATAATATTATTGGTACTTTTTCTAAAAAACAAAACTATGCTATTAAGCACTAATATATTGCCACTGATCATAGCGACAATACAAACAGTGGGGAATAGCAATGTCATTGGCCAGTTTATTGTGTATGAATGGTTAAAACTAGATATTTTTGGACCATCCGTGTTTGGAAACCACATTCACTCTCATTCACTCTCTTACACATTCATTATCGTTCGCTCTTACACTCTCTTAATGTTTCCCTGAATGAACGATTGAGGGAGAGGACGTTAGCGGAAGCACCACCATTGTTACTGAAGTTTGCCCCAGGTTATGTCTTGAGGGATGCGGAGGAAGATAAAAGATAAAAGAGAGAAGATCAGCAAGAGATGAAGAACTAGAAGATGTAGAAGTGGAAGCAGAAGCGGAAGTGGTCATCAGAGAAGGTATTGGATCATTTAGAAAACGTGAGAGTGAACAAGAGTGTGAGAGAGTGAGGGAGAGTCTGAAATACTGTGAGTGAATTTCAGACAAAAATTCTGAGCTTTTTGCTTCATAGGGGGTCTGGCCTCGTTTTCATGGCTTCATAGAAATCACCAAATTAGCCAAAATGTAGGTAATTTTAAATTCTTACGAATTGGAATGGACAAGTCTTTTTAGAAAGAGTGTCAGTTAATCTTTTTATTGCTCCTTGTTACTTTTGTCTACCTTTTCACACAAAATACACAACTCCTACTCCTACTCAACCAATGCAACCCTTTGATGATGGGTCTTTCTAACTTAACTCTCTCAACTTTCAGCCTATATGCTTCTAGTATGAATATTTTATTCATTCATTTTTTCATCTTAGCTACCACATACAATTCTGTCCTGACTATTAGTTGAATAATCACAAAAACCCAGACATCATTCTGTCCATAAATCTTCTTCTTGACAGGGCCAATGCACCTAACCCATGTACTCAATGTTGTTAAGGTCACATTGCTTTGATGCATTATTCAACTGCACTGGTATAATTTAATTCATCACTTGAAAACATGTGTCAATCTCCAGAATACTGTTGCAAAGTCTCAACACTATGTTGGCTCTCAATGCCTCCTACACTAGCTTTGATTTTTCAAGAATAAACCATTGTGATCATGTGCGACACTTATGCTCCGTCGTTAAATTAAAAAAAAACGCCCAAACACAAAAAAAAAAAAACAACAACAAAACAAATGATAAGAAAGGCACCTTTGGTTACAATATGAGCATGACATCACAATCCTAGAACATAACACTACACAGATTCCAATGAAGTGAAAAGAGTTACGTCAATCAACAAACAATATTGACATTACAGAAGAACAGTCTATTTCAACAAGGTGAAAATTTGAAAAGAAGTGGGGAAAATTAACATTATGGAGAGAAAATTCTTAAAAGACTACGTAAAAGAAAATGACATTTGAGGGCTATCGACAATAGTTATTCATTGCTGCAGAGGATCTATTTATTCTATTATACTTAGAAAAGCTTAGGTGTATTCTGTATTCAATATTAAACTTTTATGGAGTTTAAACTAGTTTATACATGTTAAAAATAAGTGCATGACTGGAATAAGTTGTTTTTGTTAGACCCATCTATTTGAGTCGTAAAAAACGTAAAGAAGTTTTATTTTATGGAGAGGAAGGTAGATAAATGGAACGGCCTCCCAAAAGAAGTGGTAGAGGAGAATACATAACATGAGATAGGCATAAAGCTATCCTAAATCCAAGACAAGATCAAAGACTGATTAAGACCCGAGTCTTACATCAGGAAAAATTGGCAGACTAGGTGGGACAAATGGTACTTATCTGTTTTCTGCATTTACATTCAATGTACCCAACAGCCATGAGGCATCTTTTTTTTACTAAAGTCTGAGTTAAAACTTATAGAGTCAACTCAACAAATCTTGATTACAAATATGATTACCAGCTGGTCTACTCATTAAAAGTGCAGATGTTATATAGTTGAGTCAAGTGCTGTAGAGTTGGACATTGCTAGTGCAGAATTCTTCTTGCTCTAGAATTGCTGTCCAGTTCCTGTAACATTACTGGTTTTCAGAACAATACTTTATTTTATGGCTATTCAAACGTGACAGACAGCAACTGGTCTGTCCATTAAACGTTTAAAGGATATTAAGTTAAGTGCTGTGGAGTTAGACATTGCAAATGCTACCTATTATTCTGCTGAACTCTAGAATTGCTGTCAAGTTCCAGCAACGTTGATATTAAGTATTGAAAGTTTTGTTATTACTGAACTAATTACCATTAGCTTTAAATATCAATACATTCTATTAGTAATTAGCACATTTTACAATAGACACATAAACTTGTTTACCCATACGAGGTGTCTCGACAGTAAACAATACAGTGTCTTAACATATTACAGATTGCTTCATTCTGAGGATATGTAGTAATAGTGACTACAAGGTATGTGGAAAAAAGGCATGGGAATTATAAATACAGAGAAGCAGCACCTCGTTAGTAAGAAAGACCAGAGAACTGGCTGAGTAAACTGACAATGTAGACTGGCAGAACATTTACTATAATAATTATTAGTGTCAATATTATAACCATAATTCTGCATATGTATACTATATTGCATTGATCAGTATAGGGTAGACTCAGTATTGGTATTGTCATGCTTATGTGATGCCAATGAAAGATGTTAAAAGTGGACCAATTAGCATGAACATTCTATCGGTTGCAAACTCTAATTGTGTGTGTTATAGCTCAATTAAGAACTGCAAATCATGTGGATGTAACCCCAAGGCTTTTTGGTCCACAAGTTGCTCAATTGTGAAGATCACACTGCAGCAGACAGCTGGTCGACATATCCCCACCTTATTTTTCACTGCAAGATTGACTACTTTGACTACATTTATCTACCATGTGATAAAATTGTAACTTTGCATTAAATTCATTATGTTCTTTGCAGCTTAATATTAAACACAGAACTAAAAATCTGATGGCAGATAAAATCATTTGACCCATCTAGTCATTTTCCGGTCTTAGATTCAGGATACCTCTATGGCTATCCAATTCATGATTAAATTCCTTGAGTGTATTAATCTTTCAGATGAGATGAGGGACTGCTCAATTTATCTGCCATCCTCTCCTAAAACTTCCTTACATTACATCTAAAACTCTTCTTTGAAATAAACATCCCTCCTGTGCTTTGTTAAATTCTGTTAGGTATTTAAATATTTCTATCACATCCCCTTCTCTTCTTTTCTTCATGCTTTACCTATTGAGCTCTCTCAACCCGCGTGGGGTTGTTTTTGCAGCACCAGTTCCCCACCAGTGTGGTGAATAGAGTAGGCTAATTGCTAATCACTAATTTATGCTATTGCAGGGAACTCTGATCTCTGACAGTCGGGGAAGGTCTGCGCGATGGACACAGACAACCCCCGCTGCTAACGGCACCTCCTTCCGGCTGCAGCGGAAGTTGTCTACGCGAATTGCGTAGACGTCTACACGCTGCCCCGGCTACACAACGGGGAGTCAGAAGCACTGGTAAGCTTGTGGGGGGGGCATAAGACAGGAGGATCCAGGTCCCCTGCAGCACTACGGGGGATCTGGATCTTAGTCTCATAGTCAGACCTATTTGAGGTCTGATTATAAGACAACCCCGACTATAAGACAAGGGGTCTTTTTCAGAGCATTTGCTCTGAAAAAACCTTGTCTTATAATCGAGCAAATACGGTATTTCAAAAGAAAGTCTTACTTGGCCTAAAACAAAACAATATCTATTTTTTTTGGGGGGGGGCACTAAATGAGTCCATGGGAAATCACAGTTGAATAAAGACCTAACCAAAACGCAAACACAAAAATTGCTAATTATTCATTGATTGCTTTGTCTCCTTTCACTTATACATCTAAAAAATGGTTTTAGCAATCTTTGTGTTTTAATGTCTGTAAAAACTTGGGCGCCGTGTTGGTCTTCATGTTGGTCTTCATGAAAAAAGACCTTCATATTCCATGAATATTCTCCTGTTCTCCTGTTCTTTTCGAGCCAATATTCATGTACCTGTTAGGACTTACCTGGCCTTGCGTCCCACAACGTCCAGCTCTGCTCTGGTGCTGGAGTGACATGCATTGACCTCCTGTGCCTCGTTCCGACCCTGCTGCCTATTTAAACACGGGACCTTCACTATTACCTTACCCTTGGATGGTGTAAGACCTCTATTTTATTCCTGCTCCAGTTTGATCTTGTTAACCCGTTGTGACCAGGACTGCTTGACCTCGCTCTTTGTTTTCTCTTAGTAGCTTAATTTGGGGTTTAGTAGCTTAATTAGGGGTTTTTTGCCTTCTTTTGGATCTAGAATAGGAAGGTTAGGTAGAAGGGTTGAACTTGATGGACTTAGGTCTTTTTTCAACCTTACGAACTATGTAACTATGTTTCCTGATTTTGGCTTATAGAGTGCTCTTCTGTTACCGACCCGGCTTGTTCTTGACCTGCTCCTTGTCTCCTGATTTTGGCGTACTTCGAATTGCCCTGTTGCTGACCCGGCCTGTCTGACCTTGGTGGCTTTTGCCAGTCCTGTCTGTTTCTTCCGCATCAGACCTACTCTGCTTCATGGGATCCATCGTACAGTATCATTACAGTACCTTCTTTGTGTTTGGTTTTTTTTCTTCATTTTTTGCTGGTTTTTTTTTAGCAGGGGTTAATACAGGGTTAAGGCGGTAACAGTACACAGCAGCTTTGGCGCCAGGATTTTAAAGGCCATTAAGAGCGACTCTACTGGTCGCCGGCAGGGGCCTCTTCTGGCATCAACTAATGAAGGGCAGCTGCTCTTCATTGGTTGAGGCCAGACAAGCCCTCTGGTGGCAACCAATAGAGTCGCTCTTACTCTTAACGCTGAAGCCATTAGTCTCCCCAGGCCAAGTTTCTCCGAGGTGTACCTTGCCCTACGCTTTGCCTCAAATTCTCTGTTCCTCCCACTTTGAGCATCTTGGCTTGGGAGGAACAGGGAATTTAAACAGCTGTCCTTCATTGGTTGTTGCCAGAGGAGCTCCCTGCCGGCGACCAATAGAGTTTCTTGTATGAACCTTTAAGTCCTGATGCCAAAACTTGGCCTGGGGAGGCTCCAGAGGTCTTAGTTTTAGTGCCTAGCAACCTCTGTCCTAATTAGACTCGTGCAAACGAACCAAAAACATTTCAGACACATTTTTTTGTTTTACTTTTGGTCCATTAATTTTTGGGAGGAATTCAGTGGTTTTTTTCCCATTTGGAAACAAAATTCACTCTCTCACAGTCTCTTATCCTCGCTCACACTCTCTCACCCTCTCTCACACTCTCATTCAAATGTTCTTTTGCGCTCTCATTTACTCTCTCGCGCTCTCTCTCAATGTCTCCCTACCTTTTCTGCTGATCCTGACAGCTGTTCCTGTCTCCTTTTCTGCCGTTCCACTTCTTCTCTTATCCCTATTGTTTTCAGAGAGGCTAGAATAATGAAGATGGATTTGCTAAACTTTCTGCATTATTCTGGCCTCTTCTGCAAAACTATGAAAGACAGAAAACAAGAAGAGGCAAGAGAAGAAGGAAGGCAGTGGGAAAGGAGACAGGGACAAGGAAGCAGTCAGCGGAGAAGATAGAGAGACATTGAGAGAGAGAGCATGAGAGACTATGAATAAGAATGTTGGGGAATGTAATTCTGAGAGTGAAAAAACAATGAAATTCAAAAGAAAATTCTGAGCTTTCTACCTCATTTTTGTTTCTAACAAATTTTGTTAACGTTAATCCGAACATATCCAAATGCACAAGTCTAGTGATTTATGATCATTAGAGCCCATACACTCTTCTATAGTGACATCCAAAATTAAGTCTCCATTTGTAAATATTAAATCTATCACGGCCTTCATTCCTTATAAGTGAGTGGTGTGAGAGGGAGTGTGTGTTAGAATGAGTGTGTAGGTGTGTGTTAGTGAGTATGAGTAAGTGTGTGTTAGCATGTGTTAATTTGTGTAAGTATGTTTACATATATGTGCCATAGTGTACATTGGAGGTGGCAATGATGGCACAGACAAGCTGTTTGGGAAAAAAGAAGGCACAGATAAGCTGCTTGAGGCAAAGGTAGATAATTTGGGGCCAAATGTGCAGGGCCGGCCCAAGAAAAAATGCAGCCTGGGGCGAAGTTTTAAATGCCGCCCCCCCACATTATCTACCCTGCCGCCCCCCCAATTATCTACCCTTCCTCTCCCTCCCTCCCTATTATCTACCCTAGCCCCCTTGTACTTACCTTTCAGCAGTCCTGCGGCGAGTCTCCCTGCTCGGTCTCGGTGCCGGCTTGTAATGCTGAGTGCCAGAAATGACGTCATCTTACAAGCCGGCACCGAGCTAGAGGGCTCGCAGAGGAGAGAGGGGTGCCGAGCGGGTACTGACAACTTGGTAAGCGAAAACCACTCGGCGCCTCTCTCTCTCTCTCTCTCTCTCTTCCGCTTTAAAAAAAAAAAAAAAAAGTGCTTGGGGAGCAGTTGCCCCACTCGGCTCCCCATTGTCGAGCCGGCCCTGCAAATGTGGCACTGTGGACATGTTTCTTGGCGCCCCTGAGCGTCGTGCTTTGGTCACATCTTGATCAAGGCACTGTTTATTGGTACGACCAGACTCACTCCCATACTCACGCACACATCTCTTAATTCATAGAACAAAAGACCATCACAACTTTCTTTTGGAATGTGTAAAGGCCACAGCGTTTATTTTATTTTCAGCAACAAACTGTGACACACCTTTATTGAATATCAAACAAAGTAACAATGTATGAATACATTCACAAGTTTACAAACAAGTACACCACGGGGCTATTTCTTCCCAATATCATTGAGCCCCGCATTTGCTTAATCAACAATAAACAGTCCCACTTGAGGAACACCATTCATTTTGTTACCATGTACTGCGCTCCTCCCACCAGCCGTAAACTGCACCAGCAGGTGGGCTTTGTCAGTACTACCAAACAGCTTCCCCTTGGGACCCTGCCCGCAGGAAAGACCCCACACCGTACACCAACGCGGACCCATACCTGAGATGGGTACCCCGCAATATACGACCAACTTGAACAACCAACTGTCCAATAATTCCCAAGAAGCACGCCACCAAACATCAACGGTAATAAAAACAAAAGTATCAGGGAGGGAGGGCGGGAATTTCTCCCTAACAGGTCTTCACAGCTTCTTATAAATTTTATTAAACTGCGCAACACCCTCAGGCAACAGCTGTATATATAGCCTTATTTTGTTTTCTCTCCCTCTGTTGCTACCGTAAACTCACCTATCATGAATATGACCCCACCCCTGCTGTCACTCACCCCGTCCTCCTAGGGTCAAGCAAAGGCCAAAACAACTCCCCCTCCCATCTGGGGTCACCCAAAGGGCAGCCTGTGTCCCATACCAAAACCCAGGCCTGATCACGGCGCCCTTCCTCTTATATTGAGTTATCCAGGGCTTTCATGATCAAGGCACTGTTTATTGGTACGACCAGACTCACTCCCATACTCACGCACACATCTCTTAATTCATAGAACAAAAGACCATCACAACTTTCTTTTGGAATGTGTAAAGGCCACAGCGTTTATTTTATTTTCAGCAACAAACTGTGACACACCTTTATTGAATATCAAACAAAGTAACAATGTATGAATACATTCACAAGTTTACAAACAAGTACACCACGGGGCTATTTCTTCCCAATATCATTGAGCCCCGCATTTGCTTAATCAACAATAAACAGTCCCACTTGAGGAACACCATTCATTTTGTTACCATGTACTGCGCTCCTCCCACCAGCCGTAAACTGCACCAGCAGGTGGGCTTTGTCAGTACTACCAAACAGCTTCCCCTTGGGACCCTGCCCGCAGGAAAGACCCCACACCGTACACCAACGCGGACCCATACCTGAGATGGGTACCCCGCAATATACGACCAACTTGAACAACCAACTGTCCAATAATTCCCAAGAAGCACGCCACGGCCGGCGCATTTGACCCCTTAAATGCGCCGGCTCCTCCACAGCGCCACAGCCCTCTCCACACCCACCCGGATATCCAGCAACCAGATATCCGTCCCGATATCCGTTAGATGTACACCATCCTTACGAAACAACAAAACATTATCCCCCTCAAGGTCCGGATGCGCTACCACTAAACCCCCAAAACGGGAAACAAACCGCGACACCATCTTATTAATCTTCACCCTAGCTCTCCCAATACCCTGCAGTGACCTAGCACCCCGCCAAAACAACCTGGGAGTGATATGTGACCAAACAATAATTAAACCTGAAAAGCGAGACCATAGCCTCAACAAATCACATTTTATATCCCTAGCCAAAGTACGTAAAGGCACATGGCAAAGATCATTGCCCCCCCCGTGCAGTACAAGGACATCAGGAGGGCCATACCGAATGGCTTTCTCATAAACAGCAGCAATGATGTCTTCCCAACACTTTCCCCGAAAGCCAAACCACGTAACCTGGCCTTCAGTGTAATCCAAGCCCAGCTGACATCCATTGACTCTAACTGCAGCCCGACGCTCCGCCCAGAAAACATAAGAGTGGCCAACAATCCATACCTGGCAACGCTCGGAATCTGAAATTAAAAGAAACACAGAAAGTATATAGCAAGTTAAACCAACCAACCCAAACTCTCATAGTAAATGAGGCCTAACATATGAACGGAATCTATCCGATCCCCATCTACCGACCCTTTTTATAACTTCTTCCGATAAACCCCATCTAGCGGCCTCTGTCGCCGCCCCTATCCGAAAAGAATGCGATGCAAAACGACCCGGATCCAAACCTAGTCGTTGAAGACATTTACGGAACACCTGAACAAACTGGTATCGGGACAAAAACGATCCGTTCTCGTGAACTAACAGCGGGCCTTCAAAAGAAGGCCGTACGGACAAAAACTCGTCCAAACACCATAAAGGACAGAGAGATGAACCAGCCAACCTGTTAAGCAAAACCGTAAAACCCTTACCCTCTTGGTCCGTTTTTGACCGTCGAATGAAAAGCTGAGCCCTTCCTTCGCAGATACGTACATCTGCCAACCGCAATCCCCCACCAACTGCCCTAGATGGGCTAACTAACTCGCTGATCCTCATAGCACCAAAAAATGCCAAAACGAATGCTACCTTAAACAACACCTGCTCGTACTGCCGGCCACAAACCACCATCAGCTGGTCACATATCTCCTGAAGCAATCGAAATGAGACTGGCCGCCTCAAATCCCGTACCTTATGACCTCTTCTATATCCCCGTAAAGCCTGTTGAACCAAAAATTCTTTAGAAATATCAGCCTCACCCAGCCACTTGAAGCGAAACGACAGAGCGGAGAGAAACTTAGTAACTTGTGAAACAGAAGTACCGAGGCTGAAAGACTCACCCAGATACCATAATAATGACATCATTTTCCCCTCCTTGGAGGATGGAGCCCCTGTAGCCTCCAGACAAGCATCCCATACCGCCCAAGCCTTCTGGTAGGCCGCCCAAGTAGTGGGAGCTAACGACCTTCGCAGCAAAGTCAATGTTCCCCGGTTCCCAACGACCACAGCCAAATCGGACACTCCAGACCCACAGATGCTGCCTCTGGAGCAAGTTGCCGAAAGCGATCCCATTGCTGTCGAGACAAAGCATCCGCAATTGAATTATCCACGCCAGGGATATGAACCGCTGTGAGAAACATATTTAGTTGCAGACACCGTAGCACCAAGTGCCGAAGCAACTTTAAAACAGGCAAAGAAGATGCTGATACACTATTAATAGCCGTCACGACCCCCAAATTGTCGCAATGCAGCCGAACCCGCTTATGCTGAAACTGATCTCCCCAAAGCTCAATCGCCACCAATACCGGAAAAAGCTCTAAAAACGTCATATTCTTTACCAAGGAACCTTGACGCCACACATCTGGCCAGAGAGACGCACTCCATTGCCCCTTGAGATATACCCCATAACCGTACGCCCCTGCCGCATCCGTGAAGAAGTCGAGATCGATATTACCAACCATATCCTCCATCCAAATAGTTCTGCCATTAAATTCACTCAAGAATACATCCCATACAACTAAATCAGCCTTGAGTTCCTTACTGACCCGCACGTAGTGATGAGGTGCCCGAATCCCGGCAGAGGCCATAGCAAGGCGCCTGCAAAACACCCTTCCCATCGGGATGATACGGCAGGCAAAATTAAGCTTACCAAGCAGGGATTGCAGCTGCCTTAACGTCACCTTTTTTGCCCCTCGAAAAAAGCTGACACAACTCCGAAGGTCTTGAATCTTATCTAACGGCAGCTGAAACGTCATAGTCTCAGAGTCAATTTCAATGCCTAAAAACTTAAGCTTTGTGGTAGGACCCTCCGTCTTGTCCTGAGCCAACGGAACTCCAAAACAATTCATAACATCTTGTAAAACACATAGAATCATAGCACATGTCTGCATGCCAGCAGGCCCCACGCAAAGAAAATCATCTAGGTAGTGAATCACCGATGCCACCCCGGATTCCTCCCTGATAACCCATTCTAGAAAAGAGCTGAAAGTTTCAAAATAGAAACATGAGATGGAGCATCCCATGGGCAAACATTTGTCCACAAAATACCTATCCCTCCACCAGCAACCCAAAAGGTGAAAACACTCCGGGTGCACCGGTAACAAACGAAAAGCAGATTCTATGTCTGTTTTTGCCAATAAAGAACCATGCCCGTAATGCCGAACCCACTTTAGCGCCTGATCAAAAGACGCATAGGAGACTCTGCAAAGGTCCCTATCAATCCCATCGTTTACGGAACCCCCTTTAGGAAAAGAAAGGTGATGAATGAGCCGGAACTTTCCGGGTTCCTTTTTAGGAACAACCCCCAAAGGCGAAACCCGAAGCTGCGCCAGCGGCGGGTGATCAAACGGCCCCGCCATTCGCCCCGCAGCAACTTCCTTCTTAAGCTTACTATCCACCACTTCAGGAAAAGATAAAGCTGATTGCAAATTTTTTAAAACCGTGCATACCTCGTGCTCTACAAACGGAATCTTAAAACCCTCCCGGAAACCTTTTTCAAGCAAATCCGCAGCTGCCCTATTCTTATACCGCTCAAGCCACGGCACCATCTTTTCTACTCTCACTGGAGTCATCCCCTTTTCCAGCAGCCCCCGAACTCTTACCACCCTTAGCCTTCTTGAAACATTTGGACAAGGGGTGACTACCGGAACAGCCCGAGCACTCATGTTTAAATCTACAACTAGCTCCCCACTTACATTGCCCATCGTTGAATTGCCAACAGTAGCCCTTCTTGTGCCCTGCCGACGACGTGCTACCAGTACCGCCGGCAGATCCCTGAAAGGGCTGTTTCGCTGGGGCTGTGACCCTAAGCCACAAGGCGATATCTTTGTGATCCCACCGAATGGACGGGCGTACAGCCTTCCTCTGACGAAACTGTTCATCATATCGCAGCCATGCGAAACCACCATACACTCTGTGGGCCTCCCCAATGCTATCCATATAGCAAAATAACTGCGAACATTGGTCAGACGCCTTTTCCCCAATAACACTGGCAAGTATCGCAAATGCCTGCAGCCAGTTTTGAAAAGTGCGTGGGATTAAACGATATCTACGTTTCTCTTCCTCCTCCTTTTTACTTGCATCCGCTTTTGCCAACCTATCCAGATTAAAGCGTTCTAAAGGAAGAAGTGTAAATATATCTACATACTCCCCTTTCCATATCTTCTCCCTCACCTCCGATTTTAAATGAGCCCCCAGCGGACCCTCGAAACACACGTAGATTTCACCCTTAGCAGAATCAGACAAACGCACCTGTTCCTCTTTCTTATCTTTACCATCAGCCTGCACCGATGCATCCACCGTCAAAGACACAGTGCTAGTTGCAGTAACACCTACCCCGTCCTGCGGACCCGCCTGACTATGCTCAGTAGCCGACAGAGGAATAGGAACCGATTGACCCACACTATGAGATTGCCCAGCATAACCTCCCCACACGGCTGTCGGAGCAGCCTCCGTTAAATTACCCGTACTAGACGCCGCAGCAAAGCGGTCCGCGACAGATTTCAGCAAAGCAAATATAGAATTAAAATCCCCTTGACTAAGGGAACTAGGCAAACCCTCCAAACTTAGTAAATCAGTCGTGCTTCGATTAGCCCTAGCTGTAACCGATGCCCCATCTGCGGGACCAGTATCCCGTGTAGACTCACCAAGCTGGGCCCCTGCCGACCGTGCAGCCGTATCTGCGCCGACATCTCTTCCCGGTCCTGCAGCAAGATCCCCGCCATCCTGAAGAAGTAGTGGAGGCCCGTCCGTGCTACCCAGCAACCCATCTCGTCCGTCACCAAGAGGGTGCCGTCTCCCAGGTTCCCCCGAATGCCGGTCACGTGATCTGGAACGACGAGAACGCGACCGATGCCGCGAACGCCCACTCCTGCACCGCTCTCTCCCAGTCCGCCTGGGCTCGTCCCCCGAAGAAAACGAGCCGCCCGATAGCCTGGAGACGCTCCTGCGCCTACTATCCCCAGGCCGTTCCCCGGCACCTACTAAAACCCCTCCGCCTCCGGCTGACCTTCCTCGCTCCTCCTCCGTCCCTCCGGTCCGCCATCTTACTTCAGGGGAAGCCGAAACACGCCTACTCGGGATCCTACTTCCGCCATCACTGTCCCTGCCGAGCGAAACATCCGCTGACGTACCCGGGACCTCAGCATCCACGAAACCGCTCACACGCCT
This sequence comes from Spea hammondii, assembly GCA_029215755.1. Taxonomy (NCBI): domain Eukaryota; kingdom Metazoa; phylum Chordata; class Amphibia; order Anura; family Pelobatidae; genus Spea; species Spea hammondii. The sequence goes on from JARDYJ010000002.1 coordinate 81,397,233, forward strand.
CTTCGCACTGCCCGCTAAAGCAGAGCCTTTCTTCCTCAGCCTACCAGAGGACCGCATCGCGACATCCGGACTTAGCCTCTCCGGTGGTCTCGCCCTCCTCGCCCTGGGGCCACGAGAAGAAACCGGTAAAGGCGGAGATAGACCTGATCCTGCAGTGAGCTGACCCACACGCTCCTCCAGCCACGATGTACCAAATTGGAGAGCCGAATGGCGGATCTGCTCTAACAAGCTGTCCAAACTCGCCATGGTAAGCTAGTAGAGATGAATTAATATCTCCCGAACAGGAATTTCTCCCTAACAGGTCTTCACAGCTTCTTATAAATTTTATTAAACTGCGCAACACCCTCAGGCAACAGCTGTATATATAGCCTTATTTTGTTTTCTCTCCCTCTGTTGCTACCGTAAACTCACCTATCATGAATATGACCCCACCCCTGCTGTCACTCACCCCGTCCTCCTAGGGTCAAGCAAAGGCCAAAACAACTCCCCCTCCCATCTGGGGTCACCCAAAGGGCAGCCTGTGTCCCATACCAAAACCCAGGCCTGATCACGGCGCCCTTCCTCTTATATTGAGTTATCCAGGGCTTTCATTCTTGAAACATTTTCTCTTAATGCCTTTCCAGGTACTGTCTCAGTGTTCAACCTTATATAACTTTGTATCATTAACATTACTTATTAAAGATACTTTTATCTAGACTGTATGTTAGCCCTGGACATACTTGAATGTTTCTATCATGTCTTCCTTCTCTTTTCAAGGGTGTACATATTAGGATTTTATACTTCTCCCGTAGTGTGCTAGGAAGACGAATTAGTGGCCCTTCTTTAAATTATTTATGTCTTTCCGAGGCCCTGGACTCCAGAAATGGACAGTGTGTTCAGTGCAAGTAATATATGTCCAGGGGTAAAGTGCTGAGGCCCCCCAGTTTCAGGAAATCGGGTCACTGCATTTTATATGTATTATCAACCTTGCTTCACATTGCTTATTCGCCCTTTGCATGTCTCCAGACATTTTTTAGTCTGTAAGATTGAGCAGAATAGACTCATGGGAAGTTAAACCAGATCCATGAATTATGATACAGATTGCCACTGCCTCACAACAGTAGGATATATATTGGTTGTGTATATATGAAGTGGTTGCACACCAATGAATACAATTACTAGTGATAACCATAATACATATTGAGCCAGGTCATTTTAACATTTTGGTGGTGCAAAGACTCCCATCATCAGGACATAACTTAATTTGTTAAGCACATACCACATTTAATTTATTTCAATGAAGTCATTCAGAGGAAGGAGAAGCAAACAAAAAAAATTTCCCCACATCCCCAGAAGCTAGAAAGGATCATATTTACTTAAGTGGTCCTTGTATATTATATCAACCCTACAGCATTTTTTACTCAAAAGAGAGCTGTTATTTTTGCTTAACTGCTGGTTTGAAATCTAAAGGTGAACTTCTCCTCTGTTCTGCACATTTATATATGTAGAAACATACGTCTCTTTTGCTGCTGCTTTTGCTGCTATGTTACCTTTTAAGTAGATTCAGTGCTAGTTGTCTGCAGTTAATAGCTTCTTTCATTTAAACATTTTTGACTTTGATGCTTGTTATGTATGTCATCATTGTAACGACTTTTCATAAAATAAACAAGGATTACATTCTAATTTGTTTCGCTTTGGGTAATATGGATGACACACTGGCACATAGTCTCTCACACTTACACAAACTTACAGACTTATGGTAATACACACATATACACACTCACTCAGACATGTACACCAACACACACTTACACATACTCATTTTCACATTAGCACATACACTCTAACAAATGCTTACAATTTCAGACTAACACACACTCCCTGTGGCCACCTCATGCTTTTGGCCTGGCCTCAGATCAGCCAACCAATGAAGACAAAGAGTGGAAGTCAGGCATTCACTCATACCTTCAGACTTCCAGCCAAAAATAACAGCATGCTGGTAGGACTGATACAATATAGCAAGACCTTTGTAGACTCTGTGAATATAGGTGCTCTCAGAAACTAAAAATTAATACTCGATGGAATACTTTCCCCAGAATGACTTGATTGAAATCTATTACATTTGGTATGTGCAAGCTGCGTACCTACAAATTGTTAACATTATCTGATTATAATTTAATTATTTTCCATCAAACAGGTGCGATACTGAGTTGAAACTGATTTTATCTAAGTGCTTAAGGCCAGGAAATTTGGCCCGTCTGATCTATAGTTAACACAGGGGGCAATGAACTGGGCATCGTCTTGACCTTTAAGTATTGAACAAATGTATCAGAAGCCATGCTTTATTATGAAGGGCAGGGAAAGGGAAAGCTGAGAAATGGTAGCAATGCATGGAAGTTCTATGGTTACAGAGCCCCTAAAAACCTAAAACGAATTGTCAAGTTAGAATGGTTTAGCACAAACAATTTACACATGTTTCTGTAAATCCAGATTACACTCTGAGAATAAATTATGATTACTCAAGTGTGAGGTTACATGTGGTTGCAGGACACATGCTATAGCCTTCAATAATCTTCAGAAACAGTGCTACCAGCATGCCTCTTAATTGTCCATTTTATGTGGGACACCTGCAGGGCACTAGACAACTGTCCCATATAGCTACCCACTGTGCTGCTTCCCACATGGCCACCTTGTGGGTCTTACAGCTGAGTACCTCAAGGTTGGATAGAAAGTTCCACCCTGCTATTTCCGCCACTACCCGTGCCTCTAACCACCACCCAGCCAATACAAGATCGACAGCTCAAATAATTGGGGGTATGTTACAGTAAAAAGGAGGTGTAAGTGGCAGACCTGTTTGACATTTGCCCTTTGTGCCTGATCGCCAGTTTGTGCTCATTTTAGACTTTCGATGGAAGGTTTAGTCGCATAAAACCAGTGCCATTTTAAACAGCGTTAACCTTTCCGGGCCTACTTTTGTGTCATGATAAATAAGTATTTCATGAAAAATATTTGGCTAAATGTTATATAACTAAAACATTATTTCTGGGAAGGATTTGAGCAGTCTATGAATCATGTTCCTAATACTGCTGAATAGGTAGAACAGCACCTTTAACTGAGGATAGGTGCAAATACGTTGCATTATTATGGCTCACGAGTATGACTCTCAATACAGGCATTGTAGTTTTGCATGCATAGTGGCAGCCTTTGCATGCAGCCACCCATGATGGATGCCACAAGGAAACACTGAGTATTCTATGACAAGCAATGTATATATGTATGTATGTATGTATGTTATGTGGTTACATAGGTGGCCATCAGAATGTGGTTGCGGCCACATTGGGCTTCTCAGAAAAAATAATTACTGTGCCAGCTCTTGTGAATCACAAGCACATAAAATATAGGATTGTTGCTACATGCTTTTAATTCCAGTTATTTGCTGTGTTTTCTAAACCGGGTATTTTTAGTTAAATAAAATAGTTTGAGACGGAGTAAATCTACAGAGAAATAATGATGTGTGTGTTCTTTCATGAGAAAACAAAATGAAAGTGTTTCTCTGGTTAAAGAAGAAAGTAAAGCTGTATTACAGTGTTCAATCACCCTAATTAAGCTATATATAATAATTATAGTGCATTTGCTTTTTGCACCTGAATTAACAGAGCATTTTTTTTTCTACCATGAGGCATGTGTGTGGTTGCACTTGTCACTTTCTTGTTGGTCTCTGCGTGTGTCATCTCACCCCTCCTCCTGCTTTGTCATGTATGCTCAATGTTCAGGAAAGTGTTTTGCAATTTCTAGTGGGTTGGAGAGACCATAACGACATCAGTACACCGGGAACCACTGCTGGCATAAGAGCTTTATCAGAACTGGAAAATTGTACAATACAAAACGTATGGGCTGAAGGGTCACGCTAACGCTAAATTACAAGGTACAAGAGTGCGTACAGGTGCAACCCATCAAGAACTTAAGGTATTCTGGCTATTTCATCACCTTTCCTAAAAGAAAAAAAATCCGGTTAAGGTTAAGCTATTGAACAAAGTAAAAACAGCTACAAGTTAACTTTATTGATAAGATTTCCGATTGTTATATATGTAATTTACAACTATACAAAGAATCAATGAAGGAAGGGGTGATAAGGATGTAAGGTATGGTATCCTCACAGAAGGGTTTTCATGTCTGGATGACCAGACCAGTAAATCTGCTTGTGAACTATAGTGAAATTATCATATGCTTATGTTGTTTTAAAATCAGCACTATGACAATACAGCCATGCCATTAATTATGTCATTGTGAAAGTCTGAACAAGCTAAAGATAATGTACTAATCTTCAAGATAGGTATCTGGGCTTGATCGCTTCTTTTCTCAGTACCTTCATATTCATTTTACTATATCCTGCGCAGTTATTTTTATTTAGCAATAATACACTCAAAAAAAAGATAAAAATATATTTCCAAGTATCTGGTTCTAGAACTACAAGATGTGATGTGTATGGATATCTGTAATGCTTTTTTCGAGTGTTAATTATATTAAGTGCCACCTTAAAGAGAACTTATACTCCAAATATGCACTTTTACTGATTATCTTATGAAACATGTAGTCTCTGCTGCTATCTTCTGGTACAGCTTTGTGTAAAAGCTAGCAGATATATATATATATAGTTTTATTATAACTACAAAGAGATTTTAGCAGAAAGTCCTAGATATAAACACGTGCGTTCATATCCCTGTTTATAATATCTTTGTACATTATGATGTTCCTGTAAATAAATGTGCATCTTTGTGTGTTACAAAGAATTTTCTTTAAAATAATGTATCCTATGTATAACTTTTGCATAGCTCTGTATGTATATATATATATATATATATAATATGTAATATATTTTAAAATATATCTGATTATATTATACATCATTTAGTAGAGTCATGGCAAAATTAACCCCTTCAGTCCCAGGGGTTTTTGGTACCTCAAAGCCCGGAGCAATTTTGCCATTTTTGCAGCATGTCGGTTCAGCGATTATTCTCCTTTCCTGCGAATATTGCACCCATGTAAACTATATATTGTTTTTTCAAGGAGAGATATAGCTTTCTTTTGATACCATAGTCAGATGATTAGCTGAAAATTTAGGATGAGAATTCCACAGACTTGCATAGAGATCACAGTGTCTGTTATCTGTGCCTCATTGGAGCGATCGGATATCCCACCAGGGTCTGGACAGACCTTGCAGGGTATATCCTATCCCCCGATGACCTTCCAGGAGACAGCCTGATCTCCTGTAGACACATCCCTGCCGCTGCAAGAAGGTCAGGACGTACCGGTACGTCCAAAGGGGTTTCTTTAGATGTGTTTTATGGACATACCAGTACATCTATAGGGGACCGAAGGGGTTAATATTATTAATCAGGTTTCCTATATTTCCCCATTTTTTGTTTTTAACTTTTTGAGATCCTGTGACATAAACAGTGCACATGGTATTATTTATCATGTTTTCATTTCTGTAGGAACAATGCGGTCTCATAAACTTTTGATGGCAATATTGCTTTAATCCCTCTCCAATGGCAATAAATATGTAGTTACATGACACACATTGGGTCAAAATTAATAAAGCAGTGGTAATCTAACAAAATATGGTGAACTGGGCTAAAGAACTACAGTGTTTATGTATAAAAAAGTAATGCCAATCGACCAATAGAATATACATATTGGTTGGATGATTCCATCATTTGATATGGTGACAGGAGAACTTTTCAAACTTATTGCCAGTTTTATACAAAACACCCTACATAACCTCCTGCGGTGATTTCGTATTTTGTATCATTTTTCATCTCATGTTGGGTTGATAATTGGTTACTTGTATATTTCTGAGCTTTATATGAATAACTAAATGAGTAGGAATGTGCTACTTTTTTGGCTTATGATCTTGATCTATTTTAATGGACAAATAATGTAAAACATCTTTACTCTCTCTCACTTATATAAATGCCTGCATGATATAAAAGTCCCATTATGTTGATAGGAGCAATAAGCCATGGTAGCCTTGTGGATTGCTTTAACTCCTAGATGAAATAGCAGGAGCACTCACAGGGATGTTGTACCCTTTATTTAAAAGATGAAAAATAAAACAATGGTACAGACCTTTTAATATTATATATATATATATATATATATATATATATATATATATTAAAAGTAAAATATATATTGAACAAAAATTCTGAGATGAATATACCATTTATGCATGCAGATAAACTGCATACTTTGGCCAAAGTTTGATCTTAATGTATTCAGGTTCTTTCAACAAACCATGGTATTCAGTTTAGACCTGAACAGTGTTCCAATAGCTTCCACAAATATCTATCTGTCACTTCTTACATGTAACATTAGTTTTCACCTATTCCATGTGCTGGACAGTGGACAACCTAAGGAAATGGCTCTAATATGGAATATTGGATAATGTTTAGGGTGAAAACAATAGCATGACCATATCAGACATTTTTCCACGATGTATATAGAGTTCACATGTTGCTAACCAGTACATGTAAGGTTTTGCCCTGCAGTGTGTGTAAGCTCACAGAAGGGTAGCCATTACTCATTTATAAATTCCATTTGGAGGGCAGCCTTTTACACGTGTAAATGTAATGTGTACTGGGTGTAAAGATTTTAACTTGCTCTTTAAAAAAAACATCTCCATGCTTTTGCCGTCTCTTGCTTGCTTGCTGCCTCGCAGTGGCAGGTCAGCCACGTCTCTCTAACACTGCACTAACAAGTGTGCAAGGATCCGCTACCCTTACCACCCAAATCAGGAAAAAGTTATGAAAATGGCGTATATAGTATAACAGAAATGGATGGAGGAGGGACATACATCCCATACGGCGGGGTGGCCTTCAATGAAAGACATAAGGGGCTGAAAGAAATGGCAGGCATGGAAGAATATAAGACATAAAGGGGGAAAGAGATGGCAGATATGAGGGAATATAAGACAAAATGGGGGAAGAGATGGCAGGTATGGAGGAATATAAAATCAAGACAGCTCCCACCTTACTTTGGATTCCAAGATTCCAAGATGCAAGCCCCCTCTTGGACTTAAGGTTGCAGGCTGTAGTCACTGGTGCTCCCACCAGTCAATAGCAGATTAAAAAAAATATTAGTCTATGATTAAGTGCCTGTGAGCGTGAAACACGTGAGGCATTGTATCCTTCTAATAGGACAAGGCCAAAAATAAATGCACTTTTTTGGAGAAGATTCTAGTTGCCAAGCGTTTCATTTATTGTGGACATGGAGGAATATAAAACTTTGTTTTCTTTTCAGACCTGTCCCATCAAATTCAGGTTGTAGGTAAGTATGCCATTGTACGAAAGTTGCAAATGTTAGGCTAGTATGTAAAATTGGTCTCAGATCCCCTATTCAACTTCTTCTACGCGTTCATTTATTGAGTTCATCACCATTTCACGGCATTTCCATGGCAACTGGCAGAAAATGGAAAAAAGACGAATACGAAGAACGTATACAAATATTCGCCCGAAACGAACATGGGAAGGGGTGAATATTTGTAGAATACGAAGATTCCCCCCCCCCCCCCGCAGAAAAACAGAAAGACAGAAAGACAAACATGAAGACTTCTCCGGTGCCAAGTCCTACATGTTCATTGAGACTTGCCTTCTGCAGCCTATTTCACCCCTCAGGGAGCAAAAGGAGAAAGCTTCCAGACCTGGGAAGCTGTCAGTTATTCACATCTACTTGGTTCAAAGATTGCAATAACCTCCACGTAACTTAAACTAACGAATTAACAAACACTTAAAATAATGAAAAAACTAAAAACTATTTCTAGGTGATAACTGGGAAACATATGCTGTTATATTGAGAATAGTTGAAAACAACATGGGCTTAAACAGAATTGACAGTACTTTTCAAAATAGCCCAGCAATCTTGCTTTTTGTGAATAAACCCCTGGGAGCAGAAAGATAGAATTGTAAATATGTTGGATACTATTGGCATCAATACCATAATACAAGTATACTTTTTTCCAAACTATGATGTACACCAGTTAATACCTGACAAAGATATTTCAAGAACCACTAAGTTCATAAGTTTACATTATTACTGATATAAGCAAAAATCATGTTAAAAATACCAATTCTATTTTTAACATTTGATCTATGAAATGTAAAATCTATATAGAATTCCACAGGAATCGTTTTATTTATTCTACATATTAGGAATTATGGCTTTACCTGATATTTGAATATTTTCTATGTTCCTGCTGTCCCAGTCAAAAAGGAAAAGGTCAAATGCACTCAGGTTTCCGAAATCTTAGAGTCCCTGTTAAAGCACCAGGTGATATTAAATGTGATACTACCACTCTAATCCTTAAATCCTTTTAAACTGCTGCAGGTGTTGATGACACACCACAGTCTAATTAACAGTATTTAACAGAACCAACAAAACCTTTTCTAAACCGGTTTAATGATAAAAAGCTTTAAACATACTCACAGAGTAGAGTAGAGTAGAGTAGGTGAATGCATATGGATCAAAAGAAAGAGGCCCTCGTTGGCTCATATATATGCCCTTTGTTAACACCATCCTCCTAATCAAATTAATCATCTTTTAGTGTTTAAGTTGGGTGTGGATTTGTCTCCAAAGCAGCTGTGACGGCACAATGAGTGCGACACCAAAGCCCAGTGATGCTATAAAGGAAAAGCTGGATATATTGGTGCAGGACAAGGTTTACACCAACACTTTTTGGATTCACAGAAAAAAAACAAAATGCAGCTGGTCATGTTCTTGTTGTTGCTGTTGGTTTCAGGACTCTGTGCTAAAGCGCACAAAATGCAACATCAAATTGATACAGGAGAAAAAAGCACCATCCAAGCATCAGGAAAGTTCCAAGAAGTTTGCAAAATGGATTGCTACTTTAGTAGCAGTGGTATTTGTGCCATATTGTCTGTGCAACTGCCTGGTTAGAGTCCCGGTGTTAATATGTTTCCGGTATAAAAAAAAGACGGACACAGTCAATAAGTGACACGAAGGTTGGGAATCCTGAGACTTTACATAATAAATAGCTTTATTTGCAAAAGAAAGAATGGGGTTTTGCAGGGGCATTGTTAGTTCTCCAAAGCATTTGGGGCTAGAGTCCATAGAGTCCATGGCGGACTCTATGGACTCTATATATGTTATAAATACATTTTCTATATGATGATTTCAACGAGCATTAGGTATATACATTAAAAGCAGTACATACTAAGGATTTATATGATGAGTATGAGAAGTAACTTTAAATGCAAGACTTTATGCCAATAGAAATATCTAAATGATTTATATGATGCCTATGAGCAGTAAATGCATAAATAAACTTTGTATATGATGCCAATGAGGAGTTAATACATATATTTTATATATAATGCCAATGAGCCAACTTTTCCCCCAAACAGCGTGACTGTGCTAAGTTTACCCCCAAACAGCATGCCTGACACAGAATCAGTGCTGTGGAGGACTCTGTAAGTATAGAAAGACAGATGCTGAAGCTGTCCCAGGCAGCTATGTCCTGCAAGGAGCTCTCCATGCGAGGGGAAAAAAAATAAAATGTGTAAGTTTGGAGGCTTGGGGCCCCATGTCTTGTGACTTGGGGTTTTAGCCCAGGGAGTCCCCCCCCAGCAGTGTCTCTGGATTCAAGGAGAATTTGTTCCAGTTGTCATTATGCAGTATACAAAATGCATTAGATCACCCTGAATAAATTCATACATTTTGGCAAACAACATCTGAGACTGTTGGTCCGTACCTTGTTTTGATAATTGTATTGATTGATTTCAGGGACCTTCAGTCCTTCAGACTTCAGGGACCTGGCTCCACTGTGCCCATGAACAGTGTGGTTGTGGCATTACTGTTGCTACCCCATGGCTGGTAGATTAAAAGGCTACCCTCCACCACAAATTTTAGTGAGAGGTGTAATATAAAAAGTACATAATGGAGGGTCCGGAGTGCTAATGGTGCACGTACTAGCCTGTGCATGTGAGTTAAACAATGTGCCAACACAGCACAAAACTAATGCAAAGGGCTCTGGTGGACAAAACCTGGTTACCATAGAGCATTCTGGTGCATTCATAATAACCACTTGACCTTAAAGCCAGAGGACCAAGATTTCCCTCTCACAGGTACTCATTTAATTGTGGTTATGGCATTTAAGACACAATTTTCTTTTATGAACACATCTTACGTTTATATACAAATTAATGTGGGCAAAGGCCTAAAGTGATTTACTCGTACCCAGCACACAATGTGAGCACCTAGAAATGAAAGGCTTTAAGAAAGCAAAGAGGAACAGAGGGATCTGGGTCCCAAAGAGGGACTGTCCATTCTAAACAAACAGACTTTGGAAATATGCAATTATTGGTAATTACAGTCTAGCATGAAGTGTTGGAGATAGCATAGAAGGAAATTACTATTGTGTTGCATTTATCAGACCTTTCGTCATGGACCTCTCAGAGCCAACCAGGTTAAAGCTAGGTCACGTGCAAACTGGGGAATTCATAAATGAAACAGTGATGTTGCAAGGGTGTTTTTTTCTTCTTGTGTTGCCATCATTTAATTACTCAATTTTCTCCAGGAAATAGTGAATTTTGGAGAAAAGGAGAAATGGTCCCTTTATAAGTCCTTCTTAGTCTTAATGTTCGCATAACATTGTCTTTTCCAGAGACTATATTAGTTCTCTAAAAAAGGGGGCAAACCCCTAGTGATGATGAAGACAGTGTTATATAATTCCTATTAAAGTACGCGATAAAGCGCCAAACTCTTACAATGTAATGGCTATAAGTAATATAGGTGATCTACAATTAATTAAATACATTTCACCATAATATGTTCTATAAATAATATAGATGACTCACAATCAAGTAAATAAATAAATATACCCATAAAAAATATATCACTGAAAATATTAAATAACAAAATTCTTAATCTTCCTTAATTTTAATCTTCCTTAAATAATGTCCATTAGATAATGTTCACCAAACAAGTTCACAAATAATGTGAAAAGAAAGTTCAGATTGTGTTTCAAAATCATCGCTACAGATTTGCCCCCCTTTTTAGTGTATTTTTTCTTCTTTTTTGTGACTTATTGCTGAGTGAGTGACATTGGCAAGGGATTTTTCAGCTGCACTATATAATTGCACAGCTCAGTCCCAATTCTCCTACAGAGCGCAAAAGCTGCATCAAAAACACTGGTGGATTTTGTAACAGGTAACTAAACTAAAACTAGTTTAATGTTTCATCTAGTGAGTCAAAACCAGTTGGACAGAGTTCAGACAATATAGTCTAAAATATAGACAGAACTGACGATTATGACATTATAGGTCTGCTAGGTTTTGGATTATATCACTATAGTCATATCCAAATGTGTTTGCTTCACTGAAATGTTCAAAAATGTTCTCTACTGTTAACTCCAACCCAAAGTTTTAGCTCCCAACTTGAAAACCAAGGGCTAGCTTACTCTGTATTTTTAACAAACGATGGAGGGGGTCACCTTGAAAATGCCCAACTAACTTCAAACTTGGCGCTAGTCATTTTATAACTACATTGCATAGTATTTATAATGTTATTATTGTTATTGCTTTTAGATTGTAAAAGATTAAAAAGATTAACAATTATCAAGGTACAATAAGATACTTTTAGAAATATATCGAACCTGGAAAGCTTTGTGCTACCTGGGGACGTAACTATTTTAAAGTCTTTTGATTGCTAAATAGGATGTTAAACTTAATAACTTGAATTGCAATACATGTTGCATATTCCTGTTTTGTTATGTGTGTTTTATTGCCTTAGTATGTAACATCTCAAATTTCACGTGGGAATACAGGCCACACCTACACCATACAAAGCTAAATTCATGGGGTACTGTCAGAACCCGACCCGCAGCCACTCACCCGAGTACCCGCGGGTCGGTCCCCTGCCGCGTCCACGCTGTTCTGGCCGGCGTGCTTGCGGTTCTGGCCGCCGTGCGCGCTAGCTCCACCCCCTCTTTCTCTGCTTCAGGAAGGAGGGGGCCGTGCGCGCGCTCGATGACGTCATCGCCCGGGAACATTTAAAACTCCATCTTCGCTACTGCTTGTTGCTTGATGTATTTTCGGCTGCTGTTTCGTGAGTTCCTTATTACTGATTATTTCCCTGGCTTGTTTAACGGCTTTTGCTACTTCTCTGGAGACCCTGACCACGGCTTGTTTAACGGCTTTTGCTACTTCTCTGGAGACCCTGACCACGGCTTGTTTAACGGATTTTGCTACGTTTCTGGCGCCCTTGACTTCGGCTTGTTCCCTGAATTTCGGGCACGATTACCTAAACAGCGCTTCCTGATTTCAGCTGTGGTTAAACAAGTTAACCTGTTCCTGCATACCGGACTTCCTTATACTCGTCCTTACATTACATCAAGCCATCTATGGAGCCCGCAGGATTATATGACGCCATATCTGCCCTCACCCAGCAGGTTACGTCGCTTGCTCAGTCCGTCCACAACTTAGAATCTGGTCTTGATCAGCTGCGTCAACAGGTGCATCAGCTCCAGTCGGGTCCTTCTTCTTCAAGGGATCCACCGTCTCTGGAAGGGGCCACAGCATCTGAGCCGCAGGCTATTCTCCCAGACAAATTCTCAGGTGACAGAAAGAAATATCGTACTTTCATCACTTCATGTCAAATATTATTTAACTTAAAACCTCGTACCTATGCTACGGACTATGTAAAGATCCATACTGTTATATCGTTACTCCAGGAAGAACCCCAACTATGGGCTCATCATTTATTGCACACCCAAAGTTCTGTCCTGGACTCCTGGGCCTCGTTTCGTCAAGCATTTGACTCTATGTATGAGGCCCCCTTCAGGATTTCTACCTCTACCACCTCCCTTCGGGCCCTTAAACAAGGACGCCGGCCGGTGGAGGAATATATAACGGAATTTCGTCGGATCTCCCTAGAAACGTCCTGGAATGACTCAGCTTTACTGGATCAATTCCGCCTTGGGTTATCGGATACCCTTAAAGATGAACTTGCCCGTGTCGGCATTCCTAACTCCTTGGAGGAGCTTACTCACCTGGCCACTCAGATTGATCGTCGGTTGAGAGAAAGAAAAGCCGAGCGGGGTTCCTCATCTGCTACCACGTTTACGAACCGTTTCCCTACACCTTTTCAACCTGCACCCCATACCAGTCCCACCGAGGAACCGATGCAGATTGGTCTTGTAAAGGGGCATTTAACACCTGAAGAAAAGGCTCGACGCCGATCGTTGAATTTATGCCTCTACTGCGGTAAACCCGGACACTCATTTCAGGACTGTCGTAGTCGTCGCCGTTTAGACGACGGTAAGATTACCTCCATCCGTACTCAGAAAAGACTTTTAGTACCTCAAGTATGTACCCCGCACTTATCCATATCTCTTTCCTTGCAGTGGACTAAGGGGCCTATCTACTTTTCTGCTATGATCGATTCCGGAGCCAGCGGGTGTTTTCTGGATGATGATCTGGCTAGATCTCTGAAGGTTCCCACTCGGCGGAAAGCTACACCTATTCACATTCAACTGGTCGACGGCAGCCCTCTCAAGTCGGGACCTATCACTCACGAAACCATTCCACTGGTAGTCTCCATTGGTGACAAACATCAAGAACTCCTGCAATTCGACATTGTCCCTGCACCTACGTTTCCTGTTATTTTGGGCCTTCCATGGCTTCGTAGACACAATCCCACTATCAACTGGGAGACGGGTACATTAGCCTTTCCCTCCATATTTTGCATCAATAAATGTTTGTCATCTACCGCATTGTGTCTGACCACTGATTGTTCTATATCCACCACCATTCCTCGCGTTTATCACCAATACCTGGATGTGTTTGAAAAAAGAAATGCTGATATGCTGCCTCCTCACCGCTCCTATGATTGTCCGATAGATCTGCGTCCTGGGGCATCCATTCCTTTTGGTAGAATTTTCCCTCTATCTGAACCTGAACTATCCACCCTAAAGAATTATATTGACGAAAATCTGGCCAAGGGGTTTATACGGCCCTCTACCTCTCCTGCTGGCGCTGGCATCTTCTTTGTCAAGAAGAAGACCGGGGAATTACGTCCATGTGTGGATTACAGAGAATTAAACAACATCACTATTAAGAATCGTTACCCTCTTCTGTTGATCTCTGAACTGTTGAATCATGCCCACAAGGCACAAATTTTTACTAAGATTGATCTTCGTGGTGCTTATAACCTCGTGCGAATACGTAGCGGAGACGAATGGAAAACAGCCTTCAGGTCCAGATACGGTCACTTCGAGTATTTGGTCATGCCATTCGGACTCTGCAATGCACCTGCCACATTTCAACACTTTGTTAATGACATCTTCCGCGATGTTTTGGATAAATTCGTTATCATATACCTGGACGATATTCTGATTTACTCATCCTCCCTGGCCTCTCACCGCGAACATGTACAGATAGTGCTATCTCGTCTGCGTCAACATCAATTATATGCCAAGGCAGAGAAGTGTATATTCGAAACTTCTACTGTAGAATTTTTGGGATTCCTCTTATCACCTAACTGTATCAAGATGGACTCTAAAAAAGTGACGGCTATTCTTCAATGGCCTCCACCCACTGACCGAAAAGGGGTCCAACGCTTTGTCGGATTTGCCAACTTCTATCGCAGATTTATCCGAGATTTCTCCCGTATTATCCAACCTATTACAGCTCTCACCTCCAAGAGATCTGTTTTTCATTGGACTCCAGCAGCACAAACTGCATTTGAAGCACTAAAAAGAAAATTTACCACAGCTCCTATTTTGACACTTCCCGAACCCTGCAAACCATACACCCTGGAAGTTGACGCCTCGGACTTGGCGGTAGGAGCTATATTGTCTCAACGCCAAGAGAAGGACGGACAATTACACCCAGTGGCCTTCTTTTCACGTACCTTAACTCCACCTGAACGTAACTACGATGTGGGAGAACGGGAATTGTTGTCGATTAAGTTGGCCTTGGAGGAATGGAGACATCTACTCGAAGGAGCTATTCATCCAATCACGGTTTTTACAGATCACAAAAACCTTGAATATTTGCGCACGGCCAAACGTTTGCAACCCAGACAAGCCAGATGGGCACTCTTCTTCACCCGGTTCCAGCTGCACATCACCTACCGCCCAGGTTCCCGCAATGGGAAGGCTGACGCCCTGTCCCGTATGACAGATAAAATTACACCTGCTGAAAACGAAGTGGGCACCATTCTCCAGCCCAAGCATTTCCTAGCCTCTACCCAATCTATTTGGGACACGTTACACAAATATTCTACTCCCTCCAATGTTCCTACTCGACCCACTCTCTCCTTTCACCAAGGACTATATTACCTTCATCAAAAGGTTTATGTGCCACCTGAGGTCCGTCTTCAGATCTTACAGCTTCATCACGACTCTCCAGCTGCAGGACATGGAGGTATTCGAGTTACTAAGGAACTAATCAAACGTTCATTTTGGTGGCCCAATTTGGAACAGGACGTCCATTCTTATGTTTCATCCTGTACTACATGTGCCAGGGCTAAAGACATACATACTAGACCCTCAGGTCTGCTTCAACCACTTCCCATCCCAGGAAGACCTTGGGGAGACATCTCCATGGATTTTATCACTGACTTACCTCCTTCTCAAGGTTTCACCACACTGATGGTTGTTGTGGATCGTTTTACTAAAATGGCTCACTTTATTCCTCATGCCGGACTTCCTTCCGCTAGTGAGACAGCGATCTTGTTCACTCGGGAGATTTTCAGATTACACGGACTACCTGAAAACATCGTCTCTGACCGAGGAACCCAATTCACCTCTAAATTCTGGAAAGCCTTTTGTCAAGAACTTCATATCCAACGTTGCCTCTCTACCGCCTTCCATCCGCAAAGTAACGGGCAAACGGAGCGTACCAACCAGACCTTAGAACAATATTTACGCTGCTTTTCTACCTATCTGCAGGATAATTGGGCACAATTCCTTCCTTTAGCTGAATTCGCTTATAATAATCATTTTTTGCCTGCTACGGTTACCATCCATCCATGCTCCCGGGTTCCCCTATTGTCAGCCCAGTTCCTTCCGTCACGGACCATATACGTGGTCTCACGCAAACATATGCCCTGATTCGCAATACCCTACGGCAGGCTCAGCAACGTTATAAATGGTTTGCGGACTCACATCGATCCCCAGCACCTGTGTACCGAGTCGGAGATAAAGTATGGCTATCTACTAGACACCTCAAGGTATCCAACCCCACAAGGAAATTAGGGCCAAGGTTTATCGGCCCGTATCCCATTTGTGAGGTCATCTCACCATTAGCCATCAAACTGCGCCTTCCTCATACCATGAAAATACACCCTGTATTTCATGTATCTTTATTGAAACCATGGATTGAAAACCAATTCTCAGAAAGACCTGTTTCCCCGCCTGAACCTATCATGTTAGACGGCGCTGAAGAATACGAAGTGGGGGCAATATTAGATTCCAGAATACACAAAAAACAATTGCAATATCTCATACATTGGAAGGGCTATGAGGCAATAGACAGATCATGGGAACCGGCTAAAGATGTACACGCTTCCACACTGGTGCGATCTTTTCATTCTGAACATCCTGAACGCCCGGGTCCTTTGCGTGTCCAGAGGCCCCGCCTTAGGAGGGGGATCTGTCAGAACCCGACCCGCAGCCACTCACCCGAGTACCCGCGGGTCGGTCCCCTGCCGCGTCCACGCTGTTCTGGCCGGCGTGCTTGCGGTTCTGGCCGCCGTGCGCGCTAGCTCCACCCCCTCTTTCTCTGCTTCAGGAAGGAGGGGGCCGTGCGCGCGCTCGATGACGTCATCGCCCGGGAACATTTAAAACTCCATCTTCGCTACTGCTTGTTGCTTGATGTATTTTCGGCTGCTGTTTCGTGAGTTCCTTATTACTGATTATTTCCCTGGCTTGTTTAACGGCTTTTGCTACTTCTCTGGAGACCCTGACCACGGCTTGTTTAACGGCTTTTGCTACTTCTCTGGAGACCCTGACCACGGCTTGTTTAACGGATTTTGCTACGTTTCTGGCGCCCTTGACTTCGGCTTGTTCCCTGAATTTCGGGCACGATTACCTAAACAGCGCTTCCTGATTTCAGCTGTGGTTAAACAAGTTAACCTGTTCCTGCATACCGGACTTCCTTATACTCGTCCTTACAGGTACAGTCAATATACACTATATGGACAAAAGTATTCAGACTATTATGACATTGTATTCTAAATATATAGACATTAATATATGCTATAACAGCTTCCACTCTTCCGGGAAGGCTTTCCACAAGATTTTGGAGTGTTTCTGTGGGGATGTTTGCCCCTTTATCCAGTAGAGCAACTGTGAGGTCAGGCACTGATGTTGAATGAGAAGCAATGGCTCGCAATCTCCATTCCAGTTCATCCCAAAGGTGTTCAGTGGGGTTGAGGTCAGGACTCAGTCAACTTCTTCCACACCAAACTCATCCAACCATGTCTTTATAGACCTTGCTTTGTGCACCACTATATGGACAAAAGTATTGGGACACACTTCTTATTTACACAAAAACGAAAGGTGAGAATACGGCACTCAGTTATGAGGTGGTGCATGAGCCTGGGTACCACCAGTCCCTCAAATATATGGAATAACGAAGCAAAGGCTCAGAGCTTCATTGGTGAGGTGAGTTTTTTCACACAGGGAACATTTGAAACACAGGTCTTTCTCAAGCCATGGCTTGAGAAAGACTTGTGTGTCGAAATGTTGCCTGTGTAAAATAAACTCACCTCACCATTGAAGTGCTGAGCGTCTGCTTCTTTATTCCACACCTCTTAATTATTTAAATCAGAGTTGAGGCTAGGCCCGTTACTTCCAGTGAAGAAAAATGCTTCAGCATACCAAGACATTTTAGACAATGCTATGCTTCAAACTTTATGGGAACAGTTTGGGGAAGGCCCTTTTCTAATCCAGCACGACGGTGCCCCAGTGCACAAAGCAAGGCACATAAAGACATGAGTGGATGAATGAACAAACATCCCCACAGAAACACTCCAAAATGTTGTGGAAAGCCTCCCCAGGAGCGTGAAAGCTGTCATAGCTGCAAAGGGGTGACCAACTACATATTCATGTCTATGTATTTAGAATGTGATATCACAACAGTCCCTGTTGTCAGGTGTCCCAATACTTTTCTCAATATAGTGTAGCTGTAATGGACCATGTCTGTATTGGTGCCCTGGGACTCCACAGTCCCACATACCCACCTTGACTATTGATACATTCTTTTCTAGGTAGGAACGTGTAACATGGTGGGTATGCTGTTGTTTTTTTAACATGAGGGCCCTAGGGAATTGGGGAAACCTTTTTTTGCTAAACACAAGGGACTCATGGGAAAAGGGAATTGTTTTAAAACAAGAGGGCTTGGAGGAAAACAAGTGTCTATTTGTTTTGAATATAGGGATTATGTGAAAAGATCAAATTTACTTTCATTAAGCATGCAGAAATCTAGGGGAAATAGAGGCAGTTATTTGAGTATGAAGGGTCACATGGTGGATTAACACGATGGATCATGATGGGGTAAGGCTCAATATTTTTTTGGGTGGTTGCTCTAATATAATTTACAGAAACACACTGTACTGATGCATTTTAATTTGTTTATTGTATTTCATGTATTAAATGGCTTTACTTTTCTTAAATGTATTTGTTTTATGTTTTTTTTGTGATCTTTCATACAGCTTTAATATAATTTTTTTTAAAAAAGCTTCGAGTGGCAGTCATACACATCCTGAGGAGCTTTATCATTGTACAGTACACATTGTCTTATTACCAGCAGGGGATATTCTGAGCTCAGGACACAAACAGATGGGGGAAATGCTTGCTTTTTCCGTGGATATTGATTTGGCCGAACATAGTATATACTCAGTGGTCTCATTTACAGGCAACACAGGGGATTTCTGATTGCGAAGTATGTGATTCTCCATTTTTTCACAGCTCCGTATGGATGCATATACGGTTGTATAAGGTACGGAGCAATGCTTTACACTGCTACAGACATTTGTACTATTGCCCAACAAGAAAAACTAGTTATTTTTGGGGGGGACATCACACAGAAGCTCATTGATCAAGCAGACTGACACTGCAGTACGTTCTGTATCAACACTGCTTTTGAGACATGGTAAGAGTTTTAACTCTGCCTATTCCACTTATACCCAGATGCCACTAAAGTATAGCAGGAGAGTTTGAATACAGAGAAGGAGTGCATAAACAAAGGATATGGGTTATATGTACTAGGAAGTACTAGAACTTCGTAGATGCTAGAAAAATAAAAGATGTAGAATTGTACTGTGTTATTATACCATTAAATCACTCACTGATTTGCAAAACTGATTATCATTATAGGTGATGGGGTAGCAATACCGCAGAAATGAACCTGCACATCCTGTTGGGACAGATATGGCTTCTTTTTTTTCTACCTGGAGGTAGGTTGAGGCTGTTAAAAGATGATATTACATTCAAATATTTTTTGAAACGCTATGAGGAACTATACGCATACGTTTTGGAAAGATAGGAGTCATATGAAGAAAAGGAGGAAGATGAGGATATATAGATTATTTGTAATTATGATATTTTAAATTCGTAGTTAGGTACTGCTGTTTAAAGACTTAATATAAATCAGCAACCAAAAAGGTCTAAGTGATGTAAAGTGATGCGAAAAAAAATACTTTACCGAAATTTTCTGCATGTTATGGACATAATCCTTTATAGGTTTCTCATTTTATTGTTTCTTCTTGTCTCTAAGTCACCTAGAAAGAACATTGAAACATTTAAGATGTTTTTTTAGTTACTATGGCAATAACCTATGACCTCACACTTTATATTACATGATAATTAAGTGTCCCTGTAGAAAATACTATTAATAAATTACAAGAATTATGGCTGTATTAACTTGCATTGGTTGTCACAAGAGCTAAAATATGATCTTCTTTTATTTTTTTGGCAGATGTCCACTCTTGTGACTCCATCACTGTAAACTCTCCCATTGTGTTGGGTTCTCATCTCCTGGCCTCCTGCACTGTGAGCAAAGAAAGCTGCACCGGCCTAGATGAAGATGAATATCAAATTAAATGGAAATTAGACAGTGAAGTTATACCAAACACACAGTATATCCCCCTTTATAAAAACACAACCTTAGTGTATTTCAAAAGTTTCAACAAGACACAAGGACTGCTTTCCTGCTATGTCTCTGGGAAAAAGGGACTACAGCTTGTAGACAGAAAAGAAGTTAAAGCTGGCTGTAAGTATTGATCATTGTATGCCGTTAGCTAATTGCATAATAAAATTAGGGGATATTGCATATGATAGAGGCTGCTGCTGTTGTAGTTTTGTAGGTCTGCCTGGTCAATGGCCAGACCATTAACAAGTTATAGGTGAATCCAGGTAAAATGTCTTCTTCGTCACTATGCCTTATGAGAGCCAATTGTTGCTGGCTCCCCTTCCCTATAAGAAAGGTCAAGTTGGCCCAGCAAAATGTATGAGGGCTTGAAATATTTTATCTTATCTCACATATTTTTTTAGCCTTAGAGCATTGGGGCAATTATATCAGTGAAAGGATCCATGTTTACAAGGATCAATTATGTGTGTTAGAAGTATCTTAAATTATAAATTTTTACTTTATTTCCAGTTCAAGGAAAGTTTACACAACTGACATTCTCCAGCACAAATGTTGGAAAACAATAAATCACAGTCTATAATGTGTTGCTATATCTATTGTAATAGTAGCTACTTCAACAAAATAATTAAATAATTTAATGAGCCATTTGGCCTCCTGTAAAGAATTATATCCCAAGTAAATAAATACATAATACCGTATTTGCTCGATTATAAGACGACCCTGATTATAAGACGACCCCCCAAAATCTAAATATTAATTTAGGAAAAAAACAAAAAGCCTGAATATAAGACTACCCTATAGGAAAAAAAGTTTTACTAGTAAATATTAATTCATGTAAACAATTTTTTCATATTTAACAAAAGCTATGATTGAGAAAAATATATATTTTTTTATTTCCTTTTATTTGCCAACCTGCCCCCCCAAGTTATGCACATCTGCCCCCAGGGTTGCCACTCTGCCCCCAGAAATGCCTTATACCCCCTATGTATATGTATAGTGGCATATAGGGGGTTAAAAGGCATATCATGGGGCAGAGTGGCATATAGGGGGTTAAAAGGCATTTCTGGAGATATATATATATATAACTGCTAACAGCAATCACACTCCTATCAAGCCAAGGCAGCCAATACATGCTGGAACCTGGGGATGAAAGGAGTGTGAGTACAGCCTCCCTATGCCATGCTACCATCACCACCACCCTTACACATCCATGCTATCACACACACACACTCATTCACAAACATTTAAATACTCATTCATTCCATTTATCACACATACTTGCTCAAAAACCCTCCCCCACCCCCTTACCTGAACTGCTGATCTCTCACACCAAGACTTCTGCAGGGGCCCGGCTGTGTGAGCAACTTCTCTGGCCCCGCCCCCAGAGGAAGGAGGGGGGAGGCAGAGTTATGTGACACTCTTCTAGCTTTCTGTTCTACTGCCGCTGGTAGAAGGGAAGCTGCTCACGACCAAAGCACCGGTAAGCAGCCTGGCCCCAGCGGAGGTCTGATTCGAAGACGACCTCGATTATAAGACGAGGGGTATTTTTCAGAGCAAATGCTTATAATCGAGCAAATACGGTATTTAAGATTGGGACAGATATGTTTTAACAAGGACATTTCACAATAAAGACAACATGGAGTCTTTTCATGGAGTACTCACAGTCAGATATGTAGTTTTTACTGTTAAATTGTATGTTGTGTATCATTTTTAAAGTACTTAACTAATTTATTTTGAGACATTTGACGGATGATCAAAGAACATCTACAATTTACCGTATTACTTTATAATTGAGGCAGGGACACTGTCATTGTTTTCCAAGAGAACACCAATAA
Source organism: Spea hammondii (assembly GCA_029215755.1). Taxonomy (NCBI): domain Eukaryota; kingdom Metazoa; phylum Chordata; class Amphibia; order Anura; family Pelobatidae; genus Spea; species Spea hammondii. The sequence continues at coordinate 81,419,218 of JARDYJ010000002.1, forward strand.
ATGTGACCTAACATTTTTTATAGATCCACCTTCTCCACCCACCGACCTCAAATGCCTCATGAATCTTACAGATGACAGCTTAAAATGTACTTGGAAGCTTGGAAGAGACCCTCTAATTGAAACTAATGTCACTCTTTCAAGTCTCAAGTAAGTGGGGGTGCTACATTGTTCCCCTTTTAAATGGAAAGGTTCATATTTATTGCAGATGGGAAAAGGTTGAGACGAGAAGCCTGACTTTACTTTAGAATATTTTCCTATTCAGGGCTAGATAAAAACTCTTGTGGGGGAGGGGCACATATACTGTCAATTGGGTATAGTTGGGTCAGTGAATAGGTAAACTTATTTCCACAGGTGTCAGAGCAGGGCAATTCTAAAGTAGACATGTAGCCCAACTATAATACAGGTTAGCATTGGATTCAATAGATATTACAACCATGCATTCACAAGGAGCCCTATTTGTGTACCATAGGGCCAACGGACAATGTGCGATGTCAACCGAACAGCAGCACGACATAGTTCCCTTAGAAGATCAAATGTCTGGCATCATTCATCGCAATTATTTTAACCTCTACAAGAAAATTGTAGTGTGGATAACTGTGAGAAATGCACTAGGGGCTGCTGTCTCTGAAACGCTTTGCCTGGTCCCAATTCATGAAGGTAAGCTAGTAATTCCCGAACTTTTTTCCAGAATAACCATCAGGTCTGCTACAAAAGGAATATTTTATGGTATCCGTTTTGTGTCACTGTCACGGAGCTGGATAGTCCGACCGACTATCTCCGCTGTCTTGTGCTCCCTTAGCCTGGGACAACACACTTTCCCCGGTTCCCCAGTCACTAGCCGAGACTCAGTGTAGGGTAAAACCAAACGAAGACTGATTTATTTCTCACACACAGAGCTGGATATACCCAGCAAAACACACATTAACATAAAACAAGATATTGGGACACAAACCGGCCCCTTAATCTGCCTCCCAGAGACAACAGGGGCAGTAACGAGATTAACAATACAATAGGGGGGGGACTGATTTATACAACATTAAACTGAAAGAATGGTGGTCACTCCCTGGTGGCAGATCCTGGCTGTCTGCTGGAGATAATCCCCTCAGCCAGTGATGAGATGATACTGCTGGGGGTAGCCACAGAAGCCTTTACAAACCCAGGGCCCATAGTCAATAGGGAGGAGGCTGGCAGTCAGGCCTCTCCAGTGGTCCCAGTGATGGAGGCTTCCGTCACAGTCACCATGTGTACATTGGCAATAAGACGTCGGTTCTGACTCTTAAAACGTCGTTTTGATTACATGTCAAAAGAGGGGATGATATGTTGCTGAATTTATTCATAATGTGAAGGGAATGCAGTGTGGTTTATTGCATTGCTCTAAACCATACTTTATTGATAATGCACATGCTGCACAAATATAATCATATTAATATTTTTGAGGGCAGCAATCTTGGTTTTCTTGTAGAACATTGACGGAATTGAGGCTAATTCTCTGCACATCTAAATAAATTGGTCCAGGTGCTCAGACAAGCTAAAGTAGCTGACTATAACTTGGCAACAGGTAGTTCTCCAACTGTTGTGGAACTACAACTTTCATGATGTTCACCCAGTACCTAACAGTAATCCTAGAAAGAGCTTAAATTAATGCTAGTTTCAGAACTATAGGTTGGTTACACTTGAGCTAAATATCCATTTTTAAAGCAAAATGTTGCTGCAACTACCTCTTGAATAAATGTATGCTGTGAGCACATTTCACCTTTCCATTTTCTTAAACATATTCATAGTACATTAATGGATTAAGACAAGAGCCCAATCCACAAGGTGCAACCTGTAAGCAGACCTCAAAGTATGGGGCTATAATTGGGAAACTAGTTAGGATCACACACATCCTGGTTTCACTGGGACTGCCCCAGAACATAGACACGAGTCCCAAACTTACCTATGTTCCATTTTTGCGGTTTTTTGTACGAGGACAAAGACAATATCCTGGAGGACTTCTTAGATTTGTGTATGTGTCTGAGAGAGAGAGAGAGAGAGTTTATCATTTTAGTCTGAATGCCTGGGTGTGTTTTAAAGGCAGAGATCATTTTTCATTTGTCAGAGTTTGTAGCAACATACTGTGTGTCACATTAACTGATTGACCATGGCTGAAATGATATGAAAAATAGTGGAGGATAGCCAGGTGCCAGAAACTGTCATTGCCTAGGATACTGCTTGGACTGAGACTGGACCTGTCTAAAAAAAACATTTAGGAGAATAATGCAAATAACTGTGTTGGCAGTCACAATAGCATCAATTTTGCTACCAAGTTTCTTTGTAATTTGTAATTGGGAAATTTGTAATGAACAAATGTGTAGTTAAGTTTTACAAATTTTACAAAATTGCCGTTTTAAACTAAATTAAAAGAGTTTTTAAAAGAGTGAATACTGCTATACTATTCTGATATTCCATTTTGTAAAATCACACCTGACAGTGGATGGATGTTTTAAGTAGCATTTTTTATGGTCCATGGAGTATACATAATTATTTCCAGCTCTTTCAGTATTTGACACACTATCATCTGTTATATGTTTGCTGTCCTTTTAGCTCCACAATGCTGAATCAGTAATAAGACATACTTCTGAGATAGCAGTCTCTCGGATTCATTAGACTCCGCGCTTTGGTGCTACCAATGATGATTAAACATAACACTTTCTTTTTTAATGCTGTCCACATTATATACAATTCTGAAATATTAGTCAGGATGTATTTAAAAAAAAACTGTTACACCGTTGGGTTGCATTGTTACAACCATCATGCCCTTCATGCCTCTGGTTTCTTTCTCTATACAATACTATAGACTTGGGCAATGGTACCAAAGCTACTCTGTAGATACCTATGTGTAAGTCTATCTTCGACAGTGTTCCCTATGTAATCCTATGTGGTGTGGATGCAAGCACTATACATTTCCTCCTTGCTTCTTTAAATGTTACATGAAAACTATGTAAATACCCTTTACTATACAAGGGTAATTTTGTCCGTATACAGTATATACATAGATTGTTAGTATTGCTTTTTATATAGGGAAGTTATACTGTCTGTCTTTTAATGAATTACCTGTTAGAATTGCACATCTCTTAAGAGTATAAGATCTAGTTTCCTTTGATTGCTGCTATACTCCAAATTTTTTTTGTTTTTTAACATACTAATACAATAACAAATTAAAAAGAAACACAGAGTCAATAAAACAAAATAAACAGACACAAAAATAATAAATACTTACAGCCAATGGAATCAGTCGAAATTGGGAGTAATATAAGTATCAACATTAGTAAATCACCATTAATTAGTAGCTTAAGTAATTAATCGCTTCTAATTTGAAGCTATACTCCAAACTTTTTGTTAACTCTTTTGTTATGCTACTTTGCATGTGTCCACATCGCTTTAAAAATGAATACGAAAAATATACCTTGTATGAACTTGAAATGCCTTTTTCAGTGAAATTAGACCCTCCCGTTATTGAGGAAATCGTAACTTCTGGTCCAGGATGCGTTAGATTACTATGGAGAAAAGGCATGAAGGGGGCCTTCATTGCATCCCAAAGTTACCAGCTGCAATACAGAAGAGAAGATGAGATAGAATGGACGGGGGTGAGTGACTGCAATCAGACACAGGCATATAGTACTCAAACAAACAACTTTATACTAGTTTTAGTGAACAATTATATATATAATAAAATATACAAATGCTTATATAAGTCATCAGACTGAAAAACATATTATAATGTACCATATTAACATTTGGAAAAATTCAGTAGTCATGCTGTAACGATACTTAACGGTGTAAAAATGAGCCTGACTAGCTTGTCTTATCATCCTATAATACAACATTCTCTTGATGTTGGAAGTGCTGCTATTGGTTCATTCCAGGGCCTGAAATTTGGTATCCTTTAGGGACAGAATTCCTTCCTTGGTTTTACAAAAGGGTTATTTTTTGCAAAGGGGTAACTATTTCACAAAATACTGTTGTATAGTTAATTAGTTAGTTAGTTACTGTTGCCATATAGATGTTATCTCAAACACATTGACCCCCTCAGCCACACTGACTCAAACTCACTGGCTGTAAGGCACGTACCGTACGCCGGACGGTACGTGCCGTTCGAGGTCCGGGACTTACCTCCCGTGGCAGACCGCGTCTGCTCGCGGCAGGTTCCCGGTCCCTGCCGCCGCCTCGGGCGATGTGTTCTTCACTCCCCGCGTCCACGCGGGGAGCCGGGGAACACGCCGGTGACGCTATTCGGGTCCCCACGGAGGGGGCGGTGCTCCAGCACGTCGCCCCTAGTTTCTCTCCTCCTGCTAACGGTGTACAGGAGGGAGGGGAGGAGTGGGGGTAGGGGCTTCCCCTGGGGGGGCGGCACCTCTTGTGCTGTTTCACAGGGAAGAGGTGGTTGGGGGCGGAACAGTGGGTGGAGATCTAGACCTGACGTCAGACGCCACGTCTGGGATCTCTATAAAACCCTCAAGCTCCCTTATGTCGGCGCTCAGATATTCTGAGACGCTCTGTGCCCTACACAGCGTCCCCAGTACTGTGCTCCTCTACCTATTTGTATCCTGATTTGCTGCCTGGACCTGACCCTTGCCTGTGACCTGATTACGCTATTTTGATTGCTGCCTGGACCTGACCCTTGCCTGTGACCTGATTACGCTATTTTGATTGCTGCCTGGAACTGACCCTTGCCTGTGACCTGATTACGCTATTTGATTGCTGCCTGGACCTGACCCTTGCCTGTGACCTGATTACGCTATTTGGCGTCCTGCCTTTACCTGATTTAGTTATCGTGCCCTATCTCTACTATTCTGGACTGTTCCTGTTACCTCCAGTAGTCCTGCATTCTGGGCTCCTTCTACCCTGCATATACAGACACCAGCAAGTGTCTGACATAATATCTGAGCCATACATGGAGTCCGCGGGGCTAGCAGAGGCCATTACATCTATGGCCCACCAACTAACCACCCTTAATCGCACTGTGGGGGAACTCCAGGCAGAAGTGGCTGATCTCCGGTATCAGCTACAGGAACTTCGATCCGGACGCTCTGCACCATCGGCTCTGGATCCGACCAATGCTTTTGCTCAGGCAGGGACTATGGATCCCGAACCTCATATCGCGATGCCTGACAAGTTTTCCGGGGAGAGGTCCCACTTCCGGACTTTTCTTACTGCCTGCCAAGTGATGTTTACACTCAAGCCTCGCACCTTTGCCTCTGACCGTGCGAAAGTATACACAGTAATAACACTACTAGCAGGTGAACCTCAGCAGTGGGCTCATCACCTTCTTCGTACTAATGACTCGGTCCTTGATTCCTGGTCCACATTCCAGTCAGCTTTAACCAAGATCTATGATGATCCCCTAAGAGCAGCTACTGCCCAGAACACACTGCGCCACCTCAGGCAAGGTAGGCGACCAGTGGAGGAGTATGTTACGGACTTCCGTCAAGCTGCTGTTGAATCCATGTGGAATGAGGTTGCCCTCCTCGATCAGTTCCGTCTCGGTCTTTCAGACCCTCTGAAAGATGAACTGGCACGCGTTGGCATACCTACCTCCCTGGAGGTACTTGTGGACTTGGTTATCCAGATAGATCGTCGCTTACGTGAGCGTAGACATGAACGTACCTTGGGATCCAGCCCTCCTAGGCGTCGGCTCTACCAGGCTCCTGCTCCTGCTCCGGCCCCAACTGTTGTCCGATCCCCTCAGACCTTCGCACCCCACACAGAGGAACCTATGCAAATAGGCATCTTTCGGGGACCACTCACTGCTGTGGAGCACTCCAGAAGAAGGACATTGAATCTCTGCCTTTACTGCGGCAAGGCAGGCCATATGCTCCGCGAGTGCCCAGTGAGACCCTCTAAGAACGGAGGTAAGCTGTTTACGATGCACACCGCAGAGAGACCCACTATGTTTCGTTCTGCTCCTCACTTATCCGTCTGTCTCATTCTACAGTGGAATGAGGGCTCCGTCACCACATCGGCCATGGTGGACTCCGGTGCCAGCGGGAACTTCATGGATTCTGCATTTGCTTCTGCGCATCGGATACCTCGTCTCACCAAGTCTAGAGCTCTTGTTATTCACCTGGTTGATGGTAATCCTCTGGCCTCCGGTCCAGTTACCCAAGAAACCACTCACCTTGATCTTCTCCTTGGAACCCGCCATCACGAACTTCTTCAATTTGATTTAGTCCAGTCCCCCATGTTTCCTGTTATCCTCGGTTTACCTTGGTTAAGACTGCATAACCCCTGTATAAATTGGGAGAAGGGAACACTCTCCTTCTCCTCCATCCATTGCAGAACTACTTGTTTGTGTCGACCCGCTTCTCCACATGGACAGTTGCTTCCTCTAGAGTCACAACCTGTCAATAAGATTTCGCCGGGTATTCCTAGCGCTTACCACACTTTTGCCGATGTGTTTGAAAAGAAAGGTGCAGACAAGCTCCCGCCTCATCGCAGTTACGACTGTCCTATTGACCTGCTCCCTGGTGCACCTATTCCGTATGGACACATTTATCCTCTCTCGGGTCCTGAACTCAGAATTTTGAAAGACTATATTGATGATGCTCTTCATAAAGGGTTTATAAGACCATCTACTTCTCCAGCCGGTGCAGGGATGTTCTTTGTGGGAAAAAAAGATGGGGGTCTGCGTCCTTGTATAGATTATCGCGCTCTTAATGATATAACAATAAAGAACCGCTATCCTTTGCCATTGATACCTGAACTTTTGGATCGTCTTAGCTCTGCCCATATTTATACCAAGCTTGATCTGCGTGGGGCCTACAATTTGGTACGGATAAGAAAGGGAGACGAATGGAAGACTGCCTTTCGGACACGGTACGGACATTTTGAGTACACCGTGATGCCGTTTGGTTTATGCAACGCCCCAGCGACATTTCAACATTTTCTGAATGATGTATTTCGGGACTATCTAGATGTCTTCGTTGTTATATATTTAGATGACATATTAATATACTCGGAGACCCTGAAAGAGCATAGAGAACATGTGCACAAGGTTCTCATCCGGTTGCGCGAAAACAATCTTTATGCTAAATTGGAGAAATGTGCCTTCGAAACAGACACAGTGGAGTTCCTCGGTTTCCTCGTAACCCCCCAAGGGGTCCAAATGGATGACAAGAAGGTTCTGGCCATCACTTCCTGGTCTTGTCCTACCAACAAGAAAGAAGTCCAACGTTTTATAGGCTTCGCTAATTTCTATCGGAAATTCATCCGTGATTTCTCTAAAGAAATACAACCCCTTACACTGTTGACCAAATAGGAGGGTAGATTCATCTGGACTTCTCCCGCTCAGGATGCCTTTGATCGTCTCAAGCGTCTCTTCACCTCAGCACCTATCCTTGCCTTTCCTGATCCCTCCAGACCCTATATTTTGGAAGTAGACGCTTCCGATTCGGCGATAGGGGCTATACTGTCTCAAAGAAGTGGCCCTCAGAACAGTGTACACCCAGTTGCCTTTTTCTCTAAGAGGTTGACTCCTCCCGAGAGGAATTACGATGTCGGCGACCGTGAGTTACTTGCCCTTAAATCTGCCCTTGAAGAATGGCGACATCATTTGGAGGGTGCCACTCATCCTGTATTGGTATACACCGATCATCGTAATTTGGAGTACCTCCGCACAGCAAAACGACTAAAACCTCGCCAGGCTCGTTGGGCCCTGTTCTTTAGCCGATTTCATCTCAACATCACCTATCGTCCAGGATCTAAGAATGGCAAAGCGGATGCCCTATCTCGTACTAACGAGGGATCGGAGAGTACACCAGACATCGACGAAACCATTTTACACAAGGGTCACTTTTTAGCATCCTTTCCGTCTATGTGGGAGAGACTTCGTTATCACAGCACCTCTGAGAGATTTACTGCCCCTCGTTTCTGTACACGCAAAGAGGGGTTGCTTTACTTCCGTGACAAGATTTTTGTGCCTCCTCCTGTACGTCAGGAGGTAATCCGTCTTCACCACTCTACTTTGGCTGCAGGACATGGAGGTTCACGTAAAACAGTGGAGTCAATCCAACGTCTCTTTTGGTGGCCGGCTATGCGTAAAGAGATCATCGCCTTTGTTTCAGTTTGCCAAGTGTGTGCCACCTCCAAGACCTCACGCCAACGACCTGCCGGACTCCTTCAACCTCTACCAGTACCTGAACGACCATGGACTGATATTTCAATGGATTTTATTGTAGACTTACCTGATTCACATGGGTATACAACCATCTTGGTAGTAGTGGATCGGTTCACTAAGATGGCCCACTTCTTACCAGCCAAGGGTCTACCCAACTCCTCTGAGACAGCCACCTTATTCCTCAAAGAGATCTTCCGTCTTCATGGCTTACCCCGCTCAATCACAACTGACCGTGGAACACAGTTCACCTCTCGCTTCTGGCGTGCCTTCTGTAAAGGACTACAAATACAGCCCAACTATTCCTCCTCCTTTCATCCGCAGAGCAACGGGCAAACTGAGCGAGTTAATCAAATACTCGAACAATATCTACGTTGCTATATAACCTATCTACAAGATGACTGGGTCCAATTATTGCCTACAGCGGAATATGCCTATAATAATCAAACCCAAAGGACTATTGGCTGTTCTCCGTTTTTCGCTAACTTCGGGTATCACCCTGCTTCCTTGCCAGCCGCCCCTACTTCCGATGCAGTGCCCGAGGCTGCAACCAGACTTCAGCATCTCATCCGGTCCTTCAATACCACACGAACCAACATCCTTAAGGCCCAAGAGACATACAAGACCTATGCCGATCGTCTCCGTTCTCCAACCCCGTGCTACCAAAAAGGAGATAAAGTATGGCTCTCCACTACACATCTTCGTCTATCCTGTCCATCGAAGAAACTCGGTCCTCGTTTTATTGGTCCCTTTTATGTCCTTGAGATGGTTGGTTCTGCTGCAGTCCGTCTCCAGCTACCCAATAAATACCGTATCCATCCGGTTTTCCATATTTCCCTTGTGAAATCTTGGAGACCCTCGTCAGATCCTCCTCCCCCGCCTCCGGTAGAGATTGCAAGGGAGAATGAATACGAGGTTCAGCACATCCTCGATTCCCGTGTAAAGAATGGCCATTTGGAATATCTAATACATTGGAAGGGCTATGGGACGACGGATCGTTCCTGGGAACCTATAAGTAATATCCATGCTCCTGCCAAACTCCGTGCTTTCCACCGTAACCACCCTGATCGCCCCAAACCTGATCGCCCCCGGAGGGGTCGTCTGGGAGGGGGGCTCTGTAAGGCACGTACCGTACGCCGGACGGTACGTGCCGTTCGAGGTCCGGGACTTACCTCCCGTGGCAGACCGCGTCTGCTCGCGGCAGGTTCCCAGTCCCTGCCGCCGTCTCGGGCGATGTGTTCGGGTGACGCTATTCGGGTCCCCACGGAGGGGGCGGTGCTCCAGCACGTCGCCCCTAGTTTCTCTCCTCCTGCTAACGGTGTACAGGAGGGAGGGGGAGGAGTGGGGGTAGGGGCTTCCCCTGGGGGGGCGGCACCTCTTGTGCCGTCTCACAGGGAAGAGGTGGTTGGGGGCGGAACAGTGGGTGGAGATCTAGACGTGACGTCAGACGCCACGTCTGGGATCTCTATAAAACCCTCAAGCTCCCTTATGTCGGCGCTCAGATATTCTGAGACGCTCTGTGCCCTACACAGCGTCCCCAGTACTGTGATCCTCTACCTATTTGTATCCTGATTTGCTGCCTGGACCTGACCCTTGCCTGTGACCTGATTACGCTATTTTGATTGCTGCCTGGACCTGACCCTTGCCTGTGACCTGATTACGCTATTTTGATTGCTGCCTGGACCTGACCCTTGCCTGTGACCTGATTACGCTATTTGATTGCTGCCTGGACCTGACCCTTGCCTGTGACCTGATTACGCTATTTGGCGTCCTGCCTTTACCTGATTTAGTTATCGTGCCCTATCTCTACTATTCTGGACTGTTCCTGTTACCTCCAGTAGTCCTGCATTCTGGGCTCCTTCTACCCTGCATATACAGACACCAGCAAGTGTCTGACACTGGCGCTCACAATTGCACTCTCAAACTAATGCACATAGTATTTTCAACCAAATGAGATACTCAAACACCACTTTTTGCCATACTTACAGTATAAGTCAAGGCAAACACGCACACGCACATACAACTTAGATTGTAGCTTAATGGCTAATGCAATACTCCCTCCCATGTAATCAAAGTTACTGCACTACAAGCACATTCTGGTATACAAAAAAACATAACACAGAACATAAACATCATCAGCTTAACCAAGTACATACAACAATAGCATTTTCTACTGGCAGTAACAAACAGTACGTCTGGAACAGTCAATCATGCAAAATAGAACGTATCAAAAGTAACCATGACAAACTAAAGACCAGAAAGGTGTATAACAGAACGCAGATACCCAAACAAAACACTCAAACAATGGTCCCACAGGCACTGAAAATAGGTATTATTGTTATTATTGATGTTATTAATAGGAGATTGATTCAAAAAGCAAGTCATTCTACCATCAATACATTTATTAGTTCGTTTTTCCTTTGCATGAATACAATTGCCCCCCCACCCGAGATAGATAACGGCATGCTTTGGGAGTAAGGATAAAGAGGTAAGTCCCAACATCTGGTATGTTAGTGTATGTGTCTGGATATGTTAGTGTGTGTGTGTCTGTATGTTTGTGCCTGGATTTTTTATTATTGTTTTATTTTATTTAGTATCTGTCTTTGGGTATTTTAGCATGTGTGTTTGAACATGTGTCTTTGTCTGAGTATGTTAGTGTATGTGTATATCTGGGTATGTTTGTGAGTGTATGTGTGTGTGAGGTATTTTAGTGTGTGAAGATATGTCTTTGGGTATGTTAGTGTGTTAGACTGGTTGTGTTAGTATCTGGGTATGTTTGTGTGGGTGTCTGGATGTGTACGTTAGTGTCACATGTCTGTGTGTGTTAGTGCTGGGGTTCTGAATGCGTGCGTAAGTGCTGAGTGTCTAGTTGTGTTGGTGTGAGTGTCTGGGTGCATGTATTAGTATGAATGTACCCATGTACCCATGTACTGTGCTTGTATTTCCTCTGTGAGTGGGAATGGAGCTATAATTGAAACAATATTTACAATTATGGCACCAATTTCAGGCCCTGATTTTAGAAGAATTAAACCATCCAAATGAGGTGTACATGAGTTCCTACAGGGACAAAAGTGAAAAATGCTACTTATAAACATGGGGAAAACATTACAAAATGGTCAAGCTACATTCTTCCTATGAGATAATGAAGCATGGTAAACACAAAGTTATACAAATGTTAATGTATTAACTGATGAAGGTTGTCATCACTGCATTCTCACATGAGATCCCCAATGTATAGCTAATAAGTTGATAATTGATTGTCTCTTTTATATAAACAAATAATGTACACAAAACGTATACAGATTTTGGCCTTATTTGGTAAGTCACTTGTGTTTGATTCCAGCCTCTAGATGTTACTGCTGGTTTAAATGAAACTATCATCTGCAGTCTCAAATCTGCCAGAAAGTATCATTTCCAATTACGAAGTATCCGGAGCTCTAAAACTGGAGTTTGGAGTGAGTGGGGACAAGAGAGAAGTTTAACCACTTCTGAAACAGGTTGGTTTTCAGCATATAGAAAATAAATCAATTAAAAAATGCTCTCAAGTGGAACCCGTTCAGTATATCAATGTTATAAAAGCCTTTAATGGAAATTTTTTTTATAAGATAATAATAATAATAATAAATCCCTTCCAACAATATCAAAATGAAGTAGAACAAAATCAATGGCAAATATGTATAAGAAATGTTTTAATAAATATAGTATATTACATATAAAACAAATAATCCCATGTAGTAAAAGCAAAACAGTTCATGAAAAGTCCACAGATATTCAATTTTGCACAAGTTCAATGCTACATGTTTTTGCCCCTCAGGGTTTTTATCAGGTGGTTACATAGTTACATAATTACATAGTTAGATAGGCTTAAAAAAGACATGCGTCCATCAAGTTCAGCCTTTCCCATATCTGTTTATTTCTTGCTGTTGATCCAAAAGAAGGCAAAAAAACCCAGTTGTGGCTCTTTCCAATTTTGCACAAACTAGGGGGAAAAAATCCTTCTTGACCCCAGAATGTCAGATCTCTCCTTGGATCATGAAAATTTAAAAATTATATCCCTGAATATTATGTTTTTGCAATCATTCATCCAATTGTTGTTTAAATGTCTGTACAGACTCCGATAAAACTACCTCTGCAGGAAGAGAATTCCACATCCTTATTGTCCTTACTGTAAAAAAACATTTCTTCCAGACTAAATGCATGACCACGTGTCCTATGCATAGTCCTGTTTATGAATAGATTTCCACACAATGGCTTGTATTTGCCCCGAATATATTTATATAATGCTATCATATCCCCCTTAATTTTGTAGCCCGCCTCTGCACCTTTTCCAGTGCTATAATATCCTTCTTTAGAATCGGTGCCTAAAATTGCACAGCATATTCAAGGTGTGGACTTACGATTGATTTATAAAGGGGGAAAATTATATTTTTATCCTGCAAATTAATGCCCCTTTTTATACATGACAATACTTGACTGACATTGTTTGCTAGTATGTTGTCTATAACAAATCCCAAATCCTTCTCATTTGTTGTTATCCCTAATTCACTACCATTTAACTTTGGAATTCAAGTATATGGAACAATCCAAAGTTACTATGCTACACAATGTATCTTACCAATAGATGGCAGCAGACCCGCCTGCTGGCGACCAATAGAGTTGCTCATACAGACATTTAATCTCCTGGCGCCAGAGCTGCTGCGGTACGCGTTATTAACTCCTTAACCGGAAAAAACAAAGAAAAAATGAACATAAAGAATGTCCACGAATATACCTACACTTTCCTTTTGTGTTTTTTTTAGAATTTATGTACTTAAAGAATTTTTGGGGGTTATTTGTCTCAAGAAAGTATATTGGTATATTGGAGCAGTGCAATTTATTACTATTTATACATCAAAAAAAATAATTACCAAATTGATAACAGTAGTTTCTATCCGTTAAATAAGGTTTTTGTGAAACTATTAATAATAATAGTTGCTTAACCTTTATTCAACAGGAAAACAAGACACTTTCTCTCCTATATTAATTTTTGCCACATCAGAGACTCTTGGAAGGAGTGACATATTTTGTAATTTACATTTAATTACACAAACACATGCCCCTTAACTGAAATTAACACAGTCAAAATTGATTATCATACCGAATGACCTGCTTAATCTAGAATAAATGAAAATATATTTTTCTAATTGTTTGTCTGACTTAAGCTCCAACAGGTAAATTGGAAACCTGGTGGAAAAGCACAGAATCTACAGACAGACTCCCAGTGAAAGTTCATCTATTTTGGAAGGTAAGCAATTACACTCTTTAATAACTGTGTAGTGCATGCGAGTTGGTAACATCTGCTCGTTTGCAGCAGCAAATTTATACAAGTTGGACATTCCCAAGAGAATGAATTACTATGTCTGTTATATTGATGTTTTATAGGCACTGAAGAGAGAAGAGGCCAATGCAGAACACATTTGGTACATTGTAAGGACCTCTTCCGTCTTAGATGGGAATGACATCATAGTGTGTAACACAACAGGATTCAACTGTAGTTTCTTCAAACCACAAGAAGTGAAGGGCGCCGTCATCATGGCTTACAATACAGCAGGGAATTCACAAGGGACAGAAATCACATTTTCTCCCAGGAAAGGTAATAATACGATATTTAGTCATTAAGGCTCTTCTCCAAAAACCCCTCAGTCTTTAATGTGCATTGATCAGTTCAACTTCACATTCCTTCTAGTCCCCCAGTGTGAAATGAATGTATCCATGTATCCATATTCACTTGAGGTCACCTATGAAACTTGACAGATCTGTTTCAAAATTAATTAAAGTAAGACATAGACATGGACACAGAGCTTTGGTCAATTGATAAAATGATTTAGAGTAAGTTTGTGAGATGTTGTCTTTACAGGTGCCCCTGTTTCCAGTATCCGTGTCTCTGCAAATGATGATTACAGTCTGCGTGTAGAGTGGGAGACAGAAACATCAGCTAAGGAATATATCTTGGAGTATAAGCGCACAAGTGATCCTGATTTTGAGATCAACTGGAAATCAGAGCCAAGAGAAAGCCATGCTTCAATCTTGTATGGTAAATTGCCAGCAAAGGTCTATAATGTCTGGTAATTGAGTGGGTACCAGTCCAAAAATTGTGTGCACAACAGTTTTTCCCCAAAAAAGAAAAAAATATTATTATTTTTATGCGGCGTGGATATTGTGCGCACAAAATTTTTGCTCTGTGAAAATTTTTGCACAAGAGAAAGTTTCTGCGCATGCTAACTGAGAAAAATTAGATGGAACATTGGTGGGTACCAATATAATGATATTTGATAGGTGATAATTGTTTTCACAAGTACAAGTGGGACTTCATATGATTTGAAAATGGTAGGAAATGATAATGGGTAAAAACATAAAAAAGTGAGAGTAACACATAGTATGCAAACATTCTGATATTTTGAGGTAGTGCTTTAAGTATGTGTTTGCATCTCAATGAAAGTCACTTGAAATGAAACTGTAACTTAAATGACCTTTATTTTTCTTTTAGACAATATTGAGCCCTTTGTGAGGTACACTGTGAGGCTTTACCCTTTGTATGAAGAACAAGTAGGATACCCCGTGGAGACTGATGCATATTCCAGACAAGGAGGTGATTTTTAATTTCTGTGCTATGATTTGTACATAAAAAAGAGCCCACTGTCTTAATCTCTATTCAAACACACTGTCCTATGTATCAAAACACCAGATGAAAAGTTGACTATTGTGTGAATGCAAGCAGATTGATGGAAAGGAATTGTTCCATCTGGGCTGATGGCAGGACATATTTAGATAATTCTAATGGTTACACATTTTAAAATTAAATAATGTAGCAAAGGATACATTAGCATACATTAGATACTAGTGTTTATTGAACTGTTTTTTTTTTTCCTTGTATTCTGATATCTACTGCCTTTACCACAGCTCCAGCTATCTCCCCCAAAATCAAGTTAATCAAAGCCAGCAAGTCACAAGCAGTGTTGTCTTGGGAGCCAATCCCTTTGGAGAGTCGTAATGGATTCATTACAGGCTATACCATTTTCTGGACTGACCCGAAAGGATATGGACACTGTAAGAGATATGTTTGGCTATCTATGTCTTGATATTGAGGGCTATTCACTAAATCATTAAAATTCTAAAGTGTAAACACGGAGCCAGAGTTTAGGTAATGCAAAGGTATAAAGCTGGCGTGTTGTGAACATGTTGTGGACAATCAGTCAGAATTGTGTATAGCAAGTCACAGATGGAGCCATTCATCAAAGCCACACAAGGATGCCAACATACTTAAGTAAGAAAGTATGCTATGCATCAAACTGTAAAAAATACAGCATAACAGAAATTACAAAAACATCTTTACATTATTGACCCATGAGACTGAGACATAATTCACACTATAATTTTTGTGGAATCAAAGTCTGGTGTATGTGTCTATCTACAGCATAGGTAAGCAGTGTTGATGGGCTCTTTAGAACTGTAGCAGATGTAGATGTACAAGGCTGTGATAAATGTGGAACTATGTTTTGTGATCTAGTGTTTTAATCAAAAGACTTTCACGCAGTCTGCATGCACAGAATCTAATTAAACACAGTTCCTTTTATTTTAATGAATGGCACCATGTCAACTAAGTTAATAATAATAGAATAACACTTATTTCTATGACGTTTCTATAACAATAACAATTAAGTAGTATAAGAAAAGGGAAAATTTATGTTTTTTGTTTACGGTCTATGGTAATTCTTCACTTTAGATCACTTTTGCTTGAGTTCATCGCGGAATCAAAAAATATTTTATCGGCCATGTTATGATTAGACACGTTTGTGCTTAATGTATTTATCCATAGGGCCTCCAAGCCTGTAAATACATTTGATGTACTTGATCCTTTGATGAAAAATACAATGTATGTTGTAATTGACATTGGTATGTTATTCAGTTGCAGATCTGAAAAACTCATCAACAAAATATGTTATCAAGAACTTGGAATCATTTAGCATTTATAAAGTTGTTCTAAGCAGCTCAACATCTGGTGGTAGCACAAATGGAACAGTTATGGTGATACATACTACTCTTCTGGGTGAGAAAAATGCTCAAAAATAGGACTGGAAGAAGTAATATAACTGTATACATGGCTTTTGCCTCTGATAAAGTTGTTGCCCGTATCTTTAAAATGAGCATCAGGAGCTGGATTATTTTAACAATCGCGTTTAGATATATTATCTCTGATAATTGTGCTGGCAGTCAGGCTTGTGCTGGCCATCTGGCACACCAGGGAAATGCTCAGTGAACAGCTGGCCAGCAGCACTCCATACTAACCCAATCTGCTGCTGGTGCAGTGTGCCGCTGCTGGACAGATATGCTGACCGCACACTGCGTAAGCATAAAAATGTAATGTGTGGCTGCGCATATCCAGCCAGAGGCTGCAGTTACGTCATTTGGTGGCCACTGGCCTTAAGGTGTGTCAGGGCTGTGTTGTCATCTCCAGTCTGGTCTTGTTGGCAATATCTAAAAAAGGTTTTAGTTTCCCTGTGCTATTCGCTAAGTAGATTGAATATATTTCATAGCCAAGGCTGGCCCTACCTACAAATTAGGTGGCTGCCTAGGACGCTGATCCGGTAGGAGATTGAGTAATGACCTCATGTCTTAGTTTAGCAACTAAGTGCAAGCAGAAGTGAAGCGCTAGAGACATAGAAATTCACCTAAAAATCCTAAAACCAGCTGAGCTCATAATATTAGATGCTTTACTCTGCATTCCTGTTTGTGTAGGATGTCAATGGAAGCACGCAGGAACTTGTGTACCGAAAATTAGCGAAAGCAAAAATAAAGATTAAAATGTTATATATCCTGTACAAAGCAAATTACCAAATATTAATCAGCAGAAGGCACAAGGCTCTATTGGCATCAAAAGGGATTGAGGAATGAAATGAGGTGGAAATTGAAGTAATAAAACAAGTGATGGGGTATTGGAATGACATATATACACCAGCAAGAAAGCAAGTTAAAAGAATTTAAGAGAACAAGAAATTAGTTTAAGTTATCAGGGCAGGAAGTAATGACAGCATGTGTATTGATGTTGTATTTAACATGTATTCTCTGCTTACTGTACAGATGAGATTGAGGTCAGCATACTGATAATGGTCCTCTGTCTGTTTTGTGCTGTGGCTATCCTTTGCATCTGTATCTTGTGCGTAATGAAACATGAAAGGTAAACCCTATGTACCCAATATAAGATTGTTATAGCATTTATACCCTTATAGCATTTCCCTATGTTTCACATTCCACAAGTATGTTCTCCATATTTCTCTCTAAAACATATCCTAGGAATACATATTGCTTTTCTATATACCTTTCTCTCCATATAAACATCCTAGGACTTCTCCTAGGGCTTGCCCTACCATAAGAAGAATGGGGAAATGTCATGTCTTCCTTGAAAATAATCTATTTACTTTTTCCTTTTAGGGTGAAGAACCACTTTTGGCCCAGTGTTCCAGACCCAGCCAACAGCAGCATGGGGAAGTGGACATGCGTAGAACAAGAGGTAATATAACATCAATACCCACTTTCTGTTTTGTCAGCAACCATTTGTTTATGTCAAAGTAGTATCATTAATTTAAAGACTGCCTAAAGTTAATTTGCCATTGACAAAACATTAAAAAGAACTCTAGTAGGTTAATACAACTCAAGAATTTTGACAAATACTACATTTTACACTTCTACATCATAAATAAACAATTCCATATTAAAATAAGCATTGGTATTAGACAAGTACATTATGTATTTATCATGGGTGCAAACTATTAAAATGTGTATGTTTTCCCTCCCTTGTGGTGAAAGCCAATTGGTTCTGACAGCTTTGTACGGTTCATAAGATTACCCAAGAATAAGACATGTATGATTATACAAAATACTAGCATACAGGCCCATTATTGCATCAGTACTGCTGAGTGGCTCTACTTCTAATCATAAAACAACCTGTTTTCTGCTCCTAGAAGCCCAAGATGACTTTTGTCCTAAGAGATGCTAACCAGACCAATACCACTGATATTACCATTTTGGAGGATTGGCAAGTGAAGAAACCTTCTGCTGCAAATCTAACCAAGCATTCAAATTCCCAGCAAGATTATTATAAAAAGAGCCATGTCCAGCCCAAATCCCACAGAGAAAACATGAATACCTTGAGGTCCTATGCCAATGTTGGTGATACTGTCCAGTATGCCAAAGTGATCACAGGAGGCTATCGGGAACAGAGCCCTCCATCCTCTCTCTATATAAGATCGGACTCCACACAGCCTCTTCTATGTGACACATCTCCGAGCCCCAAAAACTATGAGAACATGTGGTTTCACTGCAACAACCAGGAAGACAGTGTCTTTTTTGTGGAAGAAAATACTCTACATGATTTCCCTCTGCTCCAGGCTCTGAAAATCCAAGAGGAAGGAGCACCATTCAGTCTGTATGGCTAAGGAAATCACAAGAATGTTGTATTCCAAAAGCTTCAAAACAATATACATTTCTCAAGTACAGACAAACATATATTAACTTATATCCAGCTTTACTTAAATATATGAAATTACCTATTTAACTGAACTTCACATACATCCCAAAAGATGGCACCAACCAAGTCAGTTGTTCTTACAGTGTGGTCTGCATTGCAAAAAAAGTACTGCCTCCCTGTCATTGCACCTTCAGATATACCTTTTTCTATGTTGTTACCTTAGCATAAGAATGAGCTCATCAGGTTCATGATAAGTATGCATACCAATCCAAGTCAAAACAATAAATAATTTGTCCACCTACCAAATGCACGGCATAGCTAGTCCACTTAATTATGGACAGATGGAAACTTTACAGTAGAATTGCCATAGTGGAATATATGGACAATGTACGTGAAAACAATGCACGTGAATATATCCTAGCTATTTATGTTGCGTTCTCGTTCTGTTGAATACGTCTAAACATTGTTTATTAAATCGCAATTTGTTCATAAATGAAAAACATCTAAAGCACCAGATTCCCCATGCATTTTTGGGTTCCCAACTTGGCTGTTCTTGCAGGACCTATGATGGGCACTGGATATTAAATAGAGAAGGGTCCTACCTCGGTGGATAGTGTTGAATTAAAAAGACCCTTCCATTCATATGCACCTAATTTCAACACTGTCAGGATTTTTGTTTAAACTGAGCACCCAACAAACCTAACCTAATTCATTTTTTTCTTAAGTAGCTGGCATAACTATTAGTCTATGAAAATGGAAATCCATGCAATTGTATATAAATAATTATGGTCATTCTCCATTCTCGTGTGCCTGGAGGCTAAATATTCTGCAATATCCTTCAGTTTACTTGTCCATGACCAGTGGCGTGACTACAGGGGCGGACCCCTTGTTCCTGTCTCCTCGTACAGGTTTAAAATAGTTTTAAAAGGGCCCTTCGAACCTGGACTGCACCACTCCAGGTCGGAGGGCCGCTCCTGAACTATTTTGAACTAGCATGGGAAGACAGGAGAGTATCAGAGTCCTGTCACCCCCACGGTGTATGTATATATATGTATCTATGTGAGTATGGATTTGTAATTGTCTGTGTATCAGCATGGATGTGTAATTATGTGTGTCAGCATGGATGTGTACTTGTGTGTGTGTGAGCATGTGTGTGTAATTGTGTGTGAGCATGGATATATGATTGTGTGTGTCAGCATGGATGTATAATTGTGTGTGAGCATGTATGTGTAGGTGTTTGTGTGTGAGCATGTAGGTGTTTGAGCATTTATGTGTAAGTGGGTAACATAGAATGTGTGTTAGAATGCATGTGTTAGTGAGTATGAGTATATATATATATGTGTGCCAGAGTACATGTTAGACGAATGGGGCAAGGGACAAAGAAGGTACAAACAATTTGTGAAGTTGAGGGGGCCCCGGACAATTTTCGCACCAGGGCCCTGTGGTTTCTTGTAACGCCCTTGTCCATGACAATAACAAGCATAATGTAAGCATAAGGAAATGTTGGAATGCTACATAATTTTCATAGTAGGAGCCCAAAAAAGTAAAACTACTCTAGAATCATTATGAAAGCTATATGACTAGATGAAAAATTATCCCATTAAACTACTCTTCCCTTTATTTTCAACTTTTACTTTCATTGTTGCAAAACCTGTATTCAGCTAGTAGTGTATTGTACTATTTTTTCAGTTTGCATCAGTGGTGCTCTTCATAAAAATATATTCTATAAAATCTATACTATGTGACATTTGATACTTACACTGTATCTATTGTATAAGCTATGTTCATTTCTTGAAAGACATGTAAGTAACTTTTCAGTGTCCATTGTTAATTAAAAAATTAATGCTGTGTTTATTGGTCTTTTTGTATTTTGGTCGAAAGCAGCTTGTGGTGTGTTTATACGACTGCTAGGGCAAAGAATGCTAAAAATTTATATTTATAATACTTTGAATTTAGGCATTACATGGCATGCAGGGAGAGCAGCTGTATAGCTTAGTACCTAGAGTATTTGGCACCTGGGGCGAATCCTGTATGCGGCACCCCACACACACACACATTTTAAAACTGTATAGCTTATATTGTTATATACTGGCGCAGACATTGACGACAATACAGGATAACTGCTATCATTATATAATGAGGCAGACATTGACGGGGTACAGCATAACACCTATCACTATATACTGAGGCAAACATTGATGGGGGTACAGCATAACACCTATCATTATATACTGTATATTTATATATTTTATTGCTAACAGCAATCACACTCCTATTATGCCCAGGCAGCCAGTACATGCTAGAACCTGAGCATGATAGGTGTGTGCTTACAGCCTCCCTATGCTATGCTATCCCTCCACATTTGCATGCTATCACACATACACTCATTCACAAACATTAATTCACCATATACTCATACTCATATTTATGTAATGCCTGGCATAGTATAGTGATGGGAGTTATGATGTACTTTAGAGCATAACTCCCCTAATTATATAATGAACAAGACATTAGCAAGGGTACAGGCTACAGCATAACACCCATCACTCTCACACACTTCTAATCCCCACTTTCACTCTCACTGAATGTTTTTCTACCTTTCCTCTGTCACTGTCACTTTTCCCCCTACAGCTCCTTTTCCTCCTCCCCCTCCTCCTCCTCCTCTTCATTCTTCCTCCAGGCTCCTCTTGTTAAGTCTCCTTCTGAGGAGAAGGTGGTGGGCGTGGCTTAAATTTTGTGAAGCCTGCTCCTCTAGCGGCGGTCATTACTGTCCATCTCTGAAAGGGTACCCCCCTGATGAGTGGCACCCAGGGAAGACCGCCCCCCCCCCGGCTAGGTACGCTACTGAGAAGAGGTATAACACAAACAAGGGTAGGCACCAACATTTCTCATAGTGGACATTTACTGGGGTCTGTGGTGGACAATTTAATAATTTTCTATGGACCTTGTACGGACACTTTACCTATCCCTGAACACAACCATTTGTCAGCCAAACATGGATGGGTACTTACCTATGTTTTAATTGACAACAGTGCAACAGTATTATCAAGGGTATAACATTTCCTCATCCATACATGGGCCAACAGCATAAGATTTGTAATTTTCACCCCTGTAATACCTATTATGCCATTTATTTGCTAAAGTACCCATGTGGGTATATCTACGTTTGTGAAAAACTAAGAGAGTTAAGTCTGCATCAGGGAACATAAGCATAATATTCGTAATATATCATATAAATGTTTGCATTACTCAAGTGTGGCAATTACCGCATTGTCCCAATAAGCTTTAATTTAGGGGTGCGGCTTATAATTAGGGTTTACATATTCTCAAAGTCTCCCTGCCTTAACCTACAACCGCTTCCATGCCCCTGTTTTCTTTCCTGCAGCTTCTTCTCTTTCATCTTCTTGTTGTTCTGTATACTTTCTTCAGTTTTGAGAGGCACAGAAACCTCTTTGTCAGTGTTTCTGTCTGCAATATTCTGGCTTCTTAGAATACTTCTGCAAAAAAAGTCACAAGGACAGCCTCTCCCAGAAGCTTCGCCCCTTTGCAGAAAAGCACCCGGTGGACAAACAGAAGACAGAGGGACTTCAGGAAAGGAGACATGGAAGAAGGTGAGGGTAGGGAGACATTGATAGAGTGTGAGAGAGAGTGAGAAAATACTCTAAGCCTTTTAGCAATGTGGTCTTTTTTTAAACTACATTTTCTTTAAATTAGCGGCAAGCTATACAGTAGGGGTACAGCCTATAATCAGGGCAATACAGTATAAGCCTGTATTAAGAAATTCTTAATATTAAAAAGCACAAAGTTTCTGTAGTAGGTTCACTACATACAATTTCTACAAATATAAACCAGGGTTGATGTTATCAGTAAGCAACATTTATGCTGCTATAGCATAGAGTCTGCTATAACTAGGTTCATGTAATGTAAATGTATGTCAATTGAGAATACTCAATCAAAATTATCAACTAAAGACAGCCAACAGTTATCCCCTTCCTCCCGCACCTTCCTTCCGTGCACAGTGTGTGTGTGTGAGGGTACCTAAATAAACTAGGGGGTTATATCGGTTATATTCTATGTACTACAGTTAGATTTCCCTGCATCTGGGGGGGAGTTATGCAGTCAGCCAGAGTTTCCCGGCTCACCAAATAGGAACTCATCATGAAGATCATAGAAGAATCCACAATTTACAAAAGCTAAAAATAGTATCTGCTATTATAAGGTATTTCTACCTTATAAAGTATCTTGATAACATACAATGAGAAGGTGGATGAGAGCAACAGAGGAAGGAAGTTGGGTGTACTCGGTTGTCAAAAACCAACTTTTACTTTGTTTTGAAGTAAACATTCACTCAAAAAACAAGATACAAAATATAAAAAATACAAGTTGAAATTGTAAAGTTATGTTTGCTGATCAGGTTATGACACCAGCTTTGAATATCCACCCGCCATTAAACTATGACATTATATATGTTATAGGGTGTGTTCCTGCTCTGCATTTTAACATTAATAACAATGGTTGAGTCAACTGAGCCCAGTTGACTCAACCATTGTTGAGGTGCAGATCTAGCATCTCTCCTGTACAATTGATGGCTGGGCTGGTTAACCTTCTATGTACCTCACTCTACCTGACTAGCAATCATGCAATGAGGTAGCTGCCACACACCCTAGCCATGCAGTTAGGAATTGGTTTGAAATGATTCCTTTCAAACAGAATATCCCCAGGGTTTATTGCATTAGAGGTTTTTGGCATATTTCTCACGTCTCTTTGTCAATTTCCCAAATTGGACCAACACAAATTATATATTGCATTTTAAGGGACAGGCAGGACATTCTTTTTAAATTCTTTTAGATGTCAATTATGTTTACTGTGTATAAGGAAAATAAGGTTTTAAAAAATAATATTTTAGCATATTTATATATTTTTTCTTTATTTAATTTTCACCCCACCCAATATGAAATTTCCAATTCTACCTTACTCTGACCCCACTATAAGTATAGCATTTTTTTCTCAGATTTTTCCTTTACCTCTTTGTAACACTACACCCAAGAAAACAACCCACAGTTGGCAAATCTACCCACTAACCTAACACAAAAGACTCAAAAAATAAAATTATTCACATGACGGCATTAGTACAAATAGGTTAATTCAATAATACACATGGGTGATAGAAAGCATCTGAAGCATTTGAAGTTGTAAAGTCAAGCAAAGATGTTAAGGTTGAGGTAAATGATTCCTCAAGTCATATGTGAAGATGAACAGGTACTGTCACAAGACTGTTGCAAATCCATGCTGGCAGGGCAACACATATATAGTTTGCATTGATAGATTGATCCCGAGGGCCATAGAGAGTTATTTATAGTAATAACTTTATTTCATTGATGATTATTCATTTTCAGAGAAGAATATAACCATATATAAATATTTTCATGTTTTTACGTTTTTGTTTTTTTTTTTTAAAAAGGGTGTTTTGCTTTTACGACCCCCTAATCAAACTGTCATTTATTTCCAGAAAAAAAGAGAAACAGGATATGGGCTAAAATTGCATTCAAACACCTTGGAAAATAGGAATAAACATATACAGTATCTCACAAAAGTAAGTACACCTCTCACATTTTTGTAAATATTTTATTATATCTTTTCATGTGACAACACTGAAGAAATGACACTCTGCTACAATGTAAAGTAGTTAATTGGGCCCAATTTGGACATTTTCACTTAGGGGTGTACTCACTTTTGTTGCCAAGGTTTAGACATTAATAGCTGTTTGTTGAGTTATTTTGAGGGGACAGCAAATTTACACTGTTATACAGGCTGTACACTCACTACTTTACATTGTAGCAGAGTGTCATTTCTTCAGTGTTGTCACATGAAAAGATAAAATAAAATATTTACAAAAAATACTGTAAGAAATTATTAAGTCAAAATATGAAACCAAAGATCCTCTGTGCTCAGAGGAACAGGTTGGTATTGGTCAATTAAGGCTTATTATGAAATAAATTATTAACACAGCTATATATTGAAATGTATGATTAACGTAACTAATAATTAGTATGTTTATAGAAAACAAAAGAAACAAGATTAGTTAAAAGTGCATAAAACATTTTGTGTAAATAAATATATATGAAAGTTAACCCTTAATTGACCTATACCCATCTGTACAAATTTACTTCAATAAAATATATAAATACAATTGAGTGAAGATCTTTTGTTTCATTTTTCAACATGATGCTATATGGTGCTAACTCGAAGCACTTCAGATTCTAAGCACCCGGTGAATTCCATACCCCGATTACGGAATTAACCTATTTGATGTCCCCACCACGGCTGGAGCCAGATCTATTTTGTTTATATAAGAGATTATAGTCAAGTTTTGTCCATTGGGCCTGCTTTTTCCATAAAATACACTGTACATGATTTTATTAATTCCTACACATTCCTAGCATTAATCCTCTTTTTCTGTACATACCCCACACATATCATGTTAATAACCTACATACAAAGTATTTCTTTTCAATTTAGCCTATTTGGGTGCCAGTGATTGTTATGACTTGGTGCTCCTGGAATCTAAATCCTGTTTAGTAAATGTGTATTTTATGTATTTACTGAATCTGCGTATTCTCCATGTACTGTACTGAATTCATTTGATTTAATCTAAAGTGATTTTTTGATTGAAAAATAAAATCAATGTAAGCAAATGCAGACCTTGCCATTGATTCATACAAAACAATACAATGAGCCTTTTACATGGCAGTTGGTAACTGAAAGAATTTGGTGGTTCTAAACATGTGTATTTATGTTCCCTCAGAGAATTCCAGACATGCATATGCAGGTTCTTTAACTCAGCGGGCAATATCTTTTATAATATATGGCCGAAACAGAACAGATACTTTGCTACTTTACTTTGCTGTGTGTTTTAGTCTATCATTTGACAGTTACTAAACGGCCTAATTGTGTGCTAAGGAATCACTTACAATTGCCTTACTGACTATAAGCCCAACATGACTGATAGTGATCTCCAAATATCAAAGATCTTGTGGTGTGTGAACCTAACTTCATTTTTTAGAAATGGGAACTATTATCCATGTTACTTGCATGTTTTCATATTATAGACTGATCTGTGGTTTTCTATAACGGTGCCTCCTCCTTCTTGTTATACTGTATGACCTCAGGCTCTCCTGGTACAGCGGTTGATGTTTACTTGCACATTTAAATTGCAGATGTTCAGAATGATCCAGTCACTCACGTTCTAAATGACATCTAAGTCTGTAAGTCTTTGGCCCCTCAAACCTGTGTTGTTTCTGATTTTCTGCATCACACCATAAAGAATAATGGGGTCATCTTGGATCAAATCCTCTTCTATTTTACTTTCAGCCGTAAGCTGATCACTGTTCAGATATATACAGGAATTAGATAAATTGTTGCCCATATTTAAGGGTGGTTTTTCTTCACCACAGTTTAGAGAATTTATGTGCATTGCCTTCTTTTTTCGATTTTTCTTAAGTATTTTAGGACTGAGGTTGAGTGCTGCATAGCACATCGTCTCTTCAGTGTTCATCTGTAGAGTAGAAATTAAATTTTTTTTAGATGTATATATATATATATATATATATATATATCTTTCAATGTGCACACTATTTTTAAATGATATAACACTTCAATGTTCAGCAAGTGAACTACTACAACATTATTATTTACAAAGAGCATTAGGGTTTTACGGCTTGAAAGGTCATATGAAAGTGAGTGAAGGTTTGTGACTCCTATCAGATAAATAAACAAGGTCTGTGTGAAAATGCAGTAAATGCTCTAATTCGGTTAACAAATGCTTTCCAATCATTCCAGTTGAAACCATAATTTTTCATGACATCCTCTAAAAAACAAACACCGTCACTGCATCAGTTAGTATTTTTCCCCTAGATATGATCTTTAGGTTAAACATGTCAGTCAATAAAATGTAAGTATAATGTAAAAAAAAAAAACACACCATGATTTCCTCTCTCTTTCTCTTGTGAGGGTTAGACATCTCTTCGTAGCAACTTTCATTAATATGCTCTAAAAATTAAAAACAATGAGAACAATTCACAAACTTGAAATCTTTTTGTTCTCAAAGTAGTGTAAAATCGCAATACAGTAAAAGCAAACAAGTACCAGATAAAAAGATGAAACTGAGTTGTAGTATCACTTTACACATAAGTGGCTTAACACTGCCTTATAAAAACTACAGGTCATAGGGCAAAACACTAACAAGCCACTTAGTACTTAAAAGTCTTGTTGGTTTGCATCTACCCTCCCACCGTGAACGTTTCATCTATTACCACATAAATTGAAACGGTACTTACCATGAAATGGTTGATTCAGGTTGCCATATATTGGGTTGTTTGCAATATATTGGTCTTTATACCTACAACTGACAAAACCCCACAATTAATGTTTATGTAGGTCTTTAGATGGCACTGTAGACTTGTATTACAGCCACTGGCCAACATTGAGAAGGGGAGACCTCTTGGGTTAGCATTTTAGTTTGAGGGGACACTAGGAATTAGTTAACTTTCAGAAATTTTGATCTGATTTTGTATTAGATACATTATTATTTCAATACATAAATACAATAGCAACTGAATGTTACTACCTAAAAATAGAACAATATTCTTGTGAAACATGTATGAAGATTTTGTGGTGTGTTAGTAAACCACCACAGTAGGTTAAAAACAGCTAAATTCAACAGGTGCAGAGTGAAAAAGTAAAGCATTCTTTTAGAGTTTGTGGTTATGCGTAGTTTTGTTGAGTAAAACAATATCAACTAATTTATGACTCAAGTATCCTAACTGTTGCAAAAATACACCTAAGATTAAAGCATGTCCTCACAAGTCAATAAAAATAGACCAGACCAGATTTTTGAATACACACTAGAGGTATCATTAGGACTCTGCAAATGAAAATGTAACATTTTGTAATTTAGTTATTTGTTTTGCTGGGAACTATAACCCCCAGGCTGAAACAATATCACACATGGTATCAGGTTTTTTTTTTAAATATTGACATATGTAGTTATACAACTCTACCAATAGTTATCATTCACATATACTGTATATATATATATATTTACTGAGCAGTCGAGCAGTCAACAGTGTTAGCTGAGACCCCACACCCCACGCAACACCATGTTGGAAAGCCTTAGTACATATCAACAGACTCACACAAAGCTAAGAAGATGAGATAACGTGTTTAACTGCTATGACGTATTTATAGTCTCAGCCCGTTGAGTAGTGGCTCACTGGTGAGCCTGATTGTCCCAGGCCTAAGCTAGAACTCACCACTGAGTGCCTGCTCTTGGATGTGTGGTCCCTTTGGTTTCTATGTTTAACTTTAACCATGTCCTTTCTGTGAGGTGCTCCCACTCTGATAGTGAGCAGCGCTGGAATTACTTCACTGCCCCTGTCTCGCTATGATCCAAGCATTACTTTAGGGTGACAGCATGTTAAAGAGGTGTGGTCTTAAGTATCAAATATTACTGTCTGCCAGAGCCCCTTAAAAAATGATAGGCACATACTTTTCTATGGAATCCAGTCACGATACTATAGGCTAATCCATATCCTATGGAATCCAGTCACGATACTATAGGCTAATCCATATCCTAACATTAACGTCAAGCTAATGTAACCTGCCAAACATGACAGAAGAACTATTAACTTGTTGATGGAAATTAAACTTGTAGTATGGCTATACAAAAAATAGATGTTGTTGTCTAGGTTTTGTCATTGAGAGTTCTCATGTACACCAAATCTTCTGAGATGATCACAGGTAGATTGGTACCTGTTTTCAGACTTGTTTTAATGAAAGAGTTACTGATTCGAAAACAAGCATAACACAAGAAAATACCTGAGGGCCAAAATATAATAACCAGATTTAATGCTGGTGGATTGCAGCATCTCTATACTTTCTATATAAAATCCTTGTCACTCAAAGTAAAGTGCACTATAACCTGAACCTTACCTGTGCCCTACCCAGTGTGACAGTAAATTTGCATGCTGACAAGGATCTGGTGGTCAGTATTGAGTGTGGGCTGGTGAGGGGCTGATATGTGTAGGGGGGGTAAAAAATAAATTTAAAAAGGGACAGAGAGAAGAAAAAAGGCAAGAGGGGAAATAAAAAAAATACAGAGAAAGAGTGAGAGAGAGAAGGGAGGGAAAAATAGATGAAGAGCAAACAAAGAGAAATAAGAGAGAGAGAAAAGAGAAGAAATAAATTGTGAAAGAGAGGAAAAGTGCATCCCAATGACAAGCGAATAGGCAAGTATGAAATAGTTGTTAAATGCTTTCTGTTGTATGTATGTGCATGTAATTGCGTAATTCCTGGAAGTGGTGTGAAGTATATATATGTTAGACATCTTGAAAATACCACAGGGATCATTTTGAATACAGCACAAAATATACATTCTAATTACTAAATAGCAAGCCTTAATTAAAAATATCTCACATGGCAAAATAATGAAATGTAGTTGTCAATCACAAGCAATGTTTTTTATATTCATTAAATAACTTAAATGTAAAAAGTACACATTGGAAGATATTAGTTATCGGTTATAACATCTGGCCATTTATATGTTACATTTTGGTTTCTATGCTTATGCAAAACTAGAAAAAGCAGTTATAGCCACATAACTTACAGTGCTAATATAAAATAACACACTATAGTCTTTACATTTTAAAAATACCTTATGATACGTTGACGATGGCATTTCAAGTCTTTCCCTGTGAGAAACCAAATGTTTACAGTATATATTTAAACAGATTAAGCATAAATTATCCTAGAAAACGTCAATCACATTAGATATAGCTAAAAAATGAGGTACAGGGGAATCTCTAGTTAAATAAATTGGATATTGTTTATTATATAAAATATAGAAAAAAATATTTAATATATAATATATAAAATACCGTATTATTTTTAATCATTGGAATTACTTAAATCAGCGAATAGTAATTCTGGGTGAGGTAATCATAGTGTTTGTAGGGGTATGCATGACAACCTTCAAGATATCATAACCTGGCAGCCTTAGCAAGATGCAGACTAGTAGTGATCAGGAGAAGATCTGTACCAAATGAAATGATGGTGTATGTGCTCCCCAGCCGAATATTTAGAACATATTTTTAATATTTGGTAGTCATAACTGTCTATTTATGCTAATGATTCCGCCATAACAAACAAAACTCAAATTCCAACTATTCAAGTTAATAAAAAAAGCTGTATGGTCATCAGTGCAAAATTCAGGAAATGTGCTCCTAAAAAACTGAGAATTGAGATAAAGACGGTAAGCAGGGATAGGCACAATGTCCATAGCGTGACAAAGCTTTGAGGTGGCATTGGTGTTTATGGAGCATTTACTGCAATTGGCTCCATAATCTCTCCATAAGAGAAGAAGTTATGTAAATTGTGTAAGAACTGTACATCAGGGACGTTGAACTAGGGCCCAGCTGCATTAAAAATTCTTTATCAAGTTTGTGACGGGTGTTTGAGGAAACAGACTCTGACTATATCCAACAGATGGTCCTGCGGTGTACCCTAGATATAAGCAAAATTAAATAACAATCTGCACTTAATCTTCAGAGATAAAAATACACAAACAAGCTTCTTTAAAAGGTTCAGTCACATTTTGTTTGAATGCAAGCTCTCATGACCCTAAATCTAATATTTTTCACACAAATGACACCAAATAACCCTTTGTCAATATATTAAGCACAATGAATTATGACATTTAAAACTTACCTATTTTGTGTTTTAAGACACACTGTACAATATTACAGATCAGAGATAGCGTGAAGGCGCAGCAGATCACTACAAGTGGCAACCAGGCTTGCATACAGTCTAGAGGGATAACAGAAAATGGCATTGAGCTAACTATTGATATATTGCAGATTATAATTCCCAATCGGCAGGAAAGTTCTTCTTTAAGTGAAATTGAGTTACCATAAAATAAGTAATTGCTTTCAGTCCACGCAAACAAGGTAATCATGATAACCTCTGTTTAGCATATTCCATTTTAAAAAACTCAGTTGTACGTAATTTATCTATATATATATATATATATATTCACCATGTCACGATATGTCTACATAAAATAGGGCATAGTCCCCTAAACAAGTTTTCTGATCAAATACGGTTAAGATTAAATAGGTTAAGAGTAAATACAAATTGCCACCTCTATAAATCCTGCTACGAGCCAGACGTAGCAATCTGTATTAACACGCATAACAGGAAGAATAAGATTATATGTTTAGAGTTTATTTATTTTGTCTGTACAAAATCATAAAATGATATATGATCATTCCAAATTAATATAAAAAAAACTGGTCTAGCGTTCACAATCCTACCTTGAACTTTTATTTAGTAAATTTGTGTAATTTAATCCATAATATTGATGCATTAAAATTAAATAATATACATAATCCAACATCCAGATTTGCTATAAGAAAAAATGCAGAGACCACATTTTTAAATACATTGCTATATCATTGTATTTTAAAATGGGAAAGGGTACAGTTGTCCGTCAAAAACATTTTAGTCACAAAAATGTCTCAGAAACTACAGTCTGACAACAATAGAACTAAAATGAGCATGCTTACCTTCATACATAGTTTATTTTATTGCAGTTTTCTCTGACGTGATTTGAAAAACAAAAGTGTTTGCTCACTGACTGCAAGGATAGCACATCCTACTTTAAATGGGTTTGTTGCATGACTGTTTCAAGCAGGAAATGAGGCACACAAAATTGCATTGTTTAGAGTTTGTAGATTTACTTTTATAGTTAATATCATCTATATCAATTTTATGAAGAAAAAAATTACATTTACATTGTTTTGCTTAAAGAGCCTCTTGACCTCATATGTTATTCATTTTAGAACATCTCAGTTTGTGCAAAACAATATAACAGAATACCAAAAATACATCAAAATTGTTGTTCAAATTAAACATGCAAGTCGTAGATCAACTCGCTGGTACAAGTATGTCACTTTTATTGTTATTTCAGTCTGTCAGTTAAGTTGGCTGTCCAGCTTAGCCTTTTAGCAGGTTTAATCGCGTTTTGGGTCAAGTCATCTCCTGAGGAGTCGGACTGATTTTGCTGAATTGAAGCCCTTTTTCCGATCTTCTGCCAACTCAAATTTCTGTGAATAGTGGAGTTGCTGCGTTTTGAATAGCAACCGTCTTTGAGGTGGCAGACAAGTTCATTTAGTAAATATAGCCAATTTGCTCAATTTCAGGCAATGCAGTCAAACTGGCCTGGATAATGTGACTCAACCATCAACTTGATATAATTTGAATCTTGGTGTATAGAACCCTAAGGTTCTTCATTGTTTAATGAATAATGTTAAAAGTTTTATGATGACTCTTACGTTATGAGTTAACCTACATTATCTGTTTAGAAAATATTTACCCGGAAAGAATACATTGACATTGCTCTTGTTTTCAAGTATGGCCTGGAGAGCATTTGTAATACCGTTGCAAGGTTAGTTATGTAAAACAAATAGAAAGAAATAAAGAAAACTGGACATTGAGAATAATAAATAAATAAAAGGAGGCACATTTTGAGGGGATCTTAAGCAGATGGAAAAGCTGATATTTTATGGAAGGTAATTCCACCATTGTGGAGCTCGGTAGGAGAAAGTAGCTCCAGGTGTTTCCTTCTTGTAAGCATGTGGAACCATGAGTAACGTGAGTGAGCGAACTGGAGGTTGCAGGAGGCAAGCTGGAGGAGCATTTCAGAGATGTAGTTGAGTATTTGGCAAATACATTACAGGGTATGTCCATTATTCTATGATGGAAACAAATATCAGCCCGTTTAGAAACTTATTGAGGATAAAGTGGTACGGTGAGTTGTACAAAGTGGTGAGTTTGCCAAGATGGATTTGCAGCTTTCTTTTTTCTTTTTTGAAGATATACTTACTGCATGGCAATTAGGCACCGTTTTAGCCCTACACAACTGTAATGCATCATTTTGTCTTTGTCAGTTCTCATGTTTTCATACCCTTCGAATATATATATGTATTGCAAGAAGTGCTGCATAAATTGTTGGCACTGTATAAAAAAATGTTAATAATAATAATAATAATCATAATAATAATAAGGAAAATAATCAGGTATAGATATGGCCATTAGGTGGCAGTAAAAATCTATTTAGCATAATTAAGATACAAAATGGCTTGGGTATTATATCTCATCTTGATTTAAAATCCACATTAACTTTTGAGTATGCAGGCCATTATATCACACTTTGTACTTACTATATTTATTTCCAGTCTCATATAAATCTGTTTGTATTTTTCTCCCCCTAACTCACAGCCCCAAGGCTCAACAATCAACCTACCTTACATGTCTAGCCCTCTCGCCATGTATTAAAACAGAATGCAGATGACATCACATTGCAGTGCTCTGCTTTAATACTTTGCAATGTAGCCAAACAAGAGCTGTGATTGAAGTCTGTGCTGCAAAAAGACCTTGATCAATTTTACAGTTCATTGGACAGGGAGGGGAGA
The DNA here is from genome assembly GCA_029215755.1 of Spea hammondii. Classification (NCBI taxonomy): domain Eukaryota; kingdom Metazoa; phylum Chordata; class Amphibia; order Anura; family Pelobatidae; genus Spea; species Spea hammondii. The sequence goes on from JARDYJ010000002.1 coordinate 81,452,402, forward strand.
ACCTCTGTCCAGTTATCGCCACTCTCTAAAAAAGAGGGATAGGGGGGCAGCAGGCAACTGCCTGAAAATTATAGCCTGCTGATAGAATTCTTTACCTGCTCAGCAACCAGGTGCTGACCAAGGCCAGTCTTATCTTGGAACTGACTGGATCAGATGCCTCTAGGTCAACCTGCCTGTAGCTGTGCCTCCTGGGTATACCTAATGACCCGGGAGGCCTATATTCAGTTGTCCTGTATGCTCTGAGATAGTCAGAAACGTTGTATTATCTTGTCTATTGAATTCTTAACCCTTTGCCTTGGCCGGGCCTTGCCTTAGTTCCCTGATCCTTACACTCAGCTGCTTGCCCTGACCATTGTTCTTTGACTTTGACGTCAGGCTCCCTGCTCATGGACACCAGATTAACTTCTGGGGAATCCTCATCTCTTTTACACCCAGGACATTTTGGATGTATGTTTTGGCCTAAGATCAATTTTGTCTTTAGATTTGTTATTCTTTTCTCTAGTAACAAACTTATTTTAAATTGTCAGACGTTGTGGACTACCTATTATTTATATTATTATTAGACTTGTGCATTCGTCTTCGGGCGAACATGAAAACGAGCACGAAGAGGCCGTTTTTTTGTTCGTTCCGAAGGAACGTAGAACAGAATACAGTGCCGGCAAACCGTAGGCGAAGACGAAGACTCACAATCACGAAGAATCGAAGATTCTTCGTGATCGTCTTCGTTTTTGCCGCGCAACCGCCAAAATTTCAAACAGGAGTGAGCTGATCCTCGTCTGTCCAATCAGCTCACTCTTGTGACGTAACGCTAAGGGTCTCGTCCAATGCCTGTGCTGCTGTTTTTTTAATTCTGAAGGCGCCTTTATAAGACCAGAGCTTGCCTGAGAGATCCATTCATTTTTCGCTGTGACTGCTTTGGCAACACTGCTGTGCTGCATCCGAGCGTTACAGAGAGAGATTGTTCTGTTCTGTGTGAGACTGGTAAGCCTTAGCCTGCCATTTCTCACTGTGTACTTCATCCTCACTTCAGTGCTACTTAATTAATATATTTAATAATAATAATTTGATTAATTTAATTTTTTTAAAATTAATTTGTCATCAACTTTAGTGTAAGTGCTGTTGAGTTGACAGTGCACCCAGTGCCTCAGTGGCACTGGGGTGCCCTTGCCCTGGGCTGGCACTAGTGCCTATTGCCTGTCCTGCTTAAATAAATTAAATAGAATTTATAAATTACAATTTAATAGAATCTATAATTTAATAGTTCATTATAATATTATATATATATATATATATTTGTCAGTCATATATATATATATACTATAGTATACTAGTGTAGAGTGTACTGTAGACATTCATCTACTAGTGTCTAATTTAAAATCAGTAATATTAATTAATATAATTAATAATTGAATTCATTATAAAATTATATATATATTTGTCAGTTATAGTTAGTAATAGTATACTAGTGTAGAGTGTACTGTAGACATTCAGAACATCTACTAGTGTCTAATCTAAAATCAGTAATATCAATAATTCTCTAATTCTTTCTTATCTTAATAGTTAATTAAATTAGCTATAAATAAAAGTAATAATATTAATTAATTACTACTAGCGTATAGTTCAGCTAATCTTATTAGTACTGGTGCTGCAGCTCTATAGTTTGTGCTTTGTTTTAGCAACAGTAAGAGACCAAGTCAATTTTTCTTAATTAATCTTTCATTTTATTTCATTTGTTTTGCTCACCTCAGTCCATCAGTGAAGTGAACTTGTTGGGCTAGTGAGTGCAGCCGCATAAGTGCTGTGTTTTTTTTTGATCAGCAAGCAGTGACGTTAACTGTTTTGCAAAGATTTTCTCATTTATTTTACATTTTATTTCAATTTTATTAAAAGTACCCTTAGTGTTTTGCTCACCTCAGTCCATCAGTGAAGTGAACTTGTTGGGCTAGTGAGTGCAGCAAGCAGTGAAGATAACTGTTTTGCTGTGACATTTTATTTTATTTCTAATTCTTTTCAAGAAAAATTGACTGTGACGAGCTGTACTAAGCAAAGCTTCAAGCTACTAGCTGTAGTACTAAAATAATTCTAATCTTCTTTAATCTTAATCTATAATATATTATAAATAATAATATTCTAATTCAAAATCTATAATATAAGTAATTCTAATTCTAAATTCTAATTCATAATCTATATTCTTCTATCTATAATACATAATATATAAGTAAATTAGTTCTAATCTATTAATATTATATAACTTAATATTAATTAATAAATCATATACTGAATCTGATTTAACCTCACTTTAGCTTAGTGGGTTTGAGAGCGTCTGCCTAGAGGTAGACTTATAGTAAGGAAATATAGCTTTAGGCTAGCATAGTGGTAGGCTAAGCTCTTAGGCCCGTGTAAATTCAAATTAAAAATAAAATACTGCTAGTTATTAAATAGTTAATCTTGAGTTAATAATTTCAATAACTTTAGGATTTTGGCAGATTGCACACAGCACAGTGCAGTAGTGCATAGTTTTACTTTTTAAGCAGTAGCACTGAAGAGAACTTCCTCTAATTTTTTTGTCTTTAATTCGTTTTTCCTTTTTTTTATTTTTATTTTTTTTTTTTTTTTTTTATAGTTTTTTAAACACTACACTACACTACACTACACTACACTACACACACAACACAAAATTTGAAATGGATCCTCCTTTTGGGACTAAGGAGGGACAAGCTCCATCTACCACCACCACCACCACCAGCACCACCACCAGCACCACCACCAGCTCTAAGATGCAGCCTTTGCGTCAGTCTAGTCGGCCAAGTAGGCCAAGCTCTCGCTTATCATTTGGGGAAGCATTGCTTGAAGGATCATCAAGTAAAGGAAAGGCACCAAAAGCAGGCAGTAGTAGTGCGGCTAGGCCCACAAGCTCTATGGTTTTTTACGGAAAGCCTAAAGCACCAGAAGCACGTTCAAAGTTAAAGGGTAGCACAAGTAGTACCAGCCCAGTGACTAAAAAGAAGTGCCTTTTGCCCCAAGCAGCATCTTCCCCATCCACCAGCAGCATGCAAGGTACCAAGCAGAGCCAAATTAGCAGCAAGACTCAGAGGGGTCCCAAACCAAAGCGATCTCATTCCTTTGTAGGGAAAACCACCACCACCACCACCCCCGCCTCTACCACCACTAGTGCTGCGCCTACTGTTCCCACTGGTACCGCCACGCCATGTCCTCCTAGTACCTCTAGCAAGCCACCAAGTCCTTACAAAATTTTTGTAAAGACAGTTAGAGAGAGGGCTACACATAGTGGAACTCCACCTAGCGAGGTAGCAGAGGAGCCTGAGACTGAGAGGCCAAGTGCAGAGTCTATTCTTCCTGCTCGCACTACTACTAGTCACGAGTCTCACGACGATATCAGTCTTAGCTCCAGCCTAGCAGGAATTCCATTCGATCTGGCTAATGAAGAGCTAGACTATGAGCCAGAGGAAGTAGAGGAGATGAGTGGTCAGGAATCAGATTCCTCAGGGAGCAGTGTCCAAATGACTAGTGCACAATTTTCCCCTGAGCCTCCACCTTCTCCGCTACGATCATCACCATCACCACCACCAGCAGCAGCAGCAAAACCTAGCAAATCTAAAGCAATTAGCAGTCCCACTATGGCCAGTACTGTTACCACCAGTCCCACCACCACTAGTTCTGCCTCTGTTCATCCACCCCGAGCAGTAAGAGCAGCACCCAAGGCACACTCCAAGGCTATGCGCGCCCCAATTTGGGAGCACTTTGAAAATGTTGAAGAAGGGCGCTATGGAAAGTGCAAACATTGTGGGAAGCTAATAAGCAGAGGGAAAGTGTCTGGCCATTTTACCAGTGCTAGCATGAAGCATCACCTCAGCACTCAACACAACGCTGTGCTATTGGGGAAAGATGCAGAGGTAAAACTTAGTGCAGGCAGCATAGCTGGTGGCCGTGGAAAAACCCCAACAGCTTCTTCTTCTGAGCCAATAGCAGCAGCAGCAGCAGCAGCAGCAACTAGTGCTGGCAGCCAGAGACCAAGGCAGGTTGGAGCACTGCATGCCCAGCCCACCCTGGAAGAATTTGGGGCATTCCACTCCAAGAGAACGATGCCCAAACAGCAGGCCAATAAAGTAACGCGACTTATTGGTCAGTTCATTGCTGTTGGAGGGGCATCCTTCTCCATGATTGAAGGGGAGCCTTTCAAACAATTGATGGCGGCTGTGGCTCCACAATACACAGTTCCGTCACGTTCCACTTTCAGCAGGAACATTGTCCCCTCGCTGTATCGGTCCTGTGTTGCAGCAGTGAAAGAGGAGCTTTCCAAGGCTGCTGGTCAGTGTGTTCATTTCACTACAGATTTGTGGAGTGCACCTAGCGCCCAGCATGCCTTTCTTTCTTTGACAGCACACTGGTGGCAGCCCGGTGTGTCTAAGGAAGTTGCTGCAGCAGGCTACCGATCATTCCTTCTCCATGCAGAAGTGATGGATGAAAAGCACACTTCCCAAAATATTCTGCATGCGATTAGGAAAATGTTTAGCCTTTGGGTGGGAGCAGAGGCGGGCACCAATGTTGAAGTTGGTTTTGTGGTAACTGACGGAGGTGCCAATATGGTGAAAGCGCTGCGAGATGGTCATATTGTTGGTGTGCGCTGTGCAGCCCACATCATCCATCTTGTAGTGAAGGCAGCAATGTCAGAAGGAACTAATGTGGCAGCAGTAGTTCTGTCCCGCTGCAGAAAGATCGCTGGGCACTTTCACCATAGTGTTAAGGCTAGCCAACTTTTGAGGGAAGAGCAAGAGAGGTCAGGTCTTCCCGTACACTGCCTACGTCAGGATGTCAGTACACGGTGGAACTCCACGTTAGACATGCTAGAGAGGATTTTGGAGCAGCAGAGGGCAATCCATAATCTTGCCTCAGAGCACAATATTGGGATTACCTCTCCATTGAATAGGGAGGATTGGACAGTGATCGCCCAGCTAGTGGCAGTCCTTAAACCATTCAGGGATGCCACAGAAAATTTAAGCTCAAACACTGCCAGTCTGGCCCAGGTAATCCCAGTGTTCTCCCATCTAGGCAGCAAGATGGATGTGTTCCTTGGAAACCGTGAGGCTGTTCAAGGTGGCACTCTACATCCTGACGTAGCAGCCATAGTCAGGAAGCTGAAGGATCTGCTAAAAGTACACCTTCGCAAGCGAATGGAAGAGAGTCCCGAAATGATGCTAGCGTGCCTTTGTGATCCAAGAATTAAGGGAAAACTAGCTTTGAAATTCAATGTTCTCAGTAGCTACCGGGAGCAATTGGTCAACAAGGTGCGTGACTGGCAGCGTAAAATGGGAATGCTGTCCGAGGAGGGTGAGGTGCAGGAGGAGGAAGAGATGATGTGGTCTGCTACCCCTAGCAGCAGCATCAGCAGCAGTGCCACAAGCAGCACAACACAGCTGAGTGGAGCAGCTGCGTTTTGGGAAGAGGCACTTGGCAGTATAGTTGGACCATCTGACAGAGCTAGCAGCAGAAAGGAGAGTAGTGCTGCTGAAATGGTCAAACTTTACCTCTGTGAAGTTCCTTCTGCTCCTAATGTTGATCCTCTTAGCTACTGGGATGAAAAGAAGAGTGTGTGGCCTGCACTCTCATGGGTTGCGCAGCAGCTTCTATCATGTCCGCCAACCACTGTTCAAAGTGAGCGCGTGTTTTCTATGACTGGAAACATACTGAGTCCACAGCGCTCACGCATGGCACCTCATCTGATGGAGCAGATTGCCTTTCTTAAATTCAATCTGCCCAAATTGGGTTACCCAGCTCTTAGCTTGGAAAGTTAAATTTTTTCTCTCTAATGTTTAAGGTAGTTTCTCCCCCTGGTTGCACTTGCTGCGGTGTGGCAATGCCTGCTACCTCCGCTGGTGTAGCCAATTTACGCTAGGGCCTAGTGTCTGAGCTCTGTAAGTCCGCTCCCAAACGCCTAGGACTGACAGTCTTTGGATGCTTTGCCCTGGGGTGAAACAGGTGAGCGGGTCGTCAATTGCCCACTCATTCGCCTTTTCCAATGCTGCTGCTGCTGCTGCTGGTGGTGGTGCCAGTGTCTCTTCTCTGCCAGTTCGCTTCCTGGCTAGTGTCATGCCTCAAATGTCCCTTATGGTAAGGGCAGTTTCTCCCCCCTGGTTGCACTTGCTGCGGTGTGGCAACGCCTGCTACCTCCGCCAATGTAGCCAGCTTACGCTAGGGCCTTGTGTCTGAGCTCTGGAAGTCCGCTCCCAAACGCCAAGGACTGACAGTGTTTGGATGCTTTGCTCTGGGGTGAAACAGGTGAGTGGGTCGCCAATTGCCCACTCATTCGCCTTTCCCAATTCTGCTGCTGCTGCTGCTGGTGGTGGTGCCAGTGTCTCTTCGATGCCAGTTCGCTTCCTGGCTAGTGTCATGAATCAAATGTCCCTAATGGTAAGGGCAGTTTCTCCCCCCTGGCTGCCTCTGTCTGCGGTGTGGCAACGCCTGCTACCTCCGCCGGAGTGGCCAGCTTACGCTAGGGCCTTGTGTCTGAGCTCTGGAAGTCTGCTGCCAAACGTCTAAGACTGACAGTGTTTGGGTGCTTTGCCCTGGGGTGAAACAGGTGAGCGGGTCGCCAATTGCCCTCTCATTCGCCTTTCCAATTTTTCAATGCTGCTGGTGGTGGTGGTGGTGGTGGTGGTGCCAGCATCTCTTCTCTGCCAGTTCGCTTCCTGGCTAGAGTCATGCCCAAAATGTCCCTAGTGGTAAGGGCAGTTTCTCCCCTCTGGCTGCGTCTGTTTGCGGTGTGGCAACGCCTGCTACCTCCGCCGGAGTGGCCAGCTTACGCTAGGGCCTTGTGTCTGAGCTCTGGAAGTCTGCTGCCAAACGTCTAAGACTGACAGTGTTTGGGTGCTTTGCCCTGGGGTGAAACAGGTGAGTGGGTCGCCAATTGCCCACTCATTCGCCTTTTCAATGCTGCTGCTGGTGGTGGTGCCAGCATCTCTTCTCTGCCAGTTCGCTTCCTGGCTAGAGTCATGCCCAAAATGTCCCTAATGGTAAGGGCAGTTTCTCCCCCCTGGCTGCCTCTGTTTGCGGTGTGGCAACGCCTGCTACCTCCGCCGGAGTGGCCAGCTTACGCTAGGGCCTTGTGTCTGAGCTCTGGAAGTCTGCTGCCAAACGTCTAAGACTGACAGTGTTTGGGTGCTTTGCCCTGGGGTGAAACAGGTGAGCGGGTCGCCAATTGCCCACTCATTTGCCTTTCCCATTTCCTTTTCCATTTCATTATTTTCCTTCTGATACACAACCAACCAAACATAACACACACAATAACACATATAACACATATAACACACAGTGACATCACACATAACACACATACACACACACTTACAATGCACAAAACACAAGGACCTTTTCCTTGTTATTTGCCCTGGCCTTCACTCACTAATAGCATTACATTAACACTATAACTCACACTTCACCCTATAACATTTTTCCATCCACATACCTGCCAACAGACCCAACTTTTTCAGGGACAGTCCTGCTTTTTTCCAGTCCTGTCCCATCTAATTTAGCTAAACTAGGTATGCAAAATGCAAATACACATAGGTAGTTATAGCTCGGTAGGTAACGCTACTATAAACATTTAATAAATATAATCAAGTACTAAATAATAAATCTAACTTTAAAATACATTTAAATAAACCCCTATTTTTTTTAAAAAAAAACCATTAAAATTAAATTATTATTATTTAGACATAATCCATCTTTAACCAAACCAGTGCACTGCTACTAATCTTAAACATAACCGTACATTAACCCTAAGCTATTTTTTAGTTCTTGTCCAACATTTTTCCATCAGCATACCTGCCAACACACCCAAGATTTTGGTGGACAGTCCTGCTATTTTCCAGTCCTGTCCAATAAGTAAGTTGGGTTGTTGCAAAGTATGCCATTGTAAATAGGTAGCAAATGTTAGGCATGTAAAGTGGTCCAAAATCAATTTAAAAATGTAAAATATTCCCTATTCTTTTATTAAACATCTATGGACAGTACACCTCGGTATGTGTGTGCAACTCTATTGGTCGTTTCGGCAGGGGGCTCGCCTGCCATCAACGAATGAAGTGCATTCTGCAGTTCTGCAATTCACTCGTTGATGCCAGACCAGCCCCCTGCCGAAACGACCAATAGAGCTGCACACACGTACCTTCACGGCAGCTGCTGCTGCTGTGATGTGTTATTAACCCCGTATTAACCCCTGCTAGGCAACCAGGAGGAAAACGAAGATTAAACGAGCACGAAGAATGTCCGCGAATATTCGCCCGAAGAGAAGACAGGAACGGGCGAATATTCGCGGAATACGAAGATTTTTTTTTCCCCGAAGACGAGCACGAAGACGAACACGAAGAGCCCCCTGGTGCCCAAGTCTAATTATTATTATTATTATTATTATGCATCATCTGATAAAGCCAATATTGCTGTGTGTTGAGATTTTTAAAACAGAATATTGGTAATCCAATTTTTGAACACGTTATCGTCACGGTAACCCCCTGAGGCTGAGGACACATGGGGGAAGATTTGAGTTTGGGAGGGGGCACTGATGGATTCCTGGGAAGACTCCTTGTCTTCCTGCCCAATCCCCTCTTATGTCTAAGTCACCCTGTGCTCATTGGGGACACAGGGTGACTGGGAATCCAGCCCTAACCAAACTCCCATGAACTAGCCAGCTATGGGGGCTCTATATGGCCGGAAACGGTCCATGCGACTGACCGGGATAGAAACCGTTGCGATGCTTGCCGACAATTGGAACTGTGTCTCTATGGATACCTTTTGCCCCACCACGTCACTCTTTTGGGGTTACACTATGCTTGGGGTGGGCAACACTCGGAGATGGTTACAGAAAGGGAACTCATTTGGGAATCCTGGTTTTATTAGGCATCTTTAGGGCTGGGGTTTACTCAGCCACGGCCAGGGCCGGACTGGCCCACCGGGATACCGGGAAATTTCCCGGTGGGCCGGCAGATTCGTAGGCCGGGCGGCTGCCCGAAATCTAATCTAAACGGCCGGCTCTACTTCACTTCTTTTTTTATTAAAGTATTAAAGCAGCGCCGGCAGCATCAGCACTCAGCCCCGCCCCCTCGCACGGACCTTTCACCCCTCATGTTGCTCCCATCACTATGCGGCCATCAGATTAATGGAAATTTAATCGAAACGGCCGATGCGTGCTGACACCGCCGGCCGGAGCTACTTTAATACTTTTTTTATTTTACTTTATATGGCAAGCCGATCCGGCATATTCAATTAAAAAAAAAAAAAAAATTAAAGTAGCTCCGGCCGGCGGTGTCAGCACGCATCGGCCGTTTCGATTAAATTTCCATTAATCTGATGGCCGCATAGTGATGGAAGGAGCGTGAGGGGTGAAAGCGCCGCCCCCTCACACTCAGACTGCTGGAGCACCGGATGTCCTGTCACTGACATCCTGTCAACATAGAAAACGGCGGCCTGCAGCTACCAGAGGACGGAGGCCAGGATGAAAAAGTAGAAGGTAAATAAACAAATTTATTTTTTTTAACAAACTGTATAATATTTTTTTATATAAAAGCCTTATGCCCCCCATATGCCACTCTGCCTCCCTGATATGCCTTATGCCCCTTATATGCCACTCTCCTTCCAGAAATGCCTTATACCCCTATATGCCACTCTGTTCCATGATATGCCTTTTAACCCCCTAAATGCCAGAGTGGCATATAGGGGTATAAGGCATTTCTGGAGTCAGAGTGGCATATAGGGGCTACAAGGAATTTCTGGAGGCAAAGTGGCATATAGGAGGTTAAAATGCATATCATGGGGCAGAGTGGCATATAGGAGGGTATAAGGCTTTTCTGGAGTGCCCCATGGTATGCTTTTTAACCCCCTATATGCCACTCTGCCTCTATAAATGCCTTTTAACCCCCTATATGCCACTCTGCCTCTATAAATGCCTTTTAACACCCTATATGACAGAGTGGCATATAGGGGGTATAAGGCATTTCTGGAGGCAGAGGGGCATATAGGGAGTTAAAAGGGGGCAGAGTGGCAAGCCTGGGGCAGATGTCTGGCACTCCACCAGAATTGATCTGTGTTTGTTTTCTGGATGTACCCTGCAATACGAAAAGACATCAGATTCTACTAACTTAATCAGGTTCTATTAACTTAAGTAATTGAAAGCTCCTTGACATGGGGCTCTGTGCAAAAGAAAATAAAAATGGGGTAGAAGGGGCTGTTGGCAGGTTGGCAAATAAAAGGAAATAAAAACAAAAACAAAAAATGTCTCAATCTAAAAATGTTTGCAGTAGTAAATGTTTTGATTCCATTATGTGTAATATATTTCATTTATTAGGGCCTTTTAACAGTTTTGCTTGCTGGTATTTTAATACAAATAATTTGATAAAAAGAATATTTTATAGTTATTTGTACGGCAAATAGTGTGACTCGGGTATGTATAAGGGGTGCGTGTGGGTATAAGAGCTCAATCGTGAGATAAACTATATGGGGCTGCTCTCCAAATGTTTCCAGGGCTGCTTTTCAGTCCCAGTCCAGCCCTGGCCACGGCTATGGAACTCTGGCCCTGCTACCGTGCAAACTAATACCAGGGATGTTTCTGATGCTGTCGGATCAAGTCACTTTCTGAAACAGCGGGATTGAGGCTGCTCCCTCCGGATCCTGAAATAGTGACTTTTTGTCGGGCAGGCATTGATGGCCATAGAATTGAATAGAGGTGCTGGGCTGTCTGGTAGTTGATGGAATTATACTCCTAATCCTATTATGTTGTGTGTATAAATATCTGTTCCCAATAAAGTCAGTTCCTTTTCTCACCTCAATACGAGTTCTGTCTTGTTATTGGGGTAAGTCTCTGTGCTGCTACAGTGCCACCGAGGTTCCTGAGGAGTGGTGTTTCCTGCTTTCTTCGACGCTAGCTCCACTTGACGATTAAAGTCTTGTAGTCCTGGTGGCTATGGGGTGAAGGAAGCAGCGTCTGGTGGGTGTACCCAGTCAGGGTACGGGTCATTTGCGTCACAATTATGTCTACAACAAAGATGGGCTGTGTAATATTGTATAACAAGTGTTTTCATGAATTGATATATGTGCTTCAACAGAATAAATTGAACTATACAAGTAGGTTTTTCTTAAGTTGCTTTCCTTTTGCAAATAGTTGTTGCTATTTCAGGCTCAGTAGGAGATTGTGTTTTGTATCATTGTTATTGTAGTTCCCTGTCTTCCATGATATTGTCTTTCCATGAGGCACTAGATATGGCGTAACTTACCTTGTAGCGGGATGTGGTAGTGGTTTTTGGCTGTACTTATTTCCATACTTGGGAAGTCTCTAGTTTCGCTTCTCTGCTTCTCTGGGTCCCCACCCGAATTCTTCCGGGTCACTGGGTCCCTCGCCCATTTCCCTTTTTAATGGGAGTGTTTCCCACAATGTCAGCAGGGACGCTTAGTGACGTCAGCCAGAGCGCCCACTAACGTCAGTGGGCAGTCCTGGCCGTGTCCTGCAAGGGTAGGTGCTCGGTAGCTGGAGACCACTTATTCCCCGATATGCTTATTTCCCATCCAGATTCACTTTCCAACACTTTCTCAATTACAAATGTGGGGAAAGCTCTAAGGGAAGAGACCTAATTACATACACATCTGGGAACAGTCCAGGTTTGGCCCAGAATCTCTCCTCCTCAGGTCTTTGGTCACTTACCTTTTTCTCTGGGGCAGGGGAGCAGTGTTTAGCACTTCCCAATTCTGCTCCGACCCATTTAATGTTATCTGCTAGCTCTGCCTTCAGGTCAGCTAGCCCTGCTCCTCCTACCAGGAGCATCTAGGCCCGCTCTCATGCAAGGAAGTGTTGCCCACTGTGTAAAGTTCCTAGGTGGTATTGTATATAGCGGGTAGTATTGTACAGTAAATGTGGTACAATATGTTTGGTCTTATGCTGAAAACCTGCTTTTCAGATGGTCTTTGAAAACTGGAGAGTGCCCCTATATACTTTGATCAATCAGCTTTTTCAATCTTAGCTTTATTAATGTTAGAAATGCTATTTAGATACAGACCATAACAAGTCATGATTTAAACTGTTTTAAATTAATCTCTAGTTTAAAATAACACTGGCCTAGCCGTAAAGCAGAAATGTGCTCATGGTTTTTGTTCTATGTCTCTGTTTTATAGATATTAACCAAACTTTGCTACATTTTAGTCATCAGACAGGAGCCGACTATTATGATAAATAATTGCAGTGTATACAGGTTTCTTGCTCCTGGTGGCAAATACACAAATATCACTACTAAGGTTGCCATCCCTGAAACTCATTTGAGCCTGAACTGGCCATCTGGAACACCAGGCAACAGTGTGCGGCCACTGGCTAGATATTCCAGGCTGCACACTACATGACCATAAAACCATAACTTTTAGCCTGTCATATCCAGTCATTGGCTGCCTCATTATCCCTATTCTAGTCCTGTCTGACTATGTGCCAGATGGCCAGTCCAGGCCTGATAATACAGACATGCCAGTTTCCTTCTGACCCTGTTGTGGTGTTTAGAAAATATCATGAATACATACAGTCCTGGTTTCTTCAGCATAGTCACCTTTTCCCTCTGATCTCCCCTGACTGGCCCAGGGAAGTGAAAAAGCAATGGAGGTCTGCGTTGGCATATTTTGGCCTAGGTCAACTAGGCCTAGGGTGGCAGGTCAAGGTGGGTGGCAGTCACTGATCTCCACAGGATAAGTCGGGGTCCATATCTTGTCATAACAGTTTAAAGTTCCCTGGAAATTGCCCGTGATGTAGCCGGGCAGAGGCTCCATAGCCGTGGCTGCTGAACCCCGGTCTGAGGAAAGTGATAGAAATCAGTGAGCTTCCCCTCTTTACCAACCCTGTCCCTTCCCCCACCAATTACCCAACAGATCCACAAAAGAGCACTCTGCTGGGATAAGGGAAGATATCTAGGGTCAAACATCAACGGGCACTTCCATAGAAGCCAGTCAGGTGCAGGGCAAGGAAAGCAGGGATTCAATGAAGTAAACAAGGTAACGGGTTAATCCAAGAGGGTCCAGTACACAGAGGGTGTGATTATACTCCCTCTGTCAAAGGTACCACAAGGACACACGTCCTTTAAAGGCATCATATTCTAGGGCTCAGCAGTAAGGAAGGCAGCACGAAAGGGGAAGCTGGCACTGCTACCTTTGGTTAGGCCTAGGGCAGCTCTGATGGTAAATACACCACTGAAGGCTTCTTGTTATGCATGTTCTACCAAACGCTAGCATTGCTAGGTGGCAAATCAGGTAACCTGGGTGCATGACCATCCCTCTCACCCTGTCCACTTCTGTGGCTGACCCTGCCCTGACTCTTGCCATGACACATTTGAAACTTGATTGAAAACCTGAAATAAGGGAAATAATGGAATCAGCATCTTATGTTGTCAGACCCCTTGCTAGCCAGTTGGCGCAGAAAGCAAGAGTAACCTTCATTATTTAGTTTTATCTCTTTTTTTTTTGTTAGGTTTTTTTTTCCCGTAACTCCTTGGTAACACAATTCAAATACCCCTTGACTCGCCCCAATCATACAAATATTGGAAGCGTCCTCAATATATTCTTATTATATACAACCTTTGGAAAATGTAAAGGGTCAGGGGTGTTGGCCTTATGGATAGTGGGGCCATCAGTCATCATAGCTGCAAACACAGCTACAAAAAGTTTAACACTGTCTCATCCAACATTCATTGTGTATAGCCAAGTAGTACACAAATACAATTTTTACACTGATTTAATTTGTTTCCTAGACATAATGGGTTTGAGCTTGCTGGGATGGAGGGAGTTAAATCATCTCATACAGCAGTCTTACCTCCTGGCAGTGCTTAGGTGTGATAAATCATCTTACTGCCAGGTGCTGATGAATCCCAGAAACTCATAACTTGCTGGATAGTTTCAGACATTCTCCAGATGGCTTCTTCCAGATCATCACAGAAGGGTCATCTTTTTTTTTTTTTTTTTTACACAAATACAGTTCTGTATGGGTTACTATTACCAAGTATCCCATAAACCTAGAGTATTCTGTAAATAAACAATGACATAATGAAAATCAAATTATTTCTAGTAGACTCAAATTTACCAGGATGGCATTTTGCTGTGTAATGCCCTTTAACTTGTAAACTTGAGAGCACAGCCCTCTTTACCCAATGTATCGGTTTGTCTTTTTGTTTGTCTACAAATTTTAGTTTTGTCATGCCTTTTGAATTTATGTACTGTAAGAAACATTGTGTTTTCTTATTGACGCTATATAAATAAAATTGTAATAATACAGTCACTTTAATATTATTGACACTTGCTCCCATTTACACACTATGAAGTAGATCTGGCCTGTGCAATCTAATTAGCAATCCACAGTGTCAAAACCTATAGAAAAGGTAAAACCAATTACAGCGTAACAATTGCTTCTCGGTATTTTGTCCTTTGCTAGGAAGATATTAAAGTTCCCAAATTAACAAAAACTAATAGCTTTTTGCACACACCAAATTAATGTTATAGTTATGAGGTAGCTGGCCTATGGAATGGTTTCTTATGTTAACTGTAAAATAAACAGAAGCTTATTATTAATTAAAACCTGTTTGAGTTTGATGCATTGGCCAAAATAATAATTATTTATTTATAATGAATACTAATTTATTTATTCTTCTGGTTTTGGACAGGCATTATTCATGACCAACATTAGAGGACAGAGGTGAGCGGGCAGGTTCCTATTCTTCAAGGTTGTAAGCTTGTTTATTGTTTACTTACAGTATACCTATTATTGTACCATAAATCATTCCTTGTGTGCTGTGTGTACATGCTAAACAAAGAAAAGTCACCCAAACTCTAAGATACATGATTTTGAGGTAAATATTAAAGCACATACATAAACTGAGGTCAAGAACACAGCAAACCACGTTGTAGATGTTCCAATGCATTGGCTGTGCAGCATCAGGAAGAGGAGAACTAGGCTGGGCAACTGTAGGGAACATTATTTGTGTTGAAAATCTTGATTCCCCAGGGTCAAGACAGAAATAAAGCAATTGGTGTTTCATTTGCCAAATTGGCCTAAGGACATATAAAGACTTAAGTAAGGTTCTTAGGGTTTTTGTTTTTTCAGTACAAGTGAAAGAAGCCAAAATCAGCAGTGACTGGATAAATTAAGCCCTTGTAACTCAATGTTCTTTGGGACTCAGGAAGTATGAGTGGGCTGTAATCACTAAAATGAATCAGGGGAAGGACCATATAATTTTGCTATTATGTTAAAGAGGTGAACACATTGGTTAGGGCCTGCAATGGTCTAACAGGTCCCTCAGGAGATATTGAGGTAAAATATAGATTCCTCAAACTATCCCCTTCCAAGCAGCCACCCTCAACCACTTCAGCCCTGTGACCCCTAATGAGGATTCTGATGCCCCCTTGTCCTTCATCATTCTCTTTATATTGTCCTTATACCTACCATAAACAATCTTTTCAGTCTCTTCCCTACCTGGAAACTCTCTAAATGAGCTGACCCTGAGAATCTGTCCCTTCACCCTAAAACTGGAGCAAAACCCTGAGACTCAGGGCCTAACTGTCATATATGTTGTTTATTTTTCTTCATAATTTAAACATAAGAATGTAGCAAGGTCAAAAATTATTCCTGTGTGGAGGTGGGCAAGTCATTATGCAGTATGAACCAAGTCAGAGCTAAGGGGACAGGAGGAAGGAAAAGTTAAATTGTTAACATCTGCATCCAAAACCTAAGGCCTTGGCCCCAAGCTCATATCTCCCTTTTTAACATGCCAAGCAAAGGCAGGCATTAGGTTAAAACCAACAATGGCTTACCTTGCTATAGTTTTCTGTACTCTACGTACAACTTAAACAGGCATGAACATTAATGTCAAAGCAGGCAAGCATTTATGCTTTGGAAAACAAAACTGTATGCCTTAAGTGAAAACTTCACCTTCCCTCAATGCCTAACTCGGTTGCATGGATTTCAGAGAATGATGCAGAGTGTAGCCAGCTACCGCTTGGTAACTCTAAGCTATGAGCTGGAAACTATTCAAATGCATAGAAAAGATGACCAGAAAAGATGACCAGACTTCAGTATTTATAAAGGCAAATCAAAGAAACACTTGCTCTAAATTAACATCAATTGTAATAAAACAATTTAAAAAACAAGCAGTACTAAATCTTGCCTATTACATTAGAATACCCATGGCTACTTGCTGTTTTGCGTCAGCATTAGCTACTTACTGAAAAATTGTTAAGAACTCTTTCTCGGACCTAAGATAAGAACAGCATCAGCAGAGCAGCTGTGCAAGGAGTAATGACCCAAGAGTCACTGGATTATTTTGTGACTGCCAGCATCTCTTTAGAAATGCAGGCCAAAGGGCTGTAACTAACAACCCAACAGACTTAATTAAGTGAAGTTCCAGTAAGCTGCTGAATGGCATTGGTACATGTAGGGTCAGTGTAGAAAGCAATCATGAGGACGTTAGACACAAAGTTCCTTTAAAGGCCTGAGTTAATGGGGGGGTTTCCGCAAAGCCTGCTGGCCTTCCATGTTTAGGAAGAAGTTAAGGCATTTTTTTTTTGTCTGTTCTTATTTTGCCTCAAAAAAAGTGTATTAAACTTGACAGTCTGACTTTTTTTCCACAAAGAAATCCAACAGGTACAACAAAGTATGGTTACCTACATCCTTCTACAAGCTTAGTGACTAGACCTTGCTAGTAGAGGCTGATGGCACCATTAGTCACAACTACAACAGAACAGTGTTTTATACCTTTAAATATTTAATATTAAATAAAATATTTAAATATTTCAAAGTATGTGTTATATTCTGTACCTACATACACACAACTAAGCATTTATGGCAAAAATACAAGTTTTAAAAGTTTAATAGAATTTCAAAAATGATATAACAAAAATATCACATACAATTTATAATATTTTGTTTACAGAATTCAGTTATTTGATAACAAATATTCTTTGATTTAAATATTTTTTTTTTACTTGGTATCAAAACTACTACATAAAATATTGGAGGCACTGAATAAACATTGCACAAGAACAAGTTTGGCTACAGAAAACCTATATCCAGCTCTCTTACTATTATCAAGATTAAAGGAAACTTGTGTCTCGCTTTCCTCTGATACACAGACATTGGGATGAGTACCTTTTAGTTCCTCCCAGTTCTCTTGATTTAAGACATAACTTTCACTGTTTTCTAATATAAAGACATCAGAAGCACATACCTCTCACCTGCTCTTTCTACACAGACATCAGGGACACATGCCTGTAACCTAGTCCAAATACTGAGACATCGGGGACGCAAACATGTCATCTCCTAAAACAAAGGCACCAAGGGCACACACGTCTCACTTCTTCCTAACACACAGGGATCACGGACACATGCGTCTTACCTCATTCTAAAACAAGGCTTCAGAAATACGTGTCTGTTAGCTCTACATCAGGGACACAACCTCAGGACTCGGTTTGAAACACCTGCATGTTCGCTAAAAAAAACCTAGCGCATCTGCACAGTCATGCACCAATGTGACCGTGATCCTGAAAGAATATTGCCATGACTTCTTTAAAAGAAAAAAAAAATCTGCACTCTAAATTAAAAAAACACTTTTTGTACTTTTCCTGTGTGGCAGAAATTAATGTGAATGTGGAATGTTCTTTTCATCCTCAGGGGAAATTCAGGAATGAAATTTAAAGCACCAGTGTTCCCACACTGCAGAGGGAACAAGAGGAAAAACAGATGTTTTGAAAAGATGGGATCAGAGAAGTCTTAAAGCAGTGTTCATATTAATAACCCCTTGTGTGTCAGCATAGTTACAATACATTGCACAACTAGCCTAAAATGGCTTTAAATATAAAGCCCTGGAGATTGTAAAGTGGAAAATATGCAAATTCAGTGAAACGAGTGCATTCCTAATCTGTCCAGCAAGATCCAGTATGTTTGCAGTTAATCCCAATGTACTGCTGCCTGGCTGTCAGCCATGCAAGTTACAACACATTCCAAGGTTGACCACAACATAAATCCAGAGTGATTTTGCTTTAGTTCAGGTTTTATGTGCATACATATAATGCACACATTTATTGCAGACACATGTATGTATATGTTGTGCGTATTGTGACTCATTTTATTTAACCACTTAAAGCATTTGCTGCAGTAATGATTTAATAGTACTAACCACCAGAAATTGTTATCCTATTTTCATTAAAGTGTGTATTATACCCAGGAATCTTTAGTAATTTGGCACTCCCATCATGAAGTACTGTAGCAAGGGGTTGAAAACTCAACAATGAAACAAAACCAACCTGAGCCCACTAGAAAACCCTCCTCTAGTACCAGTGCTACTTGCTAATGGATAAAATGAAAACCAGTGGTGCCCATCACAGCAAAGATTTCCTGGTCCATCTAGTTTGATGTCTGCACATAGCTTTCAGCTAGGAATAAAAGAGCCATCTGCATACTCCAGTGATATCTGTGCAACTGTCCTAGGCAGAATGACAGGACTTGCTCAGGATGCCAATGCTGCCAATTCCCATGCCTGAAAATAAACTTTCCCTAGGAATAACAATCAGTAATCCAAAATGACCAACAGTGCCGCATAAATGTCTCTTTAAGCACCAGTCACTGTCAGATTGTTCAAGGAAGACATTGCACTCTTCTGCTATGGAGCTTTATATCCATGTATTGGCACCAATATATCGGATATCCATGCTTCTTACAGTACAGTTACTAGTCATGCACGAGGTCAACAGTGTGGTCTCTTGTGATCAGAACAATCCTGGCACCAAACCTGGAAATGTTTGACTTGTGTTTTTGGGTATTAGCACCAACTAGAGATCTAGTTAAGGTTCCAACTATCCTATTAATAGTAGTGTACACGGCCTATGGTGCCAGCACCTGTTCCAAGGATATCAGGCTGTCCATTGCGCCATATTTCTCGTATTATCCGCTCTCTCTCCTCCAGTCTCTGAGCTCTCTCCAGCTCCTCTGCAGATGTGAACACATTAATGGTTAATGTGCCATCCCCGGGAGCCTGACTTCCCACTGGAGTTTCTGTCACAGGATTAAGGATAAATGTTTCCTCATTGTCATCGCTCTCTGGGTCTTCCTCGTCCCCAGTTAGTGACAGAGGCTGCTTGACACAATCCTTGGGAGGCGTTTTCTTTGGTTTGGGTGGCACAGGCGTCCGTGGCTTGCAGGAAATACGAATGACCAGCAAACATAGGGTTAGTATTAGTCCAAAACAAACTCCGAGGACAAAGTAAAGACCAAAGGACTCGGGGTTATCTAGAGAAAAAAACAAACAATAACAGCTGTTTAGCATACGGTATTGGTGAATTAATGAGATAATATTGGTTGTATACAGAACGACATGTAGCATTTGTGGAGAATACATTGAACAGATTATCCTTGAGTTTCCGGTAGGTCAAGCATATTGCTTCATGATATATAAAGTTTGTTGGTTAATTACATGGCCATTAGCAATATCATAGAATCCTGTTAGGATTCCTCTGGTAGACTGACTAGGACACCCCTTCTTAACAGTATTACCCTGTCCATGAGATGATTATCATCTCTAAAATCCATGTGAATCCTTGTTCCATTAACCCCTTAACGTCCATTGCCGGGTCAGGCACGTCATGCAAAACGGTCACTTAACGACCTATGACGTGCCTGACACGTCATCAGACTTAAACAAGCTTAGAAAGTGATCAATGATCACTTTCTAAGCTTAAACGGTGTTGCTGTAATGCCCCGATGTCGAGGCATTCAGCAACACCGAGATCGGCATGATGGGCCATGTCTGGCCCCTCCCCGGGGCGTCAACAGCCGCCATACATTGTATGGCGGCGGACGCCCGTTTTAAAAGCGTTTAGGAGGCGATCAACGATCACCTCCTAAACTTCAATGGTGTCGCTGGAATGCCTCGATCAGGAGGCATCCAGCGACACCAAACACTTACCTCTTGATGGACTGTGACCGCTCCGGAGAGCGGTCACAGCCGCAGCTGCACGCAGTCTTCACCATCCGCAAGATGGCGGCGGCCCGGGAAAAAGAATAATAAAGTTGAAAAAGTTCGCTAGACGGTCTCCTGACCCTCTAGAGAACTCTGGCTCCACTTGCAGGTTGAATACAGGTACTGCATTCAACCATACAAGTCAATGGAGCCCAGCTTTCTAATCAGTAAAATATTTTAAAAAATAAATCAAAAAATAAAAAAAAAAAAAGGAAAAAAAGAAAAAGCTTAAAAAAAACATGGTAACATTTAAAAATTATTATGCTTTAGAGGAACTATCCAGTTCCAGCAAAATGTAAAAAAAAAGTCCAAAAAGAGTAAAATAAATTAAAAAAAAAATAAAGTTTATTATTATGAGCAAGTGCTAAAATTAGCGCTGTATCTTCCCAAAAATCCTGACGTGCAAAAATTTAAATAAAAGCATTTCAAATACCCAAGGGGTGTCTAATTTAAAAAAATGAATGGTTTGATGGGGTAAATTGGAGTGGCCGGGCTCAAAGATAGGGCATAGGCACAGACTGACCGAAATGGGGGGAAAAAAAGCGCACTTCCAAAATGTGGCATTTTAACCTCAAACACCAGACAAACCCATACATGTGGGGTATCACTGAACTCAGGAGATGTTCCTGAACACATATTAGGGTGTTGTTTGATAGTGATGTATACCTGGAGCTATAAATTTATACCCAAAGTACAATTTGTGTGAAAAAAATAAATAAAAAAATACTACCACAAAGTGTGGCAAAGGCTGGTGGTAGAATCTGATGCATGGAAAGGGTTAAATACTACCATTTTAAGTACCTTGGGGTGTCTAGTTTTCAAAAATATATGGTTTTATGAGGTAAATAGTAGTGGCCAGGCTCAAAGATAGGGCATAGGCACAGACTGACCAAAATAGGGGAAAAAAAGCGCACTTCCCAAATGTGGCCTTTTAACCCCAAACAGCAGTCAAACCCATGCATGGGTGGTATCACTGTACTCGAGAGATGTTTTTGAACACATATTAGGGTGTTGTTTGATAGTGACGTATACCTGGAGCTATTAATTTATACCCAAAGTACAATTTGTGTAAAAAAAAATACCAAAAAAATACTAACACAAAGTGTGGCAAAGGCTGGTGGTAGAATCTCATGCATGGAAAGGGTTAAAATACTAGCATTTGAAATACCTTGGGGTGTCTAGTTTTCAAAAATATATGATATTTCAAAGATACCCGAAATGGCACATGGGGGAAGAATTACCAGATTTGGAAAAAATGGTTTTGAAATAGCAAAACGCTACCTGTACTTAATGCTCCATAACGTGCAGAAAAAAGCAATAAAACATAAAAACATTGGGTATTTCTAAACTCAGGACAAATAGTAGAATATATTTAGTAGGTTTTTTCATTAGCTTTTTTGGATGAGTAAAAGATTTTTGGGGTAAAAGTCAGAAAATGTGGGTTTTTTTTACATTTTTCATCATATTTTATTATTTTTTTTATGGGAAATTAGATATGATTAAAACAATGGTATCTGAAGAAAGCCCTTCTTGTCCTGAAAAAAACAACATATAATTTGTGTGGGTTCAATAAATGAGTGAAGAGAAAATTACATTTAAACACGAACACCGCAAAAGTGTTAAAACAGCCTCGGTCCCAATGGTACAAAAGGTAAAACACAGCCTGGTCCTTAAGGGGTTAAGGCACATAAGTAGATTTCCTACCTCTGATGTGAGCGTATGCTGCAATGCTGTTACTTAGGAATTCCATCTCTTTCTTGTGAATATCCATGACTCTAAATCTGTGAATTACAAAGAAGAAAATTGGACATTAAGAATCCCAACTCATACTTTAAGAATTAAACTACAATATACAACAAATTCTTCATGTGTAGTGTGATTTATTTTTAATAATAAATTATATAATAAACAATTGGGGTTTTTTTTATTTTCACATGTCTCTACATCAGAGTTTGATTTGCAGTCCAATTGTCTCAAAGCATCCCCATGCCTTGTAAAATGGGCATAGATATAAAAGAAGCAAACCGTGAGCATCAGGAAAAGTCATTCAGCTGCTGGCCACCTCCTGGGGCAGAACCACAGAACTTAGAGTGCTCAAGCACATAACACCATACTGTTTACAGTATGCCCTAGCAGCAGGTTCAGGACCCCTAAATATACTTACAGAAATCAACATATCGACAGAAACCGTATGGGGTGAGAGATATAATTATATGAGAAAACAGTCATGTCAAAGAGACATGGCTTTTCCTTCAAGCTGTACATGTTTTTTATTACAGCTTTCACCTTGATGCTCAGGCTAATAGTATTTTGAGTAGTGACCCCTACCTCAAGTGGGTACTAATGAAGAGTATTGCTTAATTCAATTACTAAACACAAGGGGATGATTGAGTTTAAAAACTGAAGTGGGAGTTGGCAGACTTGCGGTTTCATCTCCCAGGCTTCCTTGGTACCTTATAAAGTGCCAACTCCATTGATATTCACTAGTGCTCACCAAATAACTTGGATGGACATGCATAAAGCTGTGAGATTTCTTGAAAGTAACCTCACTGGCTTATCTATACATTATACAGAGCCCACTTAACCATTCTTGCAGACAAATTTGCTAGGAATGGCTTTTTATAATGTATTGTGAACTCACCACACAACCCTCCTGCAAACTCTGATTTTAATAAATAAACCTCAAAGCCTTTAATCATTTCATGCATGCTAGCTTATGGACTGCAGACTCCACTTAAATATCAAAGCTTTTATGTTCTAGAAGAGAATACTACTCCCCAAATTTTATTGGTGTTAACATGTTTATTATAAATTCTATTCAGCAGTGTCTGGCAGACAAAGATGAGTGACAGAGAAGCTACATGAGCAAGTTTTTCACATATGATCGTTGATTAATTGAACAGAGAAATCTTACTTATTATAGTGTCTGCTTCTAGAATAATGTGTACATTTTAAGCATACTTAGCTATACTTAACAATGTATTTTGCACTGTTACATCCCCGTCAGTTACCGGTCTTCCTGTGTGTCCTAAAATAGGGTTCTTGTAACTTCCTTTCTAGGTTCAGGACATTTACAAACACTCCCATAAACAACACAACTCTCCCACTTCTGAATTTACTCCATCACACCAATCTTCCAGTACTTCAACTTCAACATGGTTATAGTTACATAGTTACATAGGTTTAAACAGAACTGTAAAAGGTAGGATTTGAGAAAAAAGGTGAAAAATACTTTTTAGTAGTAGTTATAATTAATAACACTTTGGTCTTTATTCAAATAACAAAAGTCTTCAAGAACTGACTGGTTTCTTTGCATTTTCATTTTTATAGCAATTTATTTTTTATCAAATTGGATACATAAATTCTATGGATAACTTCATATATAATCATTGCTGTCTTTTTTTCAATAAAAGAGCGGAAGAGAGAAATTAAATGAATGCATTTTTATTATATCTGTGCACAAAAAGCTGTGTAATAAATTACCATTGTATGCACTTCAATTATCACCTTTTATTTTTTAAGCGCCGACAAATTAGGCGATGAGAACCCTGTCCGGGAGTTTGCTATCTAGCCTTAGGGTACTTTTATACAAAGTTCCACGCAGGAATGGTGGGCTTTTTAGGGCCTTGTTCGAGAGCTTGCAGTCTAAAGAAATAATATGGGAGTAGTAGCTCTCTTGTAGCAGTAATTAGGCTAAGTGATTTCGGAATGGAAAAGAGGATGCGTAAATAAGAGTTTGGCTTGAGATGGCAGTAAACAGACTGTTTGATATGATGCAGGAAGGCCACAAGAGGAGAAAGAAGCTAATTAAGAGATATAAGGTTTAAAGTTGAAAGGGGAGGGGTTAAGGCTGTAGGAGGCTGGAGGGGGAGAGGATCAGGACATAGAATTGTGCAAAAAAGTAAATTTGGCCAACAAATAAATATTCTGCCCAAAATACATATTTAGTACATATACAAGAAAACATGCATAATTAACTACGGATTAAGAAACTTGCTTGCAGATCTGGCATGGTGGTCCAAATCGGTTTGCATATCTTTTCTATCTTGCAAGAGCTTGGCATGTGGTAAGCAGGAGGTTTGTTATGATTTAGGAAGACTTTTCTATCTTGCAAGAGCTTGGCTTGAGATGGTAGTAAGGCTACAAGAGAAGATGATATCAAGGTCCCTTTAAATTTACTTGTCTCATTTGCAAATACACTACAAGGCATGGTGAACATCCAAGAAGGTATAACAAGAATCACTGGCTCACGGAGAAGGCAGGGAGCTAGAGCTTTTCCAAAGCAATGCATAATACTTCAATATGCATCCTTCTTTGATGGGGCTGTCAGCGACAATAATCTAAGCCTTTTGGGGTAGGCTTTGAAAACAAGCCTAACTTGTACATAAAAAAAACTATATAGTTTAGGTGGATACTCTAAATGAGAATGATAATCACCGTTGTATAAATAGTGAAAATCCTCAAAACACTCTTGTCTAGTATTCAATAAAACTCTACTGTCCCGGGAACTTGTTGCCACAGTGTTTTCTTCATTTTTTTTTAATCTACCTTGTCACCAGCTTTTCTATCAGCGTGAAAGCTTGCATTCCCAGTGTATTTCCATCTTTTCAGTTATGCTCACAAATAAACACAATAGATGCCTGCAAGGGCATATGGGTTGCCAGAAGCAGCAATAGGTCTGCAGGGCACAGGGAAGTTTCATTAGCTTTTTCCCTAGTGTGTCATTATACGTGGATATCCTCCTATAAGGTTCATGAAAGCCTCCTTTTGGTGAAATAGTATTTCCTGAGCCTGTTTTGAAGTGTGACCTTTTTTTTGTTGCTCACATCTGTCTTAAATTATACAACTTTGTGTACTTCACAACCCATCAATCTCCACTTTATGGTTTTACTTCTGGCCACCAGACTGATACTCAAGTGCTTGATAAGTCAATGGCTTGGTGGGAAAAAAAGGCAGCGATGCCTTAGAAAAATATCTGGTACATTTAATCAGCTCCAGCTCCTCTTAATATATGTATAATATGGTATGCTCATATGGCATCAGTTGAGTCTTTTCATCTACTTACCATATGAGCTCTGGTGATATGGTCATATATGTAGTTAGGATGTGGTGGTTTTGTCCCCCAACAAGTCCTGGAGCCCCTGCCTGATGTTTCATCTCTAGCCCTACTTCTCTCTGGAACCCTTTTCATGTGAATATTTTAATGTTAACTATATTTTTAGAAAAATTATGTTAGGCAAATTGCTAAGAATTGCGGTACTAATACACAATTTAGGTATACTGAAGCAGCATTACAAACCATTTGAAATATTAAAAATAAAATAAGGCTAAGTTACTACCAGTCAACGTGCTTGAGTGATCTAACTTTGACACGTAAGACTAGCAAGTGGGTCTGGGGGGCAATCACCACCTGGGCAGCTCTGATTTTATTTTTTTGGGGCGGAAGGTTTTTGTATCTTTTAATTCCACTTCCACGTATGGCCAGCGGGGCACCTAGAGCAGCCATGGCTTCAGGCAACATTTTCCTTCTTCAAATGTGTTTTGGGTAGGACCATTTTATGCTTTTTGGGCATATTGTAAGCCAAGTATCTTTCAGGATGCTTTATGACCAGGTTAGACATTGGCAATAGCCCATTTTAGCTACAAATATCTACAAATTCCCATTGTTCTTCTAACCTGAATACTAAATATTGTCAGTAATATACCCATCAACTCTATGCACAACCAACTGTACAGTATAAGTAAGGGTACGTACCGGTAAGTAAAGAATATTTCTGACTTGCATTGCGAGAGAAGGGGCTGTCATAGCCATTTTGCTATAAGGGACTGGTGAAGTAATCTCAATTTGATTCACTAATTCCTGTTTCAGTGGAATCTGAGCAGTGTTTTTCGAAGAAACTAAATAATACGCTTTGACGTAATTGTTCCTTTTACTAAACGACTAAAAAGTTTTACTTAAACAAAAAGTAGTATAGTATATCTCCCAGTGTATATTTCCCATTGGTATTTGGCCCTCTATATTGCAAACGGCTTTAAGATTTTAAAATGACTGCTTTCATTTAAAGTCCTACTGGTTTTTCCATTAACTGTTATACCTCTACACACCCCTTTCCATTGGTTGTGGAACAGGACTTGTCTGGTTTTGATGAATGAGGGATAAAACAACTTGTAGAAAAGTGACCTCTTTTAGCCTCCTTAATGAATTAGCTGATCACCTGTGTGTTTGGTAGTTTATGATTCTGACAACAACAACCTCCTTTCACTGCTTCAGCTGTCTGGGTCTTTGAGGAACATATGTTGAGTCTGATGCCCTTGACAGCTGGGAGGGTCCCACTTTTTTCTCCTCTCCCTGGCATAGTACAGCTGCTGTCTGCCAAACACTGGCTCCAAGAAAACAACTTTGATGCAAATGGCAGTGTGCAATAACATTGAAGGAAACTAGACAAACACTTTTTGCAATACACAAGAAAGTAGTATTTTAGAAACCACCGATTCAGTATACTAAACACACACAAAAAAAAAACAAATCACACAGCAAGTACAGCAATCATCACATACATTTAGGTCAGTATGAGTGTGTGTGTGTGTGTGTGTATGTATATATATATATATTTTTTATTTTTTTTTCCTGGTCTGAATTCACTGATCCCTGAGAATTCTAGGCAGGGACATGCAGCCAATGGCACACTAAGCACAAGAGGAGTAAAACAAACACTGTCATAGTTTTGTTTAAAATGTTATTCTATAAATTTGGTCACAAACAGGGATATTTACTAAACGGACACGTACAGAATGTTGCAAGCTGATCTGATGGGCATTAATAATGACTGTGTGCCTTAAAGTTATCAACATGTACAGAATTATTAACATATCCATTGTAAAAAAACAATACGCAATTATTCTTAAACTACTTTTTAATATAAGGTCAAATTTTAGGAAAACAAGTGAATAACCATTCAGACTTTATCTAAGCACGATATAAAAGTACACACATTACAGATCACCATTTCCCAGCAATGAGAGAAGCTCCCCCCCAAAAATGACAAATGGCATTTGCCCCCACCATTTTACCAAACTCTCGCCAAGCCACCCTATAAACTTATTGCATGAACAAGTACACATAAAGCTTTGAGTTTCAGTATTGGTACACTATTTGCACGCATAGTGTTAACCCCTGGTTGGCCACATCAGTTTCCAGTGTATATTTCAGAACTTTTGAAGAAGCATGCATGGTTCTGTCAGGAAACTGAACGGGACCAAACCATCTTCGAATTTCCAGGGGATGATTTATGCGGGAGTTTATAAGGACATTAGATGATGGTCTTTCCCGTCCTTGTCCACCTCGCTATACACACTTACCTTATAAAATGCACTGCACTCCAATGGCTCCCAGCTACACGTTACTCCGTTGCCCGTTGTGGGATGTATCATGGGTTGTTGTTGTGTAGAGTTCTGCTCTATAGGTTACAGGCTGCCTCAGGCTATGCGTTAATGTGTTACTGCCTGATGTCATGCAGGGTTGTGTAGCCGTGTGTAGTGAGGAGTGCTAAGTAGGACCACAGCCCTCCTTTTTTTTCATCCCTCCCTCTTTCCAGATGTAATTTGTTCAACCACAAACTACTGCTCTGCTCACAGGAACTGGATTAACTCGGGCTAGCCAACAGACCAAAGACTTAACCCTTTCCCAGCGGCCAACATGCAGTTAACCCTGTTTCAAGAAGCATCTGTCCTATAATCATAGCAAATAGGTAATCGGGTGCTGTGGATGAGAACACAAGGATGCTTATTTAGTAACAGAGGAAATTTAAGAAATAAAGTGGTCTGAAATAAAAAAAAATGCATAAATCTATAGAAATAAAGGAGTGTATTAAGAAGGGACATTGAGATAAATCGCAGAAGCTTGTTACATGGAAAATGGCTAATCGTACATAAATATCCAAAGGCCAAAATCATTTTATTGTAAAAAATAACTTGCATTCAGAAGATAAACTTTTAACTAGTAAATTAGAATTACATGCTGTTCCTTACTGTAAATTAAACACTTGTCTACCCAAAGTTTAGGTCCTCTTTACTATTATATTATATTTTATTTTTATGGTTGTACATTAAGGTGAACCTATACGTTATGAATCCAGAAAGTACACACTACCATAATCTTAGCTGTTTGTGTATTTAATAGTTATGTGACTGTTTGCAAAAACCTTATTTAAACAGATTAATATGTTATACCATGTAGCAATGGCTAAACCATGTAGGATACAGCTGTAACCGTGGGATTTTTCTTTCCCTCGTGTCTAGCTATCATAGTGAATTCAGGCGACATATATGAAGTTGTATTTGGTCAGGAGGTCAGTAAAGATTTGAAACGTTCAATATGTGTACTGAAGAATGCTCCCTGCCTTCAATAGAGGCAGCTGGGGGAGGAGTTAAATAAAACAGAAGTCTAATTTTCCAGTAATTAAATACATGTGCCGATTTGCAATAAAGTGCACTGAAGTCAAAATGGACTCCAATACACATTAAACACGTAAAAGGGGTAGGGATGATCCATATTTACTAAAGCAAAGACGTGGGAGTGCACCAGAACCAAAGGCATCCTGTTCCCACTGCTAAACCACATGTAGCAGGACAGAGACTAAATATTTTATAAAGTGCATGCCAAACAATATCAGATGATCGCAGGCGTTACACATATGTCTGCTTATTTTGTAGCTATTCAAACAGACATATGTTTCCTTGTCCTGTTAAACATGCAGTATTTGGATACATGTTGTGAGCATCTCTTAAAAAAAAATCAGTCAGCACAAAAATAACTTTGAGTAAACGCCTTCCCCTCCCACACCAATCCTTCCTCCCAGATTTCCCACATCCTGTCAGCTATGTAACTCTTTAGTGACTGGAGAGGAACATAATCTACAGGAAGCAGGCCTCTGTCTTCTTTAATTATAGCTGCATGTTTTAGTGCTGCAGGATTTTGTGTTTGAAGTTGCTCCTGAGCTGCTCAGTCATTGCTGCTCAACAGTAGTGTCCAAATCTGTAAAATGCAGAATCTGTCGGCGCTTTATAAATAAAGTATAATAATAATAATAATAATAATAATGACGTAGTGGCCATGTGGGTATTCACAAATTGTTTGGTCTGTGGAATAATTCCGATCCACTCGGTTATTAATTTGAAAGGTTACATTAATGCTAAGAATCACAGTGGGTGCGAGAAGCTCCCAAAAACCATAATGGAGCCAAGTGAAATAATGATTTACAGTTTTCCATGGAACTTTCTAAAACCCAGACCTTGGAGACCGTAGATGACTGTGTGAGACCGTAGATGACTGTGTGTGTGAAGATTGTCTGTGAGATCCCCATCAGCAGATGAGAACAACCTATAGGGATGTCAATTTATTGAACTGTTGCATCAGTATAATATTTGTTTATGATTATGTGTAATTAACCCCTTAAGGACCAGGCTGTGTTTTACCTTTTGTACCATTGGGACCGAGGCTGTTTCAACACTTTTGCGGGGTTCGTGTTTAGATGTAATTTTCTCCTCACTCATTGAGTGAACCCACACAAATTATATGTTGTTTTTTTCAGGACAAGAAGGGCTTTCTTCAGATACCATTGTTTTGATCATATTATCTAATTTCCCATAAAAATAAATAATAAAATATGATGAAAAATGTAAAAAAAAAAAAAAATTCTGACTTTTACCCCAAAAATGTTTTACTCATCCCAAAAATCTAATGAAAAAACGTACTAAATATATTCTACTATTTGTCCTGAGTTTAGAAATACCCAATGTTTTTATGTTTTTTTGCTTTTTTCTGCACGTTATGGAGCATTAAGTACAAGTAGCGTTTTGCTATTTCAAAACCATTTTTCCAAAGCCGGCCAACGCAATTTACCCCATCAAATCATATATTTTTGAAAACTAGACACCCCAAGGTATTTCAAATGCTAGAATTTTAACTCTTTTAATGCACTAATTCTACCACCAGTCAAACTTTGTGGTAGTTTATTTTGTGTTTTTTATCGCTAAAATTGCTCTTCAGGTATGGATTTACAGCTCCTGGTATACAACACTTTCAAACAACACCCCAATATGTGTTTAGCAACATCTCCCGAGTACAGTCATACCTCCCATGCATGGGTTTGTCGGGTTCTTTGGGAGGTAAAACGCCACATTTAGGAAGTGCACATTTTTTAACTTGGAACTTTTACATCTGGTCATTCTGCCCCCATGTCCTAATAGGACCATCTTTGAAGCCAGCTAATTCAATTTACCCCATCATACCATATATTTTTGAAAACTAGACACCCCAAGGTATTTCAAATGCTAGTATTCTAACCCTTTCCATGCATGAGATTCTACCACCAGCCTTTGCCACACTATGTGGTAGTATTTTTTTGGTATTTCTTTTTACACAAGTTGTACTTTGGGTATAAATTTATAACTCCAGGTATACGTCACTATCAAACACCCTAATATGTGTTCAACAACATCTCTCGAGTACAGTGATACCACCCATGCATGGGTTTGACTGCTGTTTGGGAAGTGTGCTTTTTTTCCCTATTTTGGTCAGTCTGTGCCTATGCCCTATCTTTGAGCCCGGCCACTACAATTTACCTCATCAAACCATATATTTTTGAAAACTAGACACCCCAAGGTACTTAAAATGGTAGTATTTAACCCTTTCCATGCATCAGATTCTACCACCAGCCTTTGCCACACTTTGTGGTATATTTTTTTTGGTATTTTTTTCACACAAATTGTACTTTAGGTATAAATTTATAGCTCCAGGTATACATCATTATCAAACAACACCCCAATGTGTGTTCAGGAACATCTCCCGAGTGCAGTAATACCCCACATGTATGGGTTTGTCTGGTGTTTGGGGTTAAAATGCCACATTTTGGAATTGCGCTTTTTTTTCCCCATTTCGGTCAGTCTGTGCCTATGCCCTATCTTTGAGCCCGGCCACTACAATTTACCCCATCAAATCATTAATTTTTTTAAATTAGACACCCCTTGGGTATTTGAAATGCTTTTATTTAAGATCTTCCATGTCAATCCTGGGTGTTGTCCTAGATTCAGGATAGCCATATGTCCACCCCGTACAAGTTTAAATTCTCTGTATTAGATTCTACAACTTCTGCTGGAGGCTGTTTCACTTATCTACCACTCTCTTCCTTACATTATATATAAGTCTCTGATTGTCTAACTTTAGATTTTGACCTTTGTTTTAAAATGTCTACCCCTTTGAAATAAACTCCCCTCCTGTACTTTTGGTAGAGGTTGGCTTTTTGGATATCTGCTCGCTTAGGGCCATAGAGCTGTGTTTGATTTGGCCAGTGTTGTGGAACAATGTCCCAAAAATGACATTATGTGGGTCTGGAGCATTTGCACTGATGCCCTGTGACAGAATGGAAAACTAATACTAGGACAGGAGACAACACGAACAACAGAGCTTAATTTCTGTTAATGCTCTTAATGCTGAATCAGAAGTTTGGTTCACATTAACTGCCAGCAATAGGTTTTTGACCATTTGTGATGATTTATAGGAGCAAAATTCTTGGCCTTTGTCAAACAAGAGAATTCTGTTACGTGCTTTCTAAATAAAACTGCCCTTAGAAGAAGAAACCCTTACAAAAAAAATACTGCCGTTTTACTGAAGTAATACTGCAGTTTTTTGGACATGAAAAAACGGCAATACTGCACTTTTACTGCAGTATTACTGCACATTTACTGCAGTTTTACTGCATTTGTACTTCACTGTACTGCAGTTTTACTGCAGTTATTTTTGTACGGAAGTACAAATGCAATAAAGCTGCAGTACATTGAAGTACAACTGTAGGTTTGCAATATAAAAAAAAAGTGCAGTAAATGTGCAGTAAAACTGCAGTACATTGAAGTACAAATGCAGTACAACTACAGTAAATGTGCAGTAATACTGCAGTAAAAGTGCAGTATTGCAGTTTTTTCATGTCCAAAAAACTGCAGTATTACTTCAGAAAAACTGCAGTAATTTTTTGTAAGGGAAATGTAAATATAATACACATAATACAAGCTGCAGCATTTGAAAAAAATTTACTTTAAAAAAAAATAGAATAAGGTACATATACATCACAGTGAGAATTTGAGATAATTATCCAGCTGTAAAACAAGAAGTTTATGTGAAAAGGGGCCAAATATTTTGGTTAGTTTTTGGACCATTCATTTCGGGCAAAGAATTACGTTCCCTGGCCATTCGGTTTAGACTGAAATTGGGGGCATTTCGCCCTAAGGTGAGCTTTCGCCAAAATGGCGGCACCTGTGTTGACGTCATTTCCCCTGATTGGAGGATCAGGAAAGAGTACGTCACCAGACGCGCCACCATTTTGGCGGAAGCTTGCGCCAGGTTATGTCCGTGGAGATGCAGACAAAGACAGAACCAGAATGAGAGCGTGAGAGAGGCCCATGGATTTTGGATGAAAATGCTGAGCTTTTTGCTTCGGTTTTGTCCGCTTCATGAATCACAGAATTTGCAGGACTGTCAGAAGCACTCAGTTCTTGCCAAGAACCTTTTATGAAACTGCCATAACACTAGATGGCAAGCTCACAGACAGGGTACTCAACTCGTATTGTGTATCTTTGTTTGTTAATCACCCCCTAGTGAAATTATGCAGCACTGCAGAGTATGGGAGCTCTAAAAAAATAGATAAAACTTGCAATCTGTCAACACACATATCAATAAGACTAGGGTAGCCTGTTCACCTGGCGCAAGCAGAGGTGAATGTAAAGCTGTGTTATTTATGGTTAATTCACCACTAGATAAAAATGGCATAATATTATTGAAGTAATTTAATTCACATTAGGATGTGTTTTAATGCAGGAGGAAAAAAACAAAGAATAATAAAAATTGCAATCTGTCGACACACATACATTGGTTTCTTTTGTGGAGAGAATTGTAAAATGTTGGATTTTGGCAAAGTGGAAAATCTTTTTTAAATACAATAATCAACAACTTAATTCTGCGCAAACAGACAACCAACATCACCAGACAAGCGCTGAACTTGAGGCTGACACCAAAAAGATGGACTTCACCTGAAGCCAGCTAGAGAGAATAGCCCAGGATAGAGGACTCTGGAGCCCTGTTAATGTTAATGTTTTTCTGCAGAAGGACTGACAGAAACAGGAGTTAGAGGTGCAAAAAAAAAACCACATAGGGCAGCATCTGTGTGAAACAGGTGATATCTGAAGACAAAGGGAGTAGTGACAAGACCTACTCAGGAATAGAGTAGGGCAATGATGCAGGTCAATCATAGCTTTAAATGGAAATTATACCCTAAAAATAGGTAAGACTTAATTAGACAAAATATATCCTTTTATGAAACCATACCTTGAAAGGGACATGTCACACATTTAGGAAAAATGTCTAAAGCAAGGCAACAGTGGAAAGAGATCTTTTATTAGTTAGTTTTTTGCATTATAATTACATGGAAGGTGTCAAAGCCTCAGATGATGTTGTTATGATCTTGTTCAATCACAACATTACGCTAATTTGTGTATGGGGGCACTTTAGGGATGATATATGAAGGTGTTGCACATACATGATACACATCAAACCCAAAATTGCATTTACAGTACAACGATATGTATGAGCTGTATGAAATTCCTTTTTAGAGGCATTCTATTTTGCATGCCATATGTATACTTTGGATGTGGCAATTAATTCTGATGGGTTTCTTTGGCACAAGGGTTCCAAAATGTTGATTTAGAAGATTTTCTGCTGACGAAAGAACACACAGAAAGCTGAACTGAAAACTCAAAATTAAGATGCACTCTCTGAAGTAGACAATAATGTGAATTTTTATGAGCTTGAAAACAGGGCTCTATTTAACTAATGTATAGGTGTCTTGATTCCAGTTTTGTAAGAAGCGCTGCATAAATTGTTGCCGCTTTGTTAAAAAAAAAAGATCTTTTCCTCAGCAGGTTGTGGCTGCCTTGACGCATGTGGGGTAAAATGGATGGAATGTGCTTAGCAACCCTGCAAGACAGCCTTCACATCATTGCACACAACATCAGTGTGTACCCCAGCATTTTGCTGTGACTGCATAGGACACTAGACTTCCCGTTTAATTTTGGTTATCATTTTGTCATGGCAAAAGGTGATTAGATATAAACAGCCATTTTTTTCTAAATTCTGGCCACAGAGAGGTTAATACAGTTAGCAGGCTGAGCTTTGGTTTTTTAATGCGTCACAGTTGCCGACCTATTTCCTGAGTTCCTAACACTAAACAGACTTTTCATTCTTTAGCCAAAAATGCTTAACTAGTTCCTTGAATCTAAATGAGAAAAA
This sequence comes from Spea hammondii, assembly GCA_029215755.1. NCBI lineage: Eukaryota > Metazoa > Chordata > Amphibia > Anura > Pelobatidae > Spea > Spea hammondii. The sequence goes on from JARDYJ010000002.1 coordinate 81,486,770, forward strand.
ATAGAAGCTTAAATTTTGTGTGTGCGTGAATAGGCAGAAGCAGAAATTTCTGGGGTGAATGGAAATGAAGTGGCAATCTAAGGCTAGAGTGCAGCCAAATAATCACAATTGTTATTTAAAGGGGTTTATTCACCAAGCACTTAAAGTAAATGGGCTTGTAGAGAACATCTTTGGTATATCTAGTTATGACCGAGATGCAAATGCTGTGCTCTGGAGTTCAGCTTGGGAGAAACATGCATGACCCATGTTTGTATTGTAAGAAGTAATTCACAAAGTGCTGCACAGTCTTTATGTACAAGCCTGTAATGTATTGTGAACTCAACTACCATGACTCCCCCATTGGGTCTATTCTCAGTGTGTGAGTTCTGATGTGCTCACTGTAACATTCCAACAAATATTAAATATTTTAAGCTATTTTATATTCTTTTTTTTCAGTGCGTATTTAAGAAGCCTGCAACTTGAATGTCTTGATATTGCTGCCTGACCTCTTGGCCATCATGACCTCTTCAACTCTGCTTTTATTTTCATGTAACAAGACCCAACTCTTTATGGGAAATTACCAAATCCAAGAGGAAATAACTTTAATCCCATCATTTATTATATAACATAATAGTACATATTAATGATAATTACAAAAAGCCTGGCTGCCTTGCTTGAGTAACAAATACTATAAAAGCTCAAAGGAGAATGAATAGCCTAAAGGATGCTTGAATGCGTAGCTTTGCGAACATGTTATTCTCCATGTATCTCTTTTTCCTTTATGAAAAAAAATACTTTATATCACTTAGAAATTTCCTTGTTTTTCAAAGAAAAGCAAATGTTGGCCATCAAACTGGCACCAAACCATGCAATATATATCTTGCTGCAAAAATAATAACCATCGTATAGGCTAAAACAGTGAAGGAAAGTGAAAAGGCATGAGATATGCATAAAGCTATCCAAAAAAGAAAAGCTCAAGAACTGATTAAGATCTAAATCTTTACATCGGGACAACTGGGGAAACTAAATGTTTACTACTAGCAAGAAGAAATAATCTGTACTGACCTGACATCCTGTGGCACCTGTCCTGGGCATCTATCTGGAACCTGCTGCTAGTGGTTTGGTACATATTACTCACTATATACACATATACATATCTGCCCATACCTGAGCCTGCACACCATTGGGATCATCAAAGACCCTCTGTTCTCATCTTGGGGCTCAACATCTTGGGGCAAAGAACTCATGTGGTGTGTGGTCCTGGGTCACAGCAGTTGTGGGAAGAGCAGAATCCCAAGGCAACTGATTGATCAGTTGAGTGGTTTCATGGGTATTGTTGGCCAATCAGGAGGCTAGAAGTCTCCACCAGTCAATGGTATGAAGCAGGTTTTCCTTTAAAAGGAATAGTAGGGAGAGTTAATAGGGTTCTCACGTCTGGTGGTCATGCTCCCAATTAAGTAATTACTAGTAAGCAATTGCTACGGTAATTTAAGAAATAGTTCTGTCCGGCGGTGGTTTTCTTAACTTGTTCACACTTCATGTGTAGGGCTGTGGCTAGCTACACAAGATCTCTAACAATACATCTCAATGTTCTAAATTGCATTTATTTGCTGAAATGTAACAATGGTACAAAATAACCTCTTGAACTGCAATAAACAGATAATTAAAAATTACACAACAATAATGGTAATGTAAAATGCTAGGTTTTATCCTAATAAACAATTTTACCTTTCATGGTACATTTTATCACCAATTCATGATACTGCTTTTGGGACAACTGGTGCAGAACATGGCACTATAGGGGGATGGAAGTGAGAAGCGGACAGAAGCTGACCTGACAAGGGTCCAAAAGGTATTATTAGATAGGTTGAGTTCAGGTAGGCTAACATACTATTTTACCGGATCTAATACAAAAGCTATAGAGAACAATGGTGGTTTAAGTATGACCAGTGTTTCTGCCAGAAGATGGCTGTGCACCCTGGCATGAGGTTTGCTAGGCATGATGGGAATTTGTGGTTGCTATTGGTGATGCCAGTATCCTAACAAGAGTGAGATGCTGTTTAGGGTCAGGACCAGTGGCTAGAGCAAAGAAAGGTGTCTCATGGCTTTTCAATGAGAGCCAGGTGATACAGTTCATGTCGCTTCCCACATGAATGTTCTCACTCCTAAAGAGCGCACACGGCAGTCAGAATCTTTAAGAGGAATAAGACTGGCAGAGCAAAATCTGGAGGGAAGGATGATGAAAAAATGTCGGTGCGCTAAGCTAGTCTCAGGCTCAAATAATACAAATGTATAATATGAGGCCTACCAAACAGTGTGAGCATGCTGCAAATACAGTGTGTTGGCTGTACAATGTATACAAAAAACAAAATACTGTCTGCGCTTCTCACCCTAATAAAGTTGGCAACAAATATATAAACATAATATAAATGAGAGGTTTTGGTTATATGAATTGGCCAAAGCATAATTTAGCTCACCCGCCACGTCAAGGCACACTCTCAATAGGGTGAGAACCTACTCTCACCTCCTACATAGTAGGCACACAGAGCAGTTTATACTGCTACCAAAACCAGATTAATGTGTTGGGGGAGGTGCAATTAAACCTCCTCCCATTTAACCCCTGGACAGCAAGCTGCAACCAGACTGATGAGGAGCCAACAACCTCAAATATGTGCAAACAGGGAAAAGAAAAAATGTCGGTGCGCTAAGCTAGTCTCAGGCTCAAATAATACAAATGTATAATATGAGGCCTACCAAACAGTGTGAGCATGCTGCAAATACAGTGTGTTGGCTGTACAATGTATACAAAAAACAAAATACTGTCTGCACTTCTCACCCTAATAAAGTTGGCAACAAATATATAAACATAATATAAATGAGAGGTTTTGGTTATATGAATTGGCCAAAGCATAATTTAGCTCACCCGCCACGTCAAGGCACACTCTCAATAGGGTGAGAACCAGCAGAGGCGAGGACTCAGGTGAGTGTCCTTAGGATGCTGCCATGGTTTGAACAGTACAATAGAAAAGAGATGTATTGAAGTTAAGGGATGGGTTCAGCAGGGATTTTGGATCCTGTTTGCCTACTCAGATGAACTTTCCATGTCGGGTACTTCAGTGGCCTTGAATAGGGAAGTGGTTAGAGGTTAAGCTTGCAGAATGTGGCAGCATGGCTTGATTCTCCTAATTTCCATAACTTGAGTGTTTCTCTGTAGGGGTTGGTTCCTAAAAAGAAACCAGGGAAGTTTTGGATGATTCATCATTTGTCTTACCTGGCTGGATCATCAATAAATTATGGTATAGCAAGGGAGGAGAGTAGAGTTATACCTGCTTTGACAAGGCTTTGGAGCTGTTTCGGTTTGCTAGGCAGGGCTGCTTGTTGGGTTGATTGTGTTCATTTGGTAGGTTCTATTATTTTGAAATGTGCTTCCTCATAGACTGCAATATCGTGTTATTACTTTTAGGTGTTTAATTCATTCTTGGAATGGGGGATTCAGTTGGACTCAGGTTCTTCGGGTTTTGTTGCCTTATAAATTATTTTGTTTGTCCAGTGGGTTTAGACATGTGTTTTAAGTTGCTATCTACATTTAAGGTTGTTTCTCATGTTTCTGGGGTTCCGCTAGTGGAGGATAAGACTGAGGGCCCATGTATGGCTCTTTCTTTTTTAGGGATTGAGATAGACACACATTTTATTAGGATAATTTGTCCTATTTAGCCAGATCTACAGTGGATATACAAAGTCTACACACCCCTGTTAAAATGCCAGGTTCTTGTGATGTTTAAGAATAAGATGTCAGAACTTTTTACACCTTTAATGTGACCTATAACAAGCACACTGCAATTGCAAAACAAACTGAAATCTTTGAGGGGGGATAAAAACTAACAATAACATTCAACTTTGTTGAAGCACCTTTTGATGTTATTACAGCAATCAGTCTTTTTGTGTAGGAGTCTATTAGCATGGCACATCTTGATGTTGAACCCGCAAGGTGCAGGAACCAGAGCAGGACAGGATCCAGATATGTGTCTCAGCAGTGCAGGGGTTAGCACGGATAGAATAGTCAGGAAAGCCGGTTCGGTACACGAAGCAGGTAGTCATACAAGCCAGGGTTCAGATACAGAGCGGGTAGTCAGACAAGCCAAACTGGTAACCAATCAGATCAAGCAGAAATACAAAATCAGAATCCAAAGAGACATCAGGCAAGTAAAGGGTCAGGAAATGAGTAAATTAGGAGTGAGCATTTCCGGGTTTTTAAATCCGGCACCAGCTCTAGCCCTGCCTCCTGATCTACGTCACGGCTGTAACTCCGCACGCCCATCCTGGCCGTGCCTCCAGCCTCGCCCCATCCTTCTTGTGGCGAAAAACCACTGGCGAGCCGGGAGCTGGTAAGTATTAAACTCTGGCAGGCATCCCGCGGCAGAGTGGCAGAGAGGCCCCCAGACTGATCCTCGAGTCTTGGATGTCATCAGAGACTCTAATAGAAGACCCCGATGCTTGTCGTGTTCTGCCCGTACTTACCGGGACCCCGTGTTGTGGCATCTGATATTTAGAACTGTCCATAATTCTCTCCACCCTGACTAAGGCCCTGGTTCCAGCTAAAGAAAAACAGACCCAAAGCATGATGCTGCCACCACCATGCTTCACTGTGGGTATGGTGTTCTTTGGGTGATGTGCAGTGTTGTTTTTGCACCAAACATACCTTTTGGAATTATGGCCAAAAAGTGTTTTTTTTTTGTAAATTCTCCGTGTTATGGTAAAAGACAACAGATTATATCAAATTGCTGCAGGGAGATACATAGTGAGTACAGTCAATACAAGGTGTACAGTAAGACTGTAAGAAACACACAGGGCCAGCCCAAGGCAAAATGCCGCCTGGGGCGAATTTTAAAATGCCCCCCCCCCTTATCTACCCTTCCTCTCCCTCCGTCCCTGCCGCCCCCCCCATTATCTACCCTTCCTCTCCCTCCGCCCCCCCCCCTTGAACTTACCTTTCAGCAGTCCTGCGGCGAGTCTCCCTGTTCGGTCTCGGTGCCGGCTTGTAATGCTGAGCGCCGGAAATCTTCCGGCACTCAGCATTACAAGCCGGCACCGAGACCGAACAGGGAGACTCGCCGCAGAGGAGAGAGAGAGGGCCGCCAAGCGGGTACTGACAGCTTGGTAAGCGAAAACCACTCGGCGCCCCTTTCTCTTTCGCTTTTTAAAAAAAAAGGGCTTGGGGCGGGAAAGTGCTGCCCCTTCAAAAGTGCCGCCTGGAGCGGTTGCCCCATTTGGCTCCATTGTCGGGCCGGCCCTGGAAACACAGCATCCAAAAGTTTTATCAGACCATAACACATTTTCCCACTTGCTTTTGGGGGACTTGATGTTTGCAAACTTCAGCCGAGCTTGGATGTTTTTCTTTGTAATACGGGAGATTGTTCCCACATGTAGCAGCCAGTACTTGCCAGAAATTACTGCAGTTCCATTAATGTTGCAGAAGGCCTCTTGTAAGCCTCCCTGACCAGTTTTCTTCTTGTCTTTTCATCAATTTTGTAGGGATATACAGTTCTTGTCACTTTAAATGATTGTGTAATGACTTCTATTTAATATGAGTTTGAATGTTAATTCTGAACACAGCCTCCGTTATAAGAGGGTCTGCACACTTATGCAACCCCCTGAAAGATTTCAGTTTGTTTTGCAATTGATTTTTCACGCCATGTGTCACATTAAAGGTGTAAAAAGTTATGACATGATTTATCTTTGTCTCATTCTTTACCATCACAAGAACCTGGCATTTTAACAGGGGTGTGTAGACTTTTTATATCCACAGTAGGTGTTTGGGGGTCTTTTCTGGGCAAATATAACAGTCAGACTTGGCAATAGGCAGAATATATGAATGCGGAGCTGGCGTTGTTTACTGACGCAGAAGGTTAAGTTGGCATGGCAGCATACTTCAAAGGCCAATGGTGTGGCAGAGCCACAGCAGGCAGAGCAGCTGGGGTCTAACTTGTGTCGGAATCTTGCTTTTCTTTAGTTGTCTTTCCAATCGTGGAAGTGGTGGAGTTGCGGGTGTCAATGCTCACTCATATGAGTAAGATTTCTTGAAAGTCACCTAACCCTTTGAATAATGCAATATACATGGCCAGTTCTGCCCTGTATTCATGGTGAAGTGAATTAATAACAGTGCTGGTCAGTGTGCATCTGGCCTTCATGTGAGACTAAATAATAGTGGGCAATTTGGAGCTCCTGCCCCCAGGCCTCAAGTTGTCAGTCAGTCTGTGATACTGTGCATTATACTCACAAATCTGTGCTCTCACATAATGTGTATGAATTTCATAGAATGCTGCCTTTTTGGTTATGCATAAGTTTTACATTCAATGCAGAGATGACTGCTTTTACATTCCAGGATTGCACAGTGTTAATGTTTTACTTCCAGTCTGCTGTTCTCAGCTTATTTTGTATTTGTGGATCCGTGCCAGAGGATTCCAAACTGAAAAGAAATGGGGCTTGGGAGGCTTTAGTCATGGATTTTGTTCATCAAAAATTAGTATTTTTTTTCACTCTCTTTATTTAATTTCTGATAATCCGCTGCCAAGTGATATTGAAAATCCTGACCCAAGAAGGTTAATACAGACAAAGACTGCATTGTATATGAGCAGAATGTGTGTATAGAAATGTAGCAACGATATAAATGCATGTTTGGTTTCCTTTTGGGTGAAACTTACACTCTCACACAAATGTGGCATTCTTTGAAATATTATGGAAGTACTCAGCAGGCAACAAATCAGAACTAGAGTATAAATGCATTTAGGGCATTTTTGTGGCAGTGGTTGGCAAGGGGTCTGTTACCCTGCTGACTCTATCCAGAAATGGATTGAACTGTGCGTCGCTGGAGGAGCAAGGCCAGTTGGGGACATCATGGATCAAAATTAAGATAGCGCAAGGTCTGTTTCAGTGCTCTGGCAATTGATGCTGAGCAACAGCATGTGATGTCATATCTCAGTGCTCAAGAGATAAAGCGAAAGTTAAGAGGTAACAAGAAAGGGGAGAAATAATGAAAAGGTGAGCAATGGGGAGAAAGGAGAGTTAAAAGAGTGTGTTTGAGCTGTTGAAGTGGGACGTTAAGTGAAATTGTATCTAAAGGCAGGTAAGTATGTGGCTGCAATTCTATGTATCTGATTATGTTAGTGTCTGGGTATGTTTGCATGTGTGTGTGTCTGGTTATTTTAGCATTTGTGTGTGTGTCTGGGTATGTTAGCATATGTGTCTGGATATGCTAGCGTATGTGTTGGTGCCTGGGTATGTTGGCATATATGTGTGTGACTGGGTACATTCATTTATGTGTGAATGGTGTATGTTAGAGTGTGAGTGGATATGTTAGTGGGAGTGTCTGGGTATGTGTATTAGTGTGTGTGTCTGTGGGTGTTAGTGTGATTGTCTGTGTGTGCTAGCAGGAGCCACTGGCCAAGCCTTACTTTAATTTCCATGGCTGCCCTGAAATCACAGTTGCTTTGACATCATGAATTCATCCTAACCCTTCTAGATTACGCTAGTAGCTTTCAATGGAAACTGCTCCAAGGTAGGTATAAGGGGCGGTAGAGGAGTGAAAGGTCCTCTGTATGCCTATGAATATATTCCATTAAAAATCAGCAGTTTCCAGCTACAATAGTCATTTATAACATTAACAACGTCTACACTTTATTTCTGATCAATTTGATGTTATTTTAGTTGACAAGATTTGCTTTTCTTTCAAAAACAAGTACATTTCTTAGTAACCCCAAACTTTTGAACCATAGTTTATATGTATGGGTATTTTTTTAAGCATCATGATCTTTACAAAAAAAATCACTGGGTATACTTATACAGTATATTTCCGTAAAATCCATGTTTGCATTATTACCTCATACAAATTGGTAAATGCATCATTTACTATTGAGGTTAGAATAAAAGACTTCTTGAGTCTCCTTTACCTCCTCCTCTGTCCAGAAGTAGAAATTTTCTGATTAATGTTAGCCAACTGCATGCTTGTTAACTGAACACAGGGGTTAGCGTTCATGCAAAATGGGCTCCAATATGCATTCATAAACACATTAAAAAATGGGGACTTGACTTACCCCTTAGCAGAATAATGTTTACAGGTTTAAACCATAAATACCCATATTATTCACAAAACATTTTTTAAACAGCCAATGATCACCAAACTCCTCCAGTTACTTTTATTAACAAGGAACCACAAAGACATTTACCCATAGATCTTAGTCCACTTCTCTCAACTAAACAAGCTCAGCAGGGTCTGAAAAACACACAATGTCCCAACTACCCCCAAAGACCTCCATTTTATGACTAATCTATGAAAACCTGATCATCACACTTATATGAGCCCATCACACTTACAGTAAATTAGCTTTTTGGACATCCCATTATTAATATAAAGTTGGCCCCATTTTGCAGCTATAATAGCTTCCACTCTTCTGTGAAGTCTTTGCACATAATTTTGGTGTGTTGGAATTTGTGTTCCAATTTATCCCAAAGCAGTTCAGTGGGGTTATCGTCAGGGCTCTGTGCAGGCCACTCAAGTTCCTCCATAGGAAACTCATCCAACCTTGTCTTAATGAACCTTGCTTTGTGCAAAGGGACACAGAAAATGGCCTTCCTCAATCTGCTGCCACATGTATTTGCATGAAGTAAAACAAAAGGGCCTAGCCCAAGCCCTGAAAGAAAACCCCAGACCATTATCCACCCGAAATATGATGTCATATTCCGGCGCTCAGCTGTAAACGCTGGCACCGGGAAGGAGTCACAGAGAGTGAGGGGCGCCAAGCGGTTGCTGAAAACTTCAGGAGCAACCACTCGGCGCCCCTGCCCGGGACTTAAGTTAAAGCATCGTTTTTTTTGTTGTTGTTTTAACTTTATTTAACATCCAGAGCGGCAGAGCAAGAAGATGGACGCCTCCCGCTCCCACCGCAGGACTCAACAAGGTAAGTAAGGATAATGAGAAGTAGGGAGAGGGGGTGAGGGGAAGGCAGTGAAAAGGGGCAGAGGGGGGAAGGCAGTGAGAAGGGGCAGTGGGAGAGGCAGTTAGAAGGGGCAGGGGGGGAGGCAGTGAGATGGGGCAGAGGGGGGGAAGGCAGTGAGAAGGGGCAGAGGTGGTAGATAGTGAGAAAGGGGAGTTTTGTGACAAGATTTTTTTCCTTTCCTTTTTTGGGATAGGGGGGCGCCACAGGAGTAATCCGCACAGGGCGCCGGAACACTTAAGGCCGGCTCTGGTTACATTGGTGAAGCATGATTTGGGAGCAGGGCCACTTTCTGAGATCATGTCAGGATGGAGAGCCCAAAAGTTAGGTTCTGAGTCTGTATTATCATCAACATGTACATTATGAAATATGCAATATAAAAGTATATACTTTTGAAATTTGTTGGTTTGTATGCACAGACCAAAAGTACCAATAGCAGATCAGATTATTTCTCTTCAATCTGAAATGGACAGGGAAATCACATCTTTGGACACAGCCTGAGGTTAAGCAGCAAGAGAACATAACACGTTCTGTCTGGATCTCAATGTGTTGCTGAATCATAAAACACTTCTACTCACAATAAAGACAAAATCCAGATTTCACATTCCATGTACACACCATAAATATATCACATACCAAGTAGAGTCCAGTTTTATCCCTGGATAGATCTAATACATTCTACAGGCATCCAGAGCGCACGCTGCTAGAACTTCCGCTTTATGGTTTGTGCAGTGGCTATGTTCCAAACCATGCAGAACACATCATATACGTATAAAGAAATGTGTTTTCTGTTTAATATGTCAGGTGCATAAGTAGTTAGAAACTGTCTTTGAGGTGTTGTTAACATTAGTGTGCATACTAGCAGGGTGATATACTATATTTGCTCGATTATACTGTAAGATGACCCTGATTATTAGACGATCCCAAAACTTGTGATCTTATTGAAACAAAAAACAAACTGAGTATAAAATGACCCTATGGGGGGGTCAAAACCACTGGCTTTTGCCATTAAAAACACCTCACAAACAGATTATCTGCACATCAAAAACGTGTATACCCACCTGCCTATCAGTCAGTGGCACAAAGATGAGTAGCAAATCTTTAGGAACAACATGTCCTATGATGTTCAGTCAACCGAAAAGTAGCCTAAGAAACATAGCATGTGTAGTCCACAAAGATTTGCCTCAATTTGAGCCAGAACCACAACTTGAGAAGAGGAGCACAGACTGAAAGGTAGCACCGTGGGAGATGCTGCTGCATTATGCACCATACAAGAAGATTGTTCCTTAGTGTCAGAGTCATGTGAGTGTTGCATAACTCAAGTGACCCGGCCTACATGTGTTTTAGTGCCTTTGAAGAAGCCATGCATAGCAATGAAATGTGTTGTGGGGTTTATATTAAGTTCAAAAAGCTCTCAATGAGAGAGACAGGGGAAACAGAGGGGCTTATATTAAGGACTTTGTTATATAATGTTGCCAATTATGCTGCCACTGATAAAGAACACTAGGGATTTTCAGATAAACTTAGTGAGGTAGGGGACAGTTATTGGACTAGATCTCACCAATATTATAATTACTACCTTTTATTTGGCAATTAATTACACAGCCCTGTACACAGTGGTATATTGTCCGACCTAGGGCAGCGTCCCCAGTCTCCTCTGCCCGCCAATAAGGGAGTGTCAGGATATGACATAATATATATGACAATATAATATGACACAGTGTACCGTATCTCAAAAGCACACAGCGCCGTTTAATGAAGTCTATGGAGGTTGAGCTGAGCCAGTACAGTCTCCATTGCATAAACAGGGCAGTTGGATATATGAATCTCCCTTGCGATCGGCCAATTGTTTGGAGGGGCACTGAGGGGCTTGGGGATGATGTGCCCCCTCAGTTATGTACTAGGGGGACTGCTGCCTTCCTGGACCTGTCGGCTTAGGCTACTTTATGATTTTCAGATGGTGTTTAAATTGGAGATAGGGTCCGTTTCCATTTTCTGTTTGTCAGTGTATCAAGAAAATAAAATCACACAAATTCTATTTACAAAAATCATAGCAACACGTGCACACAGACAAGTGCAATTCATAAGGTTAGTGAAAAAAAGTGTCCATTTTTCCATCCTTGTAAACAAAAAAGTGCCGGTGCCAAAGTGACATAGGGCCACAGTGGACACCAGGTCCTCGTCTTTGTTTTCTTCAGGGGTCGCACTCCCGAAGGATATGCGGACCCTTCCTTCCCTCCCCGGCCATAAGGCCTGCACTGAAATACTCGATTGGAGGGGGGGGGGCGCTCAGAAAAGCTACCTAACTCACTTCCTCACCAGAAAAACTAGACCTTTAGGGGACCCGGCTCCACCATGGCTTTTCAGTGTACGTCGTGTCTGTGTCCATTTTAATCTGATTGAAAACAAATTCTCAAATACAAAATATCGACATACCTAGGAACTCTCCCTGTTTCACCGGGAGATTGCCGGGCGAGTGCTGCCCTTCCGGTTCTCCGGGTCTACATCTGAATCCTCCGGGGAGCGGGGTCTTGACATGTCCTGCTCCCTGCCCTTTTTTTCTTTCAAATGGGGGTGTTCCTGCTGCCGTCAGCAGGAACTGCCCCAACGTCATCGGGAACTCCCCCAACGTCAGCGGGACAGTCAGTGTGCAGTCCTGGCCGCGTCCCACAAGGGAAGGCTCCAGGCAGCCAGAGCCCAGAAGTTCCCAGGTATGAATATTGATAAAAGAAAACATACACACGTGCTCTGTGCAAAAAAAACAGTGCAAATTGTGGGCAAAAACTATATACAAAAGTACTCCCCATGGAAGCCCATTTGTGGGCTGGTCTTGCCAATTGGGATAAATGTGCCAACCCTCCCTTACAGGTCATCCAGTTTTTGGTGAGTATTGCATAGGCTTTAGATGGAGTCACCAGATGGCCCCGTGGTATGCTTAATTGTTCACAGTAAAAGGACCATTTGGTCACCTTTACTTGTGCTCCTTACTTTGCAAATATAAGATACAAATGTGCCAGGGAGTGTGTTAATAGCACATGTTTGCATGCTCATAATGCACCACTCTGATGGATTGTTTTGTCAATGATTCATGTACACCTATAACAGGGGCGTCCAACATGCGGCCTCGAGGTGCGGCCCGCGTGAGATCGGCAGCCAGGATCACAAGAGCCCTGCTGCTTACTTGTGGGAAGGGCTATTCTCTGCTCCAGTCCTGCCTCCTCTGTGGGGAGAACGAGGGAGGCCGCGCCCCCTGCTGAAGTCTGTGAGCGGCATCGAGAGCTGTAGAGCAGGTAAGGGGGTGGGGAAGGTTGTGTGAATGAGTATGCCTGATTGAGGGAATGAATCTGTGAATGAATGAATTTGTGTGTGTGTGATAGTATGGATGTGTAAGTGCTGGAACCTAGGCATGATGGGACTGTGATTCCTGTTAGCAATCACACTCCTATCATGCCAAGTCAGCCAGTACATGCTGAAACCTGGCTAGCTGCGGTGTATTGTGTATTGTGTATTGATGCTGCCAGCAGTATGGAGTCTGCGCTTACAGCCACCCTGTACCAGCACGTATTGGCTGACTTGGGATGATAGGAGTGTGATTGCTAACAGCTAACAGCAATCTGCTAACAGCAATCACAGTCCCATCATGCCTAGGTTCCAGCATTCACTGGTTGCCTGAGTATAAAAAGAGTGTGTTTGCTGTTAGCAATCACACTCCTATCATGCCAAGTCAACCAGTACATGCTGAAACCTGGCTAGCTGCCCCCCTTGTGTATTGATGCTGCCAGCAGTATGGGGTCTGCACTTACAGCCACCCTGTACCAGCATGTATTGGCTGACTTGGGATGATAGGAGTGTGATTGCTAACAGCAATCTGCTAACAGCAATCACAGTCCCATCATGCCTAGGTTCCAGCATTCACTGGTTGCCTGGGTATAAAAAGAGTGTGTTTGCTGTTAGCAATCACACTCCTATCATGCCAAGTCAACCAGTACATGCTGAAACCTGGCTAGCTGCCCCCCTTGTGTATTGATGCTGCCAGCAGTATGGGGTCTGCACTTACAGCCACCCTGTACCAGCATGTATTGGCTGACTTGGGATGATAGGAGTGTGATTGCTAACAGCAATCTGCTAACAGCAATCACAGTCCCATCATGCCTAGGTTCCAGCATTCACTGGTTGCCTGGGTATAAAAAGAGTGTGTTTGCTGTTAGCAATCACACTCCTATCATGCCAAGTCATATTGTTGTGTTACTTTTAATAAAAGTGTGGTTACACACTAAAATTGGACAAAAAATACAATGCCCAGCCAACCAGTACATGCTGGAATCTGGGTATGCCTGAGATTGCTGTTAACAATCATAATATATAATTTTTTGTACAATTTTGGTGTGTGACTTACTTTTATTAAAAGTGGGTGGGGGGTCACTTTCAGTTTCGGCTAAGTGAACCCTGAATTTTCAGTTTTGGTCTAGAATTTTCATTTTATTGCATCCCTAAAATAAATAGAACTATTTTATTTTTACTTATCCAAAATCCTGAATTTGTAGGCCCAGAAATCCCAGAAATCAGTGAGAGGAAAAGTAAAGGTTTTGTGCACGTATACAATTCTGATTAAGTGGCCCACTGCAGAAACAACTTGGACACCCCTGACCTATAATATCACCAAGTGTGTGAATGTGGATTCCGGGCATTATAAAGTGCTGCAGAATGTTTAACCTCTGTATTTATATTTAAATAACTAGATGATCACTCTTAGACTGTGGGGTCATAAACCTTTTGGGGAGACTATTTTGTGAAATGGAGTGTCTTGTACTACCACTTAATACAATATCGGTTTAAGAGCATTGTAGTGAGGTTACTGTATTTGTCAGTGCTGTCATCAAGTGGTTGTTCAGTGTAATGCAGTTATTGAACTAAAAGCTAAATGGATTGGAATCACAGGATGCTCACAAAAAATAGATGCTGCTATACTGGTCAAAGAGGATCTCATCTCAATGGCAGTGGCAGTAGAGAGACTTCTCTTCCAGTCTTTGGTAGTGCATGAAAAATCTATTAAAACCCCCCACAAAAAAATACCGCCAAACGGAAGGAAAACAATCTTTATTGGCTGGAAAATGTGTTGCTGAGAGATAAGCAATAAAGTGAAATTATTAGTAAGCAAAAATCTCGATTTCCTTTACAATGCTCAGCAGCACATGACAGTAAAGCTATAACAACGAAGAGGTAAATTTTAAGATGAACAATCTTCCATCCAAAATGCTGCTCAGAAGACAGAACATCAAGCCTGCAGTGCTTTAGAGAAGGTAGATAAACATTGCATACGTGTTATTATTATTATTATCTTTTATTTATATAGCACCAACAGTTTATGCAGCGCTTAATACAATACATAAATTCAAGGGATATGACAAGAATTGACAGACTAAGACAAACCTATACATTCGGTGGAGAGAGCCCTGCTCGCAAGCTTACAATCTAGAGGGAAAATGGGGTGACAAACATAAGGCATAGAGAAAGGGTGAGAGGTATTGTGGTGGTTGTATCAATGACAAGGAAGTTCTAGAAGCTAAGATGGTATGCTTCTCTGAAGAAGTGGGTTTTTAGATGTTTCTTGAATGTCGGGAGCGAGGGTGAATGCTGAAAGTATCTTGGGAGTAGATTCCAGAGATATGGGGCAGCTTGAGTGTTGGCCATTTCTGCCCAAGATCAACCAGTCTTCTTTCCAAGTTAACTGTAGTAAGATTGCTAGTTCTAAATACGACACGTTGGAGGGACACGTAGCTGTAATGTGAAAGATATTTTGGTGTTAATGGTTGGTCTGTTAACTATGGCCCAGAAAAAGATGCAGTGCTGGTGCATGGACTTTGAAAGTTGTAGGGCAAAGACTGAGAGACAGGGGCTTCTTTATACAAGCATATTCCAGTCGGAACCCCCATGGATAGACCATGGAATTCATTCCTTCTGGGTGTCTTGGTGGGTGCAGGAAAGAAAATCTTAGCAACTTTGTATTGTTCTATGTATCCATTAGGTAAGGTTTGACTGACCTGGTAAGTATTATGTAGCAGCAGAGGAAGTCTATCATATTTAAACAATAAAGTGAAATTATTAGGTAGCAGAAATCTCCATTTCCCTTACCATGCCCATACTGTGTATTCTGCCCACCATACATTTTGCAAAACCCTGATTCTGTGAGACCATGCCACCCAAATGCCTTTTCCACATCAAGACTGAGAAGCGTGGCTTCTGAGAAGACCCTCTAATTCAGATGGAGGGTATCAGGTAAAGTAAGTTGCAACGTGTTGGCCAAAACCTTGGTTAACAATTTAACATATTTATTTCATAAGGTTATCGTCATGTATGAGCCTGGGGTAGAGGGATCCTTACCAGGCTTTGGAATTAAGATGATACTTGCCTCTATAAGAGTGGAAAGTGCCATATCCCCAGGGGTATACCATTAAACAAACATGTTAAGGTCCCTATGATATGGTGGTGCATTAATTGATAGAACTCACCCAAAACCCGAAGTTTTCCCATTCAGATATTTAACATCAGTCATTTTTTTGGGGGTGATAACATCATTAAGTATCTCCTGATGTTAAAAAGCCTACATAGTCATGTGGCTTGTAGTAATGCTAAATTGGCGTCAAGATCATCAGGGTCGCTGTCAAAAAGTTTCTGTGAGTTTTTCCGTGGCTTTAGCTTGGCACACCATTTGACCCTCCAGAGTGGAGGGATAGCTAATATAAGGTTTTCAGGACATAATGGCCAATAAGTTCTCTAATAATATTCCTCAGATTTTTCCTTTTTAAGCATTAGAAGAATAGAAAGGATGTGTCCTTGAAGACATTTTGCAATTTCAAAGAACAACAAATGATTGTCCACATATTTTATATTATCATCCAAAGAGTTGCCCGATCATCCTCTAATATCAGATATCTGGTGGACATGACTACTTTGCAGGAGAACGGATACAACCTTTTTAGGCCATGTGAAATTAGCAAGTTCCCTTCAGAAGCCATGGAGTCAGTTTCAAACTCTGGGGATCTGAATGCCATGATGTGCCAGGCACGTCACTGGTCGTTAAGAGGTTAAAGAAAAATATAATGTGGGACCATCAAGGAAAACACTCCTGGTGCAAACCAAACACCTCTCATCACCCTGAGGACACCATCCCCACAGTGAAGCATGGTGGCAGCATCATGCTATTGGGATGTTTTTCTTTGGCAGGGACTAGGAAACTGGTGAAGATTGAAGGAATGATGGATGGCGCTAAACAACAGGAAATTCTTGAGGGAACCGGTTTCAGTCTTCCAGAGATTTGACACTGGTACGGAGCTTCACCTTCTAGCAGGATAATGGCCCTAAGCATACTGCTTAAGCAACATTCGAGTGGTTATGGGGAAACATTTAAATGTCTTGGAATGGCTCAAAAGTCAAAGCCCAGACTGCCATCCAATTGAGAATCTGTGATATGACTTAAAGATTGCTGCACAACTGCGGAACCCATCCAACTTAACCCCTTCGAGACCGGGACATACCTGGTACACCGTGGTTACATGGTAGCTGCAGACCGGGACGTACCAGGAACGTCATCCCCAAAAAATGCCCCCACGTCGCCACAATCGGGTAGACCAGCACAGCCACCCCGAGCCCTACAGGAGTGATCAAAGAGACTCCTCCCTGCAATCGCCCGTGTCCCGGCGATTGTGTCCCATACACAAACTAACATACCCAGACAATGTTTACACAATAAAATACCAAGACACACACTAACATACCCTCACAAAGACATATGTTCACGCACTAACATACCCCCACACACACACTTTAACTAAAATACCCAGACACAAACGCTGAGTGCGTTCTAGGCCAGCGCCTATTTTGCCCGTAGGTAGCACAGGATTTCTCGCCCCAACTGGCCATTTACAATATGGAGAACACAGCATCCATAGACCAATTATACTTATTATATATTTAGGGAAGTCATGTAGCTTGCTTGATGCATGGATATGCGACCATATTAATATAGTCTGGTAAGCAGAGCAGTAGTGTAACCCAAACTCCTGGGGCCCTAGTGAGCTGTGTTATGCAGTCCTTCCATGTTGTTATCCTATTTTGTATCTAAATGGCTGTGTCTTGAAACATGTTATTTTAGGGTGTGTGAAAATGTTGCTCACTTATATGCACTCATAAAATCAGCCAAAATAAGGAGTTTTGTTCATAATATGAGACAGTGATATGTTAAAACATTGTATGCGTAGGATCCGCCTGTATTACTTGGGTGGAGAGTCCTATATTTCTCCCTTGCGCCTAAATGCAACAATACCAAACAAACCATCATAGACAAAGCCACACACCCTCTAAAAATAAACATGATGAAATTGTCCAATGCTTTATTCAAACTATTATTCATTGCAGCAGCAACCAAGCAGTATGAGATGGCCCCCGCCGGCGGGCGCCTCTGAGTGCATAAGGTCTCGAAGACCGTGAGGTCCCTATACAAGCACCGCTGATTAGGAAGGGAGGAGATGTAATGCGTTATTTGGAGGTAAGAGAAGCGGTCCAGCCAGGGCGGCGACCCGTGTGTGCGGAAAGCCGCAAAGGGCAGGGCAACCTGATCACCCAGAAGTGTATGCAAACGGACAGGCAGAGGGACCCCCAAGAAAGCCAGCCTCCGCCGGGCCCGCCCCGGCGTAAAGTCCGGGTTCCCGTCGAGGGGCAGCATGGGAGAGGGCGATGAGGAGAACCGGGCCCGAATACCCACGCACCTCCAGACCGCTAGGGTAGCGGAAATCAGAGGATGTTGCTCCACGCCGCAGCCGAGCTGCGGACCTCATAAAGCATGAAGGACACGACCTCTAAGCGAACCCAGTTCCAACGCGAGCCAGGGCTTAGCAGACGGGCCAACCAGATTCCATTCTAGAACTCACAGTAAGTGGACAGCCCGATAATACGATTGAAAATCGGGTAGGGCCAAGCCCCCCCGGGACTTAGGGCGAGTGAGTTGCGAAAATTTCTGTCGAGGGCTCTTATTGCCCCAGACAAACTTAGTGACGGACGTGCGGAGGGAAGTAAAGAAAACGCGCGGGAGGGTTTGAAATACATATAACGCTCTCGGGAGTAGATTCATTTTAACCACATTGACCCTACCAATCCAGGAGAGGAAGAGAGGCATCCACCTGCGAAGGTCCTCGGCCAGCGCGGAGAGCAACGGCGCAAAATTAGCCCGGTATAGGCGCGCAAGATCGGCAGTCAAGCAAATCCCCAAATATCGCATGCGGTCCGAACACCACCTAAAGGAGAAGCTCAACACCAGCGAAGGGACCAGGCCAGGGGGAACGGAGATGTTGAGAATCTCGGACTTGGCGTAGTTAATCTTGAGATTCAGTAGGGTAACGCTGGGGTTGGTCACAATAAAGAGGAGATCATCTGCATATACTGCCACCTTGTGGTGAACGTCCCCTGTGCAGAAGCCCTGTATGTCGGCGTTAGCTCTGATCGCCTCCAAAAAGGGCTCTAGGGACAGCAGGAAAAGCATCGGGGATAAGGGGCATCCCTGCCTAGTGCCGTTCCTAATCACTACCGGGTGTGACAAAGCGCCGTTAATCCGAATACGTGCGGTAGGTGCAGTGTACAGAGCCCCAATCCAGGCCAGCATAGCAGAGCCCAGGCGCTGCCGCTCCAAAGTCGCCCGCATGAATGCCCAGTCCACCCTGTCAAACGCCTTTTCCGCGTCGGTGGACAGGAGCAAGACCCCGCGAGCCTCCCTCCTCGCCCTGTGTATCACGTTGAGCACCCTGACCGTATTGTCACGCGCTTCACGGTGGGGAACAAAACCCGCCTGGTCAGAGTGAACCAGCAGGGGGAGAAACCTGTCCAACCTGAGGGCCATCATCTTGGCGAACAATTTTAGGTCGGCATTAAGCAACGAAATGGGCCTGTAGCTCTGGCAGGGGCTAGGGTCCTTGCCCTCCTTGGGAACAACAACAATCGTGGCAGACAGAGCCTGGGGAGGGAAACAGAGGCCCTCTTGGATGGAGTTAAGAGCCCGCACTAGGTACGGGAGTAGCCGGGCAGAAAAGGTCTTATAGTACCCCAAGGGCAGACCGTCCGGCCCCGGGCACTTGCCCCTTTGGCTGGATTTCATCGCCAGGGAAAGTTCCTCAACCGTAAAAGGGTCTTCCAGGGAGGAAGCCTGCTCGGGGGTAAGCCGACGGCGGACGTTACGGCTCAGATAATCAGACACCCGCGCCAGCACCTGCGGCCACCCCTCCCGGGGGTCCCCCGCCCGTATGTTGTAAAGTGAGGTGTAATAGGCATGGAAAGCCTCGCTGATCTTGGCCGGGAAAGGGGAGACCTGACCTCCCCTCGTCCGAATCTTGTGGATATATGCGCGACGGTCTAGGGGACGCAGCATTCTAGCAAGCAGGGTACCACATTTGTTACCGTGCTCGTGGAAAAAACGTTGGCCATAAAGGGAAGCCCTCCTGTAACGGGAGTGGAGCAAATCGGAGAGCTTACCCTTCAACGCCGTTAACTCTCGGTACGAGAGAGTGTTTGTGTGCAGTTTCGAGAAGAGAGATCTGTTTGGTGAGCTCAGTAATCTCTCGATTATGTGCCTTCTTTCACTGCGCCCCTTGCTGGATAAGAAAACTTCTGATCACACTCTTATGGGCCTCCCACAAGACCAACGGGGACATCCCCTGCGTATCATTGCTCTGGAAGTAATGTTGTAATTCAGTCTCAATCTGTGCCACCATAGTCTTGTCCGTCAAGAAAGAGTCATTCAGTCTCCACGTCCACTCCCTGGCTCTACAAAGTGGCGACGACATGGTCATGAGCACAGGAGAGTGGTCCGACCACGTTAGCG
The DNA here is from genome assembly GCA_029215755.1 of Spea hammondii. NCBI lineage: Eukaryota > Metazoa > Chordata > Amphibia > Anura > Pelobatidae > Spea > Spea hammondii. Next base: position 81,506,606 of record JARDYJ010000002.1, read on the forward strand.
GCAAAATAGCAGCCGACTGTAAAAGGTCAAGATGGGGGTGGGAGAGGAAGATCTAGTCCAGTCTGGAGTAACGATTGTGGGGAGGCATGAAGAACGTATAGTCACGAGCCGCGGGGAATAGGGTACGCCAGCAATCAGCCAGAAGGAGTCGCGTCAGGGTACTGCGGAGTGAGCACAGGCGACTATCAGGGAGGCAACTAGAGCCGGACGACGTGTCCAACTGTGGAAAAAGGGGGCGTTCAGGTCCCCTCCAGCAACCAGGACTCCCTCCCGAAAAGCTGACAGGGAGGTTGCGATGGATCGCAGAGCTAAATCCTGTGCCTTATTGGGGAGGTAAATACTCGCAAAGGTATAAACGACTTCCGCGATTGTGCCTTTAACAAATGTGTAGCGGCCCGAGGGATCTAGCAGGATGTCCTTAACAACAAAGGGGACCGAGCGAGCTATCAAAATGGCCGTACCCTTGGACTTGGCCTCAACATTATTACTAAAAAATCCCGTGGGGAAGTGAGTGTCCCTAAGGCTGGGGGCCTGTCCCGCTTTAAAATGGGTTTCTTGCAAAAGCACGACAGAGGCCATATGAGAACAAAATTCCCGCAGGGCCCTGGAGCGCTTCTCGGGCACGTTAAGGCCCTTAGCGTTAACCGAGTAGAATGTCAGGGGCGAGGCCCGGTAGGCCATCCTATGAAATGTAGTGTAGGAAGGGAGAAGGGAAGGGAAGGGAGTGGGATGACGAGGAAGAAAAGGAACCGGGGGGTGGGTACAGTGAAGGGAGAGCAGGGGAGAGTGGGAAACGTGTCAAATACCGGTAAGTGTACCGCGCCCCAAGAAGGGGGAGCAGAGACCCCAGTAGGAGGAGTGTGACACCAGGTCCCTGAGGGGCAGGAGAGCTGGCAGGCGAGGAAGGGGAAACCACCACCTCAACGACGCAGCAACAGGTGACTTAATGTAACAATATAACAAAGCCCCGCCACCCGCCGAAGCATAACAAAGCAGACACAGCAACACCAAAGTACATTCACATGTATATAGGTGGAAACAAGCCACACCATGACCGAAAAAACTGAGAAAAAACAATGCAACAAAAAAGTAAATGAATGAAGCCCCCGTGACCAGTGTGGGGAGCACCCCGACACAAACCCCAGCGGGTGCTAAGTGAGCGTGTGCGCAGCGAAATGCAAGGTAATGTAGGGCCACCAGGCCTGGACAGTAAACGAAATAAAACAAAAACATGTATCTCACGTGCGCCAGGAGCATGCCGGCATGTGAAGTGTTCAGGTCTCTGGGGGGCAACGAGCCCACAAAACACGGGAAAAACCGCCAGGAGAGCAGTAAATCACGGAGGGAGCCATGTACCGGGGAGGCCGCTCCAATATGCGTCAAACATGCGAAGGTCTAGGTCTTTGCGGTCGCGGCCCAGGGATCCAGTCGAGCCAATCGTCGAAGGCCACCTCTGGTAGTTGCAGGGTTCTCAGGAAAGGCCCCACGTCCGCGGGCACACGAACCGTGGCCGTAGTGTCACCTCTGCGTGCTATCAGAGCAAACGGGTGGCCCCACCTGTAGGCAATGTTGTGGTCCTGGAGAGCAGCAGTGACGGGCCGTAGAGCCCTCCTGGCTTGTAGGGTGTAGCGAGAGAGGTCCTGAAAGATGGATACCTGGTGACCCTCAAAGTCCCAGAGTCTGCGGGCACGTGCCTTCTGCATAACAGCATCTTTTAGGGAAAAGCTGTGCAGGCAGCAAATGATGTCCCGAGGGGGATCCCCCGGGCCTCCACCAGGACGAAGCGCCCTGTGCGCACGGTCAAATTTCATGGGTCGTCCACCCGGAACCGCAGGTTCCCCCAGAATCATTGAGAAAAGTCTATCCAAAATCTTACGGAGGTCTTCAGGGCGCTCCCCCTCCGGCAGGCCTCGCACCCGTATGTTGGACCGGCGGCCGCGGTTATCAACATCCTCCAAGTGATAAAATAAATCGGCTAGCTTGGCGGAGAAAGACCGGTCCAGAGTAGTAACCCGGTGTTCAACTTCCCTCAGCCTGGTCTCTGCAGTGCTGAGCCTCGTGTCCATGCGTCCCATGTCAGCACGCAAGGCCATGACCTCTGTCCTGACGTCTGCTTCACCTCCACCACTAGCATACTAAAATCATCCTTGGTGGGGAGCGAGGAGAAGATGCGTCTCCAGTCTCTCGAGGTAAACGTGGTATGGATGTATTTGAAACTGGTCGAAGGCAACAGTGGTGTCTGTTGGCACAACCGACCTAAGGCGAACGTGATTTGGGTATATGTTACACTGCCTGTAATGTCTTCTTTAAGTCTCAGCCATCAGAAAGACCGTGGTGTCTGTCTGCGCAACCAGCCTAAGGTGACCGTGATGTGGGTGTATGTAAGACTGGCTGAAGGCGACTGCGGTATCTTTCTGCACAACTGGCCTAAGAACACATTAGCCGTGGTAAGGGTCACGAGAATCAGTGAAGTCCAGTATATGTTAGGCGGGGTCAGGATCACAGATATCAGCGTAGTCAGTAAACCTTAGCCAGGGTCAGGGTAGGAGAAGACAGCAATCCAAAGTAAATCTGAGGTCAGCAACAGGAATAACACGGTAACAAGTTAATAGAAGCTCAATACAGCACAATAACTGAGCACTGAGTGATACTCAGTGCCGGTTTTTAAACCGTCTCTGTGAGTGAGGTCATCGATGCGCGTTCCCCGACCCATTCGCTCACGCGTGCCCAGCAGCAGCCATGCGGTACGCAATCCAGGAAGAAGCAGGGGAAGCGGCGCAGGATCCAGGGCCGGCCTTAGGGGTGTGCGACCTGTGCGACCATGGTAGCAGGTGCGCCTGCTCGGGACTTAACTTGAAACATCGTTTTTTTGTTTTTTTTTTTTAAACTTTAACATCATTCATGTTAAATAAAGTAAAAAAAAAAAAAAAAATACCCAATGCTTTGATCTAAGTCCCGGGCAGGGGCGCTGAGCGGTTGCTCGTGAAGTTCTCAGCAACCGCTCGGCGCCCCTTACTCTCCGTGACTCCGTCGCGGTGCCGGCATCTTATGTTGAGTGACGGACTATTCCGGCGCTCAACATGAAATGCCGGCACCGCGGCAGAGCGAGAAGACGGATGCCTCCCGCTCTCACTGCAGGAATCTGGCAACAAGGTAAGGGGGGGGTGTAGTTTGAAGGGGCAGAGGGGGGGGTGTAGTTTGAAGGGGCGGAGGGAGGTGTAGTTTGAAGGGACAGAGGGGAGGGGTAGTTTGAGGGGGGTAGTTTGAAGGGGCAGAGAGGGGGGTAATGAGGGGGGGCGCCAGAGGAGTACTCCGCACAGGGCGCCACAACGCCTTAGGCCGGCTCTGGCTGGATCCAGTACCCGTGGCTAGCGGTACCCCCTCCCGAGGATTGGCCTCCGGACTCTTAAAGGACCAGGACGATCAGGATGGTGAAGATGGAAGGCTGAGATCAGGAGCATGGTCCTCATTGGCTAGTTCCCAAGAATCTTCGTCGGGATCGTAACCTCTTCAACAAATCAACTATGTCTGGTGTCATCTGGAATCCAGGATCTCTTCTACTTCATATTCTTCAACGTCATTGATAAGGATTGGAGCAGGAGGATTAGTACGTCTGTCCAGAAAAGGGTTTGCACTCCATGGTTTCAAGAGAGAGAGAGAGACGTGAAATACAGGATGAAGAGCAGGCGAGTCAGTGATGTCTCGTAGATAGCCATACCTTATCACCTGGTTGATAGATCGGGGCAGTGGTACGGTGTTAATCTGCAAATAATTTGTAATGTTGTTGAGCTCTCTTCAGGGTCTCGCATAGTATTTTATATGTTTCAGTAAGATTCTTGATATGTTCAGATACGGAGGGAATAGAGCTGGGCATAGGAGAGCTGGTAGCATAGAGGGATGATATCCGTTGTTAGCATAAAAGGGGGACATGTCAATAGAACGTTGGATGTGGTTGTTGTAAGAGAATTCTGCCAGAGGTAAGTAGTGGTCTGAATCATCTTGTAGGTAGGTGGTGAAACAATGCAAGTATTGTTCCAGGGTCTGATTGGTACGTTCTGTCTGGCCATTGCTCTGGGGAAGAAAAGCTGTGGACAAGGACCGCTGTATGTGGAGTTGCTCACAAAACGCCTTCCAAAAGTGAGAGGTGAATTGAGATTCCCGGTCGTACACAATATTCTCCGGCAGACCATGCAGACAGAAGATCTCCTTTATGAAGAGGGTGGCTGTCTGGCTGGCGGAAGGAAGATGATTGATGGGAAGAAAGTGTGTCATCTTGGTGTAGCGGTCTACCACTACCGTTAAGGTGGTTTTACGGTTGGAAGGAGAAAGGTCGGTGATGAAATCCACGGAGATGTCTGTCCAGAGTCGTGAGGGAATCGGAAGGGGTTGAAGAAGGCCAGTGGGTTTTCTGTGCATCTCTGTGTGGATCGGGCACAGGGAACACAGGAGGACACAAAAGCTGTACTGTCTTCTTTAAGTCTCGGCCACCAGAAAGACTGTTGGATCATATCAAGAATCTATTTAATACCACCATGGCCGGCAGCGGGGGTGTCGTGAAATGTTTGTAGGATCTGGAGACAGTCCTTGGGAGGAACATAGATACGGTCATTATGGTAATAGTAACCCTGTTGGTACTGTAACCCAGGAATATCAGGGGAGGAGTTGTGTTACGTACAGAGTCCCATAAGGAATGTGTTACGGCTAGGAAATGATTGGGAAAGAGAATCAAGTCTTGATCAGATGACATAGATGATGGTTCGTACATCCTGAAGAGTGAATCGGCATTGGTGTTGCTTGAACCAGGGCGGTAGGTGATATGGATTGGAAACCGAGTAAAGAACAGGGACCATCTTGCCAATCGGAAATAATCTAAATTTTTATGATCTGTAAAAACGGTGATAGGATGAAGAGCACCTTCGAGTAAGTGTTGCCATTTTTCAAGGGCTTGTTTAATTGCGAGTAATTCACGTTCGCCTATGCAATAAGTCTTCTCCGCAGGAGTTAGGGTTCTGGAGAAATAAGCCACAGGGCGTAACTGGTCATCGGAGTCTTGTCTCTGTGATGGCAGCAGTGGCGTCGCTACAGGGGGGCAAGGGGGGGCAATTGCAAACCCCCCAGGACAGTCCTTGACTGCTAACGACGGCATGGTGCCGTCGCTAGCAGTCCCAGTCAGGTTCTAACAACGGCACCATGCCGTCACTAGCACTATCTTACCTTGATGGAGGTCTGTGGACCTCCATCACCACCTACCCCGGCGATCTGCCCCTCACACTGAAGGGCATCACCGGGGCCACCCGATCTGCCCGGTGACGTCTCGCGCAATTACGCGATGACGTCACCGCGCAACTTTATTAACAACTGACAATTGTCAGTTAAAGAGGTATGGGGGCATGCTGCTTAGATGCCTGTATCTCAGGCATCTAAGCAGTTACATACCCCCAACATATACCATTGGAAAGGTAATCGCCTCACCTTTCCAACGGTATATAGATTGTAAAAAAAGAATAAAAAATATTACGTTAAAAAAAATAAAAATGTAAAAAAAATGATTTGGGGGTCTCTTAAGGCAGATAAAAAAAGATCAAAATTGCCTAGAGACCCCCAAATTAAATTATTTAAACATAAAGTAGTTTAACTTAAAAAAAAAAAAAAAGTTTACGTATTCTAGCTAAATGATCACTGTGGTAGCCAATGTTACCACAGCGATCATATAGCTATAAAAAGTCACATTCCCTTTTTAAAAATGGCCGATACTAATTTTTAATCCTATGATCCCTTTGATCATGGGGTTAAATTTAGCCAACGGTAGAGGGAGGCAATTTTTGAAATCCTGATGAACTGCAAATATTATTAAAATCAGCCATTTAGCCTGTGCGGTACGTGAGTAACCATATCATCCCTGGAGCGCCTTGCATTACTGCTCACGTAGGAAGTTAAATTATGGCACAAAAAGTACACATTTGCAAAAACCACATCCCTTGGCGCATAAAATGAGGGGCTGCATGTGTTTCTAGTACAAACCTGGAGTGAGCAAGACACAAATGAACATGTCGCTATAGTTAGAAAAAACATATTTTCAAGCCAAAGCGGCATATTCCATCATTATTTGTGCACTCAACTTTTGTCCTAGAAATACACGTAGCCCCTCATTTGAAGCTCCAAGGGATGTAGTTTCTTAACATGGATGAATTGTCTGAATGAGGGAGAGCATGAGTTAATATGTGGATGATTTGTCTGAATGAGGGAGAGCATGAGTTAATATGTGGATGATTTGTCTGAATGAGGGAGAGCATGAGTTAATATGTGGATGATTTGTCTGAATGAGGGAGAGCATGAGTTAATGTGTGGATGAATTGTCTGAATGAGGGAGAGCATGAGTTAGTGTGTTTGTGTGTATCATAGATGTATAATTGTGGAAGGGGAAAGATGGCACTAGCAGGATGTTTGAGCCTTGGGGAACAGGATGGCACAGGCAGGGTGTATATGGGGAAAAAGATAGCAAATCTTATGTGTGTTATCTGGGTGCTGGCCAGGTTCTATGTGGGCAGCGTGGTTGGGGTGTGCAACCTGTGATCTATGCCTGTAATTTAGGGGTTTTAAATATACCTTTAATGCCGTGTTTTTATGTGAATTCCAATTGATCTGTACCTGCAAAGCTTGGTTTGTGTGTTCTTCTGTAGATCCATATCTGCTATACTATGTTTCCATACATTATTTATGTATACCTGCAAATACAGGGTTTGTATGTCTTGTTCAGTTGATTAATACCTGCAATGCTGTTTCCATGTATTGATTTGATCTATACCTGCAATGCTACATTTCATATATTATTGTATACCTGCAAATACAGGATTTGTATGTCTGATTCTGTTTATTTGATATATACCTTCAGTGCTGAGATCACAAGTGAATTTCAATTGATCTATACATGCAAAGATGGGTTTGTGTGTTAATGTGTTGATCTATGCCTGCTATCGGCAGCAGGGTCTAATATTTATATATATTTATATTTATATATATATATATATATATATATATATATATATATATATATCGGCAGCAGGGACTAATATTAGGCCCTGAAATCATTTAGTGGAAAAGTTAAGGTATTGTGTTGTTTAAAGGATTTCAAGGATTAGTCGTACTAAATGGTGGCTTCAGGCTTCCCATGCTGAATGATCAAGTATTGTATTGTCCAATAACAAAAGTATCATTCCATAGCACATTACTTTTGGCAATATATATATATATATGTGTGTGTGTGTTTTTTCAGTGGTATGATTTAATGGTGGAAATTATTAATGCCCCCCCAGTTTGACTGTGGTATCTTGTGTGCCCCCCCCTATATATTGTTTCTAGAGTCGCCACTGGATGGCAGCCACGGTGGTATCAGAGGCATCAACTTCCAGTGCATAGAGTTTCTGAGGGACAGGTAGTCTGAGGATAGGAGTAGAGGCAAATTTATTCTTCAATTATGCAAATGCATTCTGGGCAGCTTTGTTCCAGCAGAATTTAGTGAGAGCGGTGATGGGTTGAATAATCTGAGAGAAGTTGTGTATAAGTTTACGATAAAAGATAACAAAGCTCACGAATGGTTGCACCCCCTTACGATTAGTCGGCGGGGTCCACAGGAGAATCGCTGTAACTCTTCTGGGATTCATCTCAATACAGGTAGGGAAAAGGATATATCCCAGGAATTCAATAGTCTGTACTTCAAATACACACATCTCTAATTTAGCGGATAGACTCTTCTGTTTCAATCTGGTGAGGACTTGGCACACGTGTTCTCGATGTCAGGCTAATGATGGAAAGAACACCAGAATGTCGTCCAGCTACACGATGATGAAATGATCCAGGATATCGTGGAAGATGTCGTTAATGAAATGTTGGAAAGTAGCTGGAGCGTTTCATAGGCCGAACGGCATGACTAGATATTCAAAATCACTGTAGTAACACCGAAATGCTGTCTTCCATTCATCGTCCCTTCGGATTCTTACCAGATGGTAGGCCCCAAGTAAATCAAGTTTGGTGAAATATCACCACCCACCAATCAGAAGACTAGCTGAGGAGCAGCTGCTGATTGGATTATTCCAGCAACCAATCAGCAGCTGGACCAGGTTCACCTCTCTCTGATTGGTCAGCCCTGGTCAGGAGATACCACCCACCAATCACGAGGCAAGGGGTGGGGGCAGCCGCTGATTGGTTGCTGGAGTCAGCTGACTAGGCTCAGCCAATCAGCAGCCAGCCCAGGTTCACCTCTCTCTGATTGGTCAGCCCTGGTGTCAGGGTCCGGCGACCCGACGCGGCAACTTACCTGGATGCCTGCTACCCGCGGGCACCGGATCCGCCACGTCATCCTCTGTCTCCTCTATCCGTCCGGGGCCGGAGCTTTGCTCAGTGCTCAGTTATTGTGCTTACCTGCTACATCCTGAGTGCGTTTTCCTTGTGATTATCCCGTGTACCTACCTGGCTTTCCTCTGGCCTCGCTCCTGCCTTATCTACTTATCTACTAAACGGCTCGTGATTTATCTGTGCATTTACCTGGCTCTCTTTTGACTATGATTCTGCCTGACCCTATTGTACTTCGCTGCCTGCTCGTGTACCGTACCTCGGTTCGTGTCCTGATTCTGAATCTGCCTGACCCTTTTGTACCTCGCTGCCCGCTAGTTTCCCTATTTGTCATCCATCCGGATTGTTCCTGATATATCCTGACTCGTGGTCAGGTGACACCACCCACCAATCAGGAGGCTAGGGCTAAGGGGCAGCCACTGGTTGGCTGAGCCTAGCCAGCTGACTCCAGCAACCAATAAGCACCTAGCCCAGGTTCACCTCTCTTGATTGGTCAGCCCTGGTCAGGTGACACCACCCACCAATCAGAAGGCTAGGGCTGAGGGGCAGCCACTGATTGGCTGAGCCTAGTCAGCTGACTCCAGCAACCAAAAAGAAGCCGGCCCAGGTTCACCTCTCTCTGATTGGTCAGCCCTGGTCAGGTGACATCACTCACCAATCAGGAGGCTAGGGTTAAGGGGCAGCCGCTGATTGGCTGAGCCTAGTCAGCTGACTCCAGCAACCAATCAGCAGCCAGCACAGGTTCACTTCTCTCTGATTGGTCAGCCCTGGTCAGGTAAACCACCCACCAATCAGAAGGCTAAGGCTGAGGGGCAGCTGCTGATTGGCTGACTCCAGCAACCAATCAGCAATTGGCCCTGGCTTACCCCTCTATGATTGGGCAGCCCTTGTCAGGTGAGGCCACCCACCAGTCAGGAGGCTAGGGCTGAGGGGCAGCTGCTGATTGACTAGTATAAGCCTGTCTTGGTTCATCAGGCGGGAGAAAGTCTTGAACAGTCATTTAATTGGAGAGTATTCCGTAGAAGGCGGGTTGACAGGATGTTCCAAATTTACTTGAAGGGCGGTGCTGCTCCTGTATAGTGCATAATGAAAAGGTCAGGGATTTTCCAGCGACATCTCATTGACTTAGCTATGCGTTATACAGGACCAGCCAATAAATAAGCCCTTATAACGTATAGCAAAGTCAAGGAGTTTAAATCATGTCTCCGTCACAGACTTGCTTCTGATATTGAGGTGGTCTGTTATAGGAACAATTCACAAATATCCAGGATTATCTTGCCTACAGCTGCAAATTCACTCAAATCAAACCCCTTTGTTTGCTTTTGTACAACAGTCCACGAATCCTCACACTGGAGGAGGGAAAGCACAAGGCTTCACCAACCTGGTTCACTAACCAAATGAGCATTTTCTATAGCCTCCCTCTAAAGGTGCAACCGCTAGCCCTTCCTACAATCTGCAGTGACAACTACAAACCAAAGGAATATATTTAAAAAAAAAAAACACACACACTTAAATAATTCATTTTATTTCCATAAAAGAAAAAATGTGAGAAGTTCCTTAATGTGCCACGTCAAGACACTTCCTAGGTGGGAATTGCGTCTCTATTGGCTCAGCAAGAATCCATTTGTGATTGGGTGTAGCATTTTCCATACTTCCGTTACCTCCAAACTGGGATAGCAAACTCCACTGAGCTGTTAAAGTGACAAAATAGACAAGGCAATTCATGCAGGACACACTGCTTGTCATATCCCACAGGTCTGTGCTGTTAGCTGAGCCCTCGGACCGTAAATAACGTGGGGGTGTTTTGTGGCCATCAACTTGGAGCAGAAAAACACCACTTTACTATCAACAACAAGAACGGGTACTGCCTCTTTGTTCTCCTTGCAACCATTTCACCATGTATACAAAAAACAAAAACTGTCTGCGCTTCTTACCCTAATAAAGTTGGCAACAAATATATAAACATAATATAAATGAGGTTTTGGTTATATGAATTGGCCAAAGCATAATTAAGCTCACCCGCCACGTCAAGGCACACTCTCAATAGGGTGAGAACCTACATAGTGGGCACACAAAGCAGTTTATATTGCCACCAAAACGTTATTAATGTGTTGGGGGAGGTGCAATTAAACCTCCTCCCTATTAACCCCTGGACAGCAAGCTGCAACCAGACTGATGAGGAGCCAACAACCTCAAATATGTGCAAACAGGGAAAAGAAAAAATGTCGGTGCGCTAAGCTAGTCTCAGGCTCAAATAATACAAATGTATAATATGAAGCCTACCAAACAGTGTGAGCATGCTGCAAATACAGTGTGTTGGCTGTACAATGTACACCGACATTTTTTCTTTTCTCTTTTAAATTAACCCTAAACACCCCATTAACCATAACTACCCCTAAATTAACTATTGAGAGTGTGCCTTGACGTGGTGGGTGAGCTTAATTATCCTTTGGCCAATTCATATAACCAAAACCTCTCATTTATATTATGTTTATATATTTGTTCCCAACTTTATTAGGGTAAGAAGCGCAGACAGTTTTTGTTTTTTGTATACATTGTACAGCCAATACACTGTTTCTTGCTGCATGCTTACACCTGTTTGGTAGGCCTCGTATTATACATTTGTATTATTTGAGCCTGTGACTAGCTTAGCGCACCGACATTTTTTCTTTTCCCTGTTAACCATTTCACCATCCCTGCTCCCTGAAAATCAAATCTAGCAGTTTAGCTTTTGTAACATTTTTACTTATGGTACGTAGACTGTGGAGGACCAATTTATAACATGCTTTTCTGACAAGCATAATGCGTTCATAGATGCTTTTCTCATCCAGCTCCACATCAATCTGTGAGTTGGCAAAGGATTTCAAGCAGGTTCTCCAGGGCACAACAGTTGTTCCAAATCGACGTAGCAGCTCATCCTGTATTGACCTCAAAAGAGGAAAAAAAAATAATGGTTAGCACAAAAGGGAAGCCACATTCCAGTAATATTTGAATATCCCCAACCACCCGGAAGGCCCGATTCCAAGTTATGAGGGGTGCATGGCTTCATTGCCTGATGCAGGCAGAGTGATCCAAATCCCTTTAAAATGGATTCCAAAGTGGAGGCGGCTTATCCATGGTGAATGGTTTGCAGGAAACATTTTGCTACAAAGACTTAGTCTTATAGGAGAGAGAAGGTGTGATTGAAATACTTCAAAGGATTTAACAAAGTATGGAGTGGAGGGTTTTTGTTTTTTTTCCCCAAAAGAGGAGAAATGTGTGAACAAGAGGTCATAATCTAAAAGAAAGGAGTCGGAGGTTTAGACATTATAAAAGAAAGTTTATTTTAATCAGAGGATGGAAATCAATGTAACACCCGGCCAGCAAAAGCGGCAGAGGCTAAAACAGTGGGGGAGCTTAAACATGCATGGGGCAGGCACAAAGCCATCGCCACTCTAAGACAAGATCAAGGACTTAATTAAGGTCAGTGTATTTACATCAGGAAAAAGGGGCAGACTAGAGGGGCCGAATGGTTCTTATGGAAACCAAGTTTTTAACAACAAGGGTAACGGACCTGACAATTTTAGGCTGGAAGTGCATTTAGCTGTAACATGGCCACTGAGATCAGACTGTTAAGGGAAGAAAGAATGGATAGAGGGGGAAAATGTTACTAAATTGGCAATGCTATGTTAAATAAGGAGGGGAGAATGGGCAAGTGGCATTCAGTATGGGTTGTTAAAAGTAGTGCTTGGCGAAACAAGTGGGAAAGGGGAGTATCTTCCTTATAACTTCCAGGGGGGGAGGTATTGGAGGACTGAACCAGATTGGGTGACAGCAATTTCTTTTTGGGGGGTTGCAACACTTACGGAAATAAGCAGAGAGAGAAGCATGCAAAATGGGAATGAAACAGGGAGGCAAAGAAGCAGTTGTAGCAAGGGAACAAGAGGGAGAGGAGGGTCTATGAGCAGCAGAACTGTTTGATGGGAGGAAGGTACAAAAGGGTGACATGGAAAGAGAGCTGCACAGACGGTGTTGGTACTTAATCAATAAAAATAAACCTACATGTTCATACTCACTGGTTGAAAGGATCACTCAAAGGCTGGTTCCACACTCTGTGGCCACACAATGGCGCTTTTGCAAAGGCTTGCACAACAACTTGCCTCTGATGTTTGTTCATGTTTGTCTTACCAGCTGCAAGGGATCACGGCATGTCCTAGAACAGGGCTCGACAAATCCCAGGCGCCAGGTCGCCATGGCGACAGAGAATTTTGTCCTGGCGCCTAGGTTGTCAGCCTCTTACATCCAGAAAAAATTGTGGATGTAAGAGGCTGAGTCACCACATGGGGGCGCTGCTGCTGCTGTCTGCCCAGGAGTCAGGGCAGACAGCACAGCCACACAGAGCCCGCCCCCGAGCCTGAGATCACTCCCACGGAGTGATCCTGTAGGCTGAAAACACGGTTGCTGGAAAACCAGCAATCGTGTTTTCAGCTGCCACAGGCAGCTTCAGGGAAGGGGGTTGTGTGTTGATTGGGCCCCCACACAAGTGTGGGGACCTGACCCAACACCCCCCTGCTGCCTGATTGCTCCATGAGAGCGACAGTGCAGCGTTAACCCCTTCAATGCCGTGATCGCGGCATTTAGGGGTTAATTCCCGTTTTGTACGGGACTCTGCTGCTGGTGGTCTGCCTGGAAGCCCAGGCAGACCAGCAACAGCAAAAACAAGCCCCCACAAGCCCTTTGATGATTCCTGTAGGCATGGAAGCCTACAGTCGTCATCAAAGAAACTCCCCCTGCAATGGCTGGTCTATAGACCAGCAATTGCTTCCCAGCTGCCAGAGGCAGCTTCAGGGACAGGGGAGAGGGTTCTTTGGTCTCCCCATGAGTGTGGACACCAGCCCCAACACCCCCCTGCTGCCTGATCGCTCCATGAGAGCGACAGTGCAGCGTTAACCCCTTCAATGCCACAATTGTGTATGACACATTCGTGGCATTGCAGGGGTTAACATTTGTCCCCACAAGCTTGTGGGGACTAAATATCAGTCAATGCTGTGCTCCAATGGAACATCAGCATCGAAAGAGTTAAAAAAAAAACAAAAAAAAAACAAACAGCACTGACCTGAAAGTCCAGGGTGCTTCCAGGTCAAACGCTGTGATTTTAGTAAGTGGGCTGATGATGATCAGATCACTCCTGACCAACTGTTAGTTTAAAAAAATCCTGGCTCCTAACTTTTTTACCTGGCGCCTAGATTCACAACAAATTTGTCAAGCCCTGTCCTAGAATGTCAGGTCTTCTCATCATTGCCAGGGTCTCTGCCACATCTATGTGGAATCAACAGAGTACACCACTGCTGCTTGTAAAGCAGAAAAAGAAAACAATTAGAAACCTTAAAAGGCCGCGCACACTAATTGAGGCAATCAATTTGCCTTACCACCTAGCCCTCTTTTACCCAATAGTGCACTGGCCCAGACAATAGCCCGATGCTTAGATGACCATGCAGGAGCATATACATTGTGTTCTCCCCAAGTTCTCTCTCCTCTGCAGGAAATCAACAGGGATCAATCAAGGCGAGGGACAACCTCTTACTACCAATATCTTTTACTGGCTGAAGGTAATTATGGTCTCTATCTGTGCACAACCAGCCCACGGGGACAATGGTTTTTCTGTGCTACTGGACTGTGTCTGTGCAACTGGGGGTGTAGAAAGAGATTGAGGGTGAAGGTGTAGTCTGTCTGTGCAACAGACCTATCTACCTGGTTCTTTGTGCAAGTTCTCTCTGCTCTGCAGGAAATCAACAGGGATCAATCAAGGCGAGGGACAACCTCTTACTTCCAACATCTTTTAACCTTTAGTCTTAGTCAAAATGAAGAAATGCATAACAATGTCACCAGCTGTAGAAGTTTGTAGCATACAGAGTTAATGAAATAATAACAATGTGAGAATGTAAAAGTACAATTACATTCTAAAACATTCTACAAGTAATCAGTCATTCTCTTAGTGCCCAGAGGGAAGGGCAATTCTTCAGACATGGTTCCCCAGAGGTTTCCTCCAAAAATTCTCTCCTGAAGACTGATTCTGTGTGAGTCCAGAGGTGGCAATTTGTTTTAAAACCTGCTTCTGACTGCAGATGTTGATTTAATAATAAAGTTTGTTCAGTCTCTTAATTCTATTTGTGTGTGTTATTATTTTAATATTTTCCCAGGGAGTAACAACCATGGTAGCAGAGGTCATATCTGTAACCGGGCCTACACTCTAGGGAGTCCAGGAATTGCCCCGACCACTTGTCAGTCCCTTTAAAGCCGGTAGATGCAGCTAGCGTCACAAAGAGTGTAAAGATCACTTTGGGCAGAGCACAGCAGGCTGTTTAGGGGCAACGATGACACAGAGAGGCTGTTTGGGGCCACTGACAAGCTGTGTGGGGACAAAGATGGCACAGAGAGGCTGTTTGGTGGCAAAGATGGCACAGACAAGCTGTTTGGGAGCATGGGCATGCTGTTTGGGGACAAAGATGGGGACTCAAGCTGTTTGCTGTTTGGAGCAATTATGGTGGTGGATGAACATGAGTGGCCTGCACAAAGCCCTGACCTTAAACCCACTGAACACCTTTGAGAGGAAATGGAATGCTTATTGCAGAGCAGACCTTCACGTCCAACATCAGTGAATGGGCACAAATTCTTACAGACACACTCCAAAATCTTGTTGAAAACATTGCCAGATGTGTGAAGGGTTTTAGAATTAGCATGGGGGGGTCCAGTCTACAGCACTGTTTATGTGTGTGTCAGTGTACAATGTTTTGTTTTGAGTATATATACGTGTTAATGTTAAAAAGGGTGTGGGGTGTAGGGTGTCAGTATACACCCTACTCTGTATTGCTTCTTCACTACTTGATCCTACTACTACTACTTGATTAAAAAAAAATTGATTCCTCCTCATCTGTTAGGTTACTATCTGTCTTTCATGCATGTGGCAGAAGAGAGGGTATATAAGATAGACTTCTAATTAATAACTAGCTGTTTTTAAAAACTCGTATATATTCTTATTGAATAGATGTTTTTCTATATGCATGAAGATTGTACACACATTAAATGTAGATAACATTACATGATATAACCGAGTTACACATAAGAAGTTAGTTTAGTTCCAAAATAAACCTAAATTTAAAAATACAGATTGAAAATAAATATTTCCAGATTTATGTTTTTTTTTCTCCCAGATCACCAGCGTTTGAGCTACAACTCGAATCACCCTCATTCTTATCATCATCATCATTCTGGGTGAGGATGATAGGCATTGTAGTCCACGAAACCTCAGCAGCTTGTCTTTTATTATTTAAAAAGTGAACTGATCTATTATACATTTATATGTGTTTACAGTGTGAGGTGCCACCAATAATGGGGGGGGGTCAGTTTTGTGCAATATCATTTATACAAAACTAGTGCAGCTAAAGGAAACTGCCTCAAAATACCGTATTTGCTCGATTATAAGACGAGGTTTTTTTCAGAGCAAATGCTCTGAAAAATACCCCTCGTCTTCTAATCGGGGTCGTCTTCTAATCAGACCTCAAATAGAGGTCTGATTAGGAGACTAAGATCCAGATCCCCCGCACCGCTGCAGGGGACCTGGATCCTCCTGTCTCACCCGACTCCCCCCCCCCCCCATCATACACACACTTACCGGTGCTTCCTGCTGTGTTGCCGGGGCAGCGGGTTGACGTCTACGCGATCCGCGTAGACAACGTCCGCTGCAGCCGGAAGGAGGTGTGGCTAGCAGCGGGGGTTGTCTGCGTCCGTCGCATAGACCTTCCCCGACTGTCAGAGATCAGAGTTCCCCGCACCGGTGCGGGGAACTCTGATCTCTGACAGCCGGGGAAAGTATACGCGACGGACGCATACAAACCCCCGCTGCTAGCCACACCTCCTTCTGGCTGCAGCAGAAGGCGACGTCAACCCGCTGCCCCGGCTGGAAGCACCGGTAAGAGAGGGGGGAGAGCGGGGGAAGGGGGGGGGGGAGTGTGTGTGTGTGTGTGTGTGTGTGTGTTAGTTAGTTAAATGGGGGTATAGGGTGTGTGTGTTAAATGGGGGCATAGGGCATTTCTGGAGTGGCGTTAAGGGGGCATTTAATAGAGCACTCTGCCTCCTGAAATGCCTTATACCTCCCTATATGCCACTCTGCCCCATAATATGCCTTTTAACCCCCTAAATGGCAGAGTGGCATATAGTGGTATAAGGCATTTCTGGAGGCAGAGTGCTCTATACAATGCCTTTTAACTCCCTTAATGCCACTCTGCCTCCTGAAATGCCTTATACCTCCCTATATGCCACTCTGCCCCATAATATGCATTTTAACCCCCTAAATGCCAGAATGGGATATAGGGGTATAAGGCATTTCTGGAGGCAGAGTGGCACATAGGGGGTTAAAAGGCATACCATGGGGCACAGTGGCATATAGAGGGTTAAAAGGCATATCATGGGCCACAGTGCCATATTGGAGTGGCAAGCCTGGGGGCAGATGTGCGTAACTGGGGGACAGGTTGGAAAATACAAGAAATAAAAACAAAAAAAATCTTTTTCTCAATCATAGCTTTTATTAAAAAAAAATAGTTTACATGAATTAACATTTACTGGTAAAACTTTTTTCCTTTGGGGTCGTCTTATATTCGGGCTTTTTCTTTTTTTCCTAAGTTAATATTCAGATTTTGGGGGGTCGTCTTATAATCAGGGTCGTCTTATAATCGAGCAAATACGGTACATTCATGTATTTGTCCTGATACTGGAAAAACTGGGGACTGCCACAGGACCTCCAAACATTTTCCCTCATCTTGGCAACAACAGGAGTTTTGTGTAAATTTTTAACCATGTTCTGCCAAAGTTTTTGGGGCATTTTTCTTTATTGTTCTCACATAATCCACTTTATATGGAAAAATAGGGTAATAATGTGAAATGGCAGGTGATGGGGTTAACAGTTGGCAATAGATAGAGGTTAAGAATTGGCAGCTGCCAAGGGGTAAATGGGAGCTGCATGGTACTACCTGAAGCAATCGCTGACACAGAATCCCAGCTGAGAACGACAAGAAGGACAATATATATAAATATTAGACCCTGCTGCCAATATATAAATAGACCCTGCTGTCAATATAAATATATATATATTAGACCCTGCTGCCATCCAATACCACAGCATAAACTGCAGATTAGGGGAAGACTGTGAGAGTCAGTGTGTGGTGACATAAATATTGTTGTCAATGTTTTTGCCAGTTGAACTCTTCCTGTATTACATGTGTTTTGGTATGTTAACGAGGGCACACCTACAGTGATTCAATATGCCAGTTGAATGCAAAATCTTTGTTCAGTCTCCCTCTGCCCACCATCCTGCATGGATGGAGTAATTGGTGGTGTGCTGGGTTATGCTGGACCTTTAGGTTGCAGGTTAGTCTTGGAAAGTGTTGCATTGTATGTTGGGCTGTCACTCATTTATTGTATGTTACTGTGTTTTTGTCTCTTATTAAATATCTTTTAAAGTAGACGAACCTTTGATTTTTATATTTGGTTTAAACACCACACAGTGCTGTCCTCCCTCCTTCCGACCCTACCGTGACATTGAGAGGTCCTCTCCCCCATAATCATCCCCACTCACCATCCATACCTCTCTTTTACTTACTCCCTGTAGTTCAGGTATATATCAAATAAACAACAGATTAATCCCTTCACGACAAACCCGTACATACATGGGGTCACTATGCACCAAATTGGTGACAAAGCTCGTACATCTACGGGCTGCCGTTTAATAGCAATCGCTCCGTTTTCACCATGATCGGCGGCTTTGCAGGATCAACGGAAGCCTCACAAGTGAGGCTGGCCGTGGATCATGGGGGGAAAGCACTCTCCTGAAAAAAACTGTCCGCAGCCAAACAGATAATCAAAGACGGCTGGCTAAAACAGTGCTTAGGAAGCGATCGGCAATTGCTTCCTAAGCATAATCGGTGTGGCTAACATGTCTCGGTATCAGATTTCAGGAAAAAATGGTTTTGAAATAGCAAAACGCTACTTGTAATTATTGCAGAAAAAAGAAAAAAAACACAAAAACATTGGGTATTTCTAAACTTAAAAAAAAGCTGGTTTTTTTCATTGGGTTTAACAAAAAATCACCATATTTTATCTTTTTTTCTATAGTAAATTAGATATGATAAAATTAATGGTATCTAAAGAAAGCCCTGCTTGTCCTGAAAAAAAAAAAATAAAAAATAAAATATATATATATATATATATATATATATATATATATATATAATGTGTGTGGGTGCACAAAATGAGGAAGAAGAAAATTACAGCTAAACAGCAACACTGAAAATGTTAAGAGCCTTTGTCCCGAAGTGTACTACGAAAACGAAAAGTCTTGTCATTAAGGGGTTAAACAGCACTTGCATGTATAGATCAACTAAAAAGGACATACAACCCCTATATTTGCTGGTATACATAAATAATGTATGGAAACATAGCATAGCAGGTATAGATCAAAACATTAACACACAAAGCCAGCTTTGCATGTATAGATCAATTGAAATTCACATGCAAACTCAGCATTGCATGTATAGATCAAATAAACAGAATCAGACATACAAACCATGTATTTGCAGGTATATATAAACAATGTATGGAACCATAGCATAGCAGATTTGGATCAACAAAATAACACACAAACCCAGCTTTGCATGTATAGATCAATTGGAATTCACATAAAAACTCAGCATTAAAGGTAGAGATAAAACCCCCTAAATTACAGGCATAGATTACAGGTTGCAAACCGCAAAGCCAGCCCTGGCATTCACACTGCCCACACCAGCACCCAGATAACACACATAGGACCGACCATCTTTGTCCCCAAAAAGCCCAGCATGAGTCAACTTAGTCCCCAAACAGCCCAGCCTGTGCCATCTTGGTCCCCAACGCTCAAACACCCCGCTTGTGCCATCTCTGCCTTTCTACAAATCAATTATACATCTATGATACACACAAACACTTTCACAGCCACTCACTAATTCACACATATTCATTAATGTAGTCTCACAAATTCATTCTCTCAATCATTCACACAATGCATCCACACATTGATTCAATCATTCTCACTCTATTTTAATATTCTCACTACAATTCATTTACCTTGCAGAGGTCCTGCGGTCAGTGTGAGGCCTCTGTCTCGCTGCGGCACCACGGAGGAGACTGAGGGGCGCCGAGCAGTTGCTGAAAACTTAATGAGCGACCGCTTGGCACCTTTCTCTCTCCTCTGCGTCAAAAAAACCAATAAAAAGACGGCCTGAGGCCACTGATTTTAGGACAATGTATTTTCCCGGATTGAGGCTGCCCTGGTTTTAGTGTCCCGTTGTGGTCTTCTGCTGCTGCTTCAAGGTTCAACTTTGTGCGTTCAGTGATGGTATTTTGCATACCTTGGTTGTAACTAGTGGTTATTTGAGTTACTGTTGTCTGTCATCTTGAACCAATCTGCCCATTCTCCTCTGACCTCTGACATCAACAAGGCATTTTCATCCACACAACTACTGCTCACTGGATATTTTCCTGTTTTTCCGACCATTCTCTGTAAACCCTAGATTGCTGCATGTGAAAATCCCAGTAGAGCAGCCGTTTTGAAAATGCTCAGATCAGCCTGTCTGGCACCGACAACCACGCAACGTTCAAAGTCACTTAAATCCCCTTTCTTCCCGATTCTGATGCTCAGTGTGAACTTCAGCAAGTTGTCTTTACTACGTCTACGTGCCTGAGCGCATTGAGTTGCTGCCATGTGATTGGCTGATTAGCTATTTGTGTTAACAAGCAATCTAATAAAGCGGCCAGTGAGTGTATATGTAACACACACATCAGCTCATGAGAACATAAGGCCCCTAAGAGGAGCGAAACTACATGTCAGGATCATAAGGCAAAGTAGTGCTAACTGCATGTGGGGGAAAGCATAGCAGTATGATTGCAGCTGGTGGTTTCACCTTTTTCTAATCTTGGCCCAAGTCAAATATTAGAAGTAGAGTGGGTCATTCAGAAGAACTTTGTGACCTTACACATGGCACTGTCATATAATGCCACAAGTCAGTTTGTGAAGTTTCTGCCCTGCTAGATTTGCATTGTGAAGTGGAAGTACCTAGGAGGAACAGCTCAGCCACAATGTGGTATGCCACATACCCTCAGAGCTGCCCGTCTTCTATAGTATCACTCACTGCAGAGTTCTACACAGCTTTAGGAAGCAACACTGCTGCACATAAAGCTGAAGATCACGATGCACAATGGCAAGCTTCAGCTGGAGGGGTGTAAAGTGCCACTGGACTCTGGAGCAGTGGAAACATGTTCTCTGGAGTGAAGAATCACGCTTCACCATCTAGAAATCTGATGGATTTGAAAGACTACCTACAGAAATCCATAGTGCCCATTGCAAAGATTGGTGGATGGTCTGGGGACATTTTTCAGGGTTTGGGCTAGGTCCCTTGATCCAGTGAAGGGCAATGTTAATGTTACAGCATGTAAAGTCAATCACATACTTGCAACTTTGTGGCATCAGTTTAGGGAAGGCCCCTTCCAGTTCCAACATGACTGTGTCCCTGTACACAAAGCAAGGTCCATAAAGACATGGTTGGATGGGACTGGTGCAAAGAAACTCAAGTGACCTACATACTGCCCTGACCTTGCCCTCAATGAACACATTTGGGATGAATTGAAACATTGAAGGCAGGCCTTCTCAGCCAACATAATTGCCTGATCTCACAAATGCCATTTTGGCTGAATGAGCACAAATTCCAGGCAAAAGTTCTTATAGAAAGCCTTCCCAGAAGAGGTCTTAGTTGAAGGGGGCACTCCACATTGATGCCCATGGATTTGGTACAGGATGTCCAACAAGCGCATATTAGTGATGGCCAGATTTCAGACATACAAAATTAAATTTATAAAAAAAAAAAAACAAAAAAAAAAAAACACTGTATGCATATATGTTTACAGTGGGGAGGGGTCACTTGACCTTACATGCCTTGCCCCAGCCCAAGACGTTTGTGTCATTACAAGCATATGGGCCTATAATACATTGTGGGTCCTTACATAACTATCAGATACAGAGACTTGTTCAAATCACCGCCAGAAATGCATTAAGGTATTTTCTTCTTTATTTCATAGGGATATGGTGAAACAAAACTCCAACATCTGTGAATATGAATTCAAGCGACAAGACGCCCCCCAAAACAATTACCAGTATTGAGATTAAAATGCTTTTTATTAAAATAAAGACATTTTAAACATATCCACAAATTAAAAAACCCACTTCTGTAATATTTAGCTGTCAGTTCTGGGGCTATCAAAGAAAAAAAATACAAGGAGAGGATTCACACAAATTCTGAATGACAATATTTCAAAGCCTTATTCACACAATTTTTTAATTAAGGGATAATGTGTTTCATGAACTTTGTTTCAAAACATATTGAAAAGACAGCGATTTTTTCCTCTGTATCCTTCCCAAAGTTCAGCTACCAGGCATTGTCCAAGAGGAAAAATATAGATCTGCCACAGGCAGAGCAGTTCTTTAAACCTAAAAATACAATGTGTACTCTTGTCAGCTCAAGATTAATTCACTTAATTTGCACACAAATCAAAATCTAGATATCCATGGTCCGAGGTCCACTTTTTCAGCTAGAAAAGCTGTATTGCCTGGGAGATGCTTGTTATCATGCTGCCAAAGGTTAAATGTATTAATTTTAAAAGCATGAAGCTGGTATCTAGGGTATATATACTCTTTTTACAAAACAAACAGCTGGCTGGCTGCTTTTTACTGTGTGAACCAATTGCCCCCAAGGGATGGTTTTATGCTTTACTGGATACACTACTAGTTTCAGCTTACACACAAGAAAATTGTGTTATCGCCACATTTCATAGTACTAATGCTGCAATGTCCACTTTAAACTAGAAAGCAGGACTGGAATCCAATTGCCTTAACTTTCTTTCGTGGAAGAGGTCCACAGAGATCCTGGCAAACACGAGGACTTGCAAATCTCTCTGTAATGCCCAGGAGCCTAATTCACCGAGAGGTGAAAAAAGAAAACAAAATAGCCTCTACTCTTTTTTTAATTTTCTGAACTTGAAGGCAAGAGGACAAATATGGAAATAGAAGCAGAATAAGACAACCTGAATTTCAGTGGAACAGGCGGTGATAGGTCATTGGGAAATGATTTGGTTTCAACAGATCACACTTTGAAAGCAATGTTAAAAGTAATGGTTGATTTGAACCTACATCTGCTATTAACTTTGCGGTATATGGAAAAAGCATTCTCAGGTAACTTGTTTCCTTGGTATTTGAGGGGGGATAGATCAAATGACATAGGCCAGTGGCAGATTTAATTGACCACTGCCAGAAGTACATGTGCCACAGTAAGTTCTGTATGAAATGTAAGACATCTCAAAAGGGACAGGCTTCATATAAAAGTAAAAAGGTATTGGGCAAGAGGGAAGGGAGTGATGGGGGGGGGGGGTCACATGTTTCGAGGTGATGAAATACAGTTGGAGGGCACAAAATTATCATGGCAAGATAATGGCATGAAATATGGCTCAGCGTTGGAAACCTTTATACTCTCTCATTAGCACTCTACAAGCTATTCCATTCATCAGCAGAGCAAGTTTCCAACTCTGTGATGCACTGTGCGCAATATAGGTTTGGGTGGTGAAGATGGCACAAATAATGGTGAGGAGACAAGATCTTCCAATTTCAAGCAACAATACAGAAAGAAAAAACAATATGTCAATCGGGGGGGGGGGGATACCATGTGAGAATGCGTATTTTCTAACAGGAAGAAAAAGTCTTCATTAACGGTTCCTGTAATTAGTATTTGGGAAAGCAGAGTCACAGCCTACTTGTAGGGAGACCTGAGATCAAAAACAAACAAATTTTGCTTGCATGTACATCTAGACTTACTAAACCCAAGCAAGCTCAACCTAACTCACCCACCCCGTGCTTTGTATAGTGACAGAGAGATAGTCTGATAATTAGAATAAATACACAACCAATACCATACGGAATAAAATAGAACTGTCAGACAACAAGGGAAAGAGCATATTGGATGTTATAAGCCTAGCAGGTTATAACACAGCTTATTCTAAAAGGATATTGCAATCCAAAGGATGTTCAATATCAAATATATATCTCTATATAAGGACATATATATTTATATATGTACACATAATAGCTAGGTGATGTCACCCTGTTAGGTAAGCAGAGGGACAAAACTGAATATAGCAAATAAAAAGGAGAAAATATGCTCCATAGACTCCTAATGCTGTATGTTTAAAACAATGCTAATAAGAGAGGTAGATTTAATGTCTATGTGTAGAACTATTGGGGGGAGCATGGGACAAGGCAATCACAAAAAACTGCAATGGGATCATGTCCTTCTGCAACACTGGGCAAAGTTAAAGTGACAGGTTTTGCAAGGCAATGTCTCCACCAACATATCTCTGCAGTTGTACCCAAATAACCCAGTGTCTATGAACCATCCACAATGCAAAAAAAGGGGGAAAAGGTATGCGTGTGTTACGGTGCATATCGAGTCTTCACAAATAAGATTGCTACATTACTTTGTTTCTTTTTTGTGCTGCAAAGTGTATTGCTTTAAAAGGCAAGGGAAAGGCCAGGATACTTTGTGTGCAATGATACTCATCAAGGTGTAAGAAAAAAAAAAAAAAAAAGCAGGTGTGGGGGAGGAGGAATATAGCACCGTGTAAACCTTTCCGCATTGAAAGATATTCCCCCAACCTAGGAGATTTCCCCAAACAAAGATGAAGCGCTTTGAGACGCAACACGTTAGTGAGGACTGGGGAGAGTTATGTGTGGAGGAGGAAGGTATTGCTGGGCCAGAATGGCAGCGTCCAAAGGGCTCATGGGCTGAGCATCATACCCCAGTCTTCTAATGGGGGGGAAATTTCCAAAGTGACGTTTCTGTGGGAAGCTTTTGGCTTCATGGATTGTGTTTTTCTCTTCTGCCAGTAGCAGCTGCTGCCGCATGTAATTCTCAAACTCATACTGAGAAGATTCTTCTGTAACTTTTGCCTACAAAACAAGTAAACAATATTTTCATTCAAAAGCTGCCCAGATAGTAATCCCTGCATTTTAACGGATAATCCTTGGTTATTTAAAATGCATGCAAGTTGCAGTCTCCTCATAACTTCCCTTCAGAAACTGCAGCATCGATACATACAGGTTTTATCAATAGACAGATTAAAAGAACTGGACAATACTATGGACTATTATTAGCATTAATATCACTTTGCAATTAAATCAATCTGGCCAGGCTCATTTCCTACGAAGTTTACCTCTTGAGGATTTTCTGGGCTTGTCACGTGATCAATGTCAGGAACAACTTGTAATGGGCCGCTGAGAGACGACATAGACTGCCTGGTGATATCATCCAAAAGAAGGGGGAAAAAAATAAAAAAAATACCTCAGCAGCCTTCAACGCAAAGATAAATCCAGAGGGACTCGTGAAACTGAAATTAGTGTCCAATATGTAAATTGAGATTCTAAACAGGGCAATTCAAATAAAATCAGGATAAAACAAAACCACATGGGCCAAGTACATGAAACTGAATGTGATGGAAAAGAACCATTTAACCTATCTACTGGGAGGGTGGTAGATAAGTGGAACAACCTCCCGGCCTAAAGAACACTTCCTTAAGTAGCACCTAAGCCTAGAGTTTGGGCTGGTTTTAAAAGTGGGATGCTTGAGTGCAAGAACTGGCAGGATAATCGAAGACAGATTCTTATTTCACATAAGTGTGCTTGATGAAGCAATACACATGCCATGCGGTATGGGCTCGGCCTACCAACATTTGTATAGGGGTGAAGGCAATTCTCTCAATAACTATATACCTTGAAAATATTCTAATGTTTGAGTGGGTACATTTCAGTTGTTAAATTTAGAAAACATATTTGTCCTAACACCTTTAACGTTTGTAAGCCTGCAATACATTAAGGGTTAAACAGACAAACTATTTAAAGCCTACTTCACTATTATTTGGCCAATGTAACAGCTGTTTTTCTCACCTCCCATGGGATGCTTTGATGTGGCAGATTTGAATATTTGTCCATCTTTATTAACTATGGTTATTGCTAGCACCCAGTTAATTACGATTTGACAAAATCAAACTGTGTGCCTAAAATACAAAGCTATATAAAAGGCTAATCAGCCATCATTCTTGCATGTAGCTGTTGGAAATTATCCTTTATGTATGCGCGTCTAGATGTTATACATATCACAACTGTATTACTACTAAACTTCTGTGCATTGTGTCTCTCATTTGCTCACAAACAAGCTACAACACAACTACAGGGTTCACCAATTAATAAAGGTTTCTATAAATAGTGTGAAAATGTAGTTTGTTTTTTTCCAGGTTAGAGCAAAGCTCACTTACCATGAAGAGATTATGCCACCAAGAGACTCTAGGACTTCGGAAGCAGTCAAACGCTGCTGAGGGTCTAGAACCAGCAATTTGCGTATGAGACACACAGTGTTTTCAGATACTCTCCCATCTCTAACGATAAGAAAATAAAAAGACCATAAATGAAATGGTACAACTGTATGCATGATTAAGGCAAGCAGAGAGTAGAAAAATAATCTTAAATCAAACAGGACAAGTTCTTTTATTCAGGATGTCCTCCATTTTGGAAACAAACGGGGATTAAAACCGTATTAGAATCATGCAGACTATACGCTGTTAAACTCAAGTATGCTTTTGTATTTACTATGTATAATTTTGTATTTGTTATGTTACAAAAATTTTATTTTTTTGGGGGGGGGGGGAAACTTTAATCAAAACATTTAAAAAGAATCATGCAGCGCTGAACAAAGTCATAAGCACAGGGCACACTTACTCTGGGATAGAATACTCTGCAGCTTTGATTTTGCGGAAGAGTTCCTGAGGTATGCTGTCATAGAACGGAAATTGTCCGTACAGCATGGTGAAAAGGACCACTCCCAGGGCCCACATGTCACTTGGCTTCCCACGGTATGGTCGACCTACATATGCCAAAGAAAAGGTAAATTAACGGGCCTTCAAGACACACAAGAATTCTGCATGTCTTGGCACAGGCCGCAGCATATTATGCATATTTTCTATGGACTTTTCATAGTACAGCAATTCATAAAAAACCTAAGCCCGTCACCTTTCCCAGGAATTCTACCAAGCACGTGAGGGAAATAAGATTCTGAAAACTAAAAAGGCACACAAATGAATAATTGCACAATTAAGCAAAAATGGGAACCCTGCAGAGTTACAGTATATGCCTACAGGGAGAAGTACAAATACATATTTCACTACATATATATAATTTTTTTTATTTTTTTTTTTATAAAAACCAATAATACCAATAGGTGGTGCAAGTAGCACGAATCGTTAGCCGTTTACACATGAATTTAAGTATATTACTCACCGCTAAGCACATCGGGACTGATATATGCTGGACTTCCCCGCTGATCTTTCAACAAGTCATCTTCGCTTACTAAGTGTTTGCCAAGGCAAAAGTTGGTGATTGTTATTCTATGAGTCCTAAGATTAAGAAAAAAAAATGGTACATTTTTAGATGAAGGAAAATAAAACAAAAAAAAAAAAACTGCATTTAAAACGTTTGGTTTTGCACATTTCCATGTGCTCAAGTTACAGATCTGAGCATCAATTATTTTTCCGATGTCTGCGATGTGGGCAGCAGAGATTACAAAGTAACAAGACGGCTACAGGGCATGTGTAGTAAGAAGCATGACACCCCTATTTTCATGTTAAATGCATATGCATTTAATGGAAGGATGTGCAGTAATTTTTTTTGGTTATTGGAGGTACAAACATTGTTAATGTTGTAAATGACTACTGTAGCTGGAAACAGATTATTTATAATGGAATATATTTATAGGTGTACAGATTATCAGCAGCAATAACTCATGTGTTCCAATGGCACATTGCGAAAGCTAATCCAAGTGATCTCAAACTTTTGAATGGTGTAAATAAACCAGCAAGTTTAGGATCTTCTGAGCTACATTTTGGTGTAATTTAAGACAATGTTACCTCTTGTTCAACACCATGTTACCAAGTTTCAGGTCTCTATGCACAATGTTTTTCTGTAGAATAAAACAAAACCTGGTCAAGATCCTACATCATCCAATATACTAAATGCAGCCAAAACATGTTCAATGCCGACATGAATACACCAAAGAGAATGATGGGTTTTCAAAATAACGAACCCTTTTACACTGTGCTTTTGACAGTGCCATTAACACCGAATATGGGTTAGTATTAATGTGCCTGAGCTTAAGAGAGCAGTTCTACAGCATTATAGATTGCATTCATATGGTTTACAGTTCTAAATTAGAGACCAAAAGTACAAAAACAGAATATTACCTCAACAAATAGGTCTGTACATGCATAGCAGGTCATTTGAAAGATTAGCAGCAGTAAGAAAATTACACAGATGCAAGAAACCAGCAACAGGAACCAAAATGCCTAGCCGGTTGGCACTTATCACTCCCAATGAAGGTTACTATCTAGCAATGATCTTACCTTGTGCAGTGCTTCCACAACTCTCACAACATCATAAAATATCACCACAGTTTCTCTCTCCCCAAGTCGCTTCTCTTTTATGACATAATGCTGCAGGTTGATGAGATCGGCAGTTTTGTCGCTGAAGTCGTGTGCACAGAGGCAGTCCAGCACTAGGCATATCCGTTTCCGAGTCTTCCTCATCAGCTTGTTGGCGTCCAGGACATCTTCAACAATCTCACATGTCCGGTCCTAAAGATCCAAGGGAAACGGGAGAGGAAATCATTAATACGAGATACACAGAGATAAGGCAAGTATGTAGATTAAATACATACTAAAATTAACAAGACTGACACTAGTGCACTAGTAGATTAGGCGTAGCAGTATGTGAATACAGCAAATACAATTAACAATATCCAGGTATTCATGCAAGATTTCCCTCCTCCTCAACATATCAGTAACCACTTCCTTTATCAAGGAATTTGAAAACCCACAATGCCAAGACGGTTAAATTAATGCAAGTCATTGAAGTAGCAACCTTCCAATAGCACTCTAGATGAGGTACATTTGCAGATAATGCAGTTACCTGGAAAAGGCCATGGTGATGTACAACTCCATCCTGGTTATGAAGTAGGGACAGAAGAGAGTATTCTGTGTGCAGTAGCATTTTGCCTTGCCGTTCCTCCTGGGTTTCCCCCACCTTATCTCCTCTATCCTCCAAGCTCAGGATCTGTTGGATAGAAAAATAAAAATAGAGATTGGCTTTTACATTATAGCGGCTTACTGAGGATCACTAAGGATTTTATTCAAGGGCAGCTGAACAAGAGAAGTGTGTAACCCCATTTTCCTTGATGACATTGGCAACCTAATGTACTAGGCTTGCATGTAATTACATAAACGTACACTCAAGTTTCACTTACCGTATATTCCAGCGTATAAGACGACTTTTTAACCCGAGAAAATCTTCTCAAAAGTCAGGGATCGTCTTATATGCCGGGTATACTTACTTACCAAGCCGGAGATTCCCCACGAAGCCACGAATCTCTAGTGGAGGGGCAAGTGGAGATACCACCTCCCCTGGGCCGGTCTTCAGGGCCGCGCCGAGGTAGGTGCATGATCGTGATCTCCCCAACTAGCCCTGATCAGCATGGTTGGGGAGATCACAACCTCCCTCTAACTAGCCCAACATTAGGGAGCTCGAGGTCTTCAGACCTCGGCTTCCGTGCTCCCTAATCACTACGTGCCGGCTATTGATGCCGAGTGCGGGGATGACGTCATGTCCCGGCGCTCGACATCAATCACCGGTGCGTAGTGATGAGAGAGCAGTAAAGCAGAGGTCTGAAATGACAGCCCTCACGCTACCACAACTGGATGCAAAAAAAGATGAGAAAGGTAAGAGATGGGGAGAAAGGGTGTGAGTGCAGTGTGTATATATGTTGGTGTGAGATGGTCAGTGTATGTGTATGGTCAGGTGTGTGTGTGGTGATGGCAGTGTATAAATGTGTACGTATGGACAGGCGTATGTTAGTATGTGTAGAGATATATATGTGTGTGTAAGGGCAGTGTATGTATGTATGTATGTATGTATGTCTATATAACAACCAGCCAATCACCGGTAAGGTACATCGCTTGCCGTGATCGGCTGGTTGTTGTATGCTGGGTAGAGGGGTAGTCTTATACGGCGAGTATAGCCCAAACTCTATATTTGAACTGGAAAAGTTGGGGGGGGGTCGTATTATACGCCGGAATATACAGTAACTGAATTTGTGACAAGAGGAGTCTGGTGGGAGGGGAGCAAGACACTTTGAAACATTTGTGAAAACTCTGGCATAACAGAAACACCCAAAACAAATGGGCACGACCATCTCATTAATAGAACCTGAAGTAAATATGTTTGAATTGTGTTGCTTATAGATCATGTTAGTTAACAAGTTTTCTAGAATAAAAAAAAAAAAAAAAAGTTTGGCTAAAGTGCTAGCAAAACTGTTACACTTGGATAGTCCTGGCTGTCACTAGCATGGTCCAAAGTTGGCCAATCCAAAGTAGGGATATGGCCGACCTATCCCAT
Source organism: Spea hammondii (assembly GCA_029215755.1). Taxonomy (NCBI): domain Eukaryota; kingdom Metazoa; phylum Chordata; class Amphibia; order Anura; family Pelobatidae; genus Spea; species Spea hammondii. The sequence goes on from JARDYJ010000002.1 coordinate 81,536,556, forward strand.
CACTTGCAGGGACTCCAGTTTACGATTACACCAATAATGAAGCAAAATATTTTTTCCTGTGAAGAACAACTCACCTTTAACTGGTAGAAGTCATCTGTTCCATCCTTTCTTGCCAAGCATTGTACAATACTGGGCACAGGAGAGTTTCCTAAACGGGGACCTAGCCAGAAACAAACAATCAAAATGTGCATATGCCAACATCATGGAATATGCAGATCTAAGGCAGACTCATGCTCAATTGCAAGGAAAAAAAAGAAAATGAATAAGCTGTAATTTTACAGAAAAAAGGAAAAAATGAAAAAAATGCAGGAAAGTTATTCAAGGCAATTGAGCAACACTGTAGGTTCTCCTTGGCCACTTTATTATGCGTTATGAAAGGCCAAACCTAGTGAGATTCTGCAGTATGAAGAAAGCTTAGAATGCCATGCATAAAACATTATGCAAGCAGGCCCTTCTTGCAGAGAAAAATAAATAAGGATGGCCCTTTATAATGCATAGTAAATTCAATGAGTGGAAATCACAAGCTTCCATTTAGTGCGTAAAGCCCAATGTCACCATATCCAACAGTTATGGAAGGGACAGCCAAATCAAATGGATGCATTCAATAAACTAAACTGACACGTTTAGTATACCTAATTAACAGACATACATAAACACGCTGAAGAATTTAAAGGAGACAGAGAAAGAACTCTTCCATTTCCAATCTAAGCCTAACACAGAAACATAACATCGGCATGAGCTGACAATTCCATGAGGGACTATACTGACTGCAAAAAAACAAAGTATACCATACAATCGGACGACTTGTTACTACAAGTGGCCCGCAAGCTTACCCAGAATGAATGGTCCGGCCCGCTTTGCGTTGCTTCCGGAGATAGTGGTACATAGGGCCTTTGACCTGGAGGAGGTTTCCCCGGCATCCCTCTCAGAGAGTCTTCTCTTCATCCTCTACACCGGCAAAGGGAGATGCAAGTGTAAGTGAAACGATAACCACGTCACTCCATCCAAACACAGATTGAACAGTCTGTTTCTAAACAGATGGAGCTCTGGCTGCTTTCATAAGCAAAACTAGCTTTAAGCAGCATGTAACGGAAACACTCAGCCTTAAGAACTGCAAGTGGATTAACAAGAACGGAAAGAAAACCTCTTTTCTTCCTCTCTGCCACATACAAATGTTAAAACACACAGAACACAGACTATAGTTTCTAGCATCACAATGGTTATGTTTTAGTAGAAACTTGAATGGTCCTGCCGATTACACCACATTGCATGAAACTGATCTTTATACAAGTGTTAAAAGGCGATTGTTTTTTTTCCTCCAGCATATTAAAAAATGATATGTAGAAAGAATAACACCTTTCCCAGTTTACACAGCATTTCACTTCAGCTTTACACACCCTTGTGTATTTAATGAGCATCTAGAGATATGCTTATCAAACCCTTTGTGTTTCATGCAAGCTGCAAAAAAAAAAAAAAAAGGATGAGGTCATTATTACATCACCTCCATAAACATATATTAAACAAAAAGGAAAGGGTCGAGCTACTTATTGAATCAGGTGTTTTCATTTACCGAAACCAACATTGGTTCTTTACAATTTCATGGTCAGCTCCCTGCCTGGATCAGATGTTTTAGTTGGGGCTGGGAGCTTAATGCAAGTATCAGTCATTGCAAAACTAGTGTGAAATGTAGTTCTCTTGTTCTTCCAGACAAGTGTCTCCATCGATCCACTCACCATGTGAACGTATAAAATCTGCCCCTCATGTGCATCCTGAAAGTCTACAAGAAGTATTTACATACAGGATACACATATTGGGGATTTCAGCGGGTCAGAATCCAAAAGGCTACCATAGAGGCCTGAAATGATGAATTTTCCTTTGCAAGCTTGTAGTTTACTCAATGTCCAAGTATCCAAACATACTGACTCCACAGGTTGAAAAAAACCCTGCATTATTTAAGACATTTCAGAAGCTTTAGGTTAGAACATATCCTTGCCTCCACTCTATACAAGAGTTTTATTCTAAACTCTTTACGGTATTGCATAACATTGCGAGAAAACGATCACAATATCGACCGACACACATGCTTATGTAGCGAAAACAAAAATTAGAGTGCAAAGTTTAAAAAGTCATCTCATCGCCATAACACTAGTGGGTGCTTCCTGATGATCTGATCATGCTATTGGTTGCTATGCTACTAAAATCACTTTCTGAAAACCCCCTAGTATCCGGTGTCAAGCCACTCCAACAGACCGAAGGGATGCACAGTATTTTATGAAGTGGCTGTATGCCAAATATTATATAGTCTATCCATTCAATGTGTATATTCTATCTACCTGTAGACAACTGCATTAGGAGTATTCAACTGAACACCAATGTTTAACGTTTTCCACCAAATAAAGCCCCAAAATAAATATCCACTGAGAATTATAACCCCTGTGCTAATTCTACTTTGGAGGAACAGAGAAGATACAACAGCTTTTCCTACTCAACAGTGTGTAAAAAGAAAGTCATTCAAATCTTAATTACCAAACTGCAAGCGCCACAAGATCCCACATACTCGTTGCGTTTTCCTGAAGCTCTGCAGCACTTTGCTCCCACACACAGATGTGCAACGCCAGAGGGGAAATGTACTTTCCCACTCAAGACTGCAAATATAAATAACGTAAATGGCCAGGTTTAAGGCGATCTTTCCTAGCGAGCACAATTCACAAGGAATTGACTGCCACCTGTCAAGCGGGGTCACTAGATCTACGTTAAGCATTTATTTTTGGACTTGTACCGCGTTCGCAACAAAGTCAGTAAAAGAATCACGTGGCTAATATCCCGACCGTTAAAATGCCAAATCCGGTGCCCAAAAAGCCCATAGTCGTCCCTTTTTTCAATGGCTTCATGTTTCCCCTAGCAAACATACATGCATGCATTTCAGCCAGGCACGACAGGAAAACCGGAAACTGAACTATACACGTGTATGACAATATGCACTACATAGGACAGCTGACAGGTCCCTTTAAATTATTATGGTGCACCCCTTGTAAATGCAGACTGCCCTGTCCCCATTCCTACAGCCACTCAATGATAAGAGTACCATAGAGTAGCAGGGGAGCTGCAGTTTTTTTTGTTTATTTTTTAATGCATATTAGAGTAATCATAAAAGGTATTTTGTTTTTCAATTATGAAATGACTATTACTTTGCCCTTGAAAGATGACCTTGAATATGTGCAAGATATAGTTGTTTTAATTCAGTACTTTTCCTCTAAAAAGGTCAGCTTTTTATTTATACAACGTATCCCATTGTTCATAAGCTTCATAACTTATTTTAGGTTATAATAAAAAAAAATATAATATATAATATATATATATATATATATATTATTTTAATATGCATGGCTTCCTTGTTTTCTAGACTAAAATTTAACATCCCACACGTGTTAAAATAAAAAGGTATTTTTGCTTCTTTCCTCTGAAGGCTTAATCACATGAACAAAAAAAAACTTTTACAAAGCATTTTCAGTTCCTACGGCATTAGCCTCTCAGTGCCTGATTTTGTATCACATGACAGAACAATGAAATATCTTCCATTGAAGGCATGTCGGTAAAACGTATGTCTATTCAACAGTCCTAGCAATGACGCGTCTAATGCTGCACAAAAAAAAAAAATAAAAAAAAAAATAAAAAAAAAAAAAAGTTAAGAATGGCGTTTGAGCAGGCAAATCACAGGAATGTACATGCTGCTGTTAGAGATGCTTTGCTGAGGAGCAGGACAATTGACTCAAACACGTCTGTGTGTGTATAAGAGCAGCTACGCCAGAACAAAGCCCCTTTTACGTTTTTTCAGAGGTGCGTGGGAACACGTTCTTTCCATACAAGCTAGCTTCCAGCCCGGCTTTGGGCAAGCAGTACACCAAAGCCGACAGGATAAAAGGGTTATATAAGGGGACTAACAGGCGGGGGATATCACAGTGTTAAGAAGCTACAAGAATATAATTCTGCAAAAAGGATACACATTACATAAAAAGGCTCAGCTGAATCCACGCTTATTTAAACATTCGCATTCAGGGCCATATGCAGGAGAACTAACAGAAAAAATATAAAGCGTTGAATAAAGGTCTTAGAGTAGCATAAAAAACTGCACCGACATGTGATTTTATAAATGTGGATGTTTATAATGGATAAATGGATATACATCACATTCCTATAGTCCTTTCCTGCTAGTCTGCAGATAGTATATTGCTTTCATATTTATCTGATTACTTTTATTTAGCTGCCTATCTTTAAGGGTATGTGAAGCGTAACATTCACAAGAGAGACTGGAGGACAACTGAAAATTCCACACTATATTTAACCCTCTTTAGTGAATAGACCCCAACAAGGCTCTGGTAATAAACTTGCCACACATATGACACAACTGGTCCAAACCCATGAAAATGTTTGTTGCCCATGCCACAAAAGGCGGCATACTGCTAGCTTTTATACAAGACAAAAATGACGTAGGATTCCAGTAACCAATTACAAACACTTTAACAGAGCAGGGGAGGTACAGATCTCTAAAACATTCCCATGGCAGACAATGTGACATCGATTTGCAAGTTCTGAATATATTATGCCACCCAAAACCCTATTTAATTATGAAGCCAATTACTTGACCGTGATTAATAGCGTATCCAATAGTTAGGACAGGCCTAAAGAGAGTGAATCAGATGTGTGGAACCTTGGGAAAATAAGCCAAAATCCAAATGTTCGAGCTTTTCGCTTGGCGAGTTAAAATACCGCAAGCTTAACTGACTGATTTCTAATGAGTTCAATCAGTATACCCTACCCGACGGTTAAAGATCCACGCAGGCGAGGGAAGCAAGGTGTTCTTCTGAAGAGAAGCAGTGTACACATAAAGGCTGAGAGACGCTAGGGTTCCCTTTTTACACAGCCACAACACAAGCTGGTGATGCATCACATTTTGCCTTGGGAACCTCGAGAGAAAGTTTAATGTACAAGTGAGTCATCGCATTTAACTGCACACTTCAATCTTTATCTAAGTGTCGAATCAGATTTTCCATACATGCTCAGAGGTTAGTTTTTGTTGCTTAACCAGTTAAAGTAATACACAGTAATTCCCATAACTGATGCAAAGGTTGATCCCAGTCTCTCAGCTACAGAAGAAGGATTAAAAACAAAACATAATAAAAATGTATTATATATATATATATATATATATATATATCCCCAGTGAGCATCTACCGTAAGGTCTAAGACAAAGTGCAGACGTATTGAGGGAGATTTGAAACTCCGCTCACTTACTTAGCTATTCCTTATTATAAACCAACTTAGCCCTTTTGTGGTGGAGAGCTCACTGGCATTTGCCCTTTGTAATGCATAGCGATACCAGGCAGTCTCTCGCAACTCTCCTGCAAACGCTATTTAGTGAGTAATCAAACAAATGTAGAAAGGCACGAGCAAGTAATGGTGAAAGGTTAGGCACAGGTTGGTTAAAGTAGGATTAGTTGGAGAAACTAGGGCCCTGCAAAGATTCGACTTCAGTAGGTTAGGCAAGTGTGCACACAGCTTGGCATGTGGAGCATTATTCAACACTTTGTTTTTTAAAAAAAAAAAATAAAAAAAAAAAAAAATCAGCCAGATTCAGAATATATTAAGGATATTAAAAGTAACACACACACAATTAGAAAATGAATTAAAATCAAAATAAGTAACCAAATGTGTTATTCATATAACACATCAGGGAAATAAAAGCCATACAATGACCATTAGAAAAACAAAAAAGAAAGCAGCCCAGAAGAGACAAATCACCCAACACCCAATGTTTTGGCTGGTATTTCTTTAGCTAATATCTACCGGTATCAGGTGTATTTTTTGCCCTAGTTTTCCTGTATTTTTTAGTAAGCCTTTTGTCTCTTGATTTATTCATTTGTGACACACACACACACATATATATATATATATACACATACACATATATATATACACACACACACACACACACATACACACACACACTAAATTGTAGGTTTGCCTGATATTTTATACAAGTATTAATTTGGTGGTTACAACAATTTGCTCTTATTGTTTGTACATAAGGGGATTAATGGACAAGGATTATTCTGAAGTGTTGACATAGCTTCAGTAGGACATTATACCAGCTATATTGTTTTTCAATAAAAAAAATAACTTTTTGTATTGCTAGATTCAATTCTAGTTTTAGACCACATTCAATTTGAGAATCAATAAAAAACTCACAGGGCCCTAGGAGACACCTCAAAGAACTAATTATTTTAGTAATTGCTTAACATACCCAAACATTTATAATATGCCAGACAAAAAAACAATACCATGTAGATTCTATTCTAACCACTACAATAAAGAATAGCTGTAAACTTGCCAAAACACAAAGAAATAAAATGTATATATGTATATATATATTATAGGATTTTCCCTCGAGAAAGCGGCGAGTCTCCAGCAGTTAAACACCAATTCGAGGATTAGTTCTCTGGCCATATACGATTATATAGTGAATAATTAGCTGTTGAGCAGCTAACTGTAATGCATAAAGAGTGTATGCAAAATCTAGAATATGACAGGAGCGTGTAACATGACACGGGATACGCTGTAAATGTGATGCAAGACTGGAGGAGGAGAAGCTGAGAACACTCAGACTCTGCCACAAAACCGAAACTAACATCACAGAATACATAGGAACAGGCGAGTGCATGGACTAAAGGCAAGGTTAGGCTGACATACTTAACCAAAAGAACCACTTGCTTTTAAAAACTTAGCAAAAAAAAAAAAAAAAAACAGTTAATCGTAACATTTAATTAGTGGGCAATCATTTGAAAAAATATTTCCATAATTTCTACAGATGCCCATACGAACCTGAAACACACAAGAAAAATAGATAGAAAATAGAATTTTTACTCAACAACTTGGCCAAACAGTGTAATAGATTACCATGCCACACGATTTCACGGTGTATAAAAAATATATATATATATATATATATATATATATATATATATATATTTAATGGTTAAAAGGCATGCGATAGTAAAACATCTTATTGCAGGAGCTATATAATTAACACACCCTGCCAAAGCATGTATAGGCAGCCGAGTCCTAACAACTTATGTAAACTTGTAATAACTGCTGTAGATTGTAGACAAATTAAGTAATATGCAGTCACTGCTTGAAATTGGGTGTGAAAATACAATAGGAACATTGTCCCAGTATTTTACACTTTGGTGTAAAGATGTGAGCGTGTCTTATCGGGACTGCAAACAGAATGTTACACTTCCATTATGTCGATTGCTATAGTCTATGGACCTACAGAATTGGAGGACTAGATAACAGTCTAAAAGTGTTTGTATTTGGACATTTTGCCCACAAAATCTAGATTTTCTATAAATCTGCATAACCGGAGGCAATTTAAATTTGCATTGGCACATTCCACAAAGTTATTTTTGTGTTATGAAAGGACAACACTGCTATTTGCCCCAGCAGGGGTGCGAGGGATATCCCGCCTAAGGACAAATAACATCCAGTTGGTGTCAATGGGATTACTGAGGCATCATCTCAATCAATACTTTGATGAATTAGTCAGTATTGCACAACAATCGTTGAAAGAAAAAATGCATTTCCGGAAAAAGGAAAATTAATCTATTAATTTTAATTATTTGCATGGCATTTTACCTTACTTATAGAGCACCAGGCTATTCTGTAGCACTAACACAATAGGGATTATCTGGCAAAAATCATCAAAATAGTTCTGACAAAATTCCATCATATGCCCATTGCAATTTATTTTTTATATAGCTCCAGCAGATTCTGTAGCGATGTTAAAACAGTCAGCAAAGTATTTGAAAATCACAAACAACAAACTGGTACAAAAGGAGAAGAGGGCCCTACTCTTGTGAGTTTACCATCTAATCAGTGGAAGTGAGAGGACTGCTTGGATTGGGATGAATTGGTCGAGGCAGGAAAATCTGTAGAGGTTGTTGGTCCTTCAGATGGCTTGAATAGGATGATGGCTGAGAGTGTTAGGTTGTACACTTCTTGGGGGGGTGGGGGGAGGTCAAAGCTTTTGCAAGCTGCATACAAGAGACAAAGTCTGGTAGAACAAGGAAGGGAATTCTAGAGAAGGGGTCTGCATTAAACCTTACAAGCTTTAAAAAAAAAAAAAGCACAGTTTACAGACCCTGACTCCCCCAAGAAAGATGAATGCTTATTAAGCATTCATAAAATAGAAAAGCTGCCCTCCTCCATGGCCTGACAATTCTTGCAAATGATTGGCTTCCAGAAGCCACTCAAAGGGCCAGAAAACACATCTACTTAAATTGATGGGAGCACTTTCGGGAACCCAGCGCGTGTGCATGCATGAAGAACACACGTTTGGCAGAACATGTCCTGCACAGCATATGGCTGGGATGTGGGGAAAGGGACAAAAGCATTTGGGGAAAGTCTTTGAAACCCCCCATGCATTTGCAAGGGAGACACAGCGAAAGTTTAAAGGGACCAGGCAGCCATAAAATGCATGAACACAATGGCTGCGGTGTCCCTTTAATAGCACATGCGGACTTTCAGTTTACTGCAAGCCAAGTTTCTCACTTGCCCAAATTGCACTCCATGCATGTGCAGCTCAGCATGTGTTTGCAGGAATGCGTATAATGCAATTACCAGAAGTTCTTTGAAATGCAGTCAGGCATTACAGAGAAGTCACTAGTCGATACACATGATGCAAGCTTATTGTGCTTTCCGTCAAGAACAATAATGCAATCGAAGCCATAACTGGAAGAAATGCAGTTCCAATGCAAAAGATGCGTTTTTGCACAGAGTTTATTTTTACAAAACCACAATAACCTTAGGTGACCGCATTGCTCCAACTAACACCCCCCCCCCCCCCGCTGCAGGGCTGCTGTGCAACTATTCCTCTGTTTACGTTAACGCCACACCATCACAATACTAGCCAACAGCCTCCCTGCACACAAATGCCTCCTCCAGTCGCACCAGTGACCGTTTATTGCCCCTATACAACAGACACCCTCCCCCTCAGCGCTGATTTACAAACATCTGAATACCCCAGCTGCTACGCATACCTGCACCTACTGATTACCCTTAAGCTATTACGTTTACCATCAGCCCCCCGCCCCCGGTTAAAATCCACTTCCCTTCATCTTCTCACCTCGGTGTGCAGCTGGCCCGGTTTTCTCAATCCGACCTCATACCCCCTCGGTGCACCGGGCGACCAGGCCTCCGCCGCTCACTAAGCCCGGCTCTCCATCCCTGCGCACTTGACAACGGAAATTGCGCACTAGTTTCAGCAAACACGACAGTAACCAATAGTATTCGGTTTAACAATCGTCGTAACCACGCCTCGCCAGACAGAACTTTTTACCTATTGGCTAAGTTCCATACACTACAGACGCATCCTCCCTGAGATTTTTGCCTACGCCTACTTTACAGAGTAATGACATCACTGTGAAAAGGGCGGTTTGCTGGTTGGTTAAGGTATGTGAATGGAGGTGGCTGTGATTGGTTGTTGGCAAAGAATGATTTTAAACCCATATTAACAGCTGTTATCAAACGCATATGCTAATAAGAAGATATGTGTACTGTGTGTGTATAACAGAGGCCACCCGCAAACCTTAAGTCGAAATGCCATGTATTTAGAAAACATGAAAAATAAAATGCCAATATTTAGTATATTCTAATATATGCCCAAAAACTGTAATAAAAATCCTAAATCACAAAATGGACAACTTTATCCCTCCTAGATTGTATGCTCTTTTGAGCAGGGTTTTGTTTGTGTGAACCCAAATTAGTATGTGATATAGGCCAGTGAAATATAGTGACTGAAAACAAGAGACAGCGCTTGGATAAATATAAAAGGAATATGTTTAATACAAAGACAAAAATATACAGAACATTCAATAAAAGAAATACACAGATAAAAACAACATATATAAAAGACCTCAATGATTGGATACACATATATAAGTAAATAAAAAAAACAGTGGAGTGGTGTATTCTATTCAGTGGAATATAGTGTTGCTATATAAATCAATAAATAATAATTGTGCACCAGAAGTGGCAGCGCATGGTATGCCAGTCACAGTGGCGACTCTAGAAACAATATATAGGGGGGCACACAAGATACCACAGTCAAACTGGGGGGGGCATTCATAATTTCTACCATTAAATCATACCACTGAGAAAATATGTATATATATTGCCAAAAGTAATGTGCTATGGAATGATACTTTTGTTATTGGACTAACATAATACTCGGTCATTCAACATGGGAAGCCTGAAGCCACAATTTAGTACGACTAATCCTTGAAATAAATATTATAGCATAAATAACACAATACCTTAACTTTTCCACTAAATGATTTCAGACACACACCAGGACAGGCTCTGCCACACTGACACACAAACACACACACCAGGACAGGCTCACACCAGGACAGGCTCTGCCAAACCAATACCCAAACACACACCAGGACAGGCTCTGCCACACCAACACCCAAACACACACACAGGACAGGCTATGCCATACGGACACCCAAACAGACACACACCAGGACAGGCTGTGCCGCACCAACACCTATACGCACACACCCCAGGACAGGCTCTGGTACACTGATAACCAAAAACACACAAACAGCAGGACACAATCTACGTCACTGACATCTACATCAGGATCGATTTTTCACACTGCATTGTTGTTTATACCCCTTTAGTGTTTTTGACCCTTTTGTATTGATGCCCCAGCCAGCACCCTTTTAGTATAGGTTAATGTGGTGCCCCCACACCCTTGTATAATCGCCTCCAGCCACCACTATTTGTATTAATGCCCCCAGCAAGCCCCTCTTTTTATTATTGATTTATGTGATGGCCCATCACATATACGCATTAGACATGCATTTTTATCTGCATTATGAGTACTTATCTCTTTGAAGTAAAGACTATGATTGAAACATGATTTCAAAATTACAGCTGAACTGGCAGTTTCGTTAATATTAGTTCCTGCTGCCGATATATATATAAATATTGGATCCTGCTGCTGATATATATATATAAATATTAGCCCCAGTTGCCGATATATATTAATATTAGTCCCTGCTGCCTATATATACATATATATATATATATTTATATATATTAGACCCTGCTGCCGATAGCAGGTATAGATCAACACATTAACACACAAACCCAGCTTTGCATGCATAGATCAATTGAAATTCACTTGTGATCTCAGCACTGAAGGTATATATCAAATCAACAGAATCAGACATACAAATCCTGTATTTGCAGGTATACAATAACAATATATAAAACGTAGCATTGCAGGTATAGATCAAATAAATACATGGAAACAGCATTGCAGGTATTACCATATTTGCTCGATTATAAGACAACCCTGATTATAAGACGACCCCCCAAAATCTGAATATTAATTTAGGAAAAAAAAAAAAAAGCCTGAATATAAGACGACCCTATAGGAAAAAAGTTTCCTATAGTAAATGTTAATTCATGTAAACAATTTTTTTTAATAAAAGCTATGATTGAGAAAAATATTTTGTTTTTAATTCCTTTTATTTTCCAACCTGCCCCAGTTATGCACATCTGCCCCCAGGCTTGTCACTCTGCCCCATAAATGCCTAAAACCCCTATATGCCACTGGGCCCCATGATATGCCTTTTAACCCTCTAAATGCCACTGGCCCCCATGATATGCCTTTTAACCCTCTAAATGCCACTGGGCCCCATGATATGCCTTTTAACCCTCTATATGCCACTGTGCCCCATTATATGCCTTTTGACCCCCTATGTGCCACTCTGCCTCCAAATATGCCTTATACCCCTATATGCCACTCTTAAAAGGCATATTATGGGGCAGAGTGGCATATAGGGAGGTATTAGGCATTTCAGGAGGCAGAGTGGCGTATAGAGGGTTAAAAGGCATTTCTTGAGGCAGAGTGGCATTAAGGGGGTTAAAAGGCATTTCATAGAGCACTCTGCCTACAGAAATGCCTTATGCCCCCCATTTAACACCCCCCCCCAAAAAAAACTTACCGGTGCTTCTGACTTCCGGTGTGTTGTCCGGGCAGCGTGTAGACTTCCGCTGCAGCCAGAAGGAGGTGCGGCTAGCAGGGGGGGTTGTCTGCGTCCATCGCGCAGACCTTCCCCGGCTGTCAGAGAGAATTCCCCGGTGAGTGCCATCTTTGCCCTTCCACAATTACACATCTAAGATACACACATACTCATTAACTCATGCTCTCCCTCATTCAGACTATTCATCCACATATTAACTCATGCTCTCCCTCAGACAATTCATTCACACAATGCATCCACACATTAATTCATACTCACTCATTAACATGTACCCCCACTCCCTCCCTTATCACTTTCTACCCCTTCTGCCTCCCTTATCACATTCTACCCCTTCTGCCTCCCTTATCACATTCTACCCCTTCTGCCTCCCTTATCACATTCTACCCCTTCTCCCTCCCTTATCACTTTCTACCCTTTCTCCCTCCCTTATCACTTTCTAACCCCTCTCCCTCCTCTTTCCCTACTCACCCCCTTTGTATTTCACTCACCTTTAAAGTCCTGCGGCGGGAGAACGAGGCTTCTGTCTTCACTCCTGAGCGACGAATATGATGTCATATACCGGCGCTCAGTATGAAACGCCGGCACTGCGGCGGAGGTAGAGGCCTCGTGGAGGAGAGTGAGGGGGACCGAGCGGTTGCTAGGCGCCCCTCTCTCTCCTCCGCGTCCAAAAAAAAAGTGTTTCAGGCTGCCCAGGACTTAAAGTCCCATTGCGGGACTGTCCTGGGCAATCCGCTGGATGGTTCCAAATTCAGCGGGGGGGGCAACAGGGGGGGCAAGGAATAACCCCCTTGCCCCCCTGTAGCGACGCCACTGGCCAGTCACGATCACCAGCAGGGGCGGGCTTGCCCATGGGTAAGCCAGGTGGACAATTGACTCCGGGTCAGTCCATAATGCTTCACAGAGGGCCAGTCCAACTTAGACTGGGTCTTTGTGAAGAAATGTGTACTAGCCCTGTGAATGCAGCGGGGTACAAGCTTAGCAGCCAGAAAGAAAGCTACGGGTGAGGTAAGGAGGAGGGAGCATGTCTGTATGTTAGAGTGTGAGTGTGTTAGCATAAATGTTTAAGTGTGTGTTTACATAAATATGTCTGTTTCTTTGTGTGTGAGCATGCATGTAAGCATGTAGGCGTAAGTGTGTGAGAGAGGCAGTGCAAACTGAGCAATTGCTCCAGGGCTCCAGCATTCTGAGGAGCTCTGCAGCAATTGTTCCAGGGCCCCAGCGTTCTGACTGATCAAGGTGAGAGGTACTCACCTGTCCTAAGAACCGACAATAATACTCTCTCACTGACACTGCGCACCTGGAAATTACATCAATTCTCAGGTTAAGGGGGGAGGATGATTGCAACACGTTGCAGGACCCGATCAGATTGCCACTCAATGAGGGAGCTACAGGTCACAGGAAACATACAGGAGAGAAGTGACGAATGTAGTTAGTACTCTGTGTTTATATATATATATATATACATACATATATATGATCACCTGCCTAATATTGTGCCCTCTTGTCACTGAAACAGCCTTGGCTCATCAAGGCATGGACTCCATTAGAGCTCTGAAGGTGGGCTGTGGTATCTGGTACCAAAACATTGGCAGCAGATCCTTTAAGTCCTGTAAGGTGAGGTCAGGGCTCTGTGAAGGCCAGTCAAGTTCTTCCATGCCAAACTCATCCAACCATGTCTTTATGGACCTTGCTTTGTGCACTGTGGTGCAGTCATGCTAGAATAGAAAATGGCCTTTCCCATTTTTCCACAAAGTTGGGAGCATAGCATTGTTCAAAATGTCTTTGTATGCTTAATCATTAAGATTTCCCTTTACTGGAAAAAAGGGGCCTAGCCAGACCCCTAAAAAACCGCCCCAGACCATTATATCTTCTCCACCAAACTTTACATTTGGCACAATGCAGTCAGACAGGTAACATTCTCCTGGCATCCGTTAAATCAAGAATAGCCCATCAGACTACCAAACAGAGAAGCATGATTCATCACTCACAGAACTTGTTTCTACTGCTCCAAAGCCCAGTGGCAGCATACTTTACATCACTCTATCTGACCCTTGGCATTGTACTTGTACTTGTAAAATAAAAAATAAAGTTTATTATTATGAGCAAGTGCTAGCATTTAAAATACCCAATGGGTGTCTACAAATGAATGGTTTGATAGGGTAAATTGGAGTGGCCTGGTTCAAAGATAAGGCATAGGCACATACTGACCAAAATGGGGGAAAAGGCGCACTTCCCAAATGTGGCTTTTTAGCCCCAAAACAACCAGACAAAGCAATGCATGGGTGGTATCACTGTACTCAGGAGATGTTGCTGAACACATATTAGGGTATTGTTTGACAGTGATTTATACTAGGAGTGGTAAATTCATACCTGAAGTACAATGTGTATGGGGAAAAAACACAAAAAATTACCATCACAACTTTTGACAAAGGCTGGTGGTGCAATTAGTGCATGGAAAGGGTTAAGAGAGCAGCATTTGAAATAACCTGGGGTGTCTAGTTTAAAAAAATATATGATTTGATGGGGTAAATGGAACTGACCGTCTTCAAAGATGTCCCAAATAGGACATGGTGGCAAAAGGACCATATGTCAAAGCTCCAAGTTAAAAAATGCGCACTTCCCAAATGTGGCATTTTATCTCCCAAACAACCTGACAAACCCATGCATTGGGTTTATCACTGTACTCGGCAGATGTTGCCAAACACATATCGATGTGTTGTTTCATGCTAACATATTCCAGGAGCTGTACATCCATACCTGAAGTACAATTTGTATGATAAAAAACACAAAATTAATTACTACCACAAAGGGTTGTAGTAGAATTAGTGCATGGAAAGGGTTAAAATACCAGTATTTGAAATACCTTGGGGTGTCGAGTTTTCAAAAATATAGTTTGATGGGGTAAATTGCATTGGTCGGCTTCAAAGATACCCAAAATAGCACATGGGGCAGAATGACCAGATTTGGAAAACATGGTTTTGAAATAGCAAAACACTACCTGTACTTATTGCCCAATAATAAAAAAGCAACTCAGGACAAATAGTAGAATCTATTTAGCAGGTTTTTTGTTAGCTTTTTTAGATAAGTAAAATATTTTTCAAGCGTGAGAAAAAAGTGTAGTTTTTTCAATTTGTATTTTTTTCTTTTATAGGAAAATTAGATGATATGATAAAAAATGGTATATGAAAAAAGATATATATAACTTGTGTGGGTAGACTAAATGGGAGAGAAGAAAATTACATCTAAACATGAGCACCGCAAAAGTGTTAAAAACAGCCTTGGTCACAAAGGGTACACAACATAAGAAAACAGCCTAGTCCTTAAGGGGTTAATATTTGGTATAAAATACAGCAATCACTAATGTTATCTAATAGAACCTTGTAAATGAGAAATTTAGCCTACCACAATCAGAAACCTATGCACAAACAATAACAATTTTACTCCCAGAGTATGCATCAACATAGGAATTACCATCTTCCCTTTGAGAGAAACATGTAAATTAACTTGTTCCTACCATAGTAACAGTCAGTGCTGTCAGATATTTTGGGCAGGAAACATATGTATTATACTCACCCACACACACACACACACATAATGGAGTCAGAGCCATCAGTGTTTTATTTTTTTGTTGTTTTTTTGATCAAATATATATTGGAAACAAAGGAGCTTTGATGCAAATAGCCGCTTCGTCAAGTATTTTCTGATTACGTATATGACTAGCTTTAATGGTATAAGAAATTTAGAAGTAGAAACTCTTTATCTTAATGTGACATGCATGGTGCTATAAACCCTTATTTTGAATAATACATTTTGGTGTGAGCTGAAAGAATGTATGATCAGAGATAAAATATAGGGTAGCTCTATTTTTTGGAAAATGTATTAATATTGTCAATTTGGTCATAGAATAATTAATAGCCCCAGAATGTTGCATATTTGATAAAATATTGTGTTTGCTTATTTTATCTCATAAAAAATAACTTTGCTTGCATTTCAGCTGTGCACGTATACCATATGATCAAAAGTATGTGGACATGTGACCATCACACCTACATGGGCTTCTGGACATTCCATTCCCAAACTATTGGAGTTCCAAATCATCCCAAAGGTGTTTAGAGGGGTTAAGGTCAGGGCTCTGTGCAGGCCACTTAAGTTCCTTCAGACCAACTTCCTCAAACCATGTTGTCACAGTCCCGGGTCCCGGCCGGCACAGGCAAATTGTTGCCCGTATGCGGCGAACATCGGGATCCTGGGCTGTATCCTCGGGTCCCGGCAGACACAGGCAGGCTGATGCCTGTGAACGCCGGGGACGTGTAGGGCTTTCTCCGGGGGTCATTCTACCACGCTGCAACAGCCTGCCCGCAGCAGTGGAGACCCCCGGGGACAGAGACTTACCCGATCCCAGATCCTTCCTACTCCTCGTGGCACTGACAGGGACGTTTCGTTGCCACGCAACTGGAGGCGTGGTTTGGATGGCCGGCTGGAGCTTCAGCGGTGACATCATCCTGGGGCGGGGTTAGGTTCTGGCACCGGATTTAAAAATCCGGAAATGCTCTAGCCAGTTACCCTGTTGTGGTCTATGCGTTCAGTAGTGTTCCAAGTTGCTTCCAGTTATTTTGACCCTTTGCTTGCCTGACATCTCTTTGCCTGCCGATTTTGTACTGTTGCTTTGCTGATCCTGTTGCCGAATCTTGCTTGTCTGACTACACTCTCTGGATTTCGACCTCGGCTTGCCTGACTACCCCCTCTGGATCTGCACCCCGGCTTGTATGATTTCCTTTGTCTGTGTCCTGACTCGGCTATCCTGACTTCGCTCTGCCTTACACCTTGTACTGCCAACTCCGTTCCTACTACCTATACCTACCTTATCTGGCCTCCTTGCTGTTGGGATCATCTAAATCCTGGGCTGCTGCTGCCAGGGGCTCCTCCTTTGGTTGTAGTATTCCAGGTGGAAAAACTTCTGCGGTGAGTGCCAGTGTAAGGGTGGTCGTGACACGTGTCTATATGGACTTGCCTTTTGTGCGCAGCGGCACAGTCATGCTGGAACAGAAAAGGGTCTCCCCAAACTGATGTCATAAAGCTGATACAATTACATGATTTTGCTATTACCATGACGAAAAGTCATGATTTTATTAAAGACACGGAGGCGAGTATTGCTTTAACTCTTTCTTTACTGAAATAAAATAGTAGCAAAATATGAATAAAGGTAAAAGGAAAAATGTAACATGTGGCCCCAACAGCCAATCCCTACACAGTATCCATTATAATAGTAAACTCCTCCTCCAAAACTTCCTCTTTCTTTGACTGGCGAACTGATAACTTGAGAGAGGCCGAACATCCATCCCGAGCCAAACGTCAACTGCCGTCAAACAACTGCTGATGCAAACATTTGAACTTGAAAAGGTTTGGCAAACAAGTCAAGCTGTAGAAATACAAGAAAAAGACAGAAAATCTGCAAGTTAATACCAGTGAACTGAACATATAAACACCACGTAGTTCATGAGCACATAAATAGAAAATGCTACCTGGAAAAAACCCGACGTCCAGATAAGAACAAGGTCACAGTCAACCAGACAGACAGAAACAACAAAGCCAAGGTACCAACTGCATATACCTACCCATATACAAACCAAAATCCATCGGGTGGGAATGAGTGTCACGATGCGAAGGGTGGGAAGCAATACTCGCCTCAGTGTCTTTAATAAAATCATGACTTTTCGTCATGGTAATAGCAAAATCATGTAATTTTATAGCAAGACACAGAGGCTCCTATTGCAAGTTCAAAGCTGGTGAACAATAGACGAGAACACATGAAGCGAGGGTTTGAAATAGAATTCTTTAAACGTAGACGCCCTGGACCAATCCGCCATTTTCATTAAATCTTCCAAACGGCCACCTAGCTTAAAGATTTTCGTTGCCACCACACTCCTAGATGAGCGAGCCCCAAAAACAGATGTGTCCACCCCGCAAGACTCATGATGTGTTATAACCAACGCACCAAAGTTGTGGAAGACACAGGTCCAAATGGCGCTTTAAAAGATATAAATAGGTTCGGATGAAATGGGGATCTCAAAGGCGCCGTGCGAGCTTCGTATTCACGAAAGCAAGCCACTGGACATAGAGATGGATTGGATGGAAAGGCTGGATAAGAAACAGATTTAATAGACGTTTTGGTTCTCCTGGAAATGTTAAAAGTAACCCCGTCAGTGTCAAAAGAGCGTCCATCAACATCGAGAGCTCGAACATCTGCTACCCGTTTACATGAAATCAAGCACAAGGTAACCAACTTGGCAGAGAGGTCCTTCAATGGAAGATCTCCATTCTGAGGCCAAGACTCCAGAAAAGAGAGAACACAGGATACGTCCCACGTGGTCGAGGACGAGGAGGTCTGCTGAGATGCGTTCCCTTAAGTAAACCGCAAACCAACACCCGTTGAGACCTGAATGAGAAGCTGAAATGGCAGAACGGTAAACATTAATGGTCCTGTAAGCTCTTCCCTCCTCAAAGAGGGAAGTGAGAAACTGGAGAACCGCATTCAAAGGCGCTGAAGGGGGATCCAAGTCCCTAGCCACGCACCAAGCAGACCAAATTCGCCAGGCAGCCCCGTAGGCTTTTCTGGTCCCTGGAGCCCAAGATTCTGCCAGAAGTCGATTAGTCGTTTCCGATACGCCATGGATTGTCCAAGGTCCCCGGAAATTAGCCATCCTATCAACTGCAGAGAACCATCCTGAATCAAAGGGTGGGGAAGACCGTCCTAGTTCTGCAGAAGAAGAGGCAACGTCGGCAACAACCTGGGGTTGTCGATGGACATCTCCAATAGGGGAGGGAACCAAGGTTACGACCTCCATAGTGGAGTAATGAGTACCAATTGAACCCCCTGGCGTCTAACGTGAAGTAAGGTCTGTGAAATTATGGAAAAGGGAGGAAACGCGTAGTGAGTACCTCCGGTCTAATCCTGGGTGAATGCATCCACTGCCAGCGCTTCTGGGTCTGGTCGCCAGCTGAAGCACCTCTGAAGTTGTGTGTTGAGCCTGGAGGCGAACAGGTCTGTATACAGTGGACCCCAAAGGGAAAAAATAGAAAGGAACACCTGCGGATCCAATCTCCAATCGCTGGAATCCCGAAGATGTCTGGAGTTCCAATCGGCAATAGTATTGTGTAATCCTGGTAAGTATTCCGCTTGGATCGTAATGTTATTGTGCAGGCAGTAAGTCCAAAAGTCCAGCGTCAAGTCTGCTAGAGCCTTGGATTGGGTACCTCCCAAATGGTTGATGTACCGTACTGCAGAAATATTGTCCATCCTGAGTCGGATACAGATGTTGGCATGTTCCTTTGAAAACCTCCGCTAGAAGTTCCAGACAGTTGATGTGAAGTCTGGCTTCCTCTGGAGACCATCTGCCTCCCGTAGCGAATCCCTCGTAATGAGCCCCCCAACCGTGCAAGCTGGCATCCGAATCTATGGTGAATTCCGGTTGAGGTCCTATGAGGGCCTTACCGTTCCACGCTTCCAGATTCTTTATCCACCATTGCAACTCGTCTTTCGTTTCCATATCCAACGCAATAAGATCCGCGTATGAAACGCCTTCACGGAGAAGAGCTATTTTCAAGCGCTGAGTGGGGCAGGAAAGATCGCCTGAATTGATGATGTTAATAGCCCCACGATTCTGGCGAGGAAGCGTATGGAGATGAGAGGACGCGTGAGAGCACAGGTCAGTTCCTTGCGAATGGCACGAACCTTCGAGGTCAGAAGGGTGAGGGTCTCTGAGATTGTGTCCACCAGGAACCCTAGAAACTCCATTTTGTGGGATGGTTCCATCCTGGATTTCTCCTGGTTTATGAGAAAACCTAGGTCCGAGAGGAGTGAAATCGTCAAGTGAAGGTGGGACAATAGGGTCTGTCGATCCTGGGCCATGATCAGGAGATCGTCCAGGTAAATGATGAGTCTTACCCCCTGCGTGCGAAGCCAAGTCACCACCGGATGTAGTAGCTTGGTGAAACACCACAGAGCTGACGATAGCCCGAACGGAAGAGAGGTAAAACGCCATCTTCGTGTTTTCCAATAAAATTGCAGGAGGTTTCGTGATTTTTCTCCCATAGGGATAGTGAGGTATGCGTCCTGCAAATCTAACTTTACCATCCAATCACCCTGTAACAACAGGTCCCGCAGGAGATGTATCCCCTCCATCTTGAAGTGTCTGTAACGCACCAGGGCATTGAGCGACCTTAGATTGATCACCGGTCGGAAACTGCCTCATTTCTTTTGAACCAGGAATATGTTGCTGACATAACCTGGAGCCTCGTCTCTGGCCAGTTCTATAGCCCCCTTTTCCCATAACACAGTCAATTCTTGATCTATCAACGCTCGGTCTTGTTGGGAAAATGCGATAGGGGTAGAGAGAATCGCCTGATGAGGGGATCCCACCAATTCTATCTCGTAACCCATGACGCAATTGAGGACCCATACGTCGTGAGATGCTCCCAAACATGGAAAAAATGTCGGAGACGTCCTCCCACTGGAAGATGGAAAGAAGGGGTGGTTAGATTGGTACTCACCGTACGGTCGTCTATGAGCCCATCCTGATCCTCTGGAACGCCAAGGTCTCACCCTTGAGGGGAAGAAAGGCGAATACTGCCGGAATTCCCGGGTGTCATCCATCCTGGGTGGAATGGAGTGAGCGAAGGAGCCTCTGGAGGTTCATGATGAACTGGAAGCATTGTGGCCGGCCAGACGGCCCCTGAATCTGCCGGCCCTGGTGGAAACCCGGTTCTGAAACACCGGTCTCATGGACGATTGGGCCTTATCCAAGGCGGTGAAGGCACCTACAAATTTCCCGGGTTCTTTGATGAAGGAGTCTCCAAATAAGAGACCCTGAGCATCCTTGCCTGCTTCTGTCAGAGCAAGGTTGACCAATTTAGGGTCCACCTTGAAAAGTATGGCTTTACGCCTTTCAACGCAAAAGGAAGTATTGACATTTCCCGCTGAATCCACCCTAAGAGGGTATCGTGGGTCAATTGGTTCGCCCGTCTCTTTCGCATGAGATGCCAACTCAAATAACGTATTTGCTCGATTATAAGACGAGGTTTTTTTCAGAGCAAATTCTCTGAAAAATACCCCTCGTCTTATAATCGGGGCCGTCTTATAATCAGACCTCAAATAGGTCTGACTATGAGACGATTAAGATCCAGATCCCCCACAGCTGCAGGGGACCTGGATCCTCCTGTCCCCCCGTGCCCCACTTACCGGTACTTCTGAGTCCCCGGTGTGTAGCTGGGGCAGCGTGTAGATGTCTACACGATTCGCGTAGACAACTTCCGCTGCAGCAGGAAGGAGGTGTGGCTAGCAGCGGGGGTTGTCTGCGTCCATCGCTCAGACCTTCCCCGGCTGTCAGAGATCAGAGTTCCCCGCACCGGTGCCGGGATAGACCCTGTGGGATATAAAAATCCACTTCTGATTCATATCATCCAAAATGATAGCACAGTTGCTTTTTAATGGAACGGTTTCTACTGTTGCTATTTTATAACTTAACTATATTTTATAAAAAAAGACAACCCCAGACAGCTTCTGCAACAGGAATACCCAAGGTCTACCATGGAGTTTTAAAGCCAAGACCATGCTAATGTGATAGGACATGGAGCAGTTACCAATTATCCTTTTGAGGCTTATATAATTTTAATGTGAAAAAGGCACAAAAGCATAATTTAAAGGGAATCCTGAGGTGATCACCATGAGCTACACTTTTGGCATGGTATACTCCAAGCACCTTCCACACGTGATATTTGATATAATCATTAGAACAGAATGAAAGCAATCCTAAATACATGAAAACATGGAAGACATTTTAGTTTTGTGTGTGGGCTGAATGCTGATATTGTAGCCACAAACATACACCCAGCGTGAGTCATACCACATCAAACATCTGCAAACCAAATATATATATATAATCGAATCCAAAGTCTGGTGGCTGCTTCAATCATAATCTAGTGCTGTTTATAAAGCGCAACTGCGCTCTGAATAATCTTTTTGATGGTTTCGTAAAATATTTTTATCTGAGTTTTTTCAGTTAAACATTGGAAATATGTATCAATACAAGAAAAAAATATTAGAAAAACCAAAGTAAAGAAACATGGACAGATTTTTTTTATAATAGATAAAACGTAATTTTACCAAAATTCCTTCTACATTTTTAGGCTCCTGTTTATGCACATGTATCAGATTTTTATTTGAAAATATAGCAGAGCTTCAACACTAACAATAGGCCGTGGGCCTTCAATACCACTACTTTTCACTTGCGCACAATAGAATGACCTCCTAAATACGATAAGCAACATAATTTGCTTTGTTACCAACAGAACAGAAACAAACAAAAACTCAAGTAAAGCGCCCATGCTTAAAACTTTAGTTGCCGTCCTAGGTCTCCTGTGCTCTGGTCATGGTATCAGTAAATAACATTTCTTAGTTTTCACCTTTGAAGGATATAACCATAACGGTACATCCTTAAAAGCTGCGCCTAAACACCCATAAGAACTACCCTGTGTGTGTAACAGTTATATAAAAGGAATGACCGACTGGGCATTCCCTTCCGGCAGGCGTCACTGGAGGACAGGAGAGACTGACTCCACGGGGTCTGTCTAGACCTTCCTTTCTGATGCAAGTCTAAGGAGCCCTGCCCGCTGATCAGTGTGATCACTGCAGGAGAGATTGGAGATAAGTGAGCGAGAAACAATGTTTCTCCCTCTTCCTACAAAGGAAAAAGATAGAGAGAATTTTTTTTTCGCAAACTATAAATAAAAAAATAAAATAAATTACTGTATGATGAACTCAGTGATGCCATTGTGACATCCCTGGCATACATAAGCTGTACGAGAGATCCCTAAAACTTTTATATCCATATAAAAGTAACTGTCCAAATTTTTTTTTTAAAGTCCTGATATCTCATTACCCTAGCTCTACATGTAAAAATAATAACCCCTAACCTCCTGTTCACTACATTAAGTCAGAGGTATTAACAATATTACCCTATATGGTACTATGAAATGGATGGATGTGGCCCTCTAGAACAAAAAATATGTGTGTCTAATCATAAATTGGGCTGTTGTTCAACAGAGGCACTTACTGTGTAGATGTTCTAAGAAAAAGGTTTTTTTCCCATTTTAGTACAGTACCAATCATTTTTTTCTGTTTCAATGGTTCAAACAGAAAAAAGGATGTATAATTTTAGTTGGTACCTCAAACACCTAAGAGGGGAATCTTGATTAAACTAACATATGGTAAAAATGACCGTAAAAACAGAGTACATAGGATAACAAAATACCCGATAGCGAAGATTTTTTTTTTTTTTTTTCTTTTCTTCTTCCAAAGTTGAAAACCCATTGATGGATTGGTCTTCTGTTCAGTTATGTCTCGGTACTGACGGGTAGCCAAAGCTCTCAAATGAGGTGTGTGTGTTAAATAAGACAAAAAATGTAAACCATTTCTATGTTCACATTAAATACAGATAAATATTGGTAATATTCATCAAACCAGAGAAACTCTTGTTTGCAATTTTCAATCTATGCTACACAAAAGAAGCAATTGCTGTTTTGGGTGGAATCATATACCGTAGTTGTTGGTTAGTACTGCAATGACAACTAACCTGTCAGCATTGTGCAAAAGTTACATGCAGCTGTAAAGGAGGACTAAGCTCTTGCAAAGTGCATCGCCCTGATTGGCCGGTCTTATTTATAGGAGATAAGGCATGCTGCCTAGGGAGGAACAAAGAGGTTCCCACGGACATGAGGTGATGTGTCACTGCTGTTGTCTTGGTGTGGTATTTGCAAGTGTTGACGTGGCTTGGCCTCAAAGTCATAGCAATGACTCATTTTTCCAAGCACAGGATTGCTCATCCACTGATGAACTTTTGTTAACTACACAAAAACATTTGTGTACATTAAAGTTATAATGCAAAAAACATGTATATACAAATAATTGAAGTCATTAGTCACTACGTGATACTCATTAAAGCAGGGGGTTTGCAGGAGTTGAAGTTTCAGCTCACCAACTTCTCCATTTATTATGAAGAACCAACCCCAAGGCGCTTCGTTAGGGATAGGAGCTTCGTTTACACTTTTTATAATGCAGTTAGATCAGTGAGAAGTCCAGTTACACATCGAGCCATCTGTTACATAGGGCTAACTCGGCCCTTCACGCTGGAGAAGCTCACTGGGGTTGGCACTTCTCAATGCATTGCGAAGGAGCACAAAACAGCAAACTGCCACTTAATGGAACAAACCCCACCGAACAGACTTCTGCCCAATGCCACAAATGTTGCCATTCATGGAGATAGTGGTACAGGCAGTACGCATGCCAATTCATCTCCATCCTTTTAAGAGACCCCTGCCATCTTCTGCAACGGGAATGTTTAGGCCGATTTCAGTTGTGGGACACCTTAAATTCCATCACTCTCTAGTACCACAAATACTAGACCTGCTTGCTTCTATCAATTGAAGTCTACCCACGTTTTCTTATAAAAGCATATTTTTCTTGTTTTATTTGTAGTTGCCTACGCCTAGTTAAAAATAGACCATACATTTGGTAAATTTTTGAGTGTCCTTACACACAAAGTACAGTGTTGTATATAGTATTCAAGGTTAGCAGTTTATATTGGGCTAAGATAAACATACACAAACTGCTACAATGCAGCAGTCTAATAAAACATTATATATTAGAACAGCACAATCATTTTGTAAATGTATTTTTAATCTGATACTATTAACAAAAACGGTGGGTGTTGGCTTTTAAGTAGTTTGCAATTGTGTCAGAGCTGGTTTCTTGTAAAAGCACACAAGCTAATGCTATTTACCTCATTGATGCACATAGAATACGTAATAAAGAGTAAGCGTCCCTAAGCAATAAATTACTTTTTACCTGCCTAATTATTATTGTGTGTGATGGGTGTGATGAAAGGTCTTTGTCCAGCAACACACACAGTCATACACTTCTCCATGTCTCCAGTGCCTATCCAGAGAAAAATAATATTGTTGGGCGCCTGCACGTCTCCCATGGTTGAGCTGCAGCCAATTCCTGGTTCCCATTAACCAACGGTTTAGGTTCCACAACCCTGTACCTGAAATGCGGTTTGTAGAAGCTTTGCAGTTTCATCTCGCTGACTTCGCTTTACGTCGTGCTCGAAACAAAGTTTAGCTTCATAATGTCGAGGGAATATATGGAGCTGAAACTACTCCAACTGTAGGGAATAAAATCCAAGGAGTCTTTGCTGCAGCTACTAAATACATATATATATATTTGATAGGGGAAAAAAAAGCTTCTAGATTGTTAGCTTATTTGAACAAGGTCCTGTTTTTGTGATCTACAATTTATTTCATATTTTCCCCATAGCACAGAATACGACGCAGCTAATTAAATAATAAAATACATGTGCAGATGCCTTGCACATATACATATGTATAAACAGCAATTCTAGTGCACTGCGGTAAAAATAGTGCATTTAGAATTACCATTCCATTGGGTTAGTATTCAAACTGAAGGAAAGTGGTCTAGATGCAAATTCTTGTTCTTGGGTAGAACATTGGCTGAGACATAGAGTACAGAGAGTTGTTATAAATGGTAAATGTTCAAACTGGACAAAAGTGGTAAGTGGTGTTCCTCAGTGTTCTG
Source organism: Spea hammondii (assembly GCA_029215755.1). Lineage (NCBI taxonomy): Eukaryota > Metazoa > Chordata > Amphibia > Anura > Pelobatidae > Spea > Spea hammondii. The sequence continues at coordinate 81,562,323 of JARDYJ010000002.1, forward strand.
TTCTGGGGCCAATTTTATTCAACATATTTATTAATGACCTGGCAGTAGGCGTTGAAAGTCATGTTTCTGTGTTTGCAGATGACACTAAACTAGGTAAAGTTATACAGGGCGAGCAGGATATTACTGTGCTGCAGAGGGATCTAGATAGACTGGGGGACTGGGCACACAAATGGCGGATGAAATTCAATGTAGATATTATGCACCTCGGGGTAGGGAATGCACAAGCAACCTACACCCTAAACGGTACTGAATTAGGGATAACAACAAATGGGAAGGATTTGGGAATTGTTATAGACATCAAACTAGGCAACAATGTGCAATGTCAGTCTGCGGTTGCTAAGGCCAGTAAGGTATTGTCGTGTATAAAAAGGGGCATCAAGTCGCGGGATAAAGATATTATTTTGCCTCTGCATAAATCAATGGTAAGGCCGCACCTTGAATATGCTGTGCAATTTTGGGCACCTATTCTAAAGAAGGATATCATAGCACTAGAAAGGGTGCAGAGGCGGGCTACAAAATTAATAAAAGGAATGGAGCACTATAGTTACGAAGAAAGGTTAACAAATTTTAATCTGTTTAAGTCTAGAAAAACGGCGCCTCAGAGGGGATATGATAACATTATATAAATATATTCGGGGCCAATACAAACCATTGTGTGGAAATCTGTTCATAAACAGGACTATACATAGGACACATGGTCATGCGTTTAGACTGGAAGAAAGGAGATTTAGTCTAAGGCAGAGGAAAGGGTTTTTTTTTACAGTAAGGACAATAAGGATGTGGAATTCTCTGCCTGCAGAGGTAGTTTTATCGGAGTCTGTACAGACGTTTAAACAGCAACTGGATGAATACTTGGAAAAACATAATATTCAGGGATATAATCTTTAATTATGGGGAAACAGCTTATTGATCCAAGGAGAAATCTGAGTGCCATTTTGGGGTCAAGAAGGAATTTGTTCCCTTGTTAGTGCAAAATTGGAAAGAGCCAAACTGGGGTTTTTTGCCTTCTTTTGAATCAACAGCAAAAAAAATTAACAGATATAGAAAAGGCTGAACTTGATGGACGCGTCTTTTTTTCAGCCTATATAACTATGGTTGCCATGGTGTTTGCATTAAAACTACCCTTTCTGCAGACCCATCAATCCATCTTAAAACAGACAGTCTAATGTCCCTGGCACCCCTACTACTGGAACTATATGTATTATAGCGCATATGATGCCTGGAGTGTCCTTTGTACAGAAGGTGCTGAAAGCTGAGCAAGGCTGCAGCTTGGAAAAGGTTTCCTTCAACTTTTTTTGCACAGAAGCTGGGAAGTCTGCACTGGCAGACGCTGTTGGCACCCAGACAGCATTGCTCAACAGGGAGTCCAAGCCAACACTCTGGTGCCCAGAATAAAACAAAAACATGGGTGAAGTCAGAGGCAAGGACCTTATGGGCACTGGCAAGAGGCAGTGTTTACAATCAGCTTTCTGCAGTACATGGTGTTCTCACACCACCTCCCACACAGTGAACAGCACATCCTTAACTGACCAGTATCTGCCCTGGTCCTAAACCGCGCTGATGTAATTGCCTTTTAGGATTAGTTATATTAAGAAGCTCAGAAAATATGATTTATCTGGCAGTTAGAAATCATGCATAGTAAAATAACTATTTTGGGAACAGTACTGCAATTTTTTTGTTACTGTTTATTAGTTGCATTTGAAATATTCAGTTCACTGCTGGATCGTTCCGATGTGCGCTATATGGAAACAAACTATAAAGATTACAGCAGCCAAAGAAATTCTCAAAACAGCAGGAAGAATATACCAGCTCCTATGGTGATAAAGTGTTTATATAATAGCTTTAGGGCTGTATGTTACCTTATTTAGTGGCCCTTGTATATGCATGGAAGGATTCTGCAGAATTCCCATATCCATTTGCCCCATCCCTAAAGCCACTCGGATCGCAGTGAATGTTTAGCTGAACACATCTCCTGCTATATGTGCCCACTAGATACGCTCACTACCAGTCAGCTGCAAAACGGACCTACAGGAGTTCCAGAGTGGAGTCGAACATCCCTCCCCATGTGCAAAAAGCTCTCTCATATTTAAATGAGAACATGTTCCCGCCACCGACTTGCTGTTTCAAACAATCCTCTGTACAAAAACGGGATCACTGAAGCATTGCCCAGGAGCTGCAGCCTCTCCTGAAAGTAAGCCTCTGTCTCTTACATGTTCAAGAATGCATATTAATGTATGACATTGATCATGAGGATAGAGGCAAAGTCAAAAAAAATACTTTTTACCAGCCTAATTATTATTATGGTGCGATGAAAGGTCTTTGTACAGACACACACGTATGTTCACGTTAATCACATCTGTTCAGGACAATCACAAATACACCCGTGGTCAAACAAGAGTTCAGAAATCATGAACAGAAAAAGAGACACAACAAAAGAAATAGTTCCCATACAGTACGGTATGTGTACAGTATCTTAGCTATTTAGTCAAAAGTTACCATATAGCTTTGCTAAGTACCTGTATATAATGGTGTTGGCACAGCATGCAGATCACAACCTATTTCTCATCAGGGACATTAAGCGACACATAACCGTATATAAATCTGTGCGGGGAAACCGTGCTTGGAATCAAGATATTAAATTGCTAAAAATCAAACATTTATTAAATCTGTAGCATTATGTTCACTTTTATTAGTTTCTCAGTCACTGGCCTGGAAATCCAAGCATTAGAATTTTCCACATAAAACCAATGCTTTTCCTAAAGTTGTTTTTGAAACCAAGGTTCACTTTGGTTTTCTCGCAGGAAACTCTTTTCTTCCCTTTCCACCAAACCCACGAATATTTTGGATCTTCTGCAACTGTCCTTCAATGGTGCGCATAATGTCCATATCCTCTGGAATGTGTACGTAACGTACATTACGCCCTGTAATAAAAAGGTCCTCAAGGTCTGTCTCCTTCCCTCGTCTGTCTTTGTAGGTGACCATGGCCAATCGGATGTTCATGAAAGCATCCACATTGGTGACAGTACCTGTGGCTGAACTTTCATCCCGTAGGTCAACAGTGGTGGCACGTCCCTGAAGTCCCTGAAGAAGAATGATCAAGCTGTTTTCAGATATTGTCCTCTCCTTCACAGAGTGAGAAACCTCCATGTTCACAACCACAAATACGATAAGAATATGAACTCGTCAACCTAGTGACAGAAAATACAAAACATTTTGGAGTTTAAGACTTAGTTTTTACTAAATTAATAGTTGATGATTTTCAATATGCACTTTACTTTTAGTATGCATACCACCGCAGACTCTTTCACTAAAAGTGAAAAAGTGCATAAGTAAAAACAAAAACACCCAAAAACTGAGTGCAGATTATCTTGATAGACTCATACTTTGATCTCTTAACCACTTGAGTCCCCTGTGGGTGTATCTGTATGCCCTAAAGGGCATTCAATAAAGCCCTTTGGACGTACAGGTACGTCCTGGCTTTCTCGCAACTGCAGGGACATCTTGCTGGCCTCCCACTAACCGGTTCATCTGAAACGGCTGCCGGTAAGCTGTTACTCGAATGGCCAATTAGGCATTCCCTTGTGGGAGACATCACTGCTGACATCAACCAGAAGGTCAGCAGAGGACAGGATATCCACTGCAGGGATATCTGACTGTTCCCCTGCTGTCAGATCACATGCATTTCAGCCTCCAATCACAGCCTGATCAGTGCAGGGGGATCACAGGGAAGAGTGAGAAAATGTTTCTCCCCATTCTCACGTGTCTCAAGTGTAAAACATCCACTACCCCCAAACCCATTAAGCCATAACTATTAAAATTAATACCCTATAGGGTACTATGTAGGAAGGATGGATGTGGCCCTCTAGAACAGCGGTCCCCAACCTTTTTGGCACCAGGGACTGGTTTTGTGCAAATTATATTTCCACGGGCCAGGGTGTGTTGGTTTTGATTCAAGTGCATTACATTTATTGTGCATTTTACTTCTATTATTAATATATTTATTATTTATAATACTCCACTTTCATTCTCTCACTCTTTATTTCAATATCCTTACTACCCCCTTCTCACTATCTACCCCCTCTCCCCCTTTGAAGTTCACTTACTGTCCAGGATTCCTACAGGGGGAGCACGAGGCCTCTGTCTCCCTGCTCTGCCGCGGAGCGCACTGCTTCACTGCTGGAATATGACATCATATTTCAGCGCTCAGCATGAAACGGTGGCACCGCGAATGAGCTAGAAGCCTCGCGGAGGAGACTGAGGGACGCCGAGCGGTTGGTGAAAACTTCATGAGCGACCACTCTGCGTCCCTCTCTCCTCCACGCTGGGAAATAAATAAATACAAGACGGCGTTTGAAGCCACTGATTCCGGGACATGTGGTCGCCCTATCGTGCGGCCCAGTTGCTTATATTATCCGTGGTTGGGGACCCCTGCTCTAGAACATAAAAAAATGTGGGGTATGTCCAAAATTAGGGGATGTTTCCAGATGTAAATTTTGTCATTGCTCAACATGTTTCCATGGTTTCAAATGAAAGACCAATTTGTTCTGGTGGGGTGGGGTGGGGTACATTTCAAACACAGAAAAGGGGACTCATATGGATTATGGTAAAAATGGCAAAAAAAGCCCTCAGGTAAGGTACCAAAATCACTGGGACTTAACAGGTTAAATGCGGAGTACTTAGTTTTGCAAAGCCAAAGTGAAGCATGTTTGATTATGTAATAAACTTACTGATATATATATCCCACATTTTCTTCCTCTCCTGCTTGCACAAAAAAATGGCAGCATAATTAACCGATTAAAACTGATATTCCATGCCATCATAAAAAGTGTGCCAGATGATGAAGAAGTATACACTGCTACCCGGCGGTCCACGACACAGGGGACCTTCATTCACCATCCCTGTGCCAGATGCCCCACAGGATGATTGCGCAAGACTTTACAATAACCACTTTGCCCCGTTTACTGGGAATGAGTGCTGCTGATCGGTCATGTTTTTCCATGATTTTTAAAAGTCCTACTTCCACTGAACAAGACAATGTATAATTTGTGTGGGTTCATCAAATATGGGAATCATGGTTTACAATGACAAACACAAAAACAAAAACTCTGGTACTTATAAAGTATGAAAAAGCACCGGCCCCAAAGGGGCAGTATTATTTCTGGGCGCTCACAAACTCGCTGGCATTGCTATGAACTTGAGCTACAGCCACTCACTGGTATGAACTGTGCTGGCAAGATGTATGCTTTTGTTCACTGCCGGCTTCAGCATTAAAAAGGCAAGGGAGAAAAATATAAATAAATGCATGCACACAGCTAAATACACTGGAGTCCATGCAAGCATGGATTGTTTTAATAGCTGTTGCACAAACTGGCTAGTCTCGGACGGAGCTCCGGGGTTTACTACACGCAATAAAAGGACTTCCGGGTCCATGTTATCAGGACAGGAAAAACCTTATACTCGGTATGCTTGCCGTCTTCTATACTGAAACTTTCATGGGCACAATTCACAAAGACATAAATGGCCCGAGACCCTAGGGGATTAACAGATTCTTTAAGCACCATACATCCCTGGAAAATACAACAAACTCGGTGTATAGAAGACGCAATATCGCCTCAGGCTTCCTTACCAATCGTAACGTGAAACTCTTCTCCGTAACTGGACGCAACATAATACAAAGGCGCCAACGCTCTAGTCAAATCATCGTTAACGAATAGCTATGCTCTGTCATGACTGAAAAGCATTCTGACCAATCGCAGCTTAAGGAATTTCAGCCATTCACATCAGAGCTTGAGCCCACCAATATCAGAGAGGTAGGAATTTACTCGCTTGCAAACAGTAAGACGCGCGCCGTGTTGGTAACGTGCGCTCGTTGAATGCTGCTTTATGGGGCTATTTAGGCATCTGGTTTATCTGTAATAAAGAAAACCGTTTATTCTACCTATAAAAACAACAACAAAAAAGATATTAAGTAATCGCAGTGCGAATAGCTATTGAAATACACAGACGTGCATGTATATGCTTTACTTTTTTTTAATAAACATGGCTGCCATCGTTCTATTAAAATGGATAACCAGTTTACGCGTTATAACGTTAAAAGTTTGGCCATTTTTTTTTAGATTTTAATATACCAAATTTGCACAATAATAAGACGACCTCCCAAAATGTGAATGTTAATTTAGGGGGAAAAAACAAAAAGCCTGAATATAAGACTACCCTATAGGAATTTTTTTTTAATAGTAAATATTAATTAACATGTAAGCAATTTTTTCATATTTAATAAAAATGATTGAGAATTATTTTTTTTTGTCAGCCTGCCCCCCAGATATGCCTTATATACCCTATATGCCACTCTGCTCCCCAGAAATGCCTTATACCCCATATATGCGACTCTGCCTCCTGGATATGCCTTATACCCCTATATGCAACTGCCTCCCGGATATGCCTTTTAACCCCCTATTCACCACTGCTGAAGACTAGCCCCATTCTCCTCGGCCCCCTTTACTCTCCCCCTCACCCACCCCGACCACTCCATTCCCCCATTTTCCCAGGCTGTTTCCATTAATGTGCTAACCATATGTGCCATATCTGGAATTGTAATTGTACACTGCTTTTAGTGTATATTACTGAGCTTTCCGTAACTGAAGTCGTACTGTAACGTGCATTGCCCTGCGCTGCGTCGCAGTACTGCTTATCGACTGTCTGAACTAACGTAATTTTGTCAAAACAGGCACAAAATGTTTGTTTTACCATAAACAGTTTTGTATCAATAAACTTAAATACAGCTGTCCACGAGTGATGATCTGGCTATTGCACCTCTTACCTGAGTTTTGTCTAAAGGCTGTCTAGTACAGCAGGCAATTACTTTCAAGGGATCCATGTATAAAGTGGATATAGAGGCAAAGGTGATAATTGTTAGCCTTATTTGCATGCGCCTACCCAGAATCCCTTGTGGCAGCACCACGAGATTTCTGAGGGACAAACAAGCCTTCTGGCATGTCTGGTGTCTGTAGATGAGTGTTTAATAATACTTCTACTACCATATAGTTTGATGGGCTAAATATAATTGTCTGGCTTAAAAAATGTCACAACTAGCACATGGAGCAGGATGACCAGATTTTGAAAAAAACTTTTTTCATTAGCTTTTGTAGATAAGTTTATTGTTTAAAAGAAAATTAGATGATACGATAAAAATAGTATCTAAAGAAAGTCCATCTTCTGAAAAAAACAATATAGACCTTGTGTGGGTACACTAAATGGGATAGATGAAAATTACAGCAAATCACTAGCACTGCAAAAGTGTTAAAACGCAAAAGTGTCATAGTCACGAAGGGTAGAAAAAGTAAAAACAGCCCAGTCTTTAAGGGGTTAAACAATATATAACTTGCGTGGGTACACTAAACGAGATTGTATCTAAACAGGCTGATCCTTAAGGGGTTTATATTTCATCTCACCGATTTCACTACTTTGAACGATCCATCCTTGCTAGTTTATTATGTTGGAAGGCTCAGTTTTCTTTGCAAAATGTATACGTCTATGCCCTTCTAGAATAAAAACCCCTTCAGTCCCTGGTGTCTTCAGAACCTGTGGACCATATTTTTGTCATTTTTTTCACCATATATATATATGTTAAACCATGATTCCCCCTTTCCATAGGGGGAATGATACATCCTTTTGTTAAAGAGTATAGGGTCTTCTTTAAAACCAGAGAAAATACATAAATAATAATTATTAGGGATGATGATAAGATACATTTAATTTCCTGCAGGTGCCACAGCAGGGCTCTCCTGTCTTCAAGTGAACTTCTGGTGGGTGTCAGCACTGATCAGGCATTCCTTGCATGACAGTGTACCGGCGCTTGCGGCGAGCACTGTTGCACACAATCAGTCAGAAGGAAACCCAGTCCTTACAGGCTTCTTGGCTCAGGGTTTTAGGGCGTACCAGTATGTCCTAGGGGGATTTAACCGGCTAAGTTAATAAATAATATATTTTTTTTTAAAAAAATCAATTTTATGAAAAGAAAAGCAGCTACAGATAAATTAATTTCGTATTTAATGGAAAGGAGTCAGTTGTCACAAATCACAACAATCATATTGATTGGATTAAATAAATTATAATGTAAATAAATAATGTATAACAAGTTTAGGTTTGTGGGTGTCTCTGTTGAAGAAAGTCCTTATTTTTTGCAGGTATAATTAAGTAGGGGAGATGGACACATAGACCAATGTAGCTGTTTCAAAACTTGACTTAAAAGTCTTTTCACAAAACCTACCCTAGTGCACAACACAACCTATGGATTATCATCACATGTATATGCTAGGGTGATGAGTTGCCACCTTAAACATGGACATATATGAACAATGGCTATTTCAGGGCTACATTAAAATCAGTGCTGCTCTGCATGATATCAAAATGTAACTGTCCCTGGTTTGAAGTTGCATCTGTGCTTGTGAGAAGTTACTGCACTAGTGTACTACAACTTTTCGCGATTACTTGCAATTAATAAACCTTCATTAACTAGCCTTATCGGTAACCCTGAGTTTTCTTCCTTCAGCTCAGCGTGAGTGCACAAGCTTCTGTTGTCATATATCTTCTTGTTCTGTCTTCTGCTTGTCCCTGTGTGTTCAGCTTCCGGGCACGCTTGCTTTATAGTTTGGAGGAACGCTGGAGAAGCTGTCCCCATGACTCCAGTCTTTTGCGGAAGTACCCTAAGAAGCCCAAATATTGCTGACAGATCCACAGAGACCCCTCTCCCCTGTTCCTCCAATCAGGGGAGGAGGTGTGCACAGAAGCTCTGACCTTTGTGGAAGTGCGCCAGGAGGCAAAACAACACACAGGGACAAGTGGAAGACAGTGGGTAAGGTAGTGAGAGAGAGCTTTCTAGTAAAAAAATTTTAATTGCATTTTCTTTAAATGAATAACGTTAGAGGTGCAGTATTACCTTATGCTCACCATGCAACCTGTAATTGTACCTTGCTTGTGGCTTTCTAGGTGCTGGTAGAGTACAAATGCCTGTATGGAATGCCACTGGTGGGAATTGTGGTCTGGCAATTGCAGAGTCAAACTCCATTGTATTTTACGTTCAGTATGCTATAAAATGTACATATTGTATGTGGGGCCTAAAATAAAATGGGCCAGTTACACAGTCCAATTACAATAATTCTAACCATTTATATAGAAAACAATGGTGCTTTTCATGCAGTTTTTGTTTTTACACAAATGCAGCACGGTCCAATGTGACATTGATTAACCATTCAGAATGTACTGTTCATGGTCACCAAGACATGGCTGTGTAAAAAGTAAGCAAAATAAACAACACTGTCTATAAACATCCCAAATAATTACACATACTGAGAGTAAAGCTCGGCCCTATTTTTGTGTTAAATGCATATTGGGACGCATTTTAAATAATCTGCAATGCAGTTAACTGCATGCAAATCAGTGGAAGTATTCTCTAGAAACGAGACTGCTGCCTCATTTGACTCCAGCCCCAGCTCTATCTACTGAAACAACGAGCACATGCTCAATGTAAGCTGGGTTCAAACTGAAATTAATAGATGTAACTGCTGGCAATTGCATGTATTGCATGTTAATTACACATGTTCAGCTTGCATACATGCAATTTACTCCTGCTGCTCACGCTGATTTTAATGGGGGTTCAGCTACTATTTAATAGAACGTGACCGCTACCGAGCTTAGATATTTACATAGGAATATGTACACATGTATGCTTTCTGGCTTCACTAGCGGGGGGTGGGGGTGGGGTGGTGGAAGAAGTCGTCTCATTCAGTAAAATACATTGCATGGAAAATGGACTCCAATATGGATTAACAATTAAAAAAAAAATAAAAATAAAAATTGTGGACTACATGATTTCTTTTAAACATGCAAAATCTCAGGCTCTGTATTGAAGGCATCCCACATTACCGAGTAAAAGGCAATATACTATTGGCTAAGCTTCTGCTAAGTAATCAGATGGAAACCAAAAGTCCAAATGAGGTATGGCTACTTGGCATAAACAGACCAAGAGCACTAGCTACAGTTCATAGTGCCACAATAAAACTAGGCCTCTAGGAACAGTTCCTGTTGTCTTCCACAGTTAAAAGCTTTTCATGGTAGTACAATAACCTCCACTCTCACAGCTCATCCATCATGGCTAGTAAATCATCTCCTTTGCTAGTACTCTGGATGCACATCTCTTCTGAACGAAACTCTCCCATGATTCGGGAAAGTTCCTTATTTCTCTCCTGGTCCTGAAACAGATAAAATACAGTATTATTGTAAGTACTGATGTCATGTAATTTTGTGCTTGGTGTACATTTGTGGGACATTTTCAGGTCTTGTTTATGTTTTATGCCCGGTTGACATGTTTATCTACGTAGACTTTTACTTACTTCACTGGCGAGAATGTTAATGACTTTATATGAGAGCTCTTCTGGTCTTGTTAGTGCCGCATGCCTTTTTAAAGCAAATAAAAAAGAAAAAGTTGTAAAAACCTAAAGAAAATTACACATTATTTTGAACTAACACTAAACATTGACCTTTAGAAAGTATATAATATGAAAATGTTTTCTACAACACCTTAAATACTTACATGTCAATGTATAATATATAAGGAATAAATACTTATGTTTCAATCCTCAGGTGTAAATATTCACGGTAGAAATTTACATGAAAGAAAGGAAGCAATTTACGTATAACGCACATTGCTCTGTTCATTCATGAATAGTGTTTTAGAGATTCTCACTCTGTTTCTAAATCAATCCTGTTCAAGTGAATGTATGAAAAGAAGAGATCAGCTGATATTCGGGGATTACATCACCTCAAGTCATCACATTTGTTTTCCAATAAACATTGAATCTACTGCAAATGTGCTCTAATATCCACCTAGGACTGTTTACATACCTCCCAACAGTCCCATTTGGGGGGGGGGGATTGAGGATCATTAGCCAGTTGGGGAGATCCTCTGATCTCCTCGACCAGTAAAAACCATTCCAGGCCTGTACTGCAATTGCACAAGGTGGCTATTCAAGTAAGGCTCAAAGGCAGCCATGCCCCCTTGAAGGGGTGGCTCTGCCAAACCTCCAACACAACACAACTTGGGCACCTGAAATATTAAGGGGCATGTGTTAAGATACGCGATCGGAAATTGATGACGAGAAATTAACAAGTATGCAACAAGGAGTTGCCTCTAGTATGTTAAACAAATAAACCTTATTAGATGTCCTTTTATTTTGTCACCTCTCATATTTTAATTGCAACACTACCCAAAAGCATTTACAGTTTCCAGCAAGTAAGGCTTAGCTAATCAGTCATCGTATACTTTCTCCTGAAGGTTTAATCGTATATAAAAAGAATATAGAAACTAAGAACCCACTTTGTGCTGTCTCAAAAATATGTTGGACAATGCTGATTTGCTTTGTATCAAAAACCCGTCTCTCACTCGTTTCACATCACAAAAGCCAATCTCATGGATAAAACCAGACCTGCCACCAAAACTGTGTATGTGATAGGGAAGTGAAATACAAAACAATGTATATTGTGAATTCAGCAAAAGAAAATAGGTTTTGCCTCATTCCATTACAAATTCATCCTAACTTTGTATGAAAATGATTCTTTGCCAGTGACACCTTCCTGCAGGTTAACAAAACCCACGTGATTGACCCACTTACTCTTCTTCTTCATCAGTGGTGAATAGGTTCAGCCGGAAACTGTTGTCACTCCCAGATGTTTTTTTCAGTTCAAGGCCACCCATAAGTTTTGCTAGAAGGTTTAACTCTTCCTTGGCCAGTGGATTTGGTGCCACATTCTCCTAAAGAAAGGGAGAGCATGCTAGTTAGTGGTAAAAAAGGAATGACAAATGTTTGCCATGCAAGCTATGAAGCCTGGTCTTTATAGGCTCTTGGTTTAGAAGCCAGTTCATGCATACTCCCATACAGACTCCCTTGCACTATATGATAGTGCTTTAGGCTTGCATAGTGGATGTAAATTAGTGCTTGGCAATGCTTCCTTATTTCCTAAGTAGCAATTTAGCAAATGGTATAGGTCACATACTTAATGGTCACGTTACCCACTAGTTTTTAACGGAAATGATTAAAAAAATAAAACCTAGCAGTGGATTTTGAAGCTAAATTGGCAAGAGATTTTTTCTTTTGGTCATCATTTATATTGTATTTGACAATTTCTATTTTATATAAAATTATAAGAAATGCAGATTTTTTTTTGAATTTCAATGAATATATAGATGAAGCTAGAATTACCAAATCCATCTGCCAATCTGGCTGCTTGAATTTTCAACCAAATTACTGTAATGAATTACTGAATGATAATTAAAAAATGTTCTATTTACATTTGTAGGTAATTTAGTCCTCTTGATACCTATTAAAATGAGCATGCATGAAGAAGGAATTTTTTCACCTCACCTTGGTGTGTGAAGCCGAGCTTTTCAATGTCCCAGACATGTGGGTCTCGACAGAACGACTTACACTGTACCTGTTAAAAAAAAAACCCGGATGCATATGTCTGTTTTATGACTGTTAACATTACAGTAATCACTGTTGTGTGTATGGTATATTGCAGTACATTGTTAACATATTCTATAGCAGTGTTTGCCAGTTTCACCCAGCGTGTTGTAAGTAATCCACTCACATGTTAGTCCCAAGTTTAAGGACTCTTTCTCCAAACAGCTCATATGATCCTTCTCGGAGAGGACTGACATAATTCCCACCGTTCAGGAACTCGACTCTTTTAACTTCTTCTCCATTGCAATTGAACATCCTAATAGGAGTAATATTTTTTTTTTTAATTAGGTCTATGTGGAAACAACATTTTAAACAGAGCTGTGTATAATTTTTTATTAGTTAGCTATTGAAGCCTGTCCTCTGCAGAGTGCTTCTAACACCAAACAGCCTTGAAACAACAGGGTGTTAACGTGTAAGGTTGTAGGTGTCCTTAAAGAAGTGGTCCTTGAGAGATTATTTGAAGGACGGATGGCAGGGGGAAAGACGGATAGGCCGGGGCACAGCATTCAAGATGATAGGAGCGGATGAGAAATTTTGCAAGTGTGCACGAAAACTAGAAATTAGACGAGAGGACAGAAGCAGATCATTGGATGAGCGGAGAGACCAGTTAGGAGTGTATTTAGAGATTAGTGAGGAGATGTAAGTAGGGGAACCGCTATGAAGGGCTTTGAAATTAAGTGTCAGGATTTTGAGATAAATTCCTGAAACAAACAAGCAGCCAGTGAAGAGACTGAAAGAGGGGCGAGGTGTTAGTAAAACAATGGGAGAGGAAGATAAGTCCATCAGCAGCGTCCATGGTGGATTTTGGAAAGGCAAGATGCCTAAGAGCGTGACCCGCTTAGACAGGGTTACAATAGTCAAGGCGGGAGATAATGAGGGCATGGAAAGAGTCTTGGTGGCATCTTGTGTTAGGAAGGGACGAATGCAGGCAATGTTTTTAAGATGGAGATGGCATATTTTTGAGACAGACTAAATGTGAGGAGTGAATGAGAGGTCAGTTTCAAGAGTGCTACCAAGGGAGCAAGTGTGAGGGGACAGGGAGATGATTGCACCATTAACATTGAGAGAGACTGATGACGGAATGTTATCGATGGAGGGAGGGAATATGAAGGATCATTTGAATTTCTCCTGAGGAAGCCGAGATTTTACCCGGTGAAACGCGTTGAGATACTCATAAAATTTTATTTACGGACTCTTCACAGACATTTCCTTTACCTGTTGCAGTCTCAGTGGAGACTTTTACCTACCATTTTTATGCATAACTTGGTTGTTATGCCAACCTGCTTGTAAGTTGCTCTGATTCATTTATTAAAAGCATTGTTAGAACTTAGTGCACCAGTTTTGTGGTTTTCACTTATATTACAGACCCTATGAAGGCACCATGATGAGCTGTATCCAAAGCTAAGTCTGTGAGTGCAATTCACACATTATTTATTTTGCTTCGGATCTGAATTTATTACACTATTTTGTATTTTTATTTTATTTTCTCCACATGTTCATGCGCCCCTTGCTTGCCATATTGACTTTTTGAACCATGCTTGTCTGCCCCACGACATACCTGATAAGTCCAGGCACCTCAGTACCACAGGGCACTGGTCCAGATGTGGGTAGCACAAAACGTCCATTGGAGTTTTGAACTTTATCCTTTAGGAATATAGACACCTGCAGAACAAAGAGGGTTAAGGTCTGCCTTTCTTTTTATTCAAACAAAAAAAAAGGTATAGAAAGGAGGGATGCTATGCAACTATCATTACCAAAGTTGTTATATGGGACACACCTTGTCCAATTTAATTAACAATTACCTATTAATTTATCTTAAATATGTTAACCATACATGTAGCAATCAATCATTGATGCAACATGAGTCTGTAAACTGTAAAGCAAAATGATGAATTTATACAAATTGATAAGCAAACTTTTCCATTTATGCTGCTGAACTAACCAAACTATTGTATTTGTTAGCTGGTAGAATGCAGACTATTATGTGATTTTAAAAAAACACATTCACTTAAATAGAGTGTTAGATTTCTGAGTTTCAACAGAACATGAAAATGTAGTGTTTCAAAAATCACTTACCCTGATATGCATGTCTTGAAAGAAGATAAGGAGGGTTTGCCTGATAAGCTGAAATTCTCCAGATGGCAGACAGTTATACATCTATAAAAAACTGTTCCCTTATTAATGAGAGTCTACTGATCATGAATATTTTTAAGAATAAAAATATGGTTTTGTTTTCAAACTTTTTTTTGCATAAGCATCCATCCTCCAATCCACCAGCCAGGCGTTTATACATGACTTGCCTATCAGCTTTAGGAAAATGCCATTGTCACCTCTTAAGAATTGCATTTCTGTGGAACCATCAACCACATAGGTTCTAGTGTATGAAACAAGGTTATATACATATCGATCAGCCATAACATTATGGCCACCTGCCTAATATTGCGTAGGTCCCCCTTTTGACCCATCAAGGCATGGACTCCACTAGACTTCTGAAGCTGTGCTGTGGTATCTGGCACCAAGACGTTAGCAGCACATCTTTTAAATCCTGTAATTTGCGTGGTGGGGCCTCCATGGATGCATGTTGGTGCCATGTGTTCTCCAGGTAACGCACATGCACCTGGTCATTCACATGACATAAAAGAAAACAAGATTCAGACCAGGCCACCTTCTACCATTGCTCCGTGGTCCAGTTCTTATGCTTAAGTGCCCAGTGTAGGCGCTTTCGGCAGTGAACAGGGGTCAGCATTGGGACCCTGACCGGTCTGCATCTACCCAGCCCCATACGCAACAAACTGTGATGCACTGTGTGTTCTGACACCTTTTTATCAGAACCAGCATTAACCTTTTCAGCAATTCAAGCTACAGTAGCTTGTCTGTTGGATTTGGCCACATGACCATGTTGCTGGTTCACCACTTTTCCTTCTTTGGACCACTTTTCATAGGTAACGACCAGTGCAGACTGGAAACATTTCACAAGAGCTGCATTTTTGGAGATGCTTTGACCCAGTTGTCTAGCCATCACAATTTAACCCTTGACAAAGTTGATCAGATCCTTACGCTTGCCCATTTTTCCTTCTTATAACACATCAACTTTGAGGAGGAAATGTTCACTTGGTGCCTAATATATCCCACCCACTGACCATAATATTATGGCTGATCGGTGTATTTATTTAATTTTATTATGGAGTAGGTGGGGAGCACCTGTGTCGTCACAATCATTGACCCATTTGCAGGGATCAGCCTTTCTTGTTCAGCAGGCTTGACGTAGATCAGCTGGCAGCATATGGTTGCTTTACTTTTTTTCAATAACAAAACTACTTATAATGGCACCATAACATTTTATACTCTTAAAGAAGTAGTACCAAATGGACCCACTACACTACAGAAAATACTTTTTTTTAGCAATCAATTTGAGCCATAAAACCACATATTGCCGATTATACCGTATTTGCCCGAATATAGGCCGCACTTTTCCCCCTTACTTTACATCTTCAAAGTGGGGGTGCGGCCTATATTAGGGGTTTAGCGCAGGAATGCGCAATTCGTATCGCCCGACGCTTGGGACATCCCCCGCAGCGCTGCAGGGGACCTGCAGCCTACTCTTCCGATACGCTGAGACAGCCTCCCCCGCCAGCACTTCCCACGGGGGGCACGGGAGATTGCCTAAGCGCATCGCGCAGACGTTCACAGGCTGCGGCGATGCACGTAAACAACCTCTGCTGCCAGCACGTCTGCTCGATGTGCTTTAACAATATCCCTTGCCGGGACTTCCCATGGGGGGAGTGCCGGCAAGGGAGATTGTTAAAGCACATCGATATATATTGGTGCATCTCTAATATACAGTATCTCGCAAAAATGAGTACACCCCTCACATTTTTTTAAGAAATGACACTCTGCTACAATGTAAAAGTAGTGAGTGTACAGCCTGTATAACAGTGTAAATTTGCTGTCCCATCAAAATAACTCAACACATAGCCATTAATGTCTAAACCTTGGCAACAAAAGTGAGTACACCCCTAAGTGGAAATGTCCAATATTTTGTGTGGCCACCAGCACTGCCTTAACCCTCTTGGGCATGGAGTTCACCAGAGCTTCACAGGTTGACTAGAGTCCTCTTCCTCTCCTCCATGATTACATCACAGAGCTGGTGGAGGTTAGAGACCTTGCGCTCCCCCACCTTCCGTTTGAGGATGCACCACACATGCTTTATAGGGTTTAGGTCTGGAGACATGCTTGGCCAGTCCATCACCTTTACCCTCAGCTTCTTTAGGAAGCTGGTGGTCGTCTTGGAGGTGTGTTTGGGGTCGTTATCATGTTGCAATACTGCCAGAAGCACTCATGCAGGCCCAAACCATGACACTCCCACCACCATGCCTGACTGTAGGCAAGACACACTTGTCTTTGTACTACTCACTTGGTTGCCGCCACACACGCTTGACACCATCTGAACCAAATAAGTTTATCTTGGTCTCATCGGACCACAGGACATGGTTCCAGTAATCCATGTCCTTAGTCTGCTTGTCTTCAGGAAACTGCTGGTTTTCTTGTGCATCATCTATAGAAGAGGCCATGCAGACCAATTTGATGTGCGGCATATGGTCTGAGCACTGACAGGCTGACCGCCCACCCTTTCAGCAATGCTGGCAGCACTCATGTGTCTACTTCCAAAAGACAACCTCTGGATACCACGCTGAGCACGTGCACTCAACTTCTTTGGTCAACCATGGCCAGGCCTGTTCTGAGTGGAACCTGTCCTGTGAAACCGCTGTATAGTCTTGCCCACCATGCTGCAGCTCAGTTTCAGGGTCTTCTTATAGCCTAGGCCATCTTTATGTAGAGCAACAATTCTTTTTCAGATCCTCAGAGAGTTCTTTGCCATGTGGTGCCATGTTGAACTTCCAGTGACCAGTATGAGAGAGTGTGAGAGCGGTAACACCAAATTTAACACACCTGCTCCCCATTCACACCTGAGACCTTGTAAGCTAACGAGTCACATGACACCGGGAAGGGAAAATGGCTAATTGGGCCCAATTTGGACATTTCCACTTAGGGGTGTACTCACTTTTGTTACCAAGGTTTAGATATTAATGGCTGTTTGTTGAGTTATTTTGAGGGGGCAGCCAACGTACACTGTTATACAGGCTGTACACACTACTTTACGTTGTAGCAGTGTCAATACTTCTGTGTTGTCACATGAAAAGATATAATAAAGCTTTTTTTTTTTTTTTTTTTTTTTAAAAAGGTAAAAGTGTTTTCTTTTCTCACTCAGATCTCCCTATGTACTTTTCACACAGCAATCAGGAGGCGGGCACTACACCTCAGATTTCCTGACACCGCAGGAAAATAATGCCTAGGGATCGCAGTTACACTATGTATGTCAGCTTAGCTATCACTCTGTCATCCGACATTAACCAGTAGTATTGAAACATGCCAAAAAGTACACCATGTGTCTGAAAAGGACATTCTACGCTATGCCATGCATCCTGAAAGGGGTGCACATTGTGCATGGATAATTGTTAATTCTGATCTTATAAGATTGCACTGCTGTGGGTGGCGAGTGCTATAGCTGGTGCAGCCTCCCCTGAGGACAATTCCTCAACAGAATTTAGTTGTAATTATGTAAGGCATTATTTAATAGAAAAAAAGTAGTGTATTCCAAGATTATGTTTAACAATGAGATGGCCACCTAGCAAACACTATACTCATAAAACATAATATGGGATATGATTTTTAAATTATGGGGAAATATCTTCTTGATCCAAGGAAAGATCTGACTGCCATTCTGGGGTCAAGAATTTATTTTCCTGGTTTGTTGCAAAATTGGAAAGAGCTATAAACTGGATTTTGCGTTTTGCCTTCTTTCGGATCAACAGCAACAACAATTAAGAGATGTGAGAAAGGCTGAACTTGATGGATGGGTGTCTATTTTTTTCAGCCTATGTAACTATGTACTAAGTAACTGTGATTAAAGGTAGGGGTATGAACTCATATGTTTGCTACAAACCAGATTGTCCTAAGAAAGAATTTTGCCTGCTTTTGTTTGGTGTTTCTGCTGTTAAGCATGCATCTCTGTTTACTGCAATTACTGCATACACTGTATGTGTGTATATGTGTATATATATATTTATATATGTGTATGTGTATGTGTATATATAATTAAAATATTTGGCTATTTTTACAGTGTCCAGCTGAATTGTCTGCTGCGTTCTCTTACATCAATCAGTTGACGGAAAGTATCATCCACTTGGTTAAGGATGCTTGGTGAATCTCGGATGAAGTCTTTTATGGCATCCATGTGATTGAAAGTTACAAGAAGTATATCCTTAGGGCGAGGGCACAACAGAACCTGGTACTTGAATGCCATGGTCATCAGGTCATAGAGCTAGATGAAACAAGGGTAGAGACGGCATTGTTAAGAGTAGTAACTGAATTAGGGCATGCAGTCATTTGGGTTAACAAAGTGTTTCATTTGCATAGGGAAGTTTGCAAATAAAATTGTGTAGAATTGGACAAAATAGGTACAAAACAACATGAATTAAAGTTATACCTGAATGTTTCACAGTAGTTGAGGTCACAAAAGGTCAACCCTACGCATGGCCGATCACTTTTGACTGACAGGAAGAGCACTGCCTTTGACAATGCTCAGGCTAATGTCAATATGCCTAACTTTAACAGCATAAGAAAGGTTATTCTATATTTTAACTTATTTTTTTGTCCTGCACATGACCTATTTCCTACTAAAGGTAAAATAGACATTCAGCTAAGACAGCATTTAAGAGTGTTGTAAAACACACTAGTAGATCCTCTAGCAGTATAAAAACAACTAAGGTTAAATATTTAGCTCAACACATCAAATGTATGTATAATCACCGTGCCGCATTTTCACTAACCTCAACTGCCTTTTCATATGTGCTATGAGCATACCCTGAAACAAGACTAAGATAACACACACACAGATTTTTAATACTCCAGTATACCTTGTCCATACTTGCTTGGTTTAGTCTCATGATAGAAGCATGAGCCAGGCGGTCGAATACAGTGCGGAGGGCCTTCTTAGAATACAACTCCTGCGGCTTAAACAACTCCTCCATAAACTTCTTGTTGAACATTGTGGTTATGATATCATTCATGACTGTAAAAGAAAATAGGATTTTCTGCTTTCGTCTCAATGCACTTCAAATAAATGTACACTGGAGGACGCTTAGAGGCCCTCTTGTGGCAAAGAAGACCATTTAAGATGCAGAATGGGTTTTTTCTTGCGATGGCTATACGCAATGGAAAACATAGATCTTGGAATTTGTAAATGCCATAAAACAAGGGAGACAATCACTATAATCGGGGAGTAAATTATTTTCTAATGAGAACTACCAGGTAGGTAATATATTTTACTTTTGTAACTAAATGTAGCACTAGAAGCACCATACCTAGTACTATTGATTGTAAAAATCTCTTACCATAAATAATTCATTAATCAAGTAAAATTTTGCATCATTTATCATTTTTTGCAGGAAACGCTATATTGTCATGTGTTCCTTTTATATGATTAAACCTTTGGATGAAAAAATAAAATGCCCAATCATCTAAGGTCTTCTTGCTTAGTTGATTGCAATTAGCGTTTTGTCTAAGTCAGGGGCGTCCAACGTGCAGCCCTCCAGCTGCTGCAGGACTACATCTCCCATACTCCTCGGCCATCCCCTTAGCTGAAAGAGCATTATGGGAGATGTAGTCCTGCAGCAACTGGAGGGCCGCACGTTGGACGCCTCTGGTCTAAGTGGAACACTACCTTTATCTTAAAGTCCAGTGACATTATACAGGCTACACCCTGTCATTCAGATTTTAATATCGATACAGAATTTCATCGGTGCTCATATGTGAACGGCAGGCAATGGATTCATTTTTTTGCAGGTAAAGCTATAACTAGGAGCTTAGAAGTGAAAAAGAGTTTGCCCACACCTGCCAAGCATAATTTTATCAAAGCAAGTTTTCTGACTGTGAATGTACAAAGTTGTTTTTTTTTTTATTAAAGAGAGAAGAAAATCTGAAAACCAGCATATATTTTTTTGTAGCCCAAATGCACTACAAACGTTTTTTCATCAATTAAAGATAATGACAAGCAAGCTTTCTGTAGCGATAATTAAAGGTCTCTTTGCCAGACATATAGAGATATAGAAAATAAGCACCTTTTTGGTAACTAATGATTTTCTGCATGCACCACCATCCCCTTTAGCTGATACAGAACGGCTATGAGAGAATTTGGACACCATGTCCCTGCCTGTGTTGTGGCCTGTAAGAGACAAGGCTGATTGCTTATACAAAAGCTATTGCTCTTCCATAGATACACTATGATCCTAGAGACCTGAAACCTTAATTACAACCCTAACCCATAATGCATACTTTATAGCAATAATACAAATTATACGCTATAGGTAATCTATCTAAATAATAAAGAGTAAATAAGGAATACAAGGAACAAGCATTTTTATTTTCTAGCAGAGCGCTTATTAGGCAGACATCATAGACAGGCTGCTGGTTGCATGTTGCTAACACCCTAAAACCCCAAAAGAGACAAAAACATCTGAACCGCACAGCACCGAAGCAAAAGGTGCTGCAAGCAGCAAGCGAAAGCAAAAAGGGATCAAGTGCCAGGGAATCAGAGAAGAGCCATCGTGTCTATCAGCACACTGTACCTCGTTTTCTGTCCTCATCTGTCCAATCATCTATATGAGGCAAACGCAAAAATAAACAAAACAAAATAAACAGCAGATACTTGGCTCCCAAGGACTCTATATTTTTTGGGAAAACATAAAATTTTTTAGTGAATTAGGGGTAACGACAAATGAGAAGGATTTGGGAATTGTTATAGACAACAAACTAGGCAACAATGTGCAATGTCAGTCTGCGGTTGCTAAGGCCAGTAAGGTATTGTCGTGTATAAAAAGGGGCATCAAGTCGCGGGATAAATATATAATTTTGCCTCTGCATAAATCAATGGTAAGGCCGCACCTTGAATATGCTGTGCAATTTTGGGCACCTATTCTAAAGAAGGATATCATAGCACTAGAAAGGGTGCAGAGGCAGGCTACAAAATTAATAAAAGGAATGGAGCACTATAGTTATGATGAAAGGTTAACTAATTTAATTCTGTTTAGTTTAGCGAAACGTCGCCTCAGAGGGGATATGATAACATTATATAAATATATTCAGGGCCAATACAAACCATTGTGGGGAAATCTGTTCATAAACAGGACTATGCAGAGGACACGTGGTCATGCGTTCAGATTGGAAGAAAGGAGATTTAGACTAAAGCAGAGGAAAGGGTTTTTTACAGTAAGGACAATAAGGATGTGGAATTCTCTGCCTGTAGAGGTAGTTTTATCAGAGTCTGTACAGACGTTTAAACTGCAACTGGATGGATACCTAGAAAAACATAATATTGAGGCATATAATCTTTAATTATGGGGAAACAGCTTATTGATCCAAGGAGAAATCCATTTTTGGGTCAAGAAGGAATTTTTTTCCCTGGTTAGTGCAAAATTGGAATGAGCGAAACCGGGGGGGGGGGGGGGGTTTGCCTTCTTTTGGATCAACAGCAACAAATTAACAGATATAGGAAAGGCTGAACTTGATGGACGCGTGTCTTTTTTCAGCCTATGTAACTATGTAACAGTACACACTAACACTGGTGCTGAGTATAGATGTATACTTAATCCCTACATTTGCCATACCTATGTTACATTGAAACAGATTAGTGTCATTGAATCAAGTCATATAGGCCATATAAACCAGAAAAATTATATTTCCTAGGCAAATGTCAATAAGAAAGGGGATTTCACCACAAGCCATGAAAATATACCTTTGGAAATTAATGATCTCTTTAACATTCATGACAATTAAAGGATCATATATTTTCCCCATGGTCATGCTCATACCTGCCAACTTCTCAGAATAGACTACCTGGAGCTTTCTCTCTTCTGAGGAAGAGGCTTATAAGGGGTAAGGATAGGTATACATGGGGTGGGGTTAAAAGACTGCGTAGACGGGTCTAACCATCTATGGGCTGGAGCTAGCTGTGCTTCGGGTGGGGTTGGACCTTGATAGTCTTCCGAAAGAAGAAAAGTGGGTGGGGAGTAGGTGTGACTAAACACCACACCCCCAACCTGGAGAAAGCGGGAAAGTGACCCAGAGGCCTAGGGAAGTAGGGCTACACCCAAAGACTCCGGGTCAAACTAGGGTGCCCCATGTATAGTAATGCTTTTAAGTAAGGAATTTTACCAACACTTTCTTATTTCTGATTTTTTTCCTTTTCTTCTCTATTTTGGTTCCTCTTCTTGCCTCTTCCTATTTTTTGTTTTTCTTCCCATATACCTCATACTGGATGTGAAACCTGCTGCTTTCGCTATTTCAAGTAGATGATAAGGTTGACCCAGTTTGTAGATAACTAAAATCTGTGTTCTCACAAAATGGACAAGCATGTAGCTTCAGCAAAAAAGGAGAAATGCCTCACAAACGGTCAAGAAAAACAAGATCTTCAACCCTACAAATTATTATAATCCTCACCTGAGGATCCTTTTAATAATAATTAGGGGTTACATTTTCTCTTCTTCATTGGACACCAGGTTTGAAAATCTCTTGCCTATAGTAGAAAGTGTCATAATAGTGTACCAAGTTCAATAAACTCACAAAAGCCACACGTCGCTAAACCTAGCAAGCCTTGCACTTCTTGAGATAAATAGTGGGTGCTCTTTGAACCAGGGGCTGGATTCAGACCATCCAACACTACTCCTGTTAAATGAATTCCATGTTCCAAGCTCAATAAGTTAATAATGCAGAGGAGCACCTCTCTGGGTCAGAAGAGAAATATATCAAAGCTAAGTAACACAACTACAACATGACCGTTGGAACTGGAAAAGGATCAAAGACCTTGAAAACTTTAGCCATCAAAAAAAATTAAGGCTAATCCAACTCCCGCAAGAATGAAACAGTCTATATGGTAGGTGCAGAATTTTATGGACAAAAGTAAGGTCCTCACAGCATTTAAAAACTCATTCATTCTTACATAAAAAAAATGACAAACAATAGGAAAGGCTTCATCAGTGTCTGTTCCTTTTTCCACAAAAAAAAAAAAAAAAAGGCCGATTTGCACTATACGGCTAGACTCCAACAGGGTTGTGATTCTTCCATCTTCATCAACCAGCCCATCAAGGTAATCAAAATCTTTAGCACTCTGAGCGAATTATTGCTTAATATTCTGAATGGAATCATACTGATCATCTCCTATTGTGTCTCATAATAACAAGACACGGAAGTGGTCGGCAGAGAAGGTAGGAAGACATTTAGAGAGAATGCGAGAGAATGAAGAAAAATTAGAGTGTGAAAGTCAGAGTGAGAGCAAATGAGGGCGCTGGACAACAAATTTGTTGGCCAAAAAAAAATTATTTGCAAATGTACCTATGTCCCTTTACCACTTCTAATGGGAGACTGTTTTGTAGCACTGAATGGGGGTTCGAACAACATTATAGAAACTTATCTTTTCCTCATAAGGCAAGCTCAACAAATAAGACAGCTTTACAGACACCCTCAAGGAAACAGAGCAATCAGGTCACACATGCTCTGGAAATGGACACCAAGAAACGTAATATTGCTGTAAAGGTTTTGCAGTACGAACTGTCCTATCCTATATCCTTTGACTTTCTGTCCACCAACCACCGTCCATTCATACAATATTAAATCTATCAAGTGCAAGCTGTTTGGTTGGAATGGAGACATACATTATAATTACAAATATTTGTCTTTTTGTTGTTCTTCTTCCAAGCTATTAAATGTAATGTATGTAAATTGCATGTTAGCAGTGACAAAAAACTGGTTTTATTTTATTTTACTTCAATACATGTCCTTCATCTGCAGACCTGGAGGCTGCCACTGTTGTCATCCGTGATATTTTGGGTGACTTTGTGTTCAAACACCACAATTTGTGTTTATAAGAAGTCAGGGTGCTCGTCTGGATGAGAGAACACATGATATACATTTCAGAACATTTAATCCTTGGCCACAATTATTTTCGATTGTTAGCTAGCCAGCCGTCTTGTCCTTATATGTTTACTTGGTCATTTCATCTTGTCATACCCACTGTAAGGTGTAAGTCCCTGAGTATTGGATTGCTGCGCCACAAAGTATAAGAACCCAAGCTCAATGTGTTTCTGGTCATCTTACAGGGGTTTGTGCAGGCATATCAAATCAGCTATGATGTCATTAAATCACAGATTGGGAACATGTAAAAATGCATCACCAGACAGCCAGAAGAGGCCTATCCAGGTATGACATAATTACCATAGTATACATCGATGCCACATTCCATTGATAAAGCCATACCTATTAAATGCATTCTATTCTGCTTAACACACATTCTGCCAATATTTATCTTTTTACTATGACATCATAAGAATGTTTCTATTTTAGGACAAGTAAAATACCACTGTTTGCATGAGAGACTTAACCACCATTTTCCCCCCAGGTACATTTTTTAAGGGGGAGGGGTATTTCAATGCTCTTACAGGTTAAAGACTTCAGGTCTAATGATCACACTCACCCTTCTTTGCTTTGTCAGGGGGGATGTTCTGTGCCCGCAATCGCTGGTCCAGTATATATAGCATTTCCCCTCCAAGATTAATAAAGAGAAGAGGGAGAGTACGCAGGGACATTGTTACCACGAAGATAGTGGAATATTATTAATAATAATAAAAGAAAATTGTGGACTGGATTTAGATTGTCTGAGGAATAATTAAGGACTGTTCGCCCCGGCAGACCGGAGAACGGAGACAGTGGGCACAAAGTCTGTCGTAATTGGAGGTGTCACTCTATACATCTAAAGTGACCTCAGTCGCCTCGCAGTCTTCGCTTAGGTGTTTTGCACTGGATCTCCATCACACCTCCCCTGGCTCACAGGCCTCAGACGCGCTTCGTTGCTATGAGACTGCCGTTTCCAGCCAATCACACGTCGCTGAGAAAATGGCGCTGAGTCATAAACACACGAGATGAAATGTAGCCCTCTATAATTCTAACTTTAATGAACTCTGGCTCGATTAGTTGGTCAGGAGCGGAGACTTCGGCCATTCTTGTTTTGTGGACGAGTGGTTTCCCTCTTAAAACTCCGGGTTTGGCCCATGGCAGTACTGTTTTATACGTCAAATTTAGAGAGGAAAACTCTCCTGTGCATATAACGTGAGGCAAGGTAAATGCAGTAGGATGACGTAAAACTGCGACTGGTTCAGTTTGGTTTCCGGTGTTGTGATTGTTGTTAAGGTTTAGTTGTTTCCAAGGTAGAAATATGGTCATGGGGATTTGCTTTAACCAGCAATACATTTTAAACAATACATTGTACAGTGGTTTAACCCCTTCTTTACTAAAGCTAATTTCTCTTAACCTGATTTTTTTTAAATCATATGCTTATTCAAACATTACTCCCCTTTTTATTTTTTGTGAACCCACAAACATATACATAGCTTTTCTCCCCAAAAGGACAACCCAGACCACCTGCCTCTCCTTTATGGTATGTTGTTCTGTAAAAGCTCAGAATGTGCAGACATGAGTGTTCTACAGGCCTAAACGTCAAAATAATGCGTAACAGCGACACGCAATCTGTTGGTGTTTCAGAAATAAAATGCAATATTAATAATAATAGAAACATAATGTGTTTTTTATAATTAAATTGTGTCAATAAAAGGCTTTCTTCATCTTAGCTATATGTTAAAAACTCATAAAATCTCTAGCTTGTAAGTTTGTTTGAGCAGGGCGCTCCTCACCTGTTTCTGTATGTCATCTTGTTTTGTTATACAAATTGTTACGTCCTGTCTACCCTTTGTACAGCGCTGCGGAATATGATAGCGTTATATGAAACAATAAATGATAATAATGTCTATGGCTGGTCATTTTAATATTGGGAGGTGTGTCAATGCATTCTGCTGTATACAATTTGTAAAAGTGTCTGGCCATACCCAGGTTTACATTGAGTAAATCAAGTACCGTATGTATCACACACATATAACATACAACTTGTTATGTCCTGTCTACCCATTGTACAGCCCTAAGGAATTTGATGGCGCTATATAAAACAATAAATAATAATATAAACTCTCATGTAAAATATTATTATTATTTTTTTTAATATGACAGTATAAAAGTGAGCGAATGATTTCTTTCGCATATACAAGTTTGTGTTATGTTTGTATTTAGTACAGGCACCAGTAGGCAGGATGCACTGACTTCAGTCCATGTTGTAGATGAAGCCTGAAAGACAAATATTTAAATTTCTTATAGAACCTATTCATCTACCAAGATGAAATACATATATATATATATATATATATATATATATATATATATATATATATATATATATATATATATTCAGCCAGAGTGTTCACACCAGAACAAGCCAATAGCTAGCTGTAAACCTATTGGTCATCTTCTTTTTCTGTTATCTTCAGTTAGCCTGTCATGGCTGAGGATCATGGGAGCTACAGCTCAACGCACAGATACTATTCTTGATTGACAGCCAATAACACCAGGTACAGGTGAAAATGTCAAATATCTGGAGGCTGTTATTACCCAATTTTGGGGTAATTCTGCATCACTCCATGTTATTTACTACAACTGTTCCTGAAGTGGATAAAATGATATGTCAATAAAAACCTTTTTGCATTGTGCTTTTATAATAACTTTATGCAAACGGTAATATAAAAGAAAATTGAACAAACACTCATTCGAACACTCATCTCCCTTCATATTTTCTTGAATATGCAAAGCCACTTTTCACAGCCATGCCTTCCTAAAGAGGAGCTGTCACATTCCTAGTTCTCCCAATTCTAACTTTCCATCGTTTTAAGTGATTTATTCAGTTATGATTTTATATTCAACACAACAGTTCCTTTTTAATGCATCTGCTACATAAGACTGTCTTGTGCAGTCAATCAGCACTGTCTTTATAAAAGGGCAAAAAGTAGATTAGGATTACATGCTCCTATTCACACTTTGTACATGAAAAGTGCAGCACTGAATTTCCAACCATATGAGCAATACATATGCCCACAAAATACATAATTACCCTGTCTATTTAAATCCCAAATGCATAGATTTCTGGGAACAGTTAGGAAAAATGACTTTTTTGCATCTTATTGTAACTTCTATGGAATATTCTTTCTTTGCAGTAATTCCGCTAACAGCACATAAAGAATCCTCCAATTGGGGAAGTGTAACTATATATAAATATATATTTGAAAGTACTTTACCTTAAGGAAGAAATGATGGGGGCAAGTTGCTTTAGTTCTGAAACAGGCCTAATAGGTCGTACAGCTCTATGTGCAGAGGAAGAGGAAAGCCACACAGTTTTGGATTACTACATTAAAGTCATTTGCCCCCTTCGTCGTTTCACAAAATTGTGTGTATGTGAGTGCTTTCAATTATTGCTGGTCTAATAGCGTGAATCAAGGTGGTCCTGAATGGCACAAATATCTCTTCCTCTGCACCCTTGTGTGGCTTTACTTCTGCATAATTGAGGGTACTTGGAGATAACCCTCATGTATTGTTTCGAGGTCTCATTAAAGATGGCCACGGGCCAGTGGTGTTTGGAAACCTATGTTTCAGAGTCATTTGGAGAGCTTTGGGAACGTGAGATTTAAGACGGTCTAAGAGCAGCCAGATGCGATGTTTACTGTACACACGGATAGACAAGTCAGACATAAGATACCTTTTGAAGTTGGGAAGGCGTGCCTTGCTGGTTAAGGAGATCGATGTTTAACTTCTCTTGCCATTCTACACATCTCACACAAGCCACAGAAACACATCAGAAGTGCATCATTGCACACAGTACCCTGGAACACAAAGGTATACATTATTTAAATGATATGGCTTTGGAAAGGTTGATTCAAGCGGCCACAATGAGTGTCTTTCATAAGATAAGATATTTAAAAATTGTATCTTACAAATTACTCGGAGAAGGTACAACATGGCAAATTAAATGTTATTCATACAAACAGATTATGTTACTACTGATCCAACCCAATTATGTCACTGTTTAGACCTTAAAGCACACACCAAACAGTCAAGCAGGGGATTCTGAGAAATAATGCCGGTTTCTAATATGCTTAATGAGTGTTTGACAAAACAAAATGTGGTCAGTTGTGTTAAAGTAAGACATGTTGCCACTTCGTATGTCTTCATAACTGAAAGTTTTTGCAACTATTGTAACAATTTCCTTTTTCAGGAAATTATTCCAAAACTGTTTAAAATTTCCTCACAAACTGACAAACGCGTCCCTATTGCTACATTACACAACAATATGACAAAACGCTTACATCCAATTTCATGGACAATAGAAGTAAATGATTATTCTATGGGTTTGCTTGTACATTTTTAACCCTGTGGTCTGTCTGCACATTTCAACTCAATGGCTAAACCTGTTAAGTGTGTCCTTGAAAACAGACCAAGTTGGTCCTGCTTAATATATGGTGAAATCTATCATGCGTCTTTTTAAGAATGCTCCCCCGTATTAATTATGTAGCAATGATGGTAATGAAACCCACCCTTATGCCATATGACAGACGCATGTGTGTGCGCATAGCCGTCAGGCCCCCTGGAACACATGGTAAAAGGCAGTTCTCTCCATACATGTTGGCCACGTAACACGTAAAGCATGTTGGGAGGCACATCCCAAACAGGCCTGCAAAATGTAAAAAAAAAAAATATAATTCATGCATCAAAATTTTAGATACAGAAAATCACTACTTATTACAATTACCATAAACTGTCTGGGAAAGCTATACTGTTAAAGGAAGAAATTTGATCATTACTCCAACACTGTATTATAAACAGATTTGCCTACAGTATAAGGACACTATTTAGCAGTAATCACACAGGAAATATTCTCACTATTCCTCAGGATTAAGGCCAAATGTATATTATAGGGACACTCCAATGTCCCATGCAACCTGCCAACTAACAATGAATATTAAAGTACTTTGTAGGTACTTTATATACATGCTTCAACTTCTAGAGAAGCTGCCTCGCTTGTCCCTTCCATTCCAGTATATATGGTTAATGGAAGTATCACACAGATATGTTACATGTATTTTTAAACACATGCAATTGGCCGTTCACATTCCATGCTTAATTCCCTTGCTTGCGAGGCCATGGAAATTTTATATATTTATTGTACAGTGGCTCAATACAGAGGCACACTAAGGATTAAAGAGATTTCAAAACGATGCTATGGAAAACACATATACCATATTCTTCTGCCCGACTAAATCTGATTTTTCTTTCCCAAACATACACAGATTTAATGACCAAAAAGGTATTGTGGCTGTATTGTGTTATTATTTATCAATTATATCAACATCTATTGAATAAATAATTATACACACTGTGCTGTGTTAAAAAAAGTTAGTATTAAACAAATATCCCAGCATCCCTCAGAACTGAAGAACCCTCAGCCACAGGCAACCCCACTTACAAATGCCACAGTCATCACAACAGTCAAAGAGTTTGGTGCTCCACTCTCCCGTTGGAGACAGAGCTCCAGATGGGGCAAATCCAGGTTGCTGAGTAACCACCGACATGATACCTGTAGTAAAACATCAACTATAACAGTAGAAAAAAACCAAAACATCTAATTCCTCTAACAAATTATCATCTATTTGCCATTAATAAAAACATAATAGACAAGCTAAAACAGGGTTATGCAGCTTCTAAAGAGGCTCACAAGAGGTCTTGTACAAAAGTCAACCCTGTCTGCAAACTCCAAATATTCTCTTGTATTACATTAAAGATGTTAAGAATATATTTCCCCCCACTATGACTATTGTGACACTTACCACTTTTGATAAGTGTGCGTGCTGTTTCTCCACGTCTCGTAACTGTGATAGCCAGGATGGTTTGAGCTTTATAACATAACAGGAAAAGAGGAACACAGACGTTATTGCAAAATCCGATATATCATGGAGCCACTCTACATTAAGAAAAAGTGAAGCAACATGCACAATTCTGTCATCAGCACAGGTTCCTTTTAAGGTACCTTTACTCCTTATTTGCTTTTGCCTCTTTCTCCACCACCTGAGACACTGGAGTCTCTCTTTAAACATATGAAATGGTAGCTCTTCCAGGGGGCAGAAAATAATCAATACGATTAAGGTTAAATAACAGTGACACTTCGAAGTTGCGTAGATTTATTTTTGAGCCTCTGTCTGTATATTACAATGTAAGTTTGTCTCATTAGGCTTATATACAGCCACAATAACTTTTTATGGTGTATGATGTGGCTGGAGCAGAGGAGAGGCCATGTGGGATGAAGACTGGTGACGAGAACTAAGATGAGTAACTAGAAACCACAGACCCTGGTGTAAAAATTACCCCACTGTCCCTAGACTTCACCAAACAACATCTCCCATAGTGCCAGCTGTGTCCCCAAACAGCTTGTGAGTGCCCCCAAACATCCTGTCTGTGCCATATTTGCACCCCGAACAGCCTTCATGTGCCATCTTTGCAACAAAACAGCTGGTCTGTACCATCTTTGTCCCAAACAACTAGTCAGTACAGCTTGTCTGTGTCCCTGCCCACATGCAGGAGTGGTGTTTCTCTCTTCCTCCATGCTGTGTACAGAGTGGTCATGCATGCAGGAAGTGTATGTGATATCACTGGCTAATCCATTGTGCAGGGAGAGAGTGTGAAAGATCTTCCATTTGGATGATTTCTAGACTCTTCGTCAAGGAAGGACCTTTTGTTAGGGAGGGCAGGCAAGTCCAAATGGCCCCATTGGCCTGTTGCACCCCCCTTGGCAACATACAAACTTATTCTACAAACATGGGTGAACACAGATTCACACACATGCACTTATGCTAAAACACATGCCAGCATGCACACTTAAACATAATTTACACATTCATGCTAACAAACATTTAGACATACACTCATGCCAACACATGCTAATACACACGCTTACACAACGGGAGTTCTTTGTATGCATGTGCACAGGTAGTAACTGCCAGCTAGGTGCAGGCAGCAGGGAATGTGTTCTACTTAAGACATATCCAGCAAACCAAGGAGCTGCAGGGCTTGGAAAGATGCAAATGCCTATAGGAAGATTCTGCACAATTTGCAAGGGGGACTACAATAATATTTAATGGATCCATGCAGGTATCATATACATAAAAGTGCATATGATGGCTGGAGCGTCCCTCCAAATGCTTTTCTGGGCTTCATGACTAAAATGCATCACTTTGTCAGCCCAATGCTGCTCATTATAACGCCGCTTCTACACCAATGTAGTACTCCCTGCGGCCCCTAGTTCACAACAAACAGAAATAGTTTATCATGGCCGATACCATCAATGTTCAACCTATTAATGCACACTAGATTTCTGAGTTTACTGTGTGAACCAATAAAATGTCTTACATTCTGTGTTAAAATCAAATTTAGCCATTTAAGGTACACCAAAGTAACAAATTCAGATCATACAAAGAACAAACAAAAGCCACCAAATGCATTTTTCTGAACTATGTCACACAGAGTTTAGGTGAGGGGGCCACAGAGGGAAACAGGTAGTCTGGAAAAGTTTGTGATTGAATTAATCATTTTTGGAGATACCTTGCATACATAGTGCCCCAGCAAATTCACCCCAAGGTCAGACTGCAACGCTCAGAGAAAATGCAAAAACCCAAGAGTAACATCTCAGACTCTAAAGGCCTCGCTTGGCATGTTAAATGTTAAGAGTTCATGACAGTACAATTAGGAAACGACTGAGCAAGTATGGTTTATTTGGAAGGGTTGCCAGAAGGAAGCTTATTCTTTCTTCTCTCTAAAAAGAACATGGCAGCACAGCTTAGGTTTACAAAATTGTATCTGAACAAACCACAAGCCTTCTGGAACAATTTCTTTTGGACAGATGAGACCAAAGTGGAGATAGCTTCCTTTTGGACACTCTGTGTCATATAACCATGCCGCACTGCTAAAAGTATACTACGGCTACTTTTGCTGAAGCTATATGCTTAAACAAATGCATTGATACAAGTTATTATATCCAAGTCTCATGATCTGTAAGCACAGTAAGAAACCCTCAATGCAAATAAAAAAGGTCCCACTAACACAGGAAGATTCTTTTTATGAAAGACTACTCCAAAGCCATATGGCAGAATTTATTGTCATGATCAATACATGTTAAGTCAATTACACAAAAAAATATTTTATTTGTTTTGGGGTATTGAGCATTCAAAAAGAGTGTTTTTCACACAGCGATAAACAACATTGTTTTAGAGCAAACCATACAGAAGGAAAACAGCATAAATTGCACGCATATCTGTTATACTGGTGTTCCTTGTTTTTCCTGGGATGTGGTTCGTGTTGGTCCCTTCTTCTTTAGCAGTCCTGCTTCCCGAAGCCTCTTTGTTTCTTGAAACACCTAAATTAAAACAAAACAGGGGGGTAATTAAACCTTCCTGCAAAGGGCTAAAAAATACAATTTATATCTTCTACAACAGGCACCACAAAGCAACTTCAGCAACCTAAATGATCGATCATACTGAAAGCACACTTGCTTTCACATCTAGTAAGTCTTGTGACTATGATGAGATGCTTTTGTTTTGTAAAGTCAGATACGCTGTAACCTCAAACACACATTTAACCCCTTAAGGACCAAGCTGTGTTTTTATTTTTTGTACCCTTTGGGACCAAGGCTGTTCTAAGAATGTTTTTGGTCCTCGTGTTTAGCTGTAATTTTCTCTCTCCCATTTAGTGTACCCACACAAGTTATATATTGGTTTTTTCAAGACAAGAGGGGCTACTCATTTTTTATATCATCTAATTCCCTCTAAAAAAAAATAAAAAATAAAATAAAATGAAAAATTGAAACCCCCCCCCTTTTCTCACTTTTATTTGAAAAATCTTTTACTCATCTACAAAAGCTAATGAAAAACCTGCTAAATAGATTCTACTATTTGTCCTGAGTTAAAAAATACCCAATGTTTTTTTTTTTTGATAGGGCAATAAGTACAAGTAGCGTTTTGCTATTTCAAAACCATTTTTTTTTTTTCAAATCTGGTCATTCTGCCCCATGTGCTATTTTGGGTATCTTTGAAGCCAGCCAATGCAATTTACCCCATCAAGCCATATATTTTTGAGAACTAGACACCCCAAGGTATTTTAGATGGTGGTATTTTAACCCTTTGCATGCACTTATTCTACTATGACCCTTTGTCAAACTTTGTGGTAATAATTTATTTTGTGTTTTTTAATCACACAAATTGTACTTCAAGTATGGATATACTGCTCCTGGTATATGTCACTGTCACACAGCACCCCAATATGTGTTCAGCAACATCTGAGTTGGTTTTTTTTTTAAATCGGAACTTTGATATCTGGTCCCACTGCCCCAATGTCCTTAGTGGGCCATCTTTGAAGCCGGCTGATTCATTTCACCCCATCAAACCATATATTTTTAAAAACAAGACACCCCAAGTTATTTCAAATGAGGGTATGTTAAATCTTTCCATGCACAAGATTCTACCACCAGTCTTTGCCGCTCTCCGGGGAGAGGTCACAGTGTGTCCTGGGGTGGGTGTTTGGTGTCGCTGAATTGTAGATCGCTTTCTAAGCTTGTTTAATGCCAAGACATGCCAGGCACGTCATTGGTCGTTAACTGACCGTTTTTGAGTGACGTGCCTGGCATGTCATTGGTCATTAAGGGGTTAAAGGGGCACCAGTGAGCATGACTACAGACGCATGAAAATTATAAATTTTATCATCGTTAATGCGAGATTTTACTTTGGCATACGGGAATAAAAACAGCATTTCCTTTGGCGCTACCAGTCATAAACGCAGAGGTTCTACTTTTTTTTTTTTTCCTGTAGCCACGTTCAGAATTCAAATTTCAGAGCAACTTTATTATTTTACCAACTTTCAAACATAATTTATGCGCAAGCGTGCCTGAAGTTATAAATTCCACCAGAAAATTTGCTCCTTTTATTCTATTAAGTACATATTTATCTATCTTTAAAAAATCATCACTTTTTGGCCAAAGTATTGCATAGTGCGAGAACAGCACTGTAAAAGAAGTGCTAAATATTTCCTTAACCAAAAATCCATGACAAATGAAGTTTTCTGGGATTTCAATAGTCAGTTCTCCAAGACTTTGTTCCCCATTACCTATTACAAAAACAATCAATATTGTTGTTTTTGTCCCATTTTAGTGTGTTACTTACTTTTAAAAGTGTGTTTAAAACTGCTAAGAGATGTATAATATGCCCTGTGCCATTTTTTTGATCCCACATAGCATGCCTCTGTAAATCTATTTCTCCTTTTAAATGCTATTGTCCAACTAGATTTGATAAAATTTAGATTGCACAAGAGTTATGCCACACTGACCTTTAAGCAGAGGGCTTTTTTTGCCAACCACCTGCGAGTGGCACGTCTGTAATACTCTGGTGGAAAGGTGTACTCAATTCCCAGCTGGGTGCACACATTTTCAAATGCCTCCCAATGAGTGAGACGTAAATTCTTAAGCAGCTTCTTGCGTTTGTCAATGGCCATCAGCATCCGGCGTTTGTTTGCCTTGTCCTGGGGGGAAAAAAAAAATAAATGAAAGAAATGGGGGGGGGGGGATATACAGACTGAGAATTTGGAGTTAAGCATGGAAGAAGGTAACTTAGCGAGGATAGATGAACAGCATCAGAAGGAAGATATGAAGGTAGGCTATGGTTTACACGATGGTCAGCCCTATAAGAGCTGCAGAAGGTTTCTTATTCTTTCCCACAACTCTTATTTGACGCATTGCCTCTATTCTCCTTCAGCTTACCTTGGGGTGAATGTGAAGGTGCTCCTGATAATTTCTGATCCTGGATGTCAAGATAGCAACTGCAGAAAAACAGACAAAATTAGTACCATGCAACAAAAAAACAAAAAAAAAAAACACCATCACAAAAAAATATCAATATTAAATTCCTGAATTTGCACCTTTGACAGTGACAAAATCAGGACTGTTGAATGGAAAACAGGATGGCTGGGAGGCATGCTTTTCTATTTAGGCCTTCATCTCTCACGGTGGCGCCTTGACATGACAGATTAGCTTACTTCATTTTGCAAAAACACAGTACTTTACAAGAATGTATCATGCGCAGCAGTTTTGTATGATAGTCAGCAACACCCTAACCAAAATCACACAATAATGCAAGTATTACAGTTTTGAAATGAGTCTTTCCAGCAGAGATTGCAACTAATAGGGAAACATGTATTTCTCCATATAGCAGATATTGCACACATCTGTCATGCTTACTCTGACTTACAGCTTCCCAAAACTGGGCTTGTACATAATAAATTCACGTAATGGTTAATATAGGAAGCATTGCATAAACTAATCTGGGCTCATTAAACCTGTATGAGAAGAAAAAAAGTTTAAGTCTCAGTTTTTGTTTATTTTAATGGAAGCCCAGATGTTCCAGTTGGCACTCCAGTTGGTGCTCCAGTTGGTTTAAGGCCATAGGGCGACAGGTCCCCAGTCTTCTTCTTCTGAGGTTGAGACCCTTCCTTCCCTCCCAGACAGAAGTCAAGGTAGGGCTGGATCTTCTAGGGTCTCCTCCGAAGAGACCAACTGAAGTTTGTTCCAAGATGGAAGTGTCCAAAAGGCTCAACCATCCCCCCACCACAACGCTGTGTCCTCAGGAACTCAGACAACTGTGGCATTTTCAAGGTGAAGAATCCAAAAAGTCAGCGTCTGAAACGTGAAGGAGTTTTTTTTGCCATTTCAGGCCCCAGCCCATGACTGAGCAAACATAGAAGTACATGGCTCATAAAAACAAACAAACAATCTAGGTGATCTTTGTGCACTTTTCATCTCTCGTGTAAGTAAATGTACTCCTGCACATTCGTGAGCCTACTCAAGCTTATGGCTAGAGGGCCAAGCTTTCTCTCTCTCACAGGTATTTACTTGATCTTAGCCAAAAGGCAGAGAAGTAATGTTTAGAAAATTAAACTTATTATAGCATTAGTCTCTCCAATAGTACAGCTCGGACAAAGGATTTTACCTTTATAAGAGTTCAATTTTAAACCACGCAGGGCTGAGACCATTCAGCCTAGGCTGTTAACAGAGTAGCCTACAACACTCTCAATCCTGTCCAAAAAGTTTACACAAACAGAATACATGGGAAACCCAAAAGGAAGAGCACATAAAGGATACAATCCTTCATTAAATTATGCTTTTCCATTTCCTATTGACAAGCTGAAGGCATTATAGATAATTACAGGTAAAAGGCACGGAACAGCTGCAAGTAGTAGTCCAAAATATTTAAATTAACTGCCAACAATGCAACAATGAGACACACACACCATGCAGAGTTTCCTATTGAAATGCTTCTTTGTATTGCACACAGACAATGTGACACCGACCCTTCATAACAGTCCCATTAATTCACAAACAACAAAAATACATGAAATGTAAGCTACTTTCATGGATCACAATTAACTAAGGTGGAATAAAGAAATAAATGAATGGATTCAACAGTTGTTCCTCACAACATACTCAACACACAATTGTGATTGTAAATTAGTTACATTGTTCTTGTACTTTTACTCGGTTACATTTAATAAATGTCTTTTAGGATTTTTTTTTATGTCGTTGACCTCCATCCTTGTGGAAAAAACTAGCAGGGCTTATGGAGGCCAACTAATGTTCTCCTTTGTTTCTTTTGCTGACTTGCTTAAGTGATATCAAAGAGCCAAGCAAAGTTGAAGTAGACTTTTTTCCCTCAACTTTACACGTGTATTAAAAATTATTTTTCTATGGTTCCTCAAATGTTTTTAGACAATGTTTTACATCAAGGCTATCCCATAAACCATAGAGAGAAGGAACAGAGCACAAAGACATTTCATTGAGAAATTGAGCACATTGTGAAATGTTTTACTGAAGAGAGATAGATCACACACAACAAAGACTGAAATCATTCCAGGAAAGGTTTCTTTAACCCCTTCAATCCCCTATAGACGTACCGGGACGTCCAAAAAACGCCCATTAAGAAACCCCTATGGACGTACCGGTACGTCTAGCCCTTCGTGCAGCGTCAGGGACACATCCCTGCCGCTGCACGGGAGATCAGGCTGTCGTTTGACAGCCTGGACTCCCCCCTGGCAGCAGAAGCCAGCATCGCTGGCTTTCTGCTGCCCGATCTCCTGTAACAGCTTCCGGCGCAAAGTCGGAAAACTGTTACAGATAGAAATGCCCGATCGCGCTTTCCCTTCTAAGTCACTACTAGACCCCTGCTGGGCTACCCGATCACTCCGATGAGGGAGCTGTAACAGTTTCCGGCACGAATACCGGTAAACTGTTCCAGGTCACGTCCTAAGCAACACAGATGTGTTGGCGAAAAAAAGCGCATGAAATTATTGCTATGACTGACTTTGGCAGTGATTGGCGGCCAAATGGCTGCATGGAAAATGTCCAAATGCTCCTGGTGAAATACTCTGGTAGACCGCTTTCCAAAAATGTATACTTTTATGGGAACATGTTCTCCTGTGGGACTGCTAAGCTGCTTCATAGATATCATTGGCTTAGCACACACCGTTATCCAGTATGCCGGCACGTTACAACTTATGCCCTGTAATGTCCAGGGTAAGCTTAGCCTGGAGTATTATCTTTATTTTTTTGCTTATTTGCCCCATGTTTCTTCTGTTGATATATTAACCCCTGGTGGGCAGATAGAATTTTTTCGGGATCTATTAATTATGTGCATTCTTTAATTGTTTTTTTTTTTTTTTGATTGCTGTAATATTTGATTTATTGCTTGTATTGTCCATATATTTATATATATTGATATTGTATTATGTATTATCTATTTTTTTTGTCTATTTATTAAAGCATATATTTTCATACCTATTTTAGCGCTGTCAGTTTTTCTTATATCTGGGGGGCATAAGACATATCTGGGGGTATAAGGCATATCGGGGGTAAAAGGCATATCGGGGGTTAAAGGCATATCACGGGACAGAGTGTCATATAGGAGGT